>JAEQBH010001404.1:0-600000 GCA_016808115.1 Tetrastigma voinierianum | reverse complement strand
GGAATATTTATGGAATCTTGACTCAATGAGCTTTCCATAGAGTCCAAGAACACCCAAAACGAAGTTCGGACAAAGAAGTTACATGGTTGCTCAAGTCGAGGCCTCACATTTAATTCTAGTCACCATCTGCAAATTTGATGATCTGCCACGATCCCTACCGATTGACCCCTAGCCTACCGATCCAGCCTCTACTAATCCAGCTGGGCCTGACTCTATCGACCGATTCCTAGTCGGCCAACTGGTCAACCCGTGAAGATGCAGCCAACACTGAGTGTCACAATGCCACAAATGAGTGTCTCTACTCGAGACTCAAACATGAGTAAAATGGTCACGCCAGCCCATACATCCATACTCATCAAAATATAAACTTCAACCATATTACTATTAGTTTCAAGATTTAATACATTTTATACAAACATGTATCAATAAGAATGTTTCATGGCTACTGTTTTAGAAAAATATATAATCAAAGCCACATGTCTAGCTTTCTTCTCAAAAGCGCTCTAGTGAATCACTGCCTTCCTAAATACCCCCGTACCGAAAGGATCCCACGACTGGGGGTGAGCAATGCCCAAGAGTTGAATCCTTCTTACAATGGGTTACTCCCCACCTAATCGCTTCATCGACGAAGTGCCTAAAACACTCATGACATGCTTCAAGGCCGTTTTAGAGTTCTTGGCACTTAATTTTACAGTTAAATACACATTTCTATGGCCCGATATCTTATTCTTACATCTGCGGTGACAAGCAGTGGAATCGCGCTTTGAGATCGTTGGAGCGTAGAGCAAAAAGTAAAGTCGCGTGAACGCCGCGATATCCCAACGCCGGGTCAAATGAATAGAAGTCGAACAAGCAACGCCGCTGACGCCTTCGTAACGCCGTAACGCTGCAACGCCATTAACGCTGCGATTTTTGCCTCTTCATCATTAAAAGCAAAAAGGGGGACCAAAAATCAGGGTATCGAAGAACGCACGGACTGAGGGTATGGAAAGCAGAGCCAGCCTAACCCGACTACCGAGGAAGACACGCTTTTGTATCTTTCTTCTTCTTAAAGATCATTAATGTTTCGGCATCGCTTATGTGTATTAACAGTCCAATATAATTTAAATTCATATCTAGTGGTTTTGTTGAACCCCGTCAATGAATGCATGGATTAAGTTTTTACTGATTTTATATTATTCAAGAATTCATGACTTGTTAAGATTCGTTATATCCAATTTATATGTATGACGTCTGGCTAATATCACATGATTTTCATTGATATCCGAGATTCGAGACTGCTAATGTTTTACAGATCGTTTATGTTTATTACCGAGTCCAGTATGTTCTAGTTTCATATCTAGGGTTTTGTTTAACCCTGTCACGATCGCATGGATTAAGTTTTTATTGATTTTATATTATTCAGCCATTCATGACTTGTTAGTACCTGCTCTGTATCTACAATTTATATACATGTGATGTCTGGCCAACATTGGCATGATTTTGCTGGATATTCGAGATTTGAGAGATGAGGATGCCTAGGGATCTTAATAGAGTGGCCCTGGTCAATCTGCAGAAATAGAGATTTCGATTCCGATTCGAGGGTGGCGATAAAGGTTGAAGCATTTGCCACTTTAGTATCATCAAGTAGAGATACACTCAACTCCGCTATGAAGATAAAGTGATACACACCTGAGAGGGCTGTGAGGCACGATCACCCCGCTAATACAAGTCAGTGAATAGTCCGAATAGTAATTTTTCTAGGTATTAATCCACTAAGTGGCGTGGGGAGACGTAACCCCAAATTTTTACAAATACAACACTTACTAAGATAAAAGTAGCTTCAGCTTCTAATCTCAAGACAGTTAATTAGCTACCAAAGCTTACGCCTAGATAATAATCTGAGCGGCTAAAATCAAGAATTAACTCTAATTTATCCCTGCGGATCGATATCCGTGACAGTGACACCGTATTACTTGATACGACGCATGCACGTGTGCACATAGGTGTACACATTTTACACATCACGCCTTCGGCTTATCAAGTTTTTGGCACCGTTGCCGGGGATAAGTTTTTGTGTTGATATTGATAAACAACAATTATATATTACTCCTCGAATTCTTACCGCTTTCTATTTTAATCGCTACAAGCCGGTAATTCGTCTTTCTATTTGGCCGTGGTGATCGCAGAAGGTTACTGTGTGCTGAGTGCATACCACGGTCAGTCGAATTACATCCGTCTCGATCCCGAGGCGAGAAAGAACCCTACACCGATTACGCCGAGAACCGAGAACAACACTGATAGAAATCCAGCACCGCGCTGCACAACGAAGAGCATGATCTCGCAGCGAGCGTGCATCGGAGCCACAAAGGGACCGTAGCTGGAAACAATGGTGTGAACTGCACCCATGCCGCTATATAGCCAAATGATCCATTCATGTTAGTTAGAAGAGTTCGCTCTCCCGCCTATACGCTTGTTCGTGACGCTATCCAAAGACCACCTATTCAGTAAACAACTTCGAAAGTTGAAGTCGCACCCATAGATGCTACGTAATTGATCCCCGTTCTACTGATTACTAATGAATCCAACATGCATTTAACCAACTTCCTCGAAGTCTACAACACGATAAAATACAATGGGGTCACTGAAGAGGCACTCAAGTTGAGATCGTTCTACTCATCAGTGATAGAGCTAAATATCGTCAGACGAGTCAACCAATCGGACCCATTACCTCATGGAATGACTGGAGCAGGTTCCCAACCAAGTAATTCCCACCTACAAAAATTGCACACCGGGTGCAAGAGATCACCACTTTGGACAACTAGAGGAGAGAACCCGGCAGGCATGGGATAGATTTTCACGAATCGGTTGAGGAAGTGCCCACATCATCGACTGACCAGATGGATGCAAGTCCATACTTTCGATAATGGACTGAGGAAAGCGACTAGAACAATGATTGATGCTTCAGTTGGAGGGGCACTTATGAAGAAGACTAATTTAATTAAAGAGGCGAAATCTTGGAAGACGCCGCTACCAATACTCAATCCAAAGGGCCTGTAGATAAGATTTATCGTTGAAGACCATGTGTGGCACAGATAACGAGGTTCTCAAAGAATCTAGTTACTCAGTGTCGCACCCACTTACTAAAGTCAGCCTGTCTGTGATAAAGGTAACGCAAATGCCATACAAACCAACCCATGGGAGTTATGTGAATTCTATGGAGGATAAACACACAGCATAGACGCGCCGAGACACCAAATAGCAGAGCAGCCCAGTGATTGTCAAGGTTTAATCAGAGTCGCCCACAAAGAAGCAGGACATTATGGGAGCAAAGAACCATCGTAGACCAAAATCAAGGCCAAGGGTGGCGAATTTAGAATAATAGTCAAAATAACAGGATATGGATGGAGGAACAATCAGAACAACATGCCACCACCCCGAGTAAGTGAACCTCCTCCCGAGAAAAAGGTAGACTTGGAACAAGCCCTTGAGCAAATGCTCACCTCACATACTGCCTTTATGAATGAGACAAAGGTGAACATGCAACACCAAGCCACCCAATTGAACAATCAAGCAGCACAGCTGAGAAACTTAGAGGTACAAATGGGACAAATGGCCAGTCCTTTGACGGAAAGGCAACATGGTTCATTACCGAGCAATTCAAAGGTAAACCCAAGAGGAGAAGAGAAAGAGGATCAGTATATCGTCACTCTATGATGGGAGAGAGTCGAAATCTGAGCCACAACCAGCTGTAAGAGAACTGGAAATTAAAGAGCAAGATCAAATCATCCCAAAAGAGCAAATGCAAGTTGAGCAACCCCGAGATACGAGAGCAGTCAATGATAATAAAGTCAGGAAAGAGATCGAGAAAAAGACAAGAACGTATAAATCCTACCATACCAAATCGCACATCCTCGCGGCCAAGAAAGGTAAGCTGTAGAAGTTAGTTTGCAGTTTCTTGATATCTTCAAGAAACTACATATTAATATACCCTTTATATAGACCGAGAACATGCCAAGCTACGTGAAATTCATGAAAAGATCTTCGCAAGTAAGAAGAAGTCGAGGAATACTGACCATCGCCTTTAATCGAGGAATGAAGTTCCATCCAGAAAAGAAGCTTCCCAAAAACTTCAAGATCCGGTAGCTTCGCTATATCGCTCTTCTATAGGGAATCTGCATCGGGAAAAAGCCCTGTAGGGATTGGAGCGAGCATCAACCCGATGTCAGCTCGGCGTTTAAAAGGTCAAGTCGGGGAACCAAAGGCTTACCAAAATCAGTTTGCAACCGCGACGCATCCTACCAACATCCCTGGGGTATAATTGAAATGTCCTAAGAAAAGTGGGTAAATTCGTCTCCAAGATCTCGCCATTCGGACATGGAGGCATGACCCATTCCCATCATACTGCAAACCCCTTCCCCGCTATGAGAAAGGCACAAATCAATGTGCAAGAAGGTGAGCTTAAACTGAGAGTCCAAGGAGACGAGATCACTTTCCATGTATTCCAATCTATGAAGCATCCAGATGATGATCCAAATGAAGTTATCTCAAAACTTCACTACAAAGAAGTCTTGAAAGGCGACGCGAAAACTTCTGGGATAAGCCAATTACTGCGCAGAAAGACATGAGAGGGTCAAGGGCATGAACGGAAGAATATTTCATCCACCTTAAGCATTGGTTGTGAGCACTATGGGCAGATGCGTTAGCACTCCCGGTTTCTTCTAAACAAATAGCACTTTGAGATTCAGGGCTATCAAGCTAACGACGTTAAACAAAGCGCTTCGGGAGGCAACCCAAGCTTTTCTCGAAATTTTTTTCCTTCCATGGTTTATTTTTATTGCTTGATTTAAGTTTGGTTTGGTTTTCTGTCTCCGTCCGTAATCGGGATTTTCTTTTGGCTGTCTATTTTCAAGGCCCGAGACCGAAAGTACTATGGAGGATCCGCTCGAGAAACTCACTTCAGCAGTTAAAAGGGGTCACCAATTGCACAAGGGGGGTTTTTCTCATACCTTAGAATCTTGTTGAAATTTTTTCATTTTGGCCTTCTCCAGAACATCGCGACATTGCTCAACATCAATGACGCTCTATGAGTTCCACCCCCTCGACCGCGACGTTTGATCTCAACGTCGCATGTCACTTTGTTCTTCTCCTGAATCGCCATGATTGATTTGAGCTTCCGCAATGCTCATGTTGAATCCAAACGCCGCGACGCTTGGATTTGTCCCTCCTCCACGCTCCCGACGTTAGGGTCTCAGTCACGACATCACGTTTACTCTTCCTGAATGTCACGACGTCGAGACTCGAACGCCACGACATCGGGCCTCGTTTATCGCCTTCAGTTTCTACTGGTCCCTCCCATCACACACCCCCGTCGGGAACCCACTGCAACCTCCGACAACCCACCGCCTTCCACCACCAGCCTCCCACTCACGCCACCCTCCGTCCCCGTCTCTCGTGATCCATCACCACTGCGGTGCCCCCCGCCCCGCTCCGCTCTGCCCCCCGCGGAGTTTGGCTTCGCGGTGGCTTTAGCCCCGTCTAGTCCCGCCGTTAGACCTGGTTCAAGGGCCATGAAGTCCCTCTAGCGACCCTGGGGGTCATGGCCAACCTCCCCATCATCTCCTAGCACGCTGCTCCTATCAGGCACCCCCAGCTCAATCTTCGCCCATGTCACTTAGAGTTGTCTCTGCCATTCTACCAAAGGTGCCCCTTGGAAGGTTTAGTGTGTGTAGTCCCCATCCCCTTATACACCATGTCGTAAGCGTACAAGAAATCGACCTATATAAATCCTGGAGGGCTGAGGACCCGACCAACTCGACATCACGAAATTCACAATGAAGGTGTCGCGACGGCTTGGTACCATATGTAAGAATAGGTCCTTTATCAAGGAAATGGGCTTCACCAATTCTCGACGATTTCTTCACAAGACCATCGCGTAATTAAGGGATGGCGATGCTATGTCAACTAATTCGCCCAAAGGATGTCGAAAAACGCAGGTAAATGTGACGCCCCATGTGCACAAGTGCACGCTACGCCTCTAAGTAATATAATGCACCAATGGTACTGGGACATCGATCCACAGGACAGTGTGGTTGACTACAAAGGGTTTCATTTTAGATAATATCCGATCAGACGATTTTAGGAAAGAAATCGAGCATTTGAAATCTCGACTAAGCTTATCGATTCTAATGACCATCAGACAAGACTGTGGCTGCGTCTCCCCCCGTCACGCTCTCAGTTCCGATTATTTCAAAGATAATATTATTCAACATGTTTATGTTACTCATTATGAGGTGATCTTGTATTTACTTAGATATCCTCTCTCGAGGTATATCCGCTTTATCCTTACGAATTAGAGTTATATATCTCTATCCTAACTCAAAGATTCCGAAATGCTTAAATGTTTTAACCCCAAATGCCACCTTCAGATCTAATATCTCGCATCGAATCAATCAAGGTCGCTTCTACCTAGATCCCCTGATAACCTCATCTCGACCGATCTCCAAGGTGATTATGCCACGTCGGGCGACATCACCACAATGAAATCATAGATATAGAAATCGCATGCAAACAAATTGATAAACAATCGACAATATAAAGTACTAACTTTTAATCCATCAATATATGGCACAGGTTCAAATTACTGAACCCTAGATATAGATATAGAACATAACGAATGAGAAAATGAAAATATTTAATCTCAAAAGATCTTTCTAATATCCAAAAAATGAGAAATAAAGATAAATCACGCACTCTTCGTCCGTGGTCACTACCGCTCGACTCGTGCCCCGCTCACGCTCCCGACATACCCCCACCTCGAACCATCGGGTGCTTTAAATGATGAGGTGCAGATCCCGTGCTGACGTCGCGACGCTGCAACGCTATGCACGCCGAGACGTCGCCACGCTCGATTGTCGACTGTATTTGTTGACCCAACGTCGCGACGTTGGAACGTCACGACGTGGAGACGTCGCGACGTTGGAACGTCGCGACGTGGCAGCCACTTTCCTGCATTGCTCTCCATTACTCCAATTTGCTTCCACAAAGGTGCTCTTTCAGCACTCATCTCGACTCAGATTCACCGACTACCATACTCGATAACAAACTAAAATACATATTTAACCATAAAATAAAGCTAAAACTAAGAAAGACGCTGCGTATACTACAGTGCTCTGCACTCATCACACCCCCTAACTTAACTTCGTCATTCCCAAGCAAGAAACGGACTCTGCATGTGACACACACCGACATACCGAAACTAACACTAAGACAAGTCACATTACGCCGAGAAATAGGGATCAATTGGGACTCGACCACACCGCCGTCGCTTTGCCTAAGTTCACAAGATGCATACAGATGTTTGACTTTCTAAAACTCATTTGAAATAGTGGAAGTGACTGAAGGCCTCAAATTCCATGGTATTCAATAACCTTTCCTAATGACCCTATGTATGTGAGAATGAATGACTCAGTTAGTGCCCAGTTCCGACACCCCCAAACTTAAGCTCAACTCACCTATTCGAAGAAGCTAACTAGGAAAGGATAAGAACGCACCCTTTTATTCATGCCAAAATACCTAAAACTTCCTGGAGTACCTAAAAGGAATCGGGCGAAGACCTAGTGCCAAGAAGTTTTAGGATGAGTATCTCAGAATGGATCCATCAGGACTCCCCACTACTGTTATGGCACTGCATTAAGTTTCCTTCAAACTTCAATTCTCGAACAGACTCAACCAAACTCAAAGGCCCCAGTCAGGGAAAAATCCATCTTCTCATTCCATGGGCCGGCAAGAAGTCAATGACCCAAATACCGGGCTTAAGGCATTAGGCTTTGAAAGGCCCCTGATCGTGCCCTGATTCCAATCGACGATCCACTCTATTCTAATTCACAAGACTCTTTTGACTTTTCTTCTTTTTTTTTTTTTTTTTTTTTTTTTTCACTTTTTCTATTATTATTTTTTTCATTTTTCATTTTTTTTTTTAGTTGGGGCTCACGGCAATCCTTTTTCTGTGTGTGGTGTCCCATCACTTGGGATGGTTAGGAATCTGCTTTGTTTAATTCTAGTAGTCGGGTCTCGACACCTATGCATACTCGAAGGCCGGCAATGTGTGAGTGAGATAGATCATCGAGAATAGTTTCGAATACCCAGGATTGGTTCACTAACCCTTCCCACTCATTCAACCTAATTACCGAGCACTGCATTGTATGCACCGATCTTCCATGTCAATATTGAATCTCATACCCAAATGTGCTGATCCCCGACTTTCAACATGGCACATACACAACTACCTGCTACATGCAACTACTAAGATATAAGAATGACTAAACACACACGCACGCAAACTAACACAATGACCATCAAATTAAACTCACATAAACTTAAACTCAATGGTAACACAACTACTATGGGCCGAACTAAAACAAAAACACTACATAAATACTAAAAACAAAATATAACTAAACAGAATCGCAATCACCACCCACGCCCCCCCCAAACAAAATACTCAGTGTCCCCACTGGCAAAATAACAAAAGTAGAGGTGAAGGGGACTCCCGTGATCACCGCGCCGGCGGTGGCAGGCCGTGAAAGGCCGTGACGCGATCCGGGCTTCAAGTGCCCGCCACGTCAAGAATGGTGGCCTCGATTGCCAAGATGCATTTATACGCACGAAGAGCCTCTATATCTCGTGTGGGAAGAGGACTTTGCCTCGGTCTCGGCCCCTGTATGTATCAAGCGCCGCGAGGGAGAGAGCACCCGTCCCCGTGATGTGCGGAGGATCGAGGGAGCCGCCCGGGCGCTGGCCGGGATGATGCAGGAGGTGGGTGGGACGAGGACCGCCAATGTCTCCCTGGACGCCTGTGATCCATCCCGAGCCCGATACTGCGGGCAGACGCCCTCGGCCCAAGGCTCATGACCGAATCATGCACTTCGTGTCGCGGACACCCTATGGTGTCCCTCTCGGCGTATACGGGCTTTGGCCAGGTGGAGCCAGTCTCATTGTCGCCGAGAGGGCACCCTACCGCTCTGGCACAAGCCAAAGATAAGGAAGGCCCCCAAATTCATCTTTGCGTCCTTGCTATGGAGGATGGTATCCTTATAACCTGCCCAACATCAAAAGGTATATCCTGTATGATGGCGTAGTCAGCAGTGGCATCGCTGTCATTACTTCACACGCTCACGAATAAGACGCGACGTGATGAAGTGATGCCAGACCTTAGGTATGAAGGCCAAATGCTCGGGCTCAAGTGATCAGACGGCCCGCACTATCGACTCTTCCACTCACCCCGCCATCGGGTCAATACTCGTGATAACCTCCTGGGTAGTCCGGTGCCTCGTGGAGCCAATCAAACTACCCGAAGGGACATGCTCTGTGACTGTAATAACTATTGATCGACCGCACCGAAGCTCCACCATCACGCCGCGACCCTGACTTCTTCAGACGTGGAGGCAAGATCGCGAACTTCGCACCACACTCATCACGCCGGATGAGGTGGTCAGTACAATGCCAAAGCTCTGGCTCCGACTATCAGTCCCTCCATGTATGCCTGAGGATGATGTGCAGATGAAGCCCCAGAGGATACTCTTCCCTCTCGCCCACCAGACTGAACCTGCAATAGTAGTGAATTTACACCCGCTGGTCACAGAATGATGGAAATCGCTTCGCGGCCCATAGCCTCTATAGCTAGCTCGTGGTCAAACACAAAGTGGAATGGCATCAAGCCGTGAACGACCCTTACGTCCCGCCCCGACTCACATCCACACACACGTCAAATGGAAAATTGAGACCTCATTTTTCTTATCTGCTAGTGGTCCAGCAAAGTTAAACACTAGCAAATACGCACTCGAACTCCTAAGGTTATGTTCTAACCTGTTCACCTTTTCCCTATATACATCATACCACATGTATTTTTCAAGCAATTTGTAACACACAATTACGTTAAATCACAAACATGAAACACATGATCAAAGGCCACATGGAACACAATGCATGCAATGGTCTAAACATGTCCCATAAACTCCTAGGTAATCACCTACCTAGACCCCGATACAAAACTGTGACAATGGCATCATATACCGAGCACTAGGTAATCATAAACCTAAGCCTTAACACCAAGCTATAAACAAGTCAGATGTTTTACCAACATCGAGTTCCAAGTAACCTCGTGATACTTAAAATTTCCCTGAAACCCACCAGATGAGCTAGTATCAATACCATATCAGGATATCCACACTAGCCTCAGGCAATCATTTTACCCAGTTCGATACCTGCTTCGTGACACCTCTATCTCTGGGCCTTACTGACAACCCGTTTAAACCCATATACATCTAAATTCGATATCACACTCATGTCTCATATATCGAAACTCATTCCTACATATTTAATTCACAATATACAAAAATATATGATGTATTATAATCACGCCTCTTACAAATTCTTTGATACTGCAAAAAGGTGTACATGTTTCTGCCCTCACTATATAATATAAGACAAAAACAAAACAAAATAAGGTCGTGGTCCAACTCTCATCCTATGTCATTCCCCATATGCGTCTACCAGACTGACTCACAGACTTGAAAGGGGGATCCACAATGGGGCATAGCCGTCCAGAGTAATAATTCCTAAGCAAGGTTACTCCCACCTAAGTGCTCATGCAGTGATCAAACCAACCCATGCACATCCAAGTGAAAATGTCTACATGAATGTCGTATGTTATGCATGGAATGTCTTCATGCCCATATCCCAAGTCACTCATCGACTCCCTCACACATGCCTATGCCAAGTGTGACAACCGTCATTGGTAGTACCAATGACACACATATACCGAGCCTTTACCGACTCACCAATACCTAATGCAAGTGCCAATAGGCAACTAATCCCGAGTCAATCCCGACTCTTATCACACAACTTGAAGTTTATGTGTCAATCAGGTGTCTTATTCGTAAATATAACTTTCTGATTACACCAAGTGTCTCTACACCCATGTTCTAAGCTTTCACCTAAGGATTTAATCTACCCTTCGTCTACCGACACACATTAATTATATTTCACTTTATGTTTTGAACCGTGAGTCGTTTATTAGACATCGTCCAAAGTACGAGCTTACTACCTATTCATCACTAATGATGGATGACCATACCCATACACCCATACCCAATATGCTAATGTCCCTGTGCATATGCAATGCTAATGTCACTGAAATTTCTCATGTTACATGTATGATGCACACTACATGAACCATTCACATAAGTTATTCTTCATGTCAATTTCCATGCAAACATATATTGCAAGCATATAAGCATCCATCAATCCATGACTAAAAAATAATGTCATATGGAATCCCTTAGGCCAACTCATGGAAATTCCTACCCAATACAATAGCCAATAACATGCCATGCAATGGTCATGTCAAAGCCCGACTATTCACATTGACACAACTAAGCAACCTGCACACTCAGTGCAAAACATAGATTTCAGCAAAGTTTTGTTTACCACATCCTCCACAGGAATATTTATGGAATCTTGACTCAATGAGCTTTCCATAGAGTCCAAGAACACCCAAAACGGTTCTGACAAAGAAGTATGGTCGCTCAAGCCGAGGCCTCATGACCCTAGCCTACCGGACAAATGGATGACTGGGCGGTCGATCCCCACCGATCACCTAGCCTACCGATCCCAGCCGCAACCTAGCCAATTGATTCCTAGCCGACTGATTCCTAGCTGGTCAACTTGTCAACCCGTGGAATACATGTAGCCATTGAGTGTCACAATGCCACAAAATGAGTGTCTCTCTACTCGAGACTCAAACATGAGTAAAAATGGTCACGTCAGGCCCATACATCCATACTCATCAAAATATAACCAACTATATTACAATAGTTTCAAGATTTAATTACATTCTTATACAAACATGTATCAACAGAATGTTTGCTACATGTTTTAGAAAATATATAATCAAAGCCACATAGCTCGCTTTCTCTCTCAAAAGCTGGCCTCTAAAGGAACGCCCGCCTCCTAAATAATTCAGACTGAAAGCGGGGGATCCCACGACGGGGTGAGCAATGCCCAGTAGTTGAATTTTCTTACAATGGGTTACTCCCCACCTAAGTGCTCATTGATGAGTGCCTAAAACACTCATGACATGCTTGCGTCTGTCTTAGAGTTTTAGCTTAATTTTACAGTTAAATACACATTTCTATGGCCCGATATCTTATTCTCAGATTCAGGTGATCAAGCAGTGGAACCTGGCGGTTTTTGAAATTGTTTCGAGCGCAGAGCAAAAGTGCAGAAGTCAAGTAAGAAACGCCGCGACATCCCAACGCCAATAACGAATAAGTCAATGTTTAACGTCGCTGACGCCTCAACGCCGCAACGCCAGAACGGCTGCCAACGCCGCGTGATTTTTGCCTCTTCATCATTAAGCAAAAGGGGGACCAAAATCGGTATCAAGAACGACGGACCGAGGGTAATGGAAAGCAGAGCTAAGAGCTAACCCGATCATCGAGGAAGACAATGCTTTTGTATCTTTCTTCTTCTAAAATACCGCTAATGTTTACACATATGTGTATTAATGTAGTCCAATATGTTCTAAGATTCATATCTAGGGTTTTGTTGAACCCTGTCACGATCGCATGGATTAAGTTTTTATTGATTTTATATTATTCAGTAATTCATGACTTGTTAGTATCTGCTATATATCTGTAATTTATATGCATGTGATGTCTGGCTAACATTGGCATGATTTTGCTGGATATCCGAGATTCGAGACTGCTAATGTTTTACAGATCGTTTATGTTTATTACCGAGTCCAGTATGTTCTAGATTCATATCTAGGGTTTTGTTTAACCCTGTCACGATCGCATGGATTAAGTTTTTATCGATTTTATATTATTCAAATTATTCATGACTTGTTGGGCACTCGCTTCAGATCCGCAATTTATATACATGTGATGTCTGGCCAACATTGGCATGATTTTGCTGGATATTCGAGATTTGAGAGATGAGGATGCCTAGGGATCTGAATAGAGTGGCCCTCGGTCAATTTAGTAAATAGAGATATTCCGATTCCGATTCCGAGGGTGGCGATAAAGGTTAAAGCATTTAAGATTTCTGAAAGTATGGGTCAGTAGAGATACACTCAACCCTGCTAGCGAGATAGGCGGATACACCTTGAGAGAGGGTATTTCGTAGGCACGATCACCCCGTCATCAATAAGTCATGAATAGTCTGAATAGTAATTTTTCTAGGTATTAATCCATCAGAAGTGGCAGGGGGAGACAGAACCCTAGTCTTTACAACACAACAATTTACTAAGATAAAGTAGTTTAGCTTAATCTCACACATTAGTTAATTAGTCACTCAAAGCTTACGTCTAGATAATATTCAAAGGCTAAAATCAGTAATTAACTCACTTATCCCCGTGGATCGCGATATCCGCATTCTTAGTAATAATCAGACATTTTGATACGACGCATGCACGTGCGCATGTGTATTACATTTACACATCACGCCTTCGGCTTATCAAGTTTTTGGCACCGTTGCCGGGGATAAGTTTTTGTGTTGATATTGATAAACAACAATTATATATTACTCTGGAATTCTTATTTTTGTTTCTATTTTACTGCTACAAGTGCTGGTAATTTGGTCTTTCCATTTCATGTGTGATCATAGCAAAGGTTATGGTTTATTACGAACACCAAAGTTAGGCCTAATTACATCCGCTGATCCGAGGCGAAAGAACCCTACACCGATTACGCCGAGAACTGAGAACAACACGGTATAGAAATCTAGCAATCATGTAGAACAACGAAGAGCTTGATCTTGGCCATGAGCAGAATGAGCCACAAAGGGAATGCAATGGAAACAATGGTAGGAATCAGGCACCCATGCCGTTTATATAGCCAAATGATCCATTCATGTTGCTAGAAGAGTTTGCCCTCCCGCCTATAGTTGTTCAGACGGCTATCCAAAGACCACCTATTCAGGCAAACAACTTCGAGTTGAAGTCATCAAGAATCTTACAGATGCTATTAACATCCCGCTGCTCTACCTGATTGCCCAATGAAAATCCAAATATGCATTTAACCAACTTCCTCGAAGTCTACAACACGATAAAATACAATGGGGTCATCGGCAGGCACTCGCTGAGATTGTTCCCGCCTCACTAGGTGAGGAGCTAAACATTGGTCGACGAAATAACCACCTGATCATTACCCTATGAATGACTTAGTGCAGAAGTTCCTAACCAAGTAATTCCCACCTACAAAAATTGCACAACTGGTGCAAGAGATCAATACTTTTGGACAACTAGAGGGAGAGAACCTGGCAGAGGCATGGGATAGATTTCACGAACTGTTGAGGAAGTGCCCACATCACCGACTGACCAGATGGATGCAAGTCCATACTTTCGATAATGGACTGAGGAAAGCGACTAGAACAGTGATTGATGCTTCAGTTGGAGGGGCACTTATGAAGAAGACCACGGACCAAGCATATGAAATCTTGGAAGACGCTACTCAATATCAACTGCTGGCCTGTAGATAAGATTACACCGTTGAAGACCACAGTGGCACAGAGATAATCCAGGTTCTCACAACTAGTTACTCATATCGCACAACTTACTAAATGCCTGTCTAGACAAGAAGGTAACGCAAATGCCAGCGGCCACAAAACCAACCCATGGAGTTATGTGAATTCTCTATGGAGGATAACACAAAGAAGACAGTAATGCCGCCGAGACACCAAATAGTGTAGCAGCCCGTATGTGTCAAGGTTTAATCGCAGTCGCCCATGCTAGCCAGGACATTATGGGAGCCAGCGAACTATCGAACCAAAATCAAGGCCAAGCAGGCGAATTTTGTGAATAGTCAACAATGGGTTATGGATGGAGGAACAATCGTAAATAACATGCCACCACCCCGAGTGTTTAACCCCTCCTCCCGAGAAAAGGTAGACTTGGAACAAGCTCCTCGAAAGCAAATGCTCACCTCACATACCGCTCTCTTTATGAATGAGACAAAGGTGAACATGCACACCAAGCCACCCACCTCGTATTTAACTCTGATAAAGACAAATGAGAAACTTAGGGAAAATAAATGGGACAAATGGCTACCCCGACCTAAAGGCAACATGGTTCATTACCAGCAACAAACCGCAAGAGAGTAAGAGAAAGAGTACTGCAAGGTCATTACCTAAGGAGGAGAGTTGGAAATCCCTGGTCACAACCAAACGTGTAAGAGAACCGAAATTAAAGAGCAAGATCAAATCATCCCAAAAAGAGTAAATCTAAGTCGGAGCAAACTCTAGATACGAGAGAGCAAATAATGATAATAAAGTCGTGAAAGAGATCGAGAAAAAAGACAAGAACAAATAAACTTACATACCACCCCATATATCCTTAAAGGCGAAGAAAGGTAATAGAGAAGTCAGAAGTTTCTTTTACATTCTGAAACTACATATTAATATACCCTTTATGGAGGTGACTGAGAACATGCTGGGTTACGTGAATTATGAAAAAGATCTTGGCAAGTAAGAAGAAGTTGGAGGAATATGGGACCATCCTTAACTGAGGAATGAAGTTCCATCCTATAAAAGAAGCTTCCCCCAAAACTTTAAGATCCAGTCACTATATCGTTTCATAGAACGGTATCTGAAAAGCTCCTTAGAGTACTGGGAATGTATAACAACCGACGCCTCTCGATGTTTAAAAGGTTGAAGTTGGGGGAACCAAAGGCGACCAAAATCAGTTTGCAACTGGCGGACAGGTCCTACCAACATCCTCGGGGTATAATTGAAAATGTCCTAGTAAAAGTGGGTAAATTCGTCCTTCCAGTAGACTTCGTCATTCTGGACATGGAGGAAGATGACTCAGTTCCCATCATACTTGGTAAACCCTTCCTGGCCATGAGAAAGGCACAAATCAATGTGCAAGAAGGTGAGCTTAAACTGAGAGTCCAAGGAGACGAGATCACTTTCCATGTATTCCAATCTATGAAGCATCCAGATGATGATCCAAATGAAGTTATCTCGTAATCCTCACTATTGTAAAGTGAAGTCTCGAAGGCGACGAAAAACTCGGGATGTTTAACATCGCGCAGAAAGACATGAGAGGTTACATGAACTAAGAATATTTCATCCACCTTAAGCATTGGTTGTGAGTAATTATGGGGCAAGATATGCTAGCACTCGCTTTCTTCTAAACAAATAAGACTCAGATCCATATCAAGCTAACGACGTTAAACAAAGCGCTTCTTGGGAGGCAACCCAAGCTTTTCTTGAAATTTTTTTCCTTCCATGGTTTATTTTTATTGCTTGATTTAAGTTTGGTTTGGTTTTCTGTCTCCGCCCGTAATCGGGATTTTCTTTCGTCATTTACTTCAGCATTCAGACCAAAGTACAGGAGGATCCGAGAAACCTACTCAGCTTAAAAGTGTCACCAATCGCATTGCGGGGGTTTTTTTCATGCCTTACATCTTGCGGAAAATTTTCCATTGCCTTTCAACATCGCGACGTTGGCTCTCAACGCCACGCACGCTCTGCGAAGTTCCACCCTCGAACGCCGCAACGCTGGATTCAACGCCGCGATGTCGCTTCGGGCTTCTTCTCTCGAACGTCGCGACGCTGATTTCATATAAATCTTCTGCAATGTCGCTAGAGGGGTATGTGATATGTTGAATCCCAACGCTTCATCGCTGATTTGTCCTCCTCCGCCACGCCACGACGTTAGGTCTCAAAGTCACCTACATCGCTGCTCTACCTTCGAATGCCACCACGCCGGTGATCGAACGTCACGACATTGCCCCTGTTTATTGCCTAGAAGCCTCTCATTTTTGTCCTCCCATCACACACCCCTGTTGAAACCCACTGTTGCAACCTCCGACAACCTCACCACCTCTTCCACCACCAGTCTTCTCCCACTCACGCCGCTCCGTCCCCTCGGTCTCTCGCAGATCCATCACCACGCCAGCTGGTGCTCCCGCCCCGCCTCGTCTCTGCCCCGTGAGCTCTGGCTTCGTGTGGCTTGCACTGGGCCTGGGCCGCCGTTAGGACCCGGGCTCCGCGCTACAGTCCCCAGGCATCCTAGGGCCAGGTCAACCCTCCTTATCATCTTCTAGCATGCAAGCCCCATCAGGCACCCTGTGCTCAATTCGCCCCATGTCACTTAGAGTCGCTTCTCTCAGGCCATTCTACTAGTGCCCCTTGCTGCTAGCGTGTAGTCCCATCCCTATACACCGATGTCAGGTAAGCGGCAGAAATTGACCTATAAACGGGGGCGGGCCAGTGAGGACCCGACTCAAAACTTCGACATCACGAAATTTGTCAATGAAGGTGTCGCCGATCGGTTTGGTACCATATGTAAGAATAGGTCCTTTATCAAGGAAATGGGCTTTCACCACCCTGACGATTTCTTTCACAAGACCATTGCGACTAAGGGATGGTGGGCGCTATGTCAACCACCTCGCCCGATAAAGCCGAAACGCTGTGTAAATAAGACGCCTATGTGCACAAGTGCACAAAGGCCGCCCCAAGTAATATAATGTACCAACGGTACTGAGCATCCACAGGAAAGGTTTCTTTGCTTTCTAGATACACATCCGAATAGACGATTTTTAGGAAAGAAATTCGAGTATTTGAAATCTCGACTGCCATTACCCTAATGAATTATCGGGTATTGAAGACTAGTATTACGCCTCCCCTGTCACGCCTCAATGGATTATTTCTTTAAAAGATATTATTCAATATGTTTATAAGTCATCGATGGCGAGGTGATCTTACTTACAGATATCCTCTCGAGGTATATCCGCCTATCTCATGAATAGAGTTGAGCATATCTCATCCTAACCTTGCGTCTAAAATGTTTAAATGTTCTAACCTCCCAATGCCACCTTCAGATCTGAATATCTCATTTACCGAATCTAACTAAGGTCGAAGCCACCTAAATCCCCGGATAACCTCATCTCTCGAATTCCTGATCTCCAAAGGTGATTATGCCAATGTTGGGCGACATCACCATATAATGAAATCATAGATATGTAATGTGATGCAAACAAATTGATAAACAATCAATAATAGCAGTACTAAACTTAATCCATCATATGACATGGTTCAACACAATCCTAGATATAGATATAAACATACCGAACGAGAAAAATGAAAAATATTTAATCTCAAAACATCTTTCTAATATCCAAAATGAGAAACAAGATAAATCACTCGCACTTCTTCGATGTCCGTCACTACCGGCCCGAATTCCGTGCCCTTTGTTCGTACACCTCCCGATACCCCACTCAACCATCGTGCTTTAAATGATGAGGTGCGATCCCGTGTCGACGCCGCTGATACCAGAACGCCGACGCTTGAACCGCCGCGACGTGGCAGCCACCTTCCCGATTGCTCTCCATTACCCAATTTATTTCCACAAGTGCTCTTCACATCATCCGCACCCCGCATTCACCGACTACCATACTCCGATAACAAACTGAAAAATACATATTTAACCATAAAAAATAAAGCTAAAACCTACAAAGATCATGTATACTATGAGTGTTTCAAAGCACTCATCACACTCCCCAACTTAATTTCTGCTTGTCCCCAAGCAAGAATGGACTCTAGACAGACACACACCCGACATACCAAACTAACACTAAGACAAAGGTTGCTCATGTCGAGAAATAGGGATCAATTGGACCGACTCACACTGCTGCTGTTTTGCTCAAGTTCACAAGATGCATATTGCATGTTTGACTTTCTAAAACCTCACTTCTTGAAATAGGTGGTAGCTGACTAGTGCCTCAAATTCCATGGTATTCAATAACCTTTCCTCAATGACCCTATGTGCGCATAATGAATGACCTCCTGTATGCCTAGTCTGGCTACACCCTCAAACTTAAGCTCAACTCACTCTTCCTATTTTGGAAGAAGTTAACTAGGAAAGGATAAGAACGCACCTCTTTTATTCATGTCAAAATACCTAAAAAACTTCCGGTACCTAAAAGGATCAAGACCTAGTGCCAAGAAGTTTTAGATGAGTTTTCGTAGCTGGGATCCATCGTGACTTCACCGCCGGTTATGGGCACCGTGCATTAAGTTTCCTTCCAAACTTCACCCTAACACTCAACCAAACTCAAAGGTCCTAGGTTGCAGAAAAATCCATCTTTCCTGTCTCCATGAAGTGCTGAAGTCAATGACTCCCGTACCGCTGGCTTAAGGCATTAGGCTTGAAAGGCCCTGACCGTGTGCTCCGGATTCCAATTGAGGATCCACTTATTCTAATTCACAAGACTCTTTTCGACTTTTCTTCTTTTTTTTTTTTTTTTCACTTTTTCTATTATTTTTCATTTTTCATTTTTTTTTTACTGGGGCTCAATGGCAACTTTTCTAGTAGGTGTCCCATCACTTAGATGGTTAACTCCTAAGGTTTTGTCGAACTTTAGGCTGTCTCGCACCTATGCACACCCTCGAAGGTCGCAATGTGTGAGCGAGACAAAGATCATCGAGAATAGTTTCTGAATACCCTGGATTGGTTCACTAACCCTTCCCACCCATTCAACTCCAATTACCGAGCATCAAACATTGTATGCACCGATCTTCCATGTCAATATTGAATTCAAACTTAATGTTGATCCTCGACTTTTCAACATGCACACATACACAACTACCTACACATGCAACTGGTCTACATATAAGAATGACCGAACACACACGCACGCAAACTAACACATGACTCATCAAATTAAACTGAAGAAGTAAACTTAAACTAAACAGAACACAACTACTATGCTGAACGAAACAAAAACACTACATAAATACTAAAAACAAAATATAACTAAACAAATCGCAATCACCACCCACGCCCCCCCCAAACAAAATACTCAGTGTCCCCACTGGCAAAATAACAAAAGTAGAGGTGGAAGGACTCGCCGTGATCACTCACGCAGGCGGTGGCGAGTCAGAAAGGCCAAAGAGCCGGCGATCTGGCTCTCGCAAGGCCCGCCGCCGCCGGCAATGGTGACCCGACTGATAGTACAAAATGGCCACATATCAGCACTAAGAGCCTCCCATATCCCGTGGTGAAGAGGACTCACTCCGGTCTCGGCCCGTAAGGCATCGGCCGAGGGAGAGCACCGGTCCTCGTGATTCCAGCAGGACTGAGCAGCCGCCTCCGCCAAGGCCGCTGGGATGATGGTGGAGGTGGGTGTGACGCAGGATCGGCCACTCGCCCCCCTCGGGACTGGCCAGTGATCCATCCCGAGCCTGATAATGCGCATCGCCCTGCCTGGTGGCTCATGACCTGACCCATACCTCAGTCATGACACCCGCAGTCCTTCACAGTATATGGCCTTTATGGGGGTGAGCCAGCTCCTGTCACATCGAGGCACCACCGCTTGCACAAGCCAAAGATAAGGAAGGGGTGCTCCCAAATTATTCAAGGTCTTGCCAGGAGCGATGGCATCCTTTCTATAACCCGCCCAACATCAAAAAGGTATATCCCGTATGATGGCGTGAAATAGCAGGTGGCACGCCGTCGTTGTCATACGCCGCCGTCAATAAGACGCGACGGATGAAGTGATGCTGCCAGTACCTTAGGCGAAGGCCAAATGCTTCGCCTTGAAGCGGATCGTACGTGTTCTCAAGACTATTGACTTTCCACTCACTCCCGCCGTCAATACCGTATAACCCTGGGGTAGTCTCGGTGTCGCGGAGCCAATCAAACGGCCCGAAGGACACATGCTCTAGACTGTATTAAATCACTGATCGACCGCACCGGGGTGCTCACTTCACACGCCACTCACTTTCTTCTCAGACGTGAGGCAAGATTGGCGTAGAACCTTCGCACACTCTCATCACGCTAGACGAGGTGGTCAGCACAATGCCTCGCCATCCTCAGCCGCAAATGGTCTTCTAAAAAATCATCGCGGTGAAACAATTTCTCCTTTATGAACTATCGTTTCTGCAGATGGTGCCGAACTCCATCATGGCGACTTCATTCACGAACCGCGTGACATCATAATTAGGGGTCGGGTCCTCGCTGGACCGACTCCGCTTGGTAGGCAATTTCTGCCTTTTACCAGACATTAGGGCTTAGAATTCACGTGGTGGTGGCACCCAATTGGTCACCCGCTGACCTAGACCAAAAAACGAACACCTAGCGTGCACCAAAAAAAACCAAAACTACTAAGTGTACTAACGACCCTAAAGGTGACTCAAAACCCTAAAATAGACCTAATAATACCCTAAACTTGAACCTATAAGACCCCTAGACCAACTGTGAATGCAATGGTAGCCCTAAATGATCAGTACCAGTGCTGAACCGAGTACAAGGTGGTGGGAATGCCATGGTGACAAGGAAAACCGTTGTCTAACTGCTGTGTGAGTGACTATGAGGTGCACAGAGAAGGCTCCGAGGGTATCGGTGAGCCCCACCGCGAGAGGGAGTCTCTAAGAAGGACGGAAGGTGGATGGGTGCTAGGGTTCAGGCAGGGATGTGGGCAAGGTGAAAAGCAAAATGGCCTATTTTTGGCCTTAAAATACAACGCCGCTGATTGTCAGCAACGCCGACGCCAGCGCAGAGCAACCAAACCACGCCGCGACGCCGGAGCAAACGCCGCCGACGCTACAGAGTGGAATCATCAACGCCGCGACGTTGAGTACATGAACGCCGCACGCCCCGCAGACTCCTGTGGGTTCACGCCGACGCTGATTACCCACGCCGCCACGCTCCGCAGAGTATAAAATCGACGTCGCGACGCTACAGAGACACTTCTTAAAAATCAACCCGCCGCGACAAGAAACTCCACCGCCGCGACGCTCCGCAGCGGGTAACATGGACTCGCGACGTTACGACCAACCGCGACGCTACAGAGGGCCTCCAAAAATTTCCCAGGCACATTGAGGATCCCATGGCCAAGAAACTCTCCTCACTCTGTAAAGGTGACTGGACTTGTAAAACGCAATGCAAAAGGAAAAGCTTAGAAAACACTTGGGTTGCTTCCCAAGAAGCGCTATGTTTAATGTCGTTAGCTCGACGACCCTGAATCTCAATGTGCTCGGGGACCCGAACTCATATGATCGCTTACCACACTTCGTTCGTCATTGCCAAAGGAATGATTGCTTGTTCGCAAGAAACTCGGGCTCCATAATACGGTCAATCATCGGGTGGTGACCGTGAATGTGCCTTTTCTCAGGATGTGT
Organism: Tetrastigma voinierianum; assembly: GCA_016808115.1. NCBI lineage: Eukaryota > Viridiplantae > Streptophyta > Magnoliopsida > Vitales > Vitaceae > Tetrastigma > Tetrastigma voinierianum. The sequence continues at coordinate 577,833 of JAEQBH010001404.1, read as the reverse complement.
AACTTCGCCCCACCAGGAAAAGACCTTGTTAATGAAAGGCTTCCTGACCGACGAGACTTCAATTCCTGAAAGAGCTTTAGAAGGAATTGAACAAAAGAACTTGTTGTCCTGCCGTGAACTCCTTTCTGGTAATGTGTGTTTCCGTCGCGGCCAGATTTAGTCTTTCCTTATAAATGCCGCTGCCATAAAGTCTCTGCCCTAAATTCGCCTAGTTCACTAAGTCGAGCAAATGTCACGGCCAATGTACTATCCTTATGCTTAATCGTCGAGGGCCCAATAGGCCTGATGTCTACTCCACCGGAAGATGACACGCTTTACCATAAACGACATTCGAATCTATGATGATACCCAAAGGAGTTTTAAATGCTACGCGCACGCCCGCAGTGCATCTTCAATCTTTTTAGACCAATCCTTCCTGGAGTTGTTAACTGTCTTCTCGAGAATGGACTTGATTTCTCGATTTGATACCTCTGCTTGTCCGTTTGACTGTGGGTGGTATGCAAGAGATGTGCGATGACGATTCATACTGGCAAACCTGGCCAATTACCTTATCGGCAGCAAATGGGTACCATTATCTCGTGATCAATGCTCGGTGGGTTCCAAAACGTGAGAATATGTGGTCACAGAACCGAGCCACGACTCGCATCGCTTTGGTGCGTGTAGGGATTGTTTCCACCCACTTTGAGAGACATACCACGTCAATGCAGATGTATAAGTTGTCAGTATCGATATGAAATTATCCCATGAAATCTATCCCCATAAATCAAATAATTCGACCTCCAAAATGGAGGCTGGGTGGCTTTGTCCTTTCTAGAGATGTTCTATTCGTTGACATTTCATTACAAGTGGAAACGAATTGATGAGCATCTTTAACAAGGTAGCCAAGAAAAACCCGTGATCAAGTACCTCGTCGTTGCTCTCGGCCACCAAAGTGGCCACCACATGGCAGAGTGTGACAATGGTCTTAATACTATGCATTCATCTTCGCACATCGCCTTCCTCTATCACCTGATCAGCGCAGTTGTCTCAGAAGAATCGCTCCTCCCAATAGTAGTGTTTCAAGTGTGCTTAAAACCCTTTTTCATCGATAGTTAAATTCCGCAGGGATTACTTTAGCCACCAACAATTCACATAACTGCGAACCATGGAACTCGCCTCTGTCTCTCAATAGCTAAGAGTTTCTATCCGAAATTCCGCCATTCAATGAACATCATTCTAGCCCCTTCCACCGTGAAAGATGATCCGCTACCAGTTTTCGTGCCTTTCTCGCCTTTAATCTCTACGTCGACTCCTCAAGAAGAATAGACCCACCGAATTAATCAAGTTTGGCGCCTTTCTTAGTCATCAAGCAATTTAATAGCGCACGATCATTGTGCACCACGACCTTGTTGCCAATCAAATATGGCCTGAATTTGTCGAAAGTAAAGACAATGGCCAACAGTTCTTTCTCTGTAGTGGCATAATTCAGCTGAGCATCATTCAGGGTTCTACTAGCATAGTAGATTACCTCGAAAGATTTTCTCGTTTCGCCTGGAAGACGCTTCCCAATCTGCTGAAGTCATCAAGGCCACATAAGTTCAAATGGAAAGGACCAACTGAGCCACAACAATAGAGCTGGAAACCAACTTGTCCTTCAACATCGAGAATGCATGCAAACATCGCGGAATCAAACTCAAATGGGATCCTCGACTAGAGGTTAGACAACGGCTAGTAATCCGCGAAAAATCCTCACGAACCGCCTATAGAATCCAGCGTGGCCTAGAAAACTTCGAATCCCTTTTACCGATGAGGGTGGAGGCAACTTCTCAATCGCTTCAATCTTTGCCCTATCTACCTCTATCCTCACAAACCGATGTCCAAGGACACACCTTCACTCAAATGGCACTTTTCCCACCGAGTACTAAGTCAGGTCTCTTCACATCTTACCGCATACTTCTTAAGTTTTCTAAACAATTGTCAAATGAATTTCCCATTACTGAGAAATCATCCATGAAGATCTCAATGTCTTTTCAACCATATCGAGAATATGGCCATCATACATCGCTGAAAAGTACCTGCATTGCATTGCCCAAAGGGCATCCGTCGAATGCGAATAAAAATTAGCAGGGACATGTGAATGTCGCCTTCCCGATCTTCAGTTATAGTGATTTGGCGTAAATGAGTATCCATCTAAAAAGCAATAGTATTCACTTAATTCAAATTAACGATCCAACATCCGATCTAGAAATGGCAATGGGAAATTATCTTTCTGTGGCTGTTCGCTTCCGATAATCAATACAAATCCTCCAACCCTGAACCTGCCTCGATAGGCTGCAGTAAGATGTTGTTTTCGCATCCGATGACGCTTGTTCCTCCTTCTTTCGCACTACATGAACCTGCTTACTCCATGCACTCATTCAAATGGGGTAAATCACCCACATCTAGCCATTTTAAAACCTCTTTTCCTCGACTACCTCCTTCATTGCCTGATTTAACCTCCTCTCAAGGGGGGCTTCCACCAAGGTTTATGTCCATCTTCAGTAAAACATGATGCATGCAATACAGGAAGGGCGAATTCCTTTTAAATCGCCTGTAGACCATCCGAGTGCATGTTTCAGATCTCAGTATCCCCAATAACTTCTCTTCCCAATGGTACTAAAGATGTCGAGATAATCACCGGTAGTGTAGATTCTATCTCCAAGGTATATTACTTCAAATGGCTAGGTAGGAGGTTTCTTTGTCTCCATCTTAGTGGTTGCTCAACCGATGGGGCCTACTGCTTTAACTCCTTCGCCTGTAGATTCAAGATTTCCTCTCTATCGTGGTCCTAAAGAGTCCATCCATTTAACATATTCTTCCGCCTTCACCTCAGTTCTCGACTCATTCCACTCAGGCTAGCCTCCAAAGGGTCAATGATACCACTTCGTCTAGACACTATAGCCTCTACTATTTCTCGCCGCATGGGGCTAAGTATCACTCGCCGGTGTCTCACTCCAGTTTTCCAAACACGTTGAACTTGACTTCATCTTCTGCACTCCTCAATTTTAATTTTCCTCCTCGAACATCAATCATCAAGCCTCGCCGCTTGCAAGAAACGTCTACCCAAGATTATGGAATTTCTTTATCTTCCTCCATATCCAATACAATGAAATCTCACTGAAGATAACCTTGTCTAATCTTTACTAAGACATCTTCTAATACCCCTTCCTGATGCTTCAATGATCCTGGTCCCAGTTTGGGCGGTGATCAGAGGTCAAGGCCTACCTAATCCCAAACGCTTGAAAATGGATAAGGGCATGGATTTAATACTGTCAAACCCAAATCACATGTATTCCTCTCAAGATAGCATTTCCAATGGTGCAAGGGATAGTGAAACCGCCTCGTCCTCGAGCTTTGGCAGAGCTTTTGGCATGGTAATCGCATTCTCGCTGTTGACTGCTTCAAATCAACCAATCTTCTCTTCTGGAAAGAATGTCTTTCATAAATTTCACATAACCGGGCATTTCGCTTCTAAGCGCACTCCAAGAACGGGATATCATGTGTGTAACTTTTGAACACATCCATGAATTTAGTGAATTTCTTATCCAGTTTATGCTTCTTGACACGCTAGGGTAAGGAACTGCAAAATGGCCTTGCTTCAAGAGAGTTCTCTTTGCGATTGCTTCTCATTAAGCCGTTCCTTACTGCATCATCATTCCGACCGGCCGGATTTAATTTCACCCTACTTATAATCGAGGATTTCCTCGGGTCTCCAAGTCTTTACCACTTCTCACAGAATCGCTTACATGTCTACTGCCTCGTCCCTGGTTTATTTCTCGAGTTGCTTTTTCCCAGTAAGGAACCCTAAGGTTTCTTCTGCCGCAGTTTGCCATTCGCCCATTTCCAGGCTCTCCTAAACTCTAGCCGTGTCGCTGGGATTATTCAACTGCCGCTTGTCGCCGCATGTTCGCTCTTGGTCTCATTCATGAAAGCAAGAGTGGAAGTTACACCGTGCAAGGGTTTGTTCTAACCAATCTTTTCTCGTAGAGGGTGGTTCACTAGTTCCTACCGATGGCGTATTGTTCTCGATTATTCCGCCACCCATACCCTCGACAAACTCGACCGTTTCGGTTCCCGACATTACGCCACCCTCGCCCTAATTTTGATTCCGATAATCAAGCTTCCCCCATACCGCCCTTGCCGGCCGTGATTGACTCATTGAACCTTGACATGTACTCGGCCTTGCTCTAGCCAGTTTCGACATATTCATATTCTGCTGTCCTCCTACGTAATTCTAATAACTCCCATGGGTCGGGTCTCGTATGGCATTTGATGTACCTGCCGTCTAGTCAATCGCTTGGTCACCAACATGATTCACCGTGACAGCCGAGAACCTCATTATCTCGTGCCACCCATGGCTTACCGTAGTTCTCTCCTCTAGGCCGATTTGTACTATTGCAAAGATCTTCCTAATCTCATAGGCTTGGTCCGTGGTTTCTTCATCGCGTTCTCCAAATGAGGCATCAATCACTATTCTAGCAGCGCTCTCACCATTATAGAAAGTATGGACTTGCATCCATCCGTTAATCTCGTGATGTGGGCATTTTCGCAGGTAATTCGTGAAATCGTCCCATGCTTCCCGCTGTGTCTCCCCTCTAGTTGTCCAAAGTATTAATCTTGCACAAGTTGTGTGCAATTTTCGACTTGCAGTTAATTTGGTCATAAATTTTGCACTAAATCGGTCTACGTAGTAATGAACTGTGGTCGATCAGTTAGCCAGTGCTTGGCTCTATCACCAAGTGAAAGTGGAAACAATCGCAACCTGAGAGCTTCTTCAGTAACCCCATTGTACTTGATCGTATCGCAAACTTCAAGGAAGTTGGTCAAATGCATATTCGGTTCTCAGCCGGGGAGTCCATGGAACAAGATGTTCTCAAGCATTCAGACTGATCGACTTCAATTCGTTGTTTTTCCGCTTGAATGAGGTCGTCTCGATAGATGTCCGAACAACAGTCGCGGTAAACAAACTCATCTAGTAGCATGAAAGGATCATCCGTCGCATAAACGCCCGGGTGCTTGATTCCTTCCGCTATTCCCATTTCGCCTCTCGTGGCTCGCTCGCTTCAATGTTGCGGATTTTGCTCTCATTGTTTTCCATAGTCAGCAGAGCCTTCCGCGCTCCGCCCTGCATCCGCAGTTCTTCCTGCTCAGATCAAAACAAAGCGTTGTCACCTGATCTCAATGTCATGCTGCTTAAAACCCATACTAAAACAGCACATAACATTGCAAAACAATGTCACTTAAAATAAAAAACAAAAAAGTATGCTCTGAGCAGATCCATCGTTTATCCTATCACCATCCAAACCACAAGAATCTACGCCAAAAAATCTTTGATAGCCGAAAACGCTTGTAAATGTACGCCACGCGGCGTAGGCGCACGCTGTCGCCTAATATAATGTACCAATGGTACGTGAGACGATCCATTGTGGATGTGTGTGTTGACTACAAAGGTTTTGCTTAGATAATATCCGACAGACGTATTTTAGAAAGAAATCAGTATTTGAAATTCGACTAAGCTATTGATTCTAATGAATTACTGGTATTGAAGACTAGGGTTATGTCTCCCCCTGTCACATTCAATGAATTATTTCTTAAATATATTATTATTCAATATGTTTATAAGTTGTCAATGGCGAGGTGATCTTACTTACGAGATATCCTCTCTCGAGGTATATCCTACTGTATCTCACACTGTATTACACATGATTCTATCCTAACTCGCATTCCGAAATGCTTAAATGTCTTAACCCCAAATGCCACCTTCGTGGATCGGAATATCTCTATTTACCACGAATCAATCAAGGTCGTTTACCCATCCCCTGATAACCTCATCTCTCGAATCTCTGACTTCCAGCAGGATTATGCCAATGTCAGCCGACATCACCATATAATGAAATCATAGATATAGAACGTATGCAAACAAATTGATAAACAACTAATAATATAAAGTACTAAACTTAACCATCAACATAAGGACATGGTTCAACACAACCCTAGATATAGATCTAGAACATAATCGAATGAGAAAATGAAAATATTTAATCTCAAAACATCTTTCTAATATCCAAAATGAGAAACAAGATAAATCACGAGCCCTTCTTCAAGTTTAGGCTACTACTCGCTTCCGAATTCCGTGCCCTTGTTCGTACACCTCCCGATACCCCCAATTCTGAACCATTGGTGCTTTAAATGATGAGGTGATCCCGCGGTCGACGTCGCGACGCTTCGATCATGGATCAGACAGTTGAACCCAACGTCGACGTTGGAACGCCACGACGTGAGACGCCGCGACGTTGAACGTCGCGCGACGCGGTAGCCACTTTCCCCGCACGCTTCCATTACTCCACTTGCTTCCACAAGGTGCTTTTTCACATCATCTCGCACTCGCATTCACCGACTACCATACCGCATAACAAACTGAAAAAATACATATTTAACCATAAAAATAACGCTAAAAACCTAAGAAAGACGCGGGTATACTATGAGTGTTTCAGGCACTCATCATCCAGCTGCGATGAGTGTGGTACGAGAATTCTATGCCAATCTCGCCTATCATGTTGTCAAAAAGGTCCGGGTGCAAGGTGTGTTGGTAGACTTCAATGCGGAGTCTATCAACCAATTCTATAATCATGACCTGGTCCTCCGAGCCGTTTGATCGGCTCTATGAGCGGCCCGAATACCCCCGAGGTCATCCGGGTCTTGACCAACGAACGAGGTGAGTGGAAGCTAACAGCTTAAGGGCGCTCAGCAGACCCAAGGCCAAGCATTTCGCCTATATTCCTAAGGTATGGTATCACTTCATCACGTCATGCCTCATTCCGACGATCAACGTGTGTGGCGATCGCCGTTTGTCCTTTACTCAACTACGCCACTACCCGTGATATACCTTTGATGTCAGCGTGTTATCGAGGATGCCATCCTCCATAACCAGGACGGGAAAATGAACCTGGGGCACCCCTTTCTCATATATGGTTTATGCAAGCACGCCGGGGTGCCCTTAGAAGACAATGAGGCGTGGATACACCCCATTAAGGCTATATCGGTCAAGCATGACAAACCGGGTGTACCACGACCTGAGGGAGTGTACGACTCAAGACATGAACCCTTAGACGAGGATGAGCTTACGTAGTATCAAGCCTGCTGACTATCTGGGTGATCCCTGCCGACGCCGCGCCCTCCACTCACCCCCCCCACCGCCACAGCCGACCTCTGTAGAGACCCATCCAGTCCCAACCCTGACCTCGAGGACCCGATGCTCGCCCTCACTAATCGCTTTGATGCCTTATGGAACAAGACCTAGGAGCACCGAGTCCTCATGACACAGATATGCGTCCTTCGTGGCCGACACGTGGTACCGCCCCGGCCAACCAAGCGACTCATTCTCAGAATCAACAGCTCCCTCCAACCCCAAATTTAGCCTAACTTCTATTTCACCGTACCACCACACCACCACCACAAATGATAACACCATCTGCGGGCATTTCCTTCACCCTCTCTCGTTTATATATATATATATATATATATATATATATATATATATATATATATAACCAGTGGGGACACTGGCCACATCTATTTGGGGGGGTGTGGGTGGTGATTGGGTTTTGCTCAGTTGACATAGTTTTGTGATGGGTTATTTTTATTTTCTTAATCCTGTTGTAGGTTAGGTTAGTTTATGTTTGTTTATTTTAGTATGTCGAGTCATATGTTTAGTTTATGTTTTTTTTTATGGTAGGCCATTGTCTTTTCTTTCTGTTTTGTTGTTTCCAGTCACTGGGAGTCCCCAGTATTAGGATATGTTTATGTTGAGAGTGTTTAGATAGTGTGTGTGTGTGATGCCATTCTTGAGAGTCGAGGATCCCTTGTGACCGAGTCCACCACCATCATGGACAAACAGAGTACAAATCCAGAATGGATCCGTAGGGTGTTAGATGCTCAGGAATTTCAAGTTGAATATAGGTAGAGCCAAAGTGAATCACCCTCAGGATATTCGAAACTATTTCCCCACGAGCCTATCACACTCACACACAGATGACCTCTAGGGTATGCCTAGGTACCGTGCTCAGCTACTAAGGTTCAACAAACACTGGGAGTCTCTAAACACCAAAGAGATGGGACACCTTAAATAAAAGAGGATTTCCTTCGAGCCCCAAATGTTTAAATATATATATATATATATATAATAAAATAAAATAAAAATAAAAAAGAAAATAAACATGAGCAAGAATAAGTGGGATGCTATTCGAGATCAGGCACGATCCAGGGCCTTTCAAAGCAGTGCCACTGACAGTGGTAGGAGTCGTGACTCCACTTGCCGGGTCTGGGGGACGAATGGAAGTTTCCACAGGTTTAGGACCCTTAGGTTTAGTTGAGTGTTCGAATTGGCGTTCGGGGAACTTAATGCACAGTGCCCTTAACTTATTTGGTGAAGAGTCACTGACTAATCCCCGCTACATGAACACTTAGCATAAACTTACGAGCACTAGTTTTTTTTCTTTTATACGTAGGTATGTTAATGACTATAAACGGTGCGTTCCTATCCTTTCGTAGTTAGATTCTCCCAACTAGGTGAGTTGAACTCAAGTTTGGGGGGCGTCGAAACCAAGGTATACGCTAGAGGTCATTTATTCAATGTGCATAGGGTCTTAGGGAAAGGTTATTAAATGGCTTTCGGGGTTGGGCGCTTGCAGTGCAGCAGTTCAAGCAGATTCTTTCGAAAGTCGAACACCCTTACGGATCCCCTGAGATTCGAACAAAAAGGCAAGAGTGTGAGTTGGTCAATTTTGATCTTTCATCTATCATCATGTGCATCACAATCCTAGTGTTAGGTTATAGTATGTTGGTTGTGTGTCCGGTTTAGAGTCAGTTCTTGCTTGGGAACGAGTAAGAAACTAAGTTTGGGGGTGTGATGAGTGCCTAAAACACTCATTACATGCCAGCGTCACGTCTTAGAGTTTAACCCAATTTTACGATTCATCGCATTTACATGGCCCGATGCTCCAGTTCTTGCATCTTGTGTGATCAGCGAAGTGCGACGGGTTTTTGAGATAGTTTGGGGCGAGCAAAGTGCGAGAGAAGTTGGCGGGAGCATTATAGCGTCCCAACATCGTGGCGATCCCAGCGTCGCAGCGTTGGTCGATGAGAATAGAAGTCGACAATGACTGATGTTGCTGCATCTCAATCATCGCGGCTTGTCCAGTATTTTTCCCTCTCCATCATTAAAAGCAAAAGGGGGGACCAGCAATCAGGGTATTGAAGAACGCACGGACTGAGGGCACAGAAAGCAGAGCGGCAGCGAACCTAATCATTGAGGAAGACAGTTACTTTTGTATCTTTCTTCTTTCTTAAAGACTGCTAATGTTTTACAGATCGTTTATGTGTATTACCAAGTCCAGTATGTTCTAGATTCATATCTAGGGTTTTGTTTAACCCTGTCACGATCGCATGGATTAAGTTTTTATTGATTTTATATTATTCAGTTATTCATGACACGGTAGTAATACGCTCTATATCACCAATTTATATACATGTGATGTCACATTAACATTGCAGATTTTCTTTGGATATCAGGGTCGAGAGATGAGGATGCGGGGATCACGAATAAAGCGACCCTCGGTCAATTCGGTAAATAGAGATATTCCGATTCCGAGGGTGGCGATAAAGGTTAAAGCATTTAAGCATTTCGGAGTATTGGGTTAGGGTAGAGATACACTCAACCCTGTTAGCGAGATAGGCAGATACACCTCGAGATAGGGTATTTCATAGGCACGATCACCCCGCCATCAATAAGTCGTGAATAGTTTGAATGGTAATTTTTCTAGGTATTAATCCATCGAGTGGGGAGGCAGACCTAGTCTGCAAACCGACCAATTTACTAAGATAAAGTAGTTTAGCTCAATCTCACACATTAGTTAATTAGTCACTCAAAGCTTACGTCAAGATAATATTCAAAGGCTAAAATCAGTAATTAACGCACTTATCCCCGTGGATCGATATCCATACTTAGATACACCGTATTACTTGATATGGCGCGTGCACTTGCGCACATAGGCATACACATTTTACACATCACGCCTTCGGCCTATCACTCATGCAATGGAAAACACACACATTCAAGTGAATTCATTATTCCTACTCAGATAATACGCATGCCGATCCGTATCTCGGTACCTCATGACTCCTCCACACGTACTTATGCCATGTATGAAAATCGTTTCCAAACAAAAATATTTGTTTTTGTTGTGGAGCAACCCTCCCGGAGTATAAATACGTTGGACAATCTCGGGGTGAATTGTTGGATGCTCTCAAGACGATTCTTGGGCCTCTCCAGTGGTGTTGACGATTTCCCGACACAATTCTTAGAGACCGACTTTCCGATGGGAATTATTGGACAGCCTCAAAAGCTTGTTTTATGTGATGCACTTCACACCTACTATTCTAGGGTGCCACAGGTGCATATGGCGCATTATGCGTTTCCATACGATACATGTTAATATATCAAGCATGCATATATTCGCAAAATTTTACCATGACAACATGTTATTCAAACATAGCAATAACATATCAACACACGAAACAGCACATACGGTCACGGTCGGTTTCGGAATTTGTCAGAAACCCACTCACAGGGATTTCGCCATTCGGTCAGAGTTTTTGGCACGAATGAACAGCCACTCGAGGGCCCACCAGAACTTATCTATAAATCATTAAAATGGCTCTTAGCCAAAGAATAAAACAAGTAGGAGAAAACCCCTACCTCCCGAAGTTGCCGAAACTCCACAATACCGGTACCCACGTATAGCTCTTGCAGTGGGGATTAACTTTGCCTCTTGTCTCGTCGGAATTAACTGACCAATCGTCGGAAATTCTAGAGAAAAGTGAGAGCTTCTCTCTCTAAAACTCCCTTCTTCTTCCTTCTCTCCTCTCTCGGTTTGCTCTCCCCCTCCCAACCGGTTGGTCAAGATGGGGTTAAGAGGACTTGTCCTCTCATTGCCACATATCCAATTCTCATTGGTTCTTTGGATTACACCCTATCCACTTATCCATCTACTATGGATTTTCACCCAATCACATGTTGCTACATGTCTCTCATGGGTCCCATTTGAGCTCATGTTTGACTCATGATGCACATGACACATGACACCTCTTAAGTCACTCACAATGTGTCAAGTGTCTCGTATCGCTCCCGGTGTCTCGAAAAATGTGAAATTCTGATTGTCTCATAATTCGATGAAATTCGACATGGTAGTTAGATTTCGCAAGACGATTCCAACAAGGAAGTCCGTTTTATCATCCGAGATCTAGAAAAATTCCAGATTTTGACCGAAATTACCATTTTATCATTTTTCGGAATTTTAGAATTTTATGGGGTCTTACAATTTGCGTCAGTGAGTCTCTCCACGCGCTCCTACGCCTCCTCCAAAACCAAAACAACCTCCCGCGAGGCCCTCCTATTGTTGCCATCCTCGGAAACATCCTCTTGCTTCTAAAATCTTCTAGAAACTTCTCGAACGTCGAGATCCACTTTTAAGGTTGATGAAGAAATCACACCAAGACTATTTTTTAAAGGACATTTCTTAAGAATAACAAAAAATCTAATTAATTAAATACATAACTCATCCTGTTTAATCCCATTTAATATATATTAAATTGAAAAAGATCAAGCTAAATTTAAAAAGAAATAACAAATATAAATATGTGAAATTCACTATGATTGTTTGTTGTACTAACCATGGAGTTTTTGCTTTTTCTCCTCGTCATCGTCTGCGTCAGCACGTCTCTCCACGCACTCCTTCGCCTCCTCCTAAACAGGAACAACCTCCTGCATGGCCCTCCACCATTCCCATCCTCGGAAATATCCTCTAGCTTCTAAATTCTTCTAGAAACTTCTCTAACATCGAGACCATCTTTTAAGAATCACCCTAAGACTCGCTTTTAAAGGACATTTATTAAGAATAAAAATTAATGTAATTAATTAAATAAATAACTCATCCCATTTAATCCCATTTTATAGATATTAAATGGAAAAAGCTCAAATTAAATTTTAAAAAAGAAACAAATATAAATATGTGAAATTGACAAAGGTTGTTTGCTGCAATAACTATGGAGCTTTGGCTTTTCTTTCTCACCACCGTCTGCGTCAGCGTGTCTCTCCACGCGCTCCTCCTCCTCCGCCTCCTCCAAAGCAAGAGCAACCTCCCGTTGGGCCCTCCTACTTTCCCCATCCTCTAGCTTCAAAAATCTTCTAGAAACTTCTCGAACGTCGAGACCCTCTTTTAGGATTGACTAAGAAATCACCGCAAGACTCTTTTAAAGAAAAATTATTAAGAATAACATATAATGTAATTGATTAAATACATAAATCATCCCATTTAAGCATATTTAATAGATATTAAATGGGAAAAGCTCAAATTAAATTTAAAAAGAAAAGACAAATATAAATATGTGAAATTCACCATGGTTGTTTGCTGCACTAACCATGGTGCTTTGGCTTTTCCTCCTAGCCACCGTCTGCGTCAGCACGTCTTTCCACGCGCTCCTTCGCCTCCTCCAAAACCAGAACAACCTCCTGCTAGGCCCTCCCACTGTCCCCATCCTCGGAAATATCCTATGGTTTCTAAAATCTTATAAAAACTTCTCAAACATCAAGACCCTCTTTTAAGAATAACCCAAAGACTTTCTTTTAAAAGACATTTATTAAGAATAACAATTAATGTAATTAATTAAATACATAACAATCCCATTTAATAGATATTAGTGGGAAAATCACACGTAGCGCCCAGGCAGGTGTGATTAAGCCACCGTCGGCAGCGGAATACTCGTGAATGTCGGGTGACTCGACATCTCTCACGAAAATCGGGCAGAGTCTTCTTTGTACGGGGAGCTCTACCCAACTACAAAACCTATCCCAAACAGTTCAATATGACATATCCATGAGTAAAACGGCCACTTGGGCCCACAAACCAATACTCTTCCAAACAAATACCAACTATATACAATAGTTTCAAGAGTTAAGAAATTACTCTTCCACAACATATATTAAAAAATTTATATAATTCTAATACATGCATACAACTAACTACCAAAGCCACAACCCGGCTTTCTTCTCAAACTCGGCCTTAAAATGTGTCGTTTTCTCGCGTGCCCCCTATACTTGAAAATAATATCCCTCGACAAGATGAGATATCGCCTAGTAGTGGAATCACCCTAAGTGGGTTACTCTCCACCTAAGTGCATATGCAATGCTCCAAAGTAAACACACATTCAAGCAAATTCGTGATCCTACTTGAATGTCTAAATGACCAACCCCATGTCTCGAGTCCTCTTTGGCTAAGCTCGCTGGCTTTACTTTAAGCCGTGTATGAGAAAAACATCATTTTCAAACAAAACTTGTTGTTTCAAACTACACTCTTAGGATTCGTTAAAGTAGTGGGACTACCCTCCGAGGTGAATGTGTTGGAGAACTTCCCGGCTTCAGTCATGGTCCTCGTAGAAATGAACCGTTAGACCCCGTCTCAACCCGTTCTCAGGAAATTCATCTGTGAAATTCCTTTCCAAAAACGTTTTCGTTTTTCTTTCAATTTTTCATGTCATGCACTCATCTAATTTCTAGGCTACCCCAGTGCACATGAAATGCATTATGCCATTTCACACAATATATACAATTATATCAATTATGCATATATTATCAAATTCACAATTTCATACGTAGCAATTGTGATACTCCAGTAATCGTAAATTATTTCAAACGAAATTGCACTTGCCCGAATCCATTTCAATGGCCTACACCCCTGATTATATTCTATATAATTGTGGCATCATCATTAATACGTAAGCATTAACCTATTAATTTCTTTAACTAATCAACTCAAGACATGCACATCGAAACAGATTCAATGCCCAAAACACATGGACATTTATGGTCCATTTCATACAAATAGTCCCAAAAGCGAGCAAGTCAAGAACATCACGGGCAGCCTCCTCCCATTGGTTCCTCTTGGTGGGCAAATTTCCATATTATTCCAGGCCTCATACACACAAAACATAATTTAATGCATAATTACAACACAAGAAGCCCCAGCGTGGTAGGCGTCCCAGCAGAGCTCGATAAATTCCAACAATTCGGTCCCATGTTTTGGGACCGATCAAACGGCCCCTCACGACCTCAAACCAACTCAAACATTACAAAACACTTAAATAAAGTGTAAAACAAGTAGGATGAAACCCCTACCTCACGGAGTTTGTCAAAAACTCCTAAAACCGTGCTCATGCGTTGCCCTCGCCGCGTATAACAACTTTCCTTCTTGACCCGAAGAAATCCGACGGTCCGAACTCCCGGAAATCTAGAGAGAAGGAGCGCCTTCTCTCTCTCTAAAACTCAAAAGCCACAACCTGCATACTGCATCTCCCTCCTTTTTCTTTAATTTTGGAAGGGTCATATTGCTATCTTGTCTTCTTCCTCATTTAACTTTCGAAAATGCCATCCATGTCCCCATTTGTCACTATTTGACACATGGCTTAATCTAAGCCATCCATTTCCATTATCTCTCTACTCATGCAACATGTGTCATATGAGTACATGTTATATGTGAATTTTGTCACATTAAATATCGTTTTACGGCACCCGATACTCGATGCCTCGAAAAATGTGCAAATCCCAACTGTCTCGGAATTCGACGAAATTTGACGTGTTAGCTAGATTTCGTGAGATGATTTCAACGGTGAAATCCGTTTCGTTATCCAAGATCTAAAGAATAAATTTTGGATTTTTGATCAAAATTAAGATTTTGCCCTTTTTCCAGAAATTGGAATTTTCTCAAGTCTTACAAAATCTAAAATTAAATTTAAAAAAAAAAAGAAGAAATATAAATATGTGAAATTCACCATGGTTGTGTGCTCAACTAACCATGGACTTTTGGCTTTTTTTTCCTTAGAACCGTCAGCGTCTACGCATCTCTCCACGCGCTCCTCCTCCTCTTCCAAAACTAGAACAACCTTCCCCTAGGCCCTCCTACTATCTCCATCCTTAGAAACATTCCCTGGATGCGAAAATCTTCTAGAAACTTCTCGAACGTCGAGACCCTTTTTTAATGTTTATAAAGAAATCACCCCAAGACAATCTTTTAAAGAACATTTATTAATAATAACTATTATTGTAATTAATTAAATACATAACTTATCCCATTTAATCCCATTTTTTATATATTAAATGGGAAAATATCAAATTAAATTTAAAAAGAAACAACAAATATAAATATGTGAAATTTAGAATGGTTGTTTGTTGTACTAACCATGGAGCTTTGGCTTTTCCTCCTCGCCACCATTTGTGTCAGTGCGTCTCTCCACAAGCTCTTACGCCTCCTCCAAAACCAAAACAACCTCCTGCCAGACCCTCCCTTTGTCACCATCCTCGAAAACATCCTCTTGCTTCTAAAATCTTTTAGAAACTTCTCGAACGTCGATACCCACTTTTAAGGTTGATGAAGAAATCACCCTAAGACTCTCTTTTAAAAGACATTTCTTAAGAATAACTATTAATGTAATTAATTAAATACATAACTCATTTCATTTAATCCCATTTAATAGATATTAAATAGGAAAATCTCAAATGAAATTTGAAAAAAAAAATAACAAATATAAATATGTGGAATTCACCATGTTTATGGGCTGAACTAACCTTGGAGCTTAGGCTTTTCTTCCTCACAACCGTCAGCATCAGCGCGTCTCTCCACACGCTCCACCGCCTCCTTCAAAACTAGAACAACCTCCTCTTAGGCCCTCCAACTGTCCCCATCGTCGGAAAAATTCTCTTGTTGCGAAAATCTTCTAGAAACCTCTTGAACGTCGAGACCCTCTTTTAAAGTTTATAATGAAATAACCCTAAGACTCTCTTTTAAAAAACATTTATTAATAATAACAATTATTGTAATTAATTAAATACATAACTAATCCCATTTAATCCCTTTAAATATATATTAAATGGGAAAAGATCAATTTAAATTTAAAAAGAAACAACAAATATAAATATGTGAAATTTACTATGGTTGTTTGCTACACAATCCATGGAGCTTTTGCTTTTCTTCCTCGCTACCGTCTGCGTTGGCATGTCTCTCCACGCCCTCCTCTCCTCATCCAAAACAAGAACAACCTCCCACTAGGCCTTCACACTGTCACCATCCTCGAAAACAAACTCTGGTTTTTAAAATCTTCTAGAAACTTCTCGAACGTCGAGACCCTCTTTTTAGGTTGATCAAAAAATCACCCTAAGACTCTCTTTTAAATGAAATTTATAACAATTAATGTAATTAATTAAATGCATAACCCATCTCATTTAATAGATATTAAATGGGATAAACTGAAATTAAATTTAAAAAGAAACAACAAATATAATATGTGAAATTCAACAAGGTTGTTTGCGGCACTAACCTCCAGTTTTGGCTTTTCTTACTTGCCACCGTCTGCATCGACGCAACTCTCCACACGTTCCTCTGCCTCCCCAAAAACCATAAAAACCTCTCGCCAGGCCCTCCCACCTTCCCCATTCTCGGAAACATCCTCTTGCTTCCAAAATCTTCTAGAAACTTCTCAAACGTCAATACCCCCTTTTATGGTTGATTAAGAAATCCTCCCAAGACTCTCTTTTAAAGGACATTTATCAAGAATATCAATTTATGTAATTAATTAAATATATATTTAATCCCATTTAATAGATATTAAATGAGAAAATCTCAAATTAAATTTAAAAAGAAAGCAGTAAATATAAATGTAAATTATGAATTGTTGTTTGTTATGCTTAGTATAGCTTTGGCTTTTCTTTTTCGCCACCGTTTGCGTCGGCACGTCTCTCCACGTGCTCCTCTACCTCCTCCAAAACAAAAACAACCTCACGCCAGGCCCCCTTACCATACCCATCCTCGGAAACTGTAAAACCTTAAAAAATTCAATTTTTCTGAGAAATGGTAAAACAGTAATTTCAATGGGAAAGTCTGAAATTTTCTAGATCTTGGATGATGAAACAGACTTCACCGTTGGAATCATCTCGCGAAATTTAGCTACCACATCGAATTTTGTCGAATTCCGAGACATTCGGAATTTCACGTTTTTCGAGACATCGAGGGTAGTACGGGGCACTTTGCACTTGTAGAGTGGCTGACACTGAGCCACGTGTCAAGTGGAGAATCAGTTAAGTAAGAGCTCAAGTGGGGCCCATATGAGACATGTGTCACCACATGATTGGATGAAAATCTAAAGTAGATGGATGAATGGATAAGGGTAATCCGAGAGAGCCAATAGGGGGATGACAGGTGGCAAGACAGGACATCCCACTTGACTTTAGATCAAACAATTCGGTAGGAAGAGGGAAGAAAAAGGAAGGGAAAAAAGAGAGAAGAAGAAAGCTTAGAGAGAGAAGCTCCACCTTCTCTTTAGGTTTCCTGACAATCGGACCGGCGGTTCCCAATGCAGCAAGAAGAAAAGTGCTTCCCCGCGTAAAGAGTTTCAAGTAGAGACTGGAAATGGGGAGTTTCGATAAACTTCAAAAGGTAGGTTTTCTCCTACTTTGGTTATATTCTACCTGAAGGGCTATGTGGTTGTGTCTTGCCCCAAGGGAATGGTTGGTTGCATTTTGAACTATGAGAAGCTGCCCTAGTTTGATCTACGCATTAGCCGAACTTTAGGACTAGTTTTCGGGTGGAAAATGAAGGGAATTGGCAGTGGAGTCTCAGAATCAAATTAGTAGCCACATCGTTAGAGGTTATGTGGGCTTTTGAATTTATATTGGAGTGAGGAGAAACCCGATGTGGGAAAATTCGATCACGGGCATTTACTCACCCAGTCGTGGGATCCCCTTTCGGTCGGGATTATTCGGAAGGCAGCGCTCACTAGAGGCCACTTTTGAAAGAAGCCGACATGTGGCTTTGATTATATTTTAAATAAAACGAAATATATAAGAGCATTCTTAATGATACATGTTTGTATAAGAGTGTAATTAACTCTTGAAACTATTGTAATATAATTGGTTTATATTTTGATGAGTATGGATGTATGGGCCCGACGCGATCATTTTTACTCATGTTTGGAGTCTCGATCGAGGAACAACTCATTTTGTGGCATTGAGACACTCAATGGGTACACATGTGTGAGTAGGTTGACCAGGTTGTCGACGGACCGAATCGAGCGTCAGCGCGAACAATGGCGAGGAGGAAGAAGCCCAGCTCTATGGTTAGTGCATTGAACAACCATTCTAAATTTCACATGTTATATTTGTTGTTGTTTCTTTTAAATTTAATTTGATCTTTTCCTATTTAATATAAAAAAAATGGGATTAAATGGGGTGAGTTATGTTTTTAATTAATTACAATAATTGTTATTATTAATAAATGTTCTATAAAAGAGAGTGTTGGGGTGATATCTTTATAAACATTAAAAGAGGATCTCGACATTCGAGAAGTTTACAGAAGATTTTCGCAACCAGGGAATGTTTCCGAGGATGGGGAAAGTGGGAGGGCCTAGGGGGAGGTTGTTCTAGTTTTGGAAGAGGAGGAGGAGCGCATGGAGAGACGTGTCGATGCTAACTATTCTGAAGAAAAAAAGCCAAAGCTCCATGATTAGGTCAGCACACAACCATGGTGAATTTCACATATTTATATTTTCTGTTTTTTTTTAATTTAATTTCGAATTTTCCCATTTAATTTCTATTAAATGGGATTAAATGGGATGAGTTATGTATTTAATTAATTACATTAATTGTTATTCTTAATAAATTCACTTTAAAAGAGAGTCTTAGGGTTATTCTTAAAAGAGAGTCTCGATGTTCAAGAAGTTTCTATAAGATTTTAGAAGCCGTAGGATATTTCCAAGGATGGGGAAGGTAGGAGGGCCTGCTGGACGATTGTTATGGTTTTGGAGGATACGGAGTGAGTGGAAGAGCGCATTGGCGTAAGCAGTGGCAGGGAAAAGCAACACCGTAGTTAGTACGACTAAACAACCATCAATTGAATTTCACATATTTATATTTGTTCTTTCTTTTTAAATTTAATTTGAGCTTTTTCCTTTTAATTTCTATTAAATAGGATTAAATGGGATGAGTTATGTATTTAATTAATTACATTAATTCTTAATTCTTAATAAATGTTCTTTAAAAGATAGTCTTGGGGTGATTTTTTTATCAACCTTAAAAGAGGGTCTCGATGTTCAAGAAGTTTATAGAATATTTTAGAAGCCAGAGGATGTTTTCGAGGATGGGGACGGTGGGAGGCCTGGCAGGAGGTTTTTCTTGTTTTGGAAGAGGAGGAGGAGCGCGTGGAGAGACACGCCGACATAGACAATGGCGAGGAAGAAAAGCCAAAACTCCATGATGAATTTCACATATTTATATTTTTTGTTTTTTTTTTTTAAATTTAATTTGAGCTTTTACCAATTTAATATCTATTAAATGTGATGAGTTATGTATTTAATTAATTACATTAAATTTTATTCTTAACAAATGACCTTTAAAGAGTCTTTGGTATTTGTGATCAACCTTAAAGAGATCTGAAGCGATTGAGAAGTTACTAGAAGATTTTAGAAGCCGGAGGAAGTTTGCAAGGATAGCGACAGTGGGAGGGTCTAGCAGGAGGCTGTTCTTATTTTTAAGGAGACGGAAGAGCATGTGGATAGACGTGTCGACGAAAGCGGTGGCGAGAAAGAAAAGCCAAAGCTCCATGGTTAGTACAACAAACAACCATGGTAAATTTCACATATTTATATTTGTTGTTTCTTTCTAAATTTAATTTGAGTTTTTCCCATTTAATATCTATTAAATGGGATTAAATGGACGAGTTATGTATTTAATTAATTACATTAATTGTTATTCTAACTAAATGTTCTTTAAAAGAGAGTCTTAGGGTGATTTCTTCATAAACCTTAAAAGAGGGTCTCGATGTTGGAGAAGTTTCTAGAAGATTTTTTAATCGAGAGAATTTTTCCGAGAATGGGGACATTGGGAGGCACCGACGGGAGGTTTTTCTAGGTTTGGAGGAGGTGGAAGAGCTGCTGGTGGGAGAGACGCCCAATGCAACAAAGGGCGAGGAAGAAAAGCTTCCAAAGCCCATGATGAAGAAGAACAATCGGGTGAATTTCACATATTTATATTTGTTGTTTCTTTTTAAATTTAATTTTAACTTTTCCCATTAAACATCTATTAAATGGGATTACATGGGAAGAATTATGTATTTAATTAATCACATTAATAGTTATTCTTAATAAATGTTTTTTAAAAGAGTCTTGGGGTGATTTCTTGATGAACCTTAAAAGAGTGTCTCGACGTTCGAAATGTTTCTAGAAGAATTTTGAAGCCATAGGATGTATCCGAGGATGGGGACGGTGGGAGGGCCTGACGGGAGGTTGTTCTAGTTTTGGAGGAGGAGGAGGAGGAGGAGCACGTGAAGACACATGCTGACGCAAACTGTGGTGAGGAAGAAAAGCCAAAGCTCCATGGTTATTACAACAAACAACCATAGTGAATTTCACACACACACACACATATAGATATATATTTTAAAATTTAATTTGATCTTTTTCCATTTAATATCTATTAAATAACCTTAAATGGGATGAGTTATGTATTTAATTAATTACATTAATTGGTATTCTTAATAAATGTCATTTAAAAGCGAGTCTTTGGGTGATTCTTAAAAGAAGGTCTTAATGTTCGAGATGTTTCTACGAGATTTTAGAATCCAAAGGATATTTCCGAGGATGGGGACGATGGGATGGCTTGGCGAGACATTGTTCTTGTTTTGGAGGAAGCGGAGGAGCGCTTGGAGAGACACGCCAACGCAAACGATGGCGAGGAGGAAAAGCCAAAGCTCCTTGGTTAGTGTAGTAAACAATGGTGAATTACACATATTTATATTTTTCATTTCTGAAAGTTTAATATGACTTAGCAACCTAACCAAGAGGGGGGTGAATTGGTTTTCTAAAAGTAGACACAACAAATCTTTAATTTAATGCAATAACAATAAATTAAAGAGATAATGATAGAGAAAACAAAACCCGAATTTATAATGGTTCGACACTTCCTTGCCTACGTCTACTTTTCCTCAACCTTCAATCGGTGAGGGTTTCACTAATGGTAAGCTCCAACCTGAGCTTCTTTACACTTGGATTATGGCTCCATTGAGCACCTCTTCAAGCTATACACACTCAAAGTTCTAAGCTCCAATCCCGAGCTTGATTATTCTCGGATTTTGGCTCCAATGGACTCTTCACAATTCCTTCAAGCTATAAACACTTGAAGCTTTCTCACTTAAGCACAATGAGACACTTTCTCTCAAGCTCTCAAGATATTTCAAATACAACTCAAGCTCTGATGAACACAAAGATGCACTCTACAATATGCACATGTAATGAATGCACTCACAATCTTATTTTGAGAATTGATTCACAAGAGAAATGATGTTTGAGGGGATATACAATAAGTCTCATATCCAACAAGTGATCCCCCACACTCTATTTATAAAGTGGGAACTATTGGAAAAAATGGGTTTGAGTACAATAATTTAGCTATTTTTGAGCTAAAATTACAATGGGTCCCACAGCTTTTCTGTATCCACATAAAGGTGTTCTCCTCCATGAGGAGATGAAGATTATATATTGAGTTGCTCAAACCATTAAGGAGTGAATTAGAAATTGCCTCCAAACATCACCCTGAAAATTGCAGAACTGGGGGTTATTTAATGTAACACCCTCCCGAGAGGGTGTACAGATGTGGAATCGTATGTGCACCAAGGGCTTCCTTTAATTATTTTGTCATAATAGAATCTTGAAAGTTGTTTTAAGGGTGAAATTATAAAGTTTTCAAAGAATCATGGCACTTTTACAATTAAGGAAAGTGGAGGGTGGAAGTATACTAATGAAAGTTTAAATAGTAAATAATACACAAATTGCCAAAATAGTTCGTGAAGTCTCAAAATTTTCTAGATCTTGATGACGAAACGGATCATGGCCGTTAAGTTCGTCTCATGAATCTAGTAACCTAGGAAAAAGCTTTTGCAAATTCGAGACAAATGTATTATTTACTTAATTTCTAGACGGTTTAGAGTGAAACTCGAACGGGATTTTAGAAAATTTTGAAAATGACAAATATTTAAAGAATATTCAATTATGATAAATAAAATTTTCCTAGATAGAAATAGACTCGACCAAGTAATAGAAATTATTTATCTAAATAATAAGAATAATAATTAAAGAAAAAAAATAAGAATTAGAAAAAAAAAAAAATCATAAAAGTCAATGGCAGGGGGGCGGACGGCAAAAGCGTGGTGGAGACGAATTGGAGAGAACGATTTTTTTTTTTATATTCTTTGCTCGATGACGAAATTAGATCGTAGGCAACTTTAAAAGGCAGAAAATTTGTCTATTCGCTGGTTATCGTTCAAAGCGTTATGTAATGGCTTGAAATTTTCTAGAGACCATAAAAGGTCGTAATCTCGGGCCCAAAATTTTTGGGGATCGAAGCTGGGAATTTTAGGAATATTTCGGGACCGTGTTCTGGACAAATGTGGCTGAATTTTGGGACTGCTTCTGGCCAGCCGGCTGAAATTTCAGAGTATAGCCCACAAGTCTGACGACTTTCAGAAATGCTCTCGTATTTTAGACTCTATGGAAAGTCCCTGTCAAAAGTTGACAAAAAACAGATAGCTTTTTATAGACATTTAACGTGTAATGACATTTTGGTCAATTTCCACATCATATTATCAATGTCCATATCGAATGGGACTAGCACGTAAAGTTTTGTTAGGAATCGGTTCGTCGATATAGTCATTTGAAAGTTCTGTATGTTTTATGGTTAAAACGTTAAACTGGAGGCATTTTCTAATTTGTATGAATTGTGGTACATTGGAGCATCCACGATAATCTAGAGTGCTCGACAAGATTCGTTAAATTAATGAGAAAAGTGAGTACTCAAAATCATTTTCTAAAACTAAAGTGTTTAATTACACTTTGTAAAGTGCTTTGAAAATATAGATTTATAAAGCATTTTTTTACCTCCAAATTGTTATACTCAGCAGAAAAGTTTGATTTAGATGAAGAATGGAAGCATTCCTGGCTAGCAAACCCCTAGATGGCACAAACTTTCGGCTCCTGGGCCGGGGATGTATTTCTGACAGTATTGCATAAGGTTATGTGGGATATTATGATTAACTATATTGCCTGGTCGGCACTGGGTTGGGATCTAGCATATATTTATATACTGAGTCCCTCGCACATTCGAGGTATATAGTTAGCGCTACGACTTAGTACATAGCGATGAGGTGTTGGTTCCAGGTTCCCACCGAGCATTCGTTCCGAGGTTCCATTATGTTATATAGATCCCGCCGTGTTCACCTGAATTACATACCGTAATGTTCAGGTTCACCATCGATGCCGTGTCTCGGTGTCTCCGAGGTATCACGCCTAGGTATTTAATGGGCCACAAGGGGTTGGTACTTGATTTACAGATAGCACTTTCAGATATTAATCACCACTAAACAAGCCGCAGCAGTAATGGCTGTATCGCACAGCTATAATAGTTTTCGCACGCTTTTCAGCAAAGCAGTAAACAGCTTTCGTAACAATTTCAGAAATGGTTTTCATAGCAAAACTCAGTTTTCTCATAAACGCTTACAACCATTTATGTACGTATTTTCATTGGAGGTACAAATGTACACAACAAAGATTTAGAACTTATAGTACCTACGAGTCTGCTTCGTCTACGCTTTATGTTTTAAAATAATTTTTCGTGTGCAAATAAATCAAAGATCTTCAGATCCTCAAATTCTAGACGCTCGTGTTGTGATTATATATAAGATAAGGTAAATTAAAACTAGTAAAAGTTAAAAGGTGGCATTTGTATATGTAAATATCTTTTTGTGTAAAATATGCATGCATGGTTTTGAGAAAACAGGTTGCGTATAAACTTATATCGATTGATTCTCTATCTTATATTTTCATTTATGACTGTGAGGTCCTTTATTTATTAGCTTGGACATTCGAAAATATCGTGAGTGTATATTGTTTTATACGTGTGATTTTGTATTTTACTTTAACCATCACAATTATTACGCCGACTTTCGCTTAAATCTGCTGGTGATTTTGATGTAAAAGTGAAAAAATTCTTATAACCCACGCTTCAAATACAAGCCAGCAGCTTTACGCTTAGCTTCATGGTAACTTGTCACGAAAGGAGTCACCGGAGGTTACCGCGGGAGTTGCCACAGATTCCCGCCACCAGGTGCGGGCCCCACAACTTGGTATCGTGAGGTAGTTTTAAAGCATAGTTCGCCTGCTTTTCAGACGCTTTCCACAAGATTTCCTATAGAATTGTTTTTATAATAATGATTTTCCTATTGCAACTCATTGTTTTACAACCGTGATGCATCAAATATTGAAAAGTGTCACCGACCTTTAACTTTGAATTCACAAAGATTATGTCCGACGAGGTCATGGGAGGTCGATCTTAGGACTTCAAGACCTGAGGCACCACCAGAGAGATATACAATGGTTAACAATTTCTAGATCTAAGATGTTTCAATGAATCACTTCAAGAAACCATCGAGGGTCGCAACCCAGTGGCTGCATTCGACCATGGATCAAAGTTATACGTATAGTTACAACAACATCCGTCACCACTAGAGTCTTCAAGCTGGGCAGGGCACATTAACGTGCCTAAAAAATTGCGGGCTAAACTTATGATGGTACCCCACACCCGCAGGTAGCACTTATGGCTGCACAGGTTAGTGAAATTCTATGCAGTTGACGGGTGTTCAAATGAGCGTAAAGTCCCTTTTCGTAGCGTTCTTGATGGTGCCTGTGGCCAAGGACCGGTGGGAGGCCATTAAGAGGAGACACTTGCCAGAGTCACTAGACCGCCCGACTGTATTTATTGGACATATTTTATCCGCGTAGTTATCAGGATGTTTCCATTACGGGTAGGAAGGTCACTTTATTCGAGACGTTCCACAGCTAGTAGCCGTAGAGACCTCTGAGGTAGGTACAATAGCATCTACCCTGTGCACTGGGGCCGTCTCAAATAGTCGGTAGGGGTGGTTCGTGCAGAGGTGGCAAGATGACTCCGGGTGAGGTCGCGGTAGGTGCAGAGGCAGGCAAGACTTCACTGGGCTTCGATTCGCAGTGGTACTGCACTGTGTTTCTGGGTATTTACAACACACAACAGAGGCGCATGCATCACCGACGTGGATTACCGGTATGATTTCGCTTTGACATCATGATGCATATGTATCAGGGGACCAAGGAGCCACTCATTCATTTATTTCAAGAGCTCATTCAATCGAGAGGCACCAGATAGAGTCCCACTTATGATGGTCGTATGGTGGTTTCCGCATCTAACGGGAGCACTATGACATCCGAAAGGATGGGCTCTGCAGTAGTGATCGTGATCCGTAATAAGCGGATTTTCCACAGATTTCGATAAGGTGCCAGTATTCATGATTTCGATATAATCTTGGGTATGCACTGGTTATCCAGGCATAGAACCTTAGATTGCTATAAGAAGGAAGTAAGATTGGTTCAACCAGAGGAACCATGCGTGATATTTCAGGGAATCAGAAGAGAGATCGCCCTTAGTCTCATTAATGCCATGACCGCCTCGAAAATGCTTCTCAAAAGGTCACAGTGGTTATTCGCATTTTAGAGATAGGAGACAAGAGGGGGACACTACCGGAAGACATCCCCATAGTCAAAGAGTTCCCCAGATGTCTTTCCGATGATACTGTGCCTACCTCCTGACAGAGAAATTGAGTTCGTTATTGAACTAGCTCAAGGGACCGAGCCGATATCCATTCCTCCATATAGAATGGCGCCAACAGAGTTGAAAGAATTGAAGGCACAATTGGAGGAATTACTAAGCAAGGGCTTCATCCAACCTAGTACCTCACCGTGGGGAGCTCCAGTTCTCTTCATAAAGAAGAAAGATGGAATACTGTGTATGCACTATGACAAATTGACGGTGACAATACGCAACCAAGATCCGCCCTCGCATGTATGAGCTTTATTCACCAATCGCATGATCTCGGTATATTCTAAGATCGACCTAAAGGTCGCTACCATCGCTGAGGGTCCGAGAATGATGTTTCTAAGACGTCAGATCTAGATACTGGCCATCACGAGTTCCTGGGGCTGATGCCATTCTGATCACTAATGCCCTGTACTGCTCATTAATTTGATGAATAAAGGTATTCGGGTCCAGATGATAAGTTTGTGATCGTATTCATCGACGATATTCTAAGGTACTCAGCAACAGAGGAACATGCAGCATCTCCTGACAAAGACACAGATTCTGCAGAGCCGCTATACGCAAGTTTAGTAAGTGCCAATTTGGCTTGGACAAAGTAGTTTTCGGGGTCATGTCATTTCCTAAGAAAAGGATAATACAAGGGATCCTCAAGATCAAGCCATAGTGAACCAGAGCTCCGCCCATAAATATGTTTAAGTCCGCAGCTTCCTCGATCGCAAAGATTACAGAAAATTGTTGAGGGATTTTCAAAGATAGCAACCCGTCAATTCAATCTAGCTTCAAAAGGATCGTACTGAGCAGGCGACACCGCTAACATAGCTTCGAGGAGCCGAGACAGAGATCGACGACACCCAAAGATAGCACTACCGTCAGAGTGCTGACTAAGCATGGTGGGTATATAAGGATGCCTCCAAACAAGGGTCAGGTGTGTTTTTGATGCAGATGGTGAGTGATAGCTTATGCTTCCCGGCCGCTGAAGAAGCACGCAGTGTAACTACCCGTCCCATGATTTAGAACTACAGCCAGTGGTTTTCGCTCTAAAGACTCAGAGGACATTATCTATACGGGTGTTCCTTCGCCGATATTCACCGATCATAAGAGCCCCGCAAAGATATCTCTTCACCGTAAAGAGCGAACTTAAGGCAAATACTATGGTCGGAGCTCGATTGCTGATTATGATTGCACAATGAGTACCATCCCGGAAGGCTAATGTAGTGGCCATGCCTTAAGCTTCCAAAACCTGAGGGTTCCGCGCTTATTCAAGGGCACGCCTATCTCCTGAATAAGGATGTAGTTGAGATCTTCGGGAGTTCAAGCCAGCAGGCCGATACAGGACACCGTTGGCATCATTTTATGTTCGCCCTTCTAGTGGATTATTAGATCATGTAAAGGTCGAAGGTGTTTCGTAGATGACTAAGGTTGAGGGCGAGATCGAGGGTGTGGTAGGAAAATAGAGTTCCAGATCAGAGACGATGGCGTAATAGTTAGAGGGAGTCGAATGTGTGTACCTGAAATAGGTGAACCAAAAGGAAATCCCGGAAGAGGCTCACTTTCAAGATATGCCATGTAATCGGGGTAGCACCAAGATGTATCATACTCGAGAGAGCATTATTTGTGGAAGGGCATGAAAAAGGAATTGCGATTGCATCCGTATGCCTAACTCCGTCGCCAGTGAAGGCAGAGCACCGTGGCTCGCTGATAAAGATACAGCCTTCCGATTCCTCAGATGGAAGTGGGATAAGATTACTATGGATTTTGTTATCTAGCCCGAGAAATCTGGAGACAACACGATGCCATATGGGTGATATGGATGTAATTAACTAAATTCGCAAGTATTTTCTCCCGCGAAGTAATGATGACTAGTCGGGACAAGTCAGCCCAATTATATGTGGAGGAGATAGTTAGATTACATGTGGTGTTCCTATATCGATGGTCTCGCATCGGTGACCCGCATTCACATCCGCATTGGCCCGCCTTACAGATGCCAGCTGCACTGGACAGACTTTAGTACTCTTTCCATCCTCGACTGATGGTCAGTCAGAGAGAACTATTCAAACGTTAGAGATATTGCCAGAAAGATGCGTGATGTAAGTTTACGAAGTCGATACGATGTCCGATGGAGTTTACTTACAACACTATCAATCCAAAGATAGGCATGGTTCATTTGAAGAATGTACGTCTGAAGTGTCGACTCCCGCATACCGGGATGAAGTAGGAGAGAGGAGACCTGATAGGCCCAGAGTTAGTAACAGACACTTTAGATAAGATCCGCACTGGTCCATATGCACTCAAGATAGCCAGTGACAGATAAAAGTTATGCGACAACCTAGGGATCTCCATTTAAAGTGTGGGCGATAGGGTCTTTCTTAGTTTTCCCTTGAACGCTATTCCCATTTTAAGACAGAAGGTGATACCAGACATAGGGCCATATGAGATTACCGCGAGCGGGACCGTGAGGCATATAGATTAGACCTTCCTCCGTAGGTCAGTTTGGCTGGCTCATAATGTGTTTCATGTATCCACGCCGGCAGTTCATTCCAGATCCTCCCTACGTACTCAAAGACGCCCAGTAATCCAGCCGATAATTGACCTTATAAGATGAACAATGCGCATGTTAGATCACAGAGCATTTTCATTTAATAATATTCTGTTAGTCAAAGTTTTATTGTAATCACACTAAAGATGCTGAGATGAGTCGTGAGGTCTAGATGTGGCAAATAATATCCTCGCTTGTTTCAGATTAAGGCATCCTCTTATAAAAGTTTTGTTCATTTCGACGACCTAAATGTTCTTGGCTGAGTGAGGATTCAGAACACCCTCGTCCCGAGAGGGTGTACTGTGATATAAATCAGATACAAGATTAGCGCTTTCCTTATCTATTTTAAATATTATACAGACTCTTTGAAAGTTTGTTTTAAGTGGTGAAATTATAAAGTTTTTCAAAAGAATCATACAAGACTTTACACCAAGAAATGAGTGCTGAAAGATAATCCACCTAGTTTTTAAATAAGAAATAATAATAATAAATTGCCAAAATAGTTCAGTAGAAGTTCAAAATTCTCTAGATCTCGGATGATCTAAACGGATCAGGCTGCTAAGTTCTGCCTCGCGAAATCTAGTAATTCAGAAAAGTTTCAAATTCCGAGACATTCAGAATAATATTTTACCGAATTTCTAGGCACTCTGCCTAGATAAACCCGAAACGATTTTAAAAATTTAAAACGACAAATATTTAAAGAATATTCACCATGAGCAACAAAATTTTCCGGGGATAGAAATAGACTCGAATACAAGTAATAAATTATTTATCTAAATAATAAGAATAATAAATAAAGAAAAAAAATAAGAATTAGAAAAAAAAAAAAAAATCATAAAAGTCACTACAGGGCGGATTAAAGTGGTAGATTTAATTGAGAGAACGATTTTTTATATTTTTGGTTCTTCTCCGATTTACTTTAATCGACCGTGTGTTTTCATCGAAGCAGGCTAAAGAAAGCTGACTAATATAAAGAGAGCTACGATAGGTACCAATATTTTAGTCTAATAAACTTTAGTGCGCAGGTAATCTCATTACTATGCTATTTCTCTCAAAGCATGAATTGGCCAAATTTTTCTTGCAGATCGTGAAAAGGTCGACCTTTCATTCCAAATTTTTGGGATCACTAGAATTTTAATATTTCGACTTGTTCTGACAAATAGACTGAATTTTGGGACTGCTTTTCTCCGACGTCGTTGAAATTTCGTGAGCATAGCCTGACAAGCCCGACGTAATTTTCAAATGTTTCGTATTTTTGGGACTCTACAGTTCTTTGAGTCAAAAGTTGACTAAAACTTGATAGTTTTTATAGACATTTAACGTATGGACATTTCGTCAATTTCACATCATATTATCGACGCCCATATCGAATGGGACTAGCACGTAAAGTTTTGCTGTAATTGGAAAGTCAGTTTCGATATAACCATTTTGAAAGTTCTCGCAGATGCTTTTTTATTGCTAAAATAAAGAACCGGTGGGCATTTTCGTAATTAGATGAATCAGGTGGCAGCGATTCAAGATCCGGTTTCCATAATCTAGAGTGTTTGGCTGGGTACTCAAAGAAATTAGTCGAGAAAAGGTGAGTACTAAAAATCATTTTCTAAAACGAAAAGGCGAAATTACACACTTGTAGTGCCATTCAAAACATGTATTTATAAAAGATTTTTTTACCTCCCAATTGTTATACTCGTTAAAAGTTTGATTTCAAGTATTTAAGAAACAAGCTTGGCCTTGGCTTTAGCAAAACCCCCAGATGGCACAAATTTCGCTTCCTACGATGTATTTCTGATTGTGCATGGCAAGGTTATTGATACATGACAACTATACTGGCTCTGGCGGCACTGGGGTTGGGATTCAGCATATATTTATATAAATAGTCGCCTTCGTACATTCGAGGTATATAGTTAATCGCTGACTTATACATAGCGATGAGGGGTGTTGGTTCCGAGGTTCCTCTACCGAGCATTTGGTTCCGAGGTTCCATTATGCTATATAGATCCTGCCGTGTTCACCGACTACATTAGCCGTAATGTTCCACAGTGTTCCTCACTATCGATGCCGTTCGAGGTCCCGAGGCATCACGCCTAGTATTTCATAAATGGCCACAAGGGTTGGTACTTGATTTACAAGATAGCACTCGTGATATTAACTAACACTCAAACAAGCCACAGTTAAATAGTTTTCTGCACGCGCCAGCTAAATAGTTGCATCGCTTTCAACATTAGTAAACAAAGCTGCACGCTGTAAATGAGCCATAGCAAAACTCGCTTTCATAAACGCTTACAACCATTTATGTACGTATTTTCATATCGAGGTACAAACAACAGGACAATGAAAGATTTAGAACTTATAGTACTTCATCGAGCCCGTTTCGCTCACGCTTTATGTTTTTAAAATAATTTTTCAGTGGTGTGTTTAAAACCTAAAGATTCTTTCCTGTGATCCTCGGGCCCTAGACGCGTGTTGTGATTATATATAAGATAAGCAAAATTAAAACTAGTAAAAGTTAAAATGTGGCATTTTGTATATGTAAATATCTTTTGTAAAATATGCATGCATGGTTTTGAGAAAACAAAGCTGCGATAAACTTATATTTGACACTTTATCTTATATTGATGATGTGGACTGCAGGTCCTTTAATATTAGTTGACACTTGGAAAACATTGGGAGTGTATATTGTTTACATGTGATTTTGTATTTGGGCTTAACCACCGTGCACAAGTATGCCGCCTGATTTTCTAAATCTAAAGGTGTGATTTTGATAAAAGTGAAAAATTTTATAACCCACGTTCTCCAAATACAAGCCAGCATGACATATTAGTTTCATGGTAACTTGTCGGCCGAAAGAAGCTTGGCTGGAGGTTATCAAGGAGTTTCCGCATATTTCATTACTAGAAGGGTCTCATATTTAAGCTGCGTGAAAATCTTGTGTTCCACATCGGAGTGGGAACAAGACTTGAAAGCAGATATACACCCAGAGTTCTGGGTCAGGGGCCCTAAGGGCACCCCACAGGAAGGAGGACCTAGCTCTTGCTTGGTTCACCACATACACGTGCGCGCGCCGCCACCCCGCTCCGCACAAGGCCGGGTTCGGGTTCGGAGCTAGCTTAAACTCACCTTTTGGCATTAAAACGTTGTCGTTTTTGCGTAGGTTACCGTTGAACTGATGCATCTTCTCCAACAGATGACCGTGTCTCTGTCAGCCATGAACCTAAATCGGCACACGAATTCTTCCTGCTTTCATAACTGTACCGAATCGGGCCATGAGCGTGTCTAAAGGCCACTTTCTAATTTTAAAATACATAAATACATATTCATTCGTTCATTTCATTTCATACGTTTGAGAGACAAACTGTATTCTGCACAGTTCGGTTCGACAGCCAACAAAGGAAGTGCTTTCTGATTGTTGGGAGATCATTTCATCCTGGGAGACAAATTACCATTATTCTCGAAGCACCACTGCGAGAGCAATACTTGTCTTAAGGAGATTGTGTCCAACATAAGACTTTGACTGGCAAACAAAGTTCGACATTTTAAGTTTCGCAAACATTTCCACATATTGCTTAAGGTTCTGTAAACTGTTTTCCATTAAATATTTTATGTTCAACTCCGGGCCAGCATCGTTTCTATTGCTATCAAAACTAACAGAACTCGAATCACTTGGGTTGCCGCCAACCGACGACGGCTATCGCGACACTAGTCGTTTATAGCCATCATGCATAGAAATGTTATCATGATAAATGGGTCAAACCACTGCTAGGACCAACCGGAGGACTGTTACACACAACCGGTCGACCGTTTCACACAACCGGTCGACCGTTTCATCATGTGCACTTCAGGCCACTATTTTCTAGCCACTGAAATATGATCGTTGCACTCAACCGGTCTATCGTTTCACACAACTAGTCGACCATTTCCTTTTATGGTCTTTAGATGAGCTACTTCATCCAATTGGTCGAGTCTCAACACTCTTTTGGTTCACAACCAATCGACCATTTCACCAGGTCGACCAATATTGTTCATAGACCGGGACTGTTCACAAGACCAGTGTTGTTCACTCAACTAGTTATTATTCATTCAATCGGTTACTGCTCATCCTGTTAACCATTTCAGGTCTTCCACAACCTCTTTCAAGGTTCAAATTCATGTTTTGTTTTATTTAAAACACTTCTAAACCTTAGAAAAAAATTGAAACTCATTTTTGGATTATTAAGTCTATACCTTATTAACTCATGTTCTCAAAATATATGCACTTGGGGATTTGAAACCAAGTCAGGAGGATGCATGATAAATGAATAATATCCTAAGTGCACCAATGCATTCATCTTACATAGATTCCTAAACTAACAAAATCTTCACTTGATGCTTGAGCTTGGAATCTTTGTTACTTGTTATCTTGATATCTTGGTTCTTTGATTTGAATGAATTCCATTTCCAAGTACTTGATCAACTTCATCATTGTCATCTTTAGCTTGTATTATCTTCATTTGATGTTTGATCAACTTCATTCTATCATTCAACTCAATGTTAACCATTAGTAACCAATAACCTTGGTTTGTTATCATCAAAACCACAACTAGAGGTACCCTTGGGCTAACAATTTCTTTTTAAATATTATTTGAGTTTTTCCCATTTAATATCTATTAAATGGGATTAAATGGGATGAGTTATGTATATAATTAATTACATTAATTGTTGTTCTTAATAAATGTTCTTTAAAAGAGAGTTTTTTGGTGATTTCTTGATCAACCTTAAAAGAGGGTCTCGATGACACACCCTCACCCCTACTAATGCATGGGTAAAGCCGAAGATCTACGTAAATCTCCACCATACCTCTAACAACTAGAAATTTCGTGAAGCTGCCGCATGTTTGCTAAAAACTCCTATAAAATTTTTTCCTTTTCTCCACTTATGACTTGCAAAATCTCTATTATTATCACGCATAAAGGACATGTTCCACTCTCGTTTACACACCCACACTTTTACCTAATATGGAAACCAGCAATATCCTTTCAAAATAGCCTTAAGCTCAACACATTTTCACAAAACTACACTATGTACATACATATACTCCACTTATACAAATTCAAAGTATGTCCTTACAAAAGATTGTTAATACAAGATCATACAAAATGTCGAGAACTTAACTGCCCAGCCAGTCCTGTTCGCCATTGCATTCTGAACATGCTTTTAAACAGAAAATAATGAGCTAAACGAGCCTGAGTGTATGCTTTATAAAATGTTTTGCTTTTTCTGAAAATATCTCAGCAAACTCGTAAAATTTTCTTACAGATATTTTCCAAGCTCGCTTGCTTACTGTTGCTTGCTTTAAAAGTTTAAACTTTCACCCTCGCTGGGCTGCTTTACTTTGCTTGCTTTAAAAGTTTATAAAACTTTTATAAACCTCGCCTTAAAAGTTTTTAAAACTTTTCAAATCTTCTTGCTTTAAAAGTTTATAAAACTTTTTATAAACACTGAGCCTAGGCTCAACCGCATGCTTTAGTATTAAAACGGAGCCCGGGCTCAATCGCTTTTAAAATAAACGGAGCCCGGGGTTCACTGCGCACCCTGGTTGTTTTCAAAACTCGATAAACATGCTTATAAATCATCAACCACTGGAGGCCTTTCTTGTCATTGCACTTCAGCGAACACGGGAGCCTGGGGCACGACCATGCCGCATGGGCCGGATCCGGGTCCGGCCTCGCCGAGCTGCCCTGCACAATTCACTTCACCCTTCCAGAATACAGGAATTGACTGGCCTCCATCACCAATTTGAAGTTAACGCGCTAACCCCATATACCCGGTACGTGTCACTTCGCCTCCTTTAAATCCATAACGACGACTCCAAGCCTCACGACCGCAAATCTAAAAATGCATGAATGAGATCCTAACACCACCGCGCAACGCATTTTAACACCTCCGCCTATGCGCTTGCTTGGAACTAGGGACGAAGCCAGCTCCGCTTTTCAAATATCATTCTTTTGCTTCGCTTGCTCGTCATTTTCGAGATATAGTTTAATAATTCAAAACCATTGCTCGCTTTTAAATATGGTTTAATAATTCAAAACCATCATTGGCTTAAATATGGTTTGATAATTCAAAACATTTGCTTGTTTTTGCTTGTTTGCTTGAAATACGGCTTAATAATTCAAACCCAGCTTGGCTTTGAATATGGTTTGACAATTCAAACCATTGCTTGCTTTCTCAACTCATCATTGTTTTTTTAAAAGTATGGTTGAATAACCAAACCATTACTTATTTTCTTCACATATGGTTTAAAATCAAAACCATTAAATACCAAGCAGAAAAACTTTATAATAATAATACACTAGTTTTGAAAAATAGGCTATTTAAAACACTCACCTCTTCGGCTACTTCAAACTCGGTTAACGACTCCATAACTTTCCCGCCTTTGCTTTTAGCCTACACGCTCAAACAAATACGGCGAACACATTAATCGCCTATGTATAACGTATTTAACGTACTTCATAGCACTTATTCACACTCAACGAATATCGCCGTGTTTGCCGAGGCGGCGAGGTACGCTACGTTTTTCATTGAGTTCCAACCTTATTTGAACCTCTCTTAATCATTTAGTAAGGTTTCTATACAATCGGTGTATGAATTTAGGCTTAAATATGCAAAACTACAACATTCTAGGCATTTTTTGGTCGGTACCGACACTGGCACCTGTTTGGCTGCTTGGTGGTACCTGGTGACCACTCTATTTCGCAGATCATACCACTTCGTGGTTTCGCCTACAATTGTTTTTTTTTTGCATCTTTTAATTAATCACTAACTTCTATAATCCATAATACCTCAAAAATCAACATGGAATTCATCCAAAACCACTCCATAACACTTGTATTGGTGGTTTGGAACTTCATAAAACCAAACCCTAGGTGAAAATCCTCAAAATTCATCCTAAGGTCCACCCATTCTTATAAAAACACATAATTTTTATGGATTCCATGTTTATTTTCACCAACTAGGGTTTTTACCCTCATAACTTCACAAATTCTAAGGTTTGGGTGATCTCTCCCCAAAACCCTAGAACAAGGAGCAACTAATCTCCAAACCAAAACCTTAGGAATCCAAAATACACATGATTTTTGCTACAAGAAACATACCTGGTCCTCTTTCTTCTCCTCTTTCTCTTTCTCTTCTTCCTCCTCTTCCTCTTCTTTTCTCACCAAAACGTGAAGCCCTAGCCAAAAGAAATGTAAAACCCCAACCTGATTGAATGTTATAATAGTAGTTTTTGAACTGATTAGAGGTCCAATGATGTAGTGCGAGTGGTAGCTGAATTTAGAACGTTCGACGCCCATTCAAGTATGAAGTGGAATTTTCAAAATTGTAACCAAATGCCCTATGAAAGTGATTTTTCTTATTATATCCTGATGGAGGGGCTTGCAAAGGAATTTTTTAAGAAATTTCACTCCTAGCGACTAACCGATATTTGAAGTTAGAATTGAGATTGAATAACAATGATTTCCTGATCACCCGAAATTCAAGGAAATTTTTCTGATATCAAATAAAATGTAAAATGTCCCATTAAATCATAGCCCAACTAAACTCGAAACTGAGTGAAACGGAGTTCGCTTGGATAGTTTCCAGCGATCCGAACGTAATCTCTGATATTAATACGCTTATTGTCCTGATTCGATTTAATGATTTTAAATCCGATTTCGGTGATTTCAGAGCCTGGAATCCAATGTGAAGGATTTAATTAGAATATTTCATGGTCAATTTGAAGTTTAGACGATCATAGAATATTTTTGACATTTAATCGGTATAAAAGCAGTATAAGGTGAAACTGAGATAAAACTGCTATAGCTAGACATTTTGTGGAGAGCCAATTAAAAACCTTTCTTTAATGACTAAGTTATGATTAAAATAATAGGTTAATGGATTTGTGATTCATTAGAATGGACCAATGAGCTTCTTTGGTTCAAGGGTAATTTTGGCAAGTGTGAAAGAGCAATTTTGGCAAGTGTGAATCAAAATCTAAATTTAAGAGATTAAGTTGGCTCAAAAAGGAGGAGAGCTCGGCCATGAGAGAAAAGAGAGAAGAAAGAGAGAAAAGAAAGAAAGAAAAGCAGGCCAATAAGAGTAAAGTGTAGGACCAAGGTATGGGATGCATTTTCTCCTCCTTCAAGCTTATTCAAGTCGATTTCCCAAGCTGTAGCACAGAGTAAGCCATGAAACCTAGTTAAACAAGTAAGTTTCTAAATTCATGAAAGCCTGGATTTTACGTTTTCATGCCTAACGCCATTTTCTTAGGCGCATGTTAGTTGCAGATGGCTACGAATCATGATGATTTTGATATAAATTGAGAAAGAAATGGATTAGTTAGGGTTTGAAAATCAAGAGGAATGGTTAGGTTTGATGTTGAATTTGGTAAGATATGTTGAAATTAATAGGATTAATGAAATTATGTATTGGTGGAATAGTTGTAAAAGGAGAATGTTGTAAAGTAAAGTGAATGCTGTCAAAATTTCTGTAAAACCCTTGTTTTTGTTTCTTGGCTATAGATTAAGTTAGAATCATCCAAATGAATTGATTTTAATTGGCAGAAGAACCATAAGATAGGGCTACAAATGTAGTAGAAGGGACCAAGAGCAAATTGTAGGCTCTATAAGGCTCCCAAATACGGACTTAAAGGCATTCGTGTAGCTCACGATTTTGCTCTGTTTTGGGTGTGTATGGTTGTAGTGTTTTAGCCATAAGTGAGTTTCACTCATCCAAATTGATTGATTCAAATTCTGATAAAATAGACTTTATGAAAATTTATTTGAAGGAAGGGCCAAATGGTAACCCCAAAGTGCCCAGAAATTTATCAAAATGGGAGCTACAGTAGATTCTACTGCCAAATTCATTGAGTCATCTAGATGTAAATATAATAACTTGAGTTTTGGTGATCCAAATTGGGTGATTCCAATTGGAGAAGAAACATTAGAACCATAGCCTTCAAATGAGTGAAGAAACCATTTCACTTATGGAGTTAAGATCCCATAAACATGATAACAGTAGGTGATTCAGTGAGTTAACCAAGTTGGTATCAAAACAAGCTGTAATCAAAAAGTTATGTGGTTGATTGCTTTAGAGAATGAATTTTAAATTGAAAATTTAAAGAGATGTCATTGGATATAAAGGATTGATCTGGAGAGTTTCTATACTTTTGAAGACCTTTGAAATAATTTTTGGGTCATAAAGTCTATAGAGTATTGTTGAAAATAATATAAATGATAGTTTTAGTGTTAAGGGTACTTGTTCATTTGGTTTTAAATGAATATGTGGATTAAAATGGAAGTTATGACACGTGTAGTTGTGGCTTTGAAAGGCGGTAAAAGGACTATCTGAATGAGAAACAGAATTTAATGGGAAGCAAGCGGATTGAGCGGTGAACTGCAAAGGTAAAACGATGCTTTGCAAATTGAGTTTTAAAGGTGAATGATTTTGATGTTAAAATGAAAAGTTTAATGTAAAATGAAAAGTTTAATGTACATGTTTATCTTGCATCAATATATATATTTATATTAAATTATATATGTATGCATATGTTAAGGCATTATAGAAGTTTAAAAACGCTAGAAAGAATGCATAAATGTATAAATGATAAAGTAAAGGATTTAAATAGATTTAGAAATGTATTTTGAAAAAGCAGATACTGATGGTTACCCTAACCCCATGACTCCGCATGATCGACATCTACTTACAGATTTCTTAAGCTGCAAAGATTGTATAAGAAAGTTACAAGTGCTACTAACCTATGAGGGAAATAAGTGTTTTGTGAGTAATATCCTACACCTGATAAAGTGCTATGACTGGAACCCTATGCAAAGCTATGAGTTTCTTCGCAACAGAAATGTTATGACTGAATGATCGCCCTCACCGTCGCACTTAAACTCGTTTCTGTGTTTATCCCCTGAGTTCCATCAAAAAGAAAGAAATAAAGAAAGAAAGAAAGATATAAAGAAAGAAAGAAAGTTTAAGGCATAAATGTTTAAGGCAAAAATTGACTTTTAATTGTATAAGTATGTATTACTTTGATATATACTGAAAATGTTATCTTAATGAAATGTACACTACTGTGCCCTTTAACTCATTCTTTTCCGTATGTTTCAAAAACATTTTCAGACTCGAGACAAGGCACGCAGAGAGCATTCTCCTGTATGAGTCGAGCCACATGAGACGACGACTGTGATTTCATTGTATATACATTTTTCATATTGTAAATATTGAATATTTTGTCATGTATATATATACATATGTATATGTTTTGAAAAGGAACTACGTGGGCTTTGATCCTCAATGGACGAGGTACGTAGGCGGTCGACTTAAGTCCGGCTCAAGCCGAATCTTTTGATAAAAAAAAAATGCATGGAATTGAAGAAGTTTGGAATGTTTTGATGATTGAAATGAATAAATGTATATATGTATATATTGTGTTGATTGAGTTGTGGACGAGGAGTCCAAACAAGTGAAAGCTTGGAAAAATCGGGAAGATTGTAGTTGCTTTAAACGTTGTGCTTCAGAATTTGGGAAACCAAAAACGTAGGAAACTCGCCGATTTTCAAAAATCCAAGTGTTTAAAAAAAGAAAAGAAAAGAAAAGAAAAAAATTTACACTCATTTCCAGATATTTCAAAGATATGTTAAGAATTGTAGCTGTCATCTACTGATTTTATTCGACTGCTTATGTAGTGCTTCTATATACACGAAATACGAGGCCCTCAAGTCTACGAGGCTAATCCTGGCCGTGATCTCAGTTAAACGGTAATTTCAAATAAATTTGTTGTCTCATGGCCTGCTTATAGTCTCATATTTACCTTAATTGCAATAAAGTCCTCCATCACTTTAATATTGCAAATCAACTTGTTTTATTTCAATTTTTGGCATCCTATCTTATCAAATTATGGCTTTCATCTCCTTTTTAGGAATTTAAAATTTTACCCTTGTTCTATTACAACAATTCCGGTTTCATAAATTTATCATTTCACAATTTCATCCTAAACAGCAACTCCCAAAATACTGCAATGGCACTTGGTGCACATATGCGCCTACGTGCATATACCGTACACTCTTCTGAAGTAAGTACACTGACGCTCAAGAAGTTTCTAAATATTTTAGAAGCCGAGGATGTTCAGATGGAGACAAAGTGGGAGGGCTCAAGTGAGGTTTTTCTTGTTTTGAATGAGGAAAGGAGACATGGAGACGCATCAACACAAACAAGTGGCTAAAGTAGAGTTAAAAGCCAAAGCTCATATTAGTGCAATAACAACGATAGTGAATTTCACATATTTATATTGTTGTTTCTTTTTAATTTTAATTTGAGCTTTTCCAAATTTAATATCTATTAAATGGGATGAGTTATGTATTTAATTAATTACATTAAATTTTATTCTTAGTAAATTTCCTTTAAAAGAGAGTCTTTGAGTGATTTCTTGATCAACCTTAAAAGAGGGTATAGACATTCGAAAATTTTTTGAAGCCAGAGGATGTTTATGAGGATGGAGATAATGTGAGGGCCCAACAGGAGGTTGTTTTGGTTTGGAGGAGTGCGCAAAAGCTACAGGAACAGGATGCATTTTGGGTTTCACTAATTTTGAGGGCAATGAAAAGAGGGTTAAAGCTCCATGAGCAGTTAGGTGTAGCAAACAACCATGGTGAATTTCAAATACTTATATTTTTTGCTTCTTTTTAAATTTAATTTGAACTTTTTCATTTAATATCTATTAAAATGATTAAATGGTTTGACTATGGGATGATTTAATTTTATGTTATTCCATCCGCTTGAAAATAATCGACGCTTTAAAGAGTTTGTTTATTTTTATTTATCTCTGCTGCTTAAAAATCAAGAAAGAATTTATTATTTTTTTTCCAATTTTACCCTTATTATACTAAATTACCTTGTTAATTGATTTTTCAATTTTCTAAGTTATTTCAACAAGTACGAAGCATTTTTTACACTTTTCCAATATGGACTACTAATAAAATTTTCTATAATTTTAAACATTAAAAAGAGAATGAAGATCGCCATATTTTATTTTTGGAAGAAGATAAAGAGTAAATGAGAAAAAATGATAATTTTTGGGAGAAGATAAAGAGTTAATGAGAAAAAAAATGATAATTTAGTATTTTTTGTGGAGAGATAGTATGTTTTAATAATTTTTTTAATATGTGTCTGCTTGGCTAAGCGGCCAGTTATTTTTGAAGCGGAATGAAGTAATGTATTAATAAATGTTCTTGAAAAGAGGGTCTTGGGGTGATTTATTGATCAACCATAAAAGAGGGTCTCAACGTTCGAGAAGTTTCTAGAAGATTTTTGAAGCTAGAAGATGTTTCCCAGGATGGGGACGGTGGGAGGGCCCGACGGGAGGTTGTTTTGGTTCTAGAGGAGCACGTGGAGAGACGCGTTGACGCATATGGTTGCGTGGAAGAAAAGTCAAAGCTCCATGGTTAATACAGCAAACAACTATGGTGAATTTCACATCTTTATATTTGTTGTTTCGTTTTAAATTTAATTTGAGTTTTTCCCAATTTAATATCTATTAAATGGGATTAAATGGAATGAGTTATGTATTTAATTAATTACATTAAATTTTATTCATAATAAATGTCTTTTAAAAGAGAGTCTTGAAGTGATTTCTTGATCAACCTTAAAAGAGGGTCTTGATGTTCTAAAAGTTTATAGAAGATTTTAGATCCAGAGGATGTTTTCGAGGATGGGGACAGTGGGAGGGCCTGGCGAGAGGTTGTTCTTGTTTTAGAGGAGGCGGAGGAGCATGTGGATAGATGCGCCAATGAAAGCGATG
This sequence comes from Tetrastigma voinierianum, assembly GCA_016808115.1. Taxonomy (NCBI): domain Eukaryota; kingdom Viridiplantae; phylum Streptophyta; class Magnoliopsida; order Vitales; family Vitaceae; genus Tetrastigma; species Tetrastigma voinierianum. The sequence goes on along the minus strand of JAEQBH010001404.1, from coordinate 536,688 downwards.
ACAAGAAAGAAAAGCCAAAACTCCATGAAAAGCCCTCCAAGAAATCTATATTTATATTTGTATTAAAATACAAATTATTAAAAAATGCTTTGATTATATTTATATTTGTTTATTAAAAAATAAAATTATTTTTATTAAAATATATCCAATCACATTTAAAAAATAAATTATTTTTATGATTTATAAAAGATAATGGGTTCAAAATTTATATATGTGTGTGTATGTGTGTGTGTTTTTATTTTACACTGATGTACTATGAATATTATTAATAAAAATATTCTTTTTACATGTTTGGTAACCTCACATTATTCAAATATTCTTAGCAACACGTGGTTTTTCTTAAAAAACCAAATAGCAAACGTGGTTGTATGGTAGCCCATATGGCTTTGATTTCTTCCACGCAATACTTTTCCTTTATCCTTCCACACAAATTTTCTTTTTTGCGTATTTTCCTTCTTTATTTTCTTCTTTACTCATCTTCTCTAATATCATATTCTATATAATCTACCAACTTCTCTATACCCAACAACAGTGCCATAACATCTTTCATGCTACAACTCAATCTCAAACCAATCTTCCAGTGAATATACCTTTATTCTTATTTTCTTTAAAAAAGTTTTTTGTTTGAATTTTTTTTTTCTTTCATAATTCCAGCCGCTATTCCCTTTTTTCTATTTTATTTCTTATTTTTTCTTCAACAATTTATGTTTGGAATTTTTTTCTTTAATTAGTTTCTTCCGCAAGTTCTCTTAGAAATTTGGTTCCCTTGACACACCCACAACATCGCCGATTTTTTCTGATATATCATGGATAATGATCGAAATATCGCTCAAAATGTGTAGTTTTGAAGCGTTATCTTATAATCTGTTTGTTTTGTTGAAAGATGTCGCAAATATATCGTCACGATCTGGAGTATCTCGACGATATATCGGCCGATGTTATCCGATTTTTTGATCGATCATTGTCGATCTGCAGATGTCGTGTCGAAATCGATCGACACCCGATATATCACTACATTTTAAACACTGGAAAAATGAAAAGAAAGAAAAATGAAAGAAAATAAAAATAGAATTAAATCTCACATTTTGCATTTACTTACTACTTCAAACAAATTTTATTTATTTTAACTCATCAATATAAAGATTAATTAAAGAATTTTTAAGTTTTTAATTAATTTTATTTATATTTGATTTTCTTTAAAAATATTATTAGACAATCAAAAATAAGAATTATCATTTTTTTTCTTCTTTCCTCGGCCTTAATCTTCACATTTACTACAAAATTTCAGTGATTTATTTGTTGGACCAAAACAGTTTTTTAAGTGTAAGCGAGTTATTGAATGACTTTTGAACTAAATTAAAAGTGGGACACAGTTTGTTATTTTTGAGATATTTCGTGGGTTCGTATTATGAGTGAGGAGAATAATGTAGTACATTAATTTGCTCAAATCGAGTAAGAAATGAATGAGAAAATAGGCTCCCAAGTAACCATCTTGAAAAGTTGCTGTTTGGTTTTGAGTTGTCTCTTAGGATGGTGACTATTCAGAAAAGTTGTGTCCTTAAGGATGGTGACTGTCCGAAAAGTCACCAAGAGGTCTATAAATACTTAGGTTCATTGTCATTCTCATCCCAACATTTTTCGGTCTTTCAATAACAATGTAGTGCATTGGTATTTTCGGCATTTAAGGTAGTGCATTTTGAAAGTACACAACATAGTTTGGTTCACTGGACAGATAGATTGGAATGCTACTTCTATCTATGTGAAGATCATTGTATCCTATGAGGCGGATCTTTCGAGATTCCATAAGCACCAAGAGTGGGAGTAAATCATGCTTAGGACATAGTGTCAAACACTAGCCTTGATCACACCTAAGTTTTATCACGGAGGTTCTGTTCTTGATCGCGTTAATTATCTAGTTTACATATATCATAAACTATTACGTGTAACACTTTCATGTCACACTTTATCTTTTTCGTGTAACACTTCTATATAATTGTTTCACATTTACTTGTTACTATTTTAGTATACTTTCATGTTTCAAAACTGAAATTTCAACCAGCAATTTTACTATATTTGAATACCCTAGAGTCAACACTCCAACATTCTTAAGACGATTTTCAATTAGTTTAATTACTTGTTGTGGATTAAGTTTTGATATATAAAAAGCAGGTGACTTTTGTTTGGTTTAATTTAAACGTACGCAACGGTGACTTTTGATAAACCATACAACGTTAAAAGTAATTTAGCTTGGTAACATAGGCATTTGGTTGTATAACTTCTTTGCTTTTATATTGTTTAAATAGTTTGTAATCTTTGTTTGTCATAAATGGATTGTGACGCCCCGAGCAGAGGTGTCAGTTGATGGCCCGTCGGCCCATGGAGATATTCATGGATGTCGGGTAACCGGCGCATTTCGTAATCGGGGCGGAGCCTGGCTGTACAAGGAGTTATATACGAATCTGACTGTCCAAACATCAACATCATGAGACATGTACATGGTACAAAAGCGGCTATTTGGGCTATTCCGTGGTATAATAAAGTACACCAACTATATACCATAGTTCAAGAGTTAATAAATCACTCTTAATTCAACATATATTAAAATTACAACATTCTAATACATGTTATACAAAATAGAAAATACAAGACAGAGGATGCTAGGAATGAAGAAGTGTTTGGCGATTCCTTGATTATAAATAATTGGATTCAAGACTATCATAAGTCGAGTTCAAGATCTTCAAGTGATCCTACATGAAATTCATGCCGAAGGGATGGTGCTTAGTGAATCTTTTCAAATGGCTGCAATTATTGGGAAATTACTGCTAAATTGGAAGGACTTCAAAAATTATTTGAAACACAAACGCAAAGAAATGAAGCTTAAAGATTTGATCATGAGATTGAGGATAGAGGAGGACAATATAGTCTCCGAAAAGAAAATAGGCAGTCATTTCATGGAGTCAAAGGCACATGTGATTGAAGAGAGACATAAAACCAACTAGAAAAGAAAGTATGTTGGCCAACAAGGGGCCAAGGGTGGCGATTCCAAGAGGTTCAAAGGCAATTTCTTTGTGTGTAACAAACCAGGACATCGTGCAAAGGATAGTCGAAACCGTAAAGCACAAGTGAACCACAAGAGCAAGGTTGCCCAAGCCAATATAACCAAGGTGGAAAAACTTTTTGAAAATGCTTCTAACATAAGTTTTTTACGCTGTAGTATCAATCGACTTGGTGGGAAATACCCGAGAATGATGGGTGAACCAGGACCACTGGCTTCATATTAGGATAAGAAGATGTTCTCTTCATATGAAGCAATTAATGATGGAGAACAACTCTTTATGGGAAATTCCTCCACTTCCAAAGTTGAAGAAGCGAAAAGGAAAGGAGTTATATTGAAGATGATTACAGAAGAGCTTACTCTACATGATGTGTTGCATGTTCAAAAAATTCGAAAGAATCTTATTATTAATGCGGATCGTTGTTGAGTAAGAAGGGTTTTAGGTTGGTTTTGAGTCCAACAAATTTGTACTCACTAAGAATTAGGATTTATTTAGGCAAGGGATATATGAAGCGATGGGCTCTTTAAGATGAATGTAATGACTATTGTATCTAATTTTAATAATAAGAACACATCTTCTGCTTATATGCTTGAGTCCTCTAATATATGGCATGGTAGATTAGGACATGTTAATTTTGATACTTTGTGTAAATTAATGAACTTAGAATTGTTACCTAAGTTTAATATTGATGCAAATCATAACGGTGAGACATGTGTTGAATCAAAATTAACTAGAGCATCATTTCAAAATATTGAAGAAATGCGAACCTCTAGAGTTAATTCATAGTGATACATGTGATTTGAAATATGTTCGAACTAGAGGAGAAAAGAAATACTTTGTGACTTTTATTGATGATTACACAAGATATTGCTATGTATATTTGCTAAGGAGTAAAGATGAAGTATTGGAAAAATTTATGCATTATAAGAATGAGGTTGAGAATCAACTTGGTAGAAAGATTAAGGCGATAAGGAAGTAGTGAGATGGGTAGAATATGGCCCTTGCCGTTTGATCGGTTACATCAACAGGTACATAGGATTATTCACCAAACTTCTACGCCTTATACACCTTAGCAAAATGGAATTGCTGAACATAAAAATAGAACATTGAAAGAGATGATGAATGCCATGTTGATTAGTTCAGGATTACCTCAAAACTTGTGGGGGGAAGCTTTGCTCAACAGTCTCTTTTAAATAAATTACCCCTGAAGTTAGACCAAAACCCACTTATTCATGGAAAGGAAGATCCGATATAAAATAGAATCGGTGCTTCCGAGAACGAGGAAAGAATCGAATGAAACAATCATGGGATTGGGAGAGGAACGGAGAAGCCAGATCCCGAGCGTCGGGTGGGCGATGCGCGGTGACCTCTGTCTTGAGATCTTTGTGGCTATTGTTGTTGAGAACACCGCAATTGCGAAGAGGATCATAACGGCCTTCTCGATGCTAACTTGCGCCATCTTTGAATAATAAACAGAGCATAGCAGAGCAAAGCCGGAGAAGAAAGTGCTTTTTTTCCTTTTTTTAGTTTATAAGTTATAACGAGAGGATGTTGATGGGACTAGGGTTGGGCTTGAATCTATATATAACAAAAAAAGAGTGGGGGTGGTTTCGGAAGGCGACCAGCTGGACCAGTACCAATCACGGCCTGAGTAATGGCATCGCGTGGTTGGTCCTGAGGGGCGGCCGGGGGTAGCATAGTACTTTTCATTTGACCACGCCCTTCTACGTTGCAGCTGCTTAATCTTAATGAAGTCTATCAGGCTCTTTCATATATAAATTATTAAATGTAAAATATGAATTAATTAGTCGAATCAAACCGATTTATCACGGATTAAGATGCGTCATTGTGACATAATGACTCAGTGACTCAGTCCGGGCTCGCCTTCTATGCTTTGATCAATTCATTTCAGTAATGGGAAGCCAAAATTTTCTAGCCGTTTTACTTAGCTTGCAAATATCTTTACTTTGAAAAACCTACAACTTTCCAAGAGACAAAAACATCACCACATCTTATACTATTCAATGTTTGGGCTCCATTGTGTTAGAATTTCAGTACTGTAAAATAGAACAAGAACAAACCGAGTATATGAAATTGTTTGCAGGGAAACCAGAATAGAGATTAAATTAATGAGGAACGTTTGCGGTCGAGTCTTGTGTTGGACATAATCTCCTTAAGACAATTATTGTCCTCGCAGTGGTGCTTCGTGTCTTTGGCAATTTGTCTCCCAGGATGAAATGATCTCCCAACAATCAAAAGCTTACGCCGTTTATTGGTTGTTGAGGCAGAAGCTGTTTCGAACTTCAGTCTCTCTGGCTTGATATGATAATGAATGATGAATGAATATGTATATTTTGTATGTCAAAATATGAGAGGTGTGGTCTTTATATGAACTGCTCATAATTTGTTGATGCAATCCTTGAAGCTTGGAAGGGTTGTGTTCTGGCAAGCAGAACCGCAGAATAATCTGTTAGAAGACACATTAGTCGAATTGTGACTTTATCCCAGCGACAGCGTTTGATGCGAAAGTTGAGTTTAAGCTAGCTCAGGAACGAACTCATTTATTTCGGTGCGGGCGCGACGGCGCACGTGTGGTGAACCAAGCGTGTTGGGTCCTCCCACTACACAAAGCTGGGGTGCCCCTTGGGGCTCAGGCCCGACTACGAGGTGAGTGTGTTTATACCCTTTAAAGTCTTGTTCCCGTCGGAGTGTGGGATAGCGAAGCTTTCCCGCAAACTTAAGCGCTTTGGTTCTTAGTTTTCGAGAGGGTGATGTTTGGAGGCCCGATTTACAATTTACTCCTTAATGGTTTTGAGCAACTCAATATATGATCTTCATCTCCTCGTGGAGGAGAACACATTCCATGTGGACCCTTTAAAAAAGCTTTGTGGGACCCGATGTAATTCGACTCGGAGATATTTAAATTATTGTGCTTTCGAGCCCATTTTTCGACACATTGTACATTCGTTTTCACATTACATATTTTTCTTTACTTTATTATTTCGTTTGTTTGGGCTAGTTTGTATATTTATTTTCCTATTTCATGTATGTATATTTATTTTGATCTTGTGTATATTTATTTTCCTATTCTATGTTTTCCCATGTTTGTATATTACTTTACTATTACATTTATGCATCTTAATTATAATTTTTATTTTCCAATTACTCATATTACACTTTCCTAAAATTGATTGATAGTTGATAGATAAAAACAAATACCCCACCTACATGTGTGTATCATGGCTTTTAACTGACACCATTATTGATAGGCTGAGACGGTCAGCCCGCAAGTTAGACTAAGTACCTTTCTATGGGTAAGGCCCAGTATCTCGCCACGAACACGGATCAGAGACCATGGCCGAATCCGACTCGTGAATTTATCCGGGATCCGCAGCGAACCTCGGGTTGTTATCACGAGCAGCGTCCTCTCTTAATTAATTTGTCGTCTAGAAGATGGTAATCGATAATTTCTTGGTGATCCTCATGGCTTCGAACACATCCTCGTGAATCACGTACATAACGCCCTTAGGATGATCAAAGCGATTCTTGATGCGGTCGGATAGCAGTTTATCGAAAAGGAAAAAGAACAGGTCGCGGCGTGCGAAATAAAGCACCTTGATCGATGTGAATTATGCATGTGTTTCAGTAAGATTTCGATGTATTCTTATAACTCAATTGCATGATTCACATTCATATTCACTCATATTGCGCTAATCCTTCATATTATAATGTTTTGCAGGACACGGTGATAAAATAAGAAAAAAGGAAGCTAAATAGCAGCGAAGGAAGGCCGACGGAGAGAAGAAAATGAGGAAGGAAATTCCATCAAATCGCCATGGATCGTAACTGTTGATTTCTTGCGACCGGATGCGAACGTGGCGTGAGCCTATCGTAAGATAATAACGGGCGATATGTGTAATCTGGCATTATCTTACTAATCATTCTTTCTGCAGTTCAGACTGTATGCCTCCTTAAGTGGATATAACGAATGTTCTCGAATCAGACATCGATGTAGTGTGTATCTCTGACATATTCTATAGCGTGTTCTTTCAACATTATGGATAAATTCTAATGTATGGATGGCTGTAACCATTCTCATGCAAAATATCATTTATTGTGGCGTACTCATGTTCTCGACCGGATGCTGTGCATTACCATCATAATCATAGACAATCATTCAATGTGTAATCATCAAATAATCATTATGTTAATGGAAGGTGCGCGTAAATATGATATAATCATTTGGTTGATTGGCCGTTGTTTGTTCGTCTGGTATATCGTGTTCATATCATCATGACAATAATATTCTGTGACGTTCTCATCGTCAACGAATCATTCGTCAAACAACGCGTAATGTTCTTTGGTTTCTGCTGTGTGCGTGTATATTATGACACCGCTCCGTAACATCTGTGCGTTATCCCGAACAATGCGTACCATATCTGCCAGTAACCATATCTTTCACGTATGATCTTGTGCCGATCCGGAGTCATCCTTATATCTTTGGCATAACATACTCGTCGTGTTAATATTGCCGCGTCTGCCTCCGACCATTCGCGTTCTCATCTTCGTATGTGTTATCGCTGTTATTTCTGTTGCCGCGTAACATCGACATCTTCTTGTTCGCGTGCGTATTTCTTGCGATATTCAACAACCGCTCTGTAGCGTCATCTTCTCATCGTTTGCCGTTCATATCTTATGATACCGCCGACGATCGGGGTATCATGCCGGGATAACATCTGTCAAGCGGACCGATCATCATGTTGAGACGCTAATCGTGAAGGGATATATATCATGACTTCTGAGATTCATCGTATCTAATGGATCTTTCATAACCTTCAGATGATCTGCGACGAATCAGTGAGGTCTATGTGACTCAACGGACTCATTCATCATGAATCATCTTTAGTTGTTATATTATAGTGTTCTATATCTCACCGATTCTCAGATAATGACTTTATGTAGTTTCTTGTAATATCGTAACAATCATCTATTATTATCATGATTACTTCTCATCATTCTCATATCTTATATGTAATTATAATATGTAGTGGTTACATTATGGTTCATATCTAATATATGTTCTATTCATATCTTTATATGTTGGTTTATTATAATATTCATGATCTTATCTAATAATCTGTATAATATCTATATATTTCATATATGTTAATAATAATAAATATATTATGTTTATATCATTTGTTTATCTTGTTTTGTATTCTAATAATAGACCTTCACTCAGTCTTGTAATATATTTCATCATTTGTACGCGTTCTCGATCTTCTATATGCCATCATGTTTGTATCATGTGATTATTGTTGCTCTCTTTTCCTTCGTTCAGCGTTAATCTAACTCTTTGAATATCCATCTTAATACTCAAATAGTGTAATTCTATGTTCTTGTTTCTGTGAACGATTATCAGTGACGGACATATCTATCTTCGTAATGTGTATCTTATATCAACGAATCTGAAGTGTATCAGCATGTTCAGTGTGCTGGCTATCAATATCGCACCGACGACATCGCATCTTCCATGTATTATGATATATATCATAACAACGTATTCTTTCGGCACTCAACCATGTGCGTTCATGAACATAATTGTGTTCTCTTATGGATCAAACACCATTGAAGATATGGATCGGAATCGAATGGATAATCGACAAAGTGTAGCATTCTTATCGATGTGGATGCTGTTGTGTTATCGTTTTCAGATGTGTTTCAGTGAACATAGCCTCCGTGTTAATGGTGCGGTTCTAACAGCGGGATCGATCCAGACGAATTTCAGTTAAATGATAACGGGATATATCATTTCGAACCGTAAAATCGGTTCCGGTGCGATGCCGTTCAGATGGATCGATCGCGATCTTTGTTAGCGTGTATCTGGTTGTTTCTAAATCTACCGTTGACAACGGATCTTAATGGATGATGATCAAGGTGCGACCAATCTCAACCGAATGAAGTTGAAACATCGGATTGTACCGAATGATCGCCAACCACGCGACGGATCTGTTCGCGATGATCCGAGTTATGTTGGATCAGTTCTTGCCGATACGAACTCATGCCGATTATGTGTTTTCGTAAATGTTCGACTGGTGACTCGACGTAATAACGGCCAGATTACTCTCTGCCTCACTGGACTCTGCGCGTCCGTTCGTGATAATACCAACAACGAGCCATGGCGAATCTCCTCCGAAGTATCTAGCGTGGTTCAGCATCTTTCTTCGAATCAACGTAGATGGATGATATTAAAGCCGCTCGCATGCGAATGAATAATCTCAAAGGATATATCATGCGCTCGCGTATTATATAATCAGTTTGTTTGCCGGTCCGTTGGAAGAAGAATCTAAACAACCTGGATGGGTTCGATAACAATCGTGATGCGAAGATCTGACGTAAAATGATGATGTACCGATGTTGTTGCCATCTTCAGCGTATAGCCTCTTGCCTCGATGGTTCTGCTCGCGGTTGTTTGATGTGAATGACTGATGAACATCGTTTGGCCGTCAAATAAAAACGTTCTTCATTCGTACCGATGTTCTCGCATCGTTATCTTATATGTGATATCAATAAGCCTATTGGCATCGGATCTTTGTTGTTGTACAGATATCTGGTGATGAATTACCGCTTTATAATATCAGATGAATGGATCTCAGTTTCATTGGGAAGTGTTTATTCATATCACATGTTCAATGTATAAGATGAGACAATGATGGGGATCTTGAGACTCTCACGCTCTGTTTTTATCTAATATTGTATTCAACCATGGATAATCATGAATAAAAATCAGTAAACAGACCAACATCATCTTCTCTGAAAATAAAAATCTTCTATATTATATTCCGATTGGGTTGACCACGGTATCTTTTAAACATAGTAAAGTGAGTTCTCTTCTTATGTTTGTCAAGTCATGAGAATATAATGATTTCTTCTGATCATTAAGTGGACATCATTCATGAGTACTCATGCGATCAGATGATTTGACATAAATGAGATAATGAACAATCAATCTCTCGTAGGTGCTCTTGATGTTCGTATAATAACGACCAAACAATCAACTTTGAATCCGATCTTTCAACGGGTATGTGATCGTATCTTTGAATCTGAATCTGTTGTACTTTATGTAGTAAATCGAAATAATTCGTGAAAGGTTCTGACGTTTTGGTGAATCATTAGAATGACCATAAAGCGGTGTTGGACGTCTCGAGTATAATTCTCGGAAAATCTTCGAATTAGTGTAATAAACCGACAACGTACAGTTTCATGTCGTTGCATCTTTATTCTGTCGTTACAGGTGCCGAATCAAAAATGTGAAATATCGTTCCGATCGATTGTAATGTTCGTTGTGTTTGTCATAAGTGCTCGGACCAACGGATGATAACGATGATCAAACAACGGACTCTTATCAACATTCAACCGGTTGATCGATAACTGGATGTCCGCGAGTGACATATGAAGCACCGCGTTTGATAATATCATTGGGTTCAATAACAGTTTGAAATCTTCGGGTAAAGAAATATCCCATCGACCTGTCCGTTTATTGTTAATGATCTTATAAAAATAATGATGGAATCGTATGTGATTTGTTTCGATAACAATCGTAAAACATATAACGATCGAATCATTCTTTACTCAGATGATAGTTGATGCGAATCAGGAATCGATCTGCTTTCTAATGGTTCTCTTCCTCATGTTTTAAAATGAAATGAATCAGTTGTATGAGCATGTTATAATGGTTCTTGTATCTGTTGCATATAAGGCGCCGACGTTGAACAAATCGTTAATCTTAGCTCTCTCATAATCGTAACATATGTCGTGGATGCGATGAAATGGAATCTGTGTCATTGTATCTCTCTGGCGATAATCATGTTTAAAACATATGTACTGGAAGGATGACAATATATGGATGAACAAATCAGAACATGAATTTTGTGGGTGATTCTATGGGATGGTTTTTATCATCAGGACCTAGGTTTTTGTAGAGTACTAAGACATGCTTTGAAGTGGATACTGGGTTTTTTGTTGTTCTATAAAATTTCGATCCGAAATTAATGATCTAACGAATCACATGCATATGCAACGTGCACTATGCCATGTATGTAAACTAGTCATTTAAGTATTAAACGACTAAACCACATACCTTAAATCCCTAAACAAGAAGGGATAGGTATTATAGCATCGTTCTCCAGTGGCTCGCGTTAGCTCGCCATTTCCACTTGGTCTTTGTCATACTTTCCCTCGCTCTTCCCTCGCGATTAACTGCGTCATAAAACACGATCGGTATCATGTGCGCACTAGTCCCTCTCGAAGGTCCCATCGGGTGTCAGCCTCAATCTCTCCCTCAATCCTTTACATGAAATTTGGATCTGGGTGTACCTCCGAGGAAGCATGGGGCGGTAGAAATACCTAGTGGACACACCTGACATGCCCTCGGCCAATTAAAGCCAATCGATACACTACGATTGCCTACCTTCTGTGTGAGTATCTCGAAGGGCCAGTAAACCCCTCGGCGATGGCTTCCTCGCTTAATCATGACCACTCCTCTCTTAGGCATCACCTTCAAGAAGACGTGATCTCCAACCTTGAACTCTAAGGGTCAACGTCACACATCAGTATATCTCTTATGCCGGCTTTAAGCCGTGAGAAGACGTTGTTGTATCAAGCTCACCTTCTCAGAGGTGTCTCTAATCAGATCAAGACCAGTGATGGAGCTCTCTCCCACCTCGGTCCAACATATCGGTGATCTATGGGGCCTCCCATACAATGCCTCATATGGTGCCATCTCATCCTAAGCTTGATAAGCGTTTGTGGCGAATTCCATTAAGAACAAGTGCTCTTCCCAGCTACCCCTTATGATCCAGGGATGCATGCTCATGACATGTCCCTTTAACACTGTGGTCCTCTGGTGACTATCTATCTGGGTGAGCGCCTCATGGTAACCATGTGCCCATAGCCTTTGGAAACTCTTCCAAGGGTGTGTGTCAACTCTCAGGTCTCTATCAGGCCACTATAGATCACCCAAAGTACTCCATGTAGTCGAACGATCTCTCAAATGTACAACCGGTAGAATCTCTCTAATGTGAAGGTCATCATACGACTTAAGAAAATAATGCCGACTTAAGTGAGCGGATCCACTATCACCCACTCTGTATCATGTCCTTGCGGTGTCAGTGGAAAATAGGTCACAAAATCCGTGACGTGCTCCCACTTCCACTTATTTCAATGGCTGAAGTGGCCACAGCAACCACGGTGCTCGGCACTTAACTGATGACACATGGAGACATCAAATCAGGAATAGTCTGATGTCTCTTCATCTCGCTCAAATAAAATCTTTGCGATGAAATCCTAATAATACATCTTAAATTGCCACTGGATGCCTGACCGTCGAGAAGAAGCGAGTGAAACTCCACGAGAATCTCTCTCTCAAGTGGGGTTAACTAGGGAACCCACTTGCCCGTCCTCTATACGAGACACCTTTACCATGCGTGGGCGGTCCGACCCTCGTCCTTGTACTGGCTAATGCAGGTCCACGATGGACACTATCTCATCACGCCCACAGGACTCAATCCTCTGCTCAATAGAGCGGTGTAGCCACTAAACTCCCCGATGTACCACCCCGAGCACGCTCCGCGATGTTGTAGCAGCGTCAGCGATCCACAGGCGTCCCGCCGTTAGAAGCTATATTAGCGATGCTCCACGTGACTTAGGCCCGAGCATCAGCCACCATATTTGCCTTACCCGGGAGGTGGTAATGCAAGGTGAGAATCCATGATCCTCTAGGAACTCTCCCATCCATCTGCGTTGCCTCATGTGAAAGTCCATTTGCTTGAAAATATACTTGAGACTTTTATGTCCCGTCGCCTCGAAGCCCTTTCGCCCGTATAAGTAGTGGAGCAAATCTTGAGCGCGGTATGGTCATGACTCCATATTGTGTGTAGAGTAGTGCATCATGATTCTTCTAGCGACGGAACCACTAAACTACTACCCTCGCAGGCCCCAGTAAAGCACATCCAATTAGGCTGAGGTGGCATCCTGATACTTGTGTACCTGTCCCACAATCAGAAATTATCAAGATAGGAGCAGTAGTAAGCCTCCTCTTCAACTCCTAGAATACCTTCTCGCATTGGTAATCCCAATCAAACTTAACCTCCTTCCGAATCAATCTCGTCATAGGTGCTACTAATCGGGAGAAATCCTCAATGAATCTCTTGTAGTACCCAGCCAATCCCAAGAAACTACGTATCTCGAAGACTGATGTAACGTCCCGAAATATACCCTAGTAGTTTTCTGACTTGTTTAGGGTATATTATAAGCTAAATGGAATTTTTCGGAAATAAAACGAGAGACCCGGAATTAATAATAAAGCCAGGTAAATTAGTAATTTACCATGAGGACTCAAGTGTCATGATGAATAGATTGGATGCGAAAATAGAAATGTCATAGATTTAAATTGAGAATAGAAAGAAATGGAGGGAGGTTGTAAGCAAATAAAGAAAGTTAACCCAAAAATGGGTTTTTGGAGGGCCAAACAAGGCCTTAGCAAACATGGGATTTTAAGACCAAATTGGTCTCAAATTGGGGGAGAGAGAAACGTAGAGAGAGAGGGGAAAAGCAAAAGGAGAGAAGAAGAGGAAAAGGAAGAGGAAGAAGAGAAGGAAAGAGAAAGAGAAGCGAAGCTCTCAAAAGGTATGGAACTGAATTTTTGGTATGGAACTTTGGAATTTGTATAAATCACGAATTTTAAAACTTATTTTGGTTAATAGCTTATCTCAAAGCTAGGTTTGATAAATTGTAGCTCCAAACCTTGGATTCTTGAAAATAGGGTTGATAAAACCCCATATAGTACAAGATAATCATAGAATTCCCCTTTTAGATTGGATTCATGGTTTTAAGTATAAATGGTGAGCTAGGGTTTAGAATAAACCCTAACAAATCCTTGAGTTTGACTTGAGTATGGGTTGTGACCCATATTAGAGTTGTGTGGGGGAAATTCATGGAATATTTTGAAGAAATATATGTAATTGAAAGAGGATTTGAGTAGAAAAGTGATCATAAGATGAATTTGAAGTGGTCTTGAAGTGTTCATGAGGTATAGAGTTGATTGTGGTTGAAACATATGGAAAAATGGGGAGAAAAACACACACATTTGGGCATTTCGGGTGTCATGTACCAGTTTGCTGAACTTAACAGGCCACTTTCGTTCTGAACATTTTGGCCAGCATGTGCAGTACATGTTAGACATGTACCGGTACACCCTATTCTGCATTCCCAGTTTCAACCAGTTTAATGTTGCAGCCTCAACTCATATTTCTCATCAGTTGAGTGTTTCAAGTGGCCAATTAAAATAGACTTCAAGGATAACCATCTATATAGAAATAGACATCGTCAAATTATGACTCTAGTGGCCCAAATCCCTCGAAGTGGGACCGTAATGCATTCTGGTTTCGGTGTTGAACATAGAGAAGTCAGGTTGTTGAGCGTAACTTGAGTTCCGGTGCTCAATTGGATGATTCAGTTGAATAGAGCACTGCTTTATAAGCTTTGAAATTATTATAAGGACATGATGTCAAAATAAAGTTAAGACCCCGGAAAATGAAGTAATACAAACTGTCACTAAAATCGGTAAAATGACTAGTTGGCATGAAAATGCCATAATTTTAGGTTGGAGGATCTGGAGTTAGTTGAGTTCAATTTCTAAATAAAGTAGATTCATGGGGAATAGAAAACATAGGTTGCATAATGTACAAGTATAGAAAGGTATAGGGAATATGTCATAAGATATAGTGGTATAAGTCATAAAAAAATATATTAAGTATGATAGAAGCGTGTCATAAGACACTTGATGATAAAACTACCTACAATTGATAGCTTTATGTATGCATATAAGATTAAATGATATGAATATAAGCGTGTATAATAGGATTATATGATAGATATACTTAAATGAATCGATAGAACATGCTAAGAACACATGATAGAGATCGTAAAATATATGAGTATATGATAGACATGCAAGAAAGGAATAAGATGGAACACGCTAGGAACATATGATAGAAAGACATAAATGATAAAAGCATTAGAAAAAGATGACAAAGCATAGGAATGAGAACATGTACATAAATGATAGGCCACATAGTGAAAATAATGAATAGTAAAGCACATGTAGGAGACATAGAAAATGAAATAACTAAAACATATAGAAAATGTAAATATAAAAGATATAATTATGAAGCTATATGAAATATATGAGAATACAGGGAATTTTTATAGATCATTCATGAAAATATGAAATAGACAAACTAAATGATGAAAAAGACTAGCAATTCTTATGTATTACTATATATATATATGAGCCAAATGTGAGAACTGCAATTATGAGAACTAATGGGAAGTAAGCTGCTTGATAGAATATGACAACAGTTGACGTAACATGAGATGTGTACCGAAAATGTGTAAGTAGCAGGAACTGAGTGAAGGATGTCAGGCATACTCTAGGAGATCGGTTGTTGCGAGCATTCATAGGCGAATATCGTTTGAGTAGAGACATAGATCCGTTTGTTCAGTAAGCATGGCGCTCTGTATGCGAAGATCCCTTGCCTGCGACAATAACCACATTCGAAGTACGCATATGACATAGAGTCCTTGTCTCAATGCGATGTGTGCTAGGTATTATCGAAGATCGCGCACCAAATACAGTGACTCTTTGCCAGTTTTTGCAGACTCGTACCACTAAATATTTGCGAGCATAAAGCTTTCAAAGAATAATGTGAAGGCTATGACGTATAGCTTTATAACATGCTATGCGATAATGCAGTTTTTAATGCAGAACAGAAACCAGTACGATACGTGAAAACTGAAATATATGGGACACGAAAAGCTCAAGAAAACTATACAAGAAAAGCACAAAGTATAGAGATAGATAAGAATAGAACCACAAATGTATATGAAGTATAGAATAGTACGGGATAGCAGGATATGAAAAGTACAAGATAGACACCTATAATGAGAAGTATACAATAGTCTAGTAGCAGAGAGTGAAAGATACGTAAATCGCAGAGGCAGAAGATGAAAAAGAACATAGGCAAGACATGCTTATAACAACTTTTGACAAAAGAAATGGAGCATTGAACATATAACAGCGTGAAAAGGATAGCTATGAGGAATATGTAAGTACTCGGAATAGATGCGAAAAGAGAAGTATAAATAAGGAGATAACTGGGCATAAGTATGTAATAGAAAAGACCCGGTATGCGTAAAACCTCGAATGATAAGGAGTAAGATCATAGAAAAAATGTTTAGATATATATAATGCATATGTATAAGCAATGACGTCGCCGTGTCTCAGTCATGTTCCACATTTGAAGCGTAAAGCGCGAAGGTGTTCAATAAGACAACCAATCTGAAAGCGGAACAAGGATGAAGGCAGAGGACATTCCACATCGACAAGCGGCAAATTTCGAAGATAGGTGCTCACCCGACCTTGCTTCATGATCTGATGTTTGTAATGAAATTGTACACATGTATAAGTAGATGGGACTCACGTATGCATGTGGCCATGGGTGTGACGACACCACTCGATGTGTGCTTTGTATGTCCTGGAAGCGGGTTTTTGTTATTCTTGAAATTGTTTGTGCCCGTGGAGTGCGAGTGCGGCTGCGAGGAAGAGCGAGTCGATGAGGTTCGATCTGAGTAAATTATAATACCGCCATGTAGCGGCGCGTGACATGATGGTATCGCCCGGATTCGGTCGAGGATCGGCGATCGAGGTCGGACGGGATCGGGCGTGATAAGCGACCGACTCTCCCGGCTCATCACGACCTCTGACCTTCTCTAGGTCCAGCGACACGCTGATCTTTGACCTGCGTGTCCCGAATCTCACCTCGGAAGTAAGCCAGGCTTCGCACTTACCCCTAAACTTGGCGTATAGTTGATGATCTCTTAGCAATTGTAAAATGATCCTTAAGTGATCCTCATGCTCCCTCTTGATTGGGAGTAGATCGAAATGTCATCACTGAGACTAAAACAAACTGATCTAGATGGCTGGAATACCACATGCATAGGAATCCATGAATCTTTGTTGGCGCATTCGTCAATCCAAAGGGCATTACTGTAAACTCAAAGTGCCCATACCGTGTCCTGAATGTTGTCTTAGGGATATCTGTCTCCCTAACCCTCAGCTGATTGTAACCAGTCACGAAGGTGTTTGGGATGAACTGCGTCTCCTCAACTAATCAAAGCAAAGTCATCAATTAAGTGATGGAGTGGAGTTCTTGATCGTAACCCTATTCAAGCTGTAGTCTTGTTCTGCAGTCAAGGGTCTTGTCCTTCTTCTTACCGCCAAACTAGAGCCCAGGAGTGCCGTGGTGAAGTTCTCGTCCCAATGAGCCCACTTGTCCCGATAGCTCCTGTGGTTGAACTACGAGTTCTATGACTCAGCGAGTTTCCATCCTATGCGGAGTCATAGAGATAGGCGAAGTACCAGGGTGTAACTCGATACCGAAGTCTACAACCCTCTGCGGAGGCAATCCCGGTAGCTCATCCGGAACAACATCCTCATACTCGCAAACTACTCGGGGGTAGACTGAGAGTGCGAGTCTGCACCGTCCTCCAGTAAGGCTTCTTGACACTTGGCTGTCCTTGACACCTGGGCTAGTACCTTTATGCAGGGTAAAATATCATGCTTGTCCCCACGAAATACAACACGAGGTACCATCATGTGTGCGGCGGTAGCCCTCCTACACTCCTGATCGATGATGACTCACAGCGCGATCAATGATCCATCCCCAGGGATGACGTCGAACTCGACATGTCCATGACCCTTAGGTCCACTGGTATAAATCCTGCGAGATCTCTAACTGCCGCCCACGACATATCATCCTATCCTCG
Organism: Tetrastigma voinierianum; assembly: GCA_016808115.1. Taxonomy (NCBI): domain Eukaryota; kingdom Viridiplantae; phylum Streptophyta; class Magnoliopsida; order Vitales; family Vitaceae; genus Tetrastigma; species Tetrastigma voinierianum. Next base: position 518,746 of record JAEQBH010001404.1, on the reverse strand, counting down.
CCCTAATCCTAGGGAGAACTCATAGGCTCCTTTAAGGCCTCGACCTCTAAGTGACTCTATCACAAGCCGATCACGTGATAAATGAATCACGTGCACGAGAATCGAATAATACTCTTGCCCGTAGGCGAGATAGCAGAAACGTGTATGGCGGACGTCTGGCGACTCAGCTAGGTGGTGTGACCGTGGGCACTTCAACTCGATGTCCCTTCCTGTGAGGCCTCGTCCTGCCATAGCCCATGCGCTCTGGCACGCACTGTGAGGAGTGCTCGTGCGGCTTCCTGGCGATATTGGCTCCTCGGCCTATGTTGGGTTGTGGAGGGAATGAAAGCGTATCCTCTGTCCCTCTGGCGGCTAGTCTTCTAGATTTGTCCCCAAAACATGGATCCTTTTTGTCTCTGAAATGATCCCTCCTCATATGTCATTTATTAGCGATGGTAGCTATTTGCCATTTTGAAGCCAAGCCTGATCATCACTGGCAGAATGGTCGCGGCTAGAACCCATTAGTAGAAACCTTCTACTTCTTTCGATGAAAGAAGAGTGACTCTCCTTCCTCTTACTATTAACACCAGCATCAGGAGTGCTCAAGGCATCCTCGATCTCTACCATGGTCGGTCGTCTAACCATGGAATCCATGCCTTGTAGGCGGAGTCCTACAATCCTGCCCCGAATGTACAACTTTAGTCCATTCTCGAATCTCCTGACCTTGGCCATCATCATGTACATAAATCATCGACAAAAGCGGGCTAACTCAGTGAATCTAGCCACATACTCCAATCGGTCGCAGTCTACATGGCTCTAGAGCTCTGAGCTTTCACGTATTGGCGGTGTCAGAAAATACTTGCCATGAAAAGATCATGGAACTGCGCTGATCATTGCCTCACAGATTTCTAGGGTCTTAAGCCCGATTCCACCACACTTAGGCCTCGCCTCCCAGCTGAAATGCGTGAGTCACAGTCTGATCGTATCGGAGGCGATCTCAGCAGCCTCCCGATACGCTACTCAGCACTGCATAAACCCATGGTCTTCACCATCGGATCTCCTCCTGTGTCAGATATTGGAGGGGAGTGATGTGCCTGAAGACCTCTGGAGGTTCGAACCTCACAGCTCTCTTTACTAGCTTTTGTCTGATGGCGGCCCCTTGATCCTCTGATCTCGGCAAAGGCTGCTTTGGTCAAATACTGGTGGTGCTTGGCTAGCACGTCGTGGACGACCTCTACGTCCTCTCCCGCGACTAGTCATTTACACATGTCAAATGACAAGTTAAGCTTTAAATGCAACGTCTCTAAGGGTGTAAACACAGCCCTGAGACACTATCCACATACTGAAAAAAAAAAATTCATACACAATGTCAGTGCATTCATAGGTAATGCAAGACAATAATTCCCTTTTATTAAATCATACGTAAAAAAAAAAAAATATTATTTTATTTTATTTTATTTTATTTTACTTTTTTTTTTAAAATAAAAAATTCGTGAACAATGTTCATGAATAGTTATTCAAACAGTGACTCAAAGCGATTGCTTGAGTCAAGCGGAATTAGAGTGCCTGAGGGTGCACTGCCAAAAAGAACCTAGGCCGCGTGTACGCTACTTGCGGCCCAGGCGAAAAAGATAATCGTGGCTCCCCTTAGTAGATGTCGCTGTGGCGCACTAGCCGTATCATGGCCGTGTCATGCGTTGTGTCGCACGTCGTGTCGTCACCCCCCGGTCATGATAGAAAAATTGTATCGTAGAGCCACTGCCCGGCGCGCGTAGTATACATGTCGCGCATGCTCACGGGCCGTATCGCGGCGCTATATTACGCCAGTCCACGATACAAATTTTGTATCGCGACACCGCTGCGACCGGGACGGCACTTTTCTGGCGCCTTACTTCTTTGTCAGAGTCATGTCCGCCTTTGGCGCCGTGTCATCAGTGTGCCCTGCTGTATGCACCCCTATGTTGCCTCGGAGGCCGCATCCGCGATACAAAACATTGTATGTGACGGCTACAAATGGCGATAGCCCGTTCCATTCTGCCGCAAAAAAAAAAAAAAATTCTCTCTCATGTTTTTTTTCCTTTGTTCCAACTACTATAAGACCAAAAAAATTTTCCTGTCTTCAATAGAACCAAATAAATTCATCATAATTTATTTTATTTTATATATATATATATATATATATATATATATATATATATATACCTCTGCCATATACTTTGCATTTTACATGCTGTAAAACCTCGAGAAAAATTTTTTTCCTCGACATTGTTTTCCCTTTTTTCTTTTTCATTTAATTATGGACTATTTTAAAATTTCTCAACCTCTAAGGTTTATTTCTCAACCCTGAGTGTTCAACATTTTTTCCTATATGTTATTCACCCGGCATACAATTCACCTGATACATATAACACCTGATCGATCACGTGCCATTGATTCATCAAATGCCGCGAGGATGCTGATCCCCAACCGTTCCCATTGGGCCCTAGGTAATTCATATGCCTAAGCTCACGATGCAACTGTGTTTGGTATCGAGGACTAAACTTATGGATGCAAACCTTGAGCTCCTAGGTGTCGTTTACTTTAGCTCTTATACGGTATGGCCTTGCATTTCAGGGGTCAGATTGATAGCAGTCGACCGCGGAATATTTGTGGATGTGGTGTCCGACACCACCCCATTGAATCCCCTTTTCCAAGACTCAAGAAACTTAAAACGAAAATCGGCGAGAGTCTCCTTTGTGCGGGGCTCTACGTACAACCTGTCCTGACATTATGCAACCACAGGGTCCGTACGGTAAAATGGCCACTTGGGCTTGTGCATCAATACTCACCAATCATCAACTATATTTACCATAGTTCGAGTTAATGCATTACTCTTTTACCAAAACATATATCAAAATTTAGAGTTCTAATACATGTTTCTGAAAATAAAATATCAAAGCCACAATCAAGCTTTCTTTTTGAAAATCGGCCCTTTAGTGAGCGCGTCTTCCACTGAACACTCCACATTACTGAAATAATGATCCTCGACAAGGTGAGTAATGCCTTGATGATGATAATCTCTACATGGTTACTCCCCACCTAAACACACATGTAACCAACCAAACACATTCAAGCAAATACACTGATCCTACTTGAATGTCTGCATGCGATCCCGTATCTAGGAGTCCTCCAGGCTCCTGCATGCCTAAGCGAATGTGAGAAAAATACAGTTTTCAAAACAAATGGTTTTGTTCTCGAGCTTTACCAGAATTTCGGTAAAATCTATTAGACAACCCAGGCATTTGTTGGATAACTCTCCAAAACAATTCATGGGCCTACGGCGTGAATTGTTGAATGATCTCGGCTCACAATTCTTCGTTGAAATTTTCTTTACAACCATTTCCTTTTTCATTTCTTTCATATGCTTTAAATCACACCTACTCGTTCTAAGATTCTTACCCGGGTTATATGGAATGCATTATGCCATTTCCAACCAATTCATGCTAATATATTTTACATGCATATATTAACAAAAATTACTCACATAAATCATGTTATTCAATTTATGACAATAACATCAAAATTAGCTCACATGGGCTAATAACAATTCAAGCAATTCAGTTTGAATCACCCAACAACACAAAAATTCACACACAACTCACGTGAACAGTAGAACCCTAGGCTTGGCACTGTTCACAACCACACAATAGGGATTTTCTTCACTCGGTTCAAATATTTTGAGACCAAACTCAGTCATCAGACTCAAACAATCCCATCATTTTAAAATGGCTCTTGGCCAAAGATAAACCAAGTGAGAAAGATCCTACCTCTTGGGTTGTCGAACTCCACAAAATCGTTGTCCTGCGTGGCCGCCTTAGCGTAGATCAACTGCTTCTTACTCAGGCTGAGCAGAGCGGTCAAAATGGAGATCCGGAGAGAAGTCCTGCTTTCTCTCTACAAGCCAGTTCCTCTCCCCCTCTTTGCACGTTTTGTAAATGGAGAAGATGAAGTTGCCTTTTGTTTTTATTCTTTTCACTTAATTCCCATTTTGTCCTTTAGTTTTGACTTTGAAGGGCTTTTTGACACTTGGCTTAATCTAAGCTATTTATCTCCATCCTCTCACTAATTATGCAACGTGTGTCACATGGGTACATGTAGTGTAATGTCCTAATCTTGGTTCTTTATAACCCTAAAGAAAAACTAAGTCATCCTAATTATAGAAATTGATTAACCCGCAACGTCACTTAGGGAGATTCTGACCTCACTAATAATAGAAACATTAAGTTTTAAACTTTAAAAGCATTAAAACTCAGTAAAACACTTGTATACACATTTCTTGTTCATAAACATGCCCTAAAACAATTTTAGAATTAACCATATATAAGTGACATATACAATTCAAAAGTCTCCTAGAATACATATACTTGTCATGATGAGAGAGGAGAGGAAGTCGCCGGCCGACTATCCTCATAAACGTGCGAGTGGCAATGGCTCACAAGCTTATTCAGCGGCCCGTGGAACCTAAAATATTGCGCTGTGAGATGCTACTCAATGGGGATATAAAGCATGATACCACGCCACACACATTCACATAATCATCATAAGCCCATTCACTTTATCAAACCAAAACACTTACATAACTCTACATATTCATATAATTCTGTGTTCTAGTGAGCACTGATAATTCATAACATCAAACATAGGCACATTCATGGTTCATATAGTATTATTATATCCATGATGCTTGCTTGTAGCCGTTTCTTATTGGTTATGGCCTAAACATCAAGTATCGCGGGGCATAAGCTTGTAAGCTTGTAAACTTGTAAGCTTGATAACTTGATAACCTTAACCTTAAACTTGTGTTCTTTGGCGGCTTATACTTATGTTTATTATTGCGGTCCTTAGCAACTGCATTTGTGATTACTTGGACATGTCGGTCCTTAACATATCCTTTATCTTCTATGCATCATTGATCTTTCATACCATAACATGTACTTGTACATAATAACATTCATAGTTTATCACATAGCTTGTCAACCAGAACTTATATAGTTCATCAACACATTCTTGCACATAACAACTGGCATAGTCCATAACATATATCATACATGAACATTGAATCACTTCATTACAAAAAAACAAGTCATTCACATCAAATGACAAACAAGAACACATGGTATCAAACATTCATATCCACTCACAAAAAATGACGTCCCATATCATATAACGTGCCTGCCACGTCTTTGTACGTCTTTCTCCTCATAGTCTAAAACATATATTAATCATACATAAGTCATATATCATGCATAAACCCAAACTCAGGAGAGACCTGGTCGGCCTAACCCCTGTTTACAGCGGACCTTTGCTGACTCTTTTAGCTATAACTCTCAAACATATGTCAAGACATGATTCTTTTTGTTGAAACTAGACTCATTCATCTTTAACTTTGTATGTAAAAATAAGCTTCATATTCCATATAAATTTATACAGATTTTCAAACTTTAATTGTTATCAGGTCCTATTTACAGAACATCACTAAACAAACCACTTCCCTTTCTTAACTCGAGTGAGACTTGATCAAGCTATATTTTCAAGAAAGAGAACTAGACATATAAAGTAAAACATATCTGCAAAATTAGGGAATACCAAATACACAAGGAAACATGTTTCAATTTCACATAGTAAACACCTTTAAAGTCAGGACAGCATAAACTATTCAGCGTGTAAACAAATCATAACTTAGTATTGTGATACCAAGACCTTTACAGAAACTAGAAGAGACATAACCCAACAACATTATTTTCACAACAATTTAAGAAAGCAAGAGCTTAAGACCGAAGAAATAGAGGTGCAAAACAGATCTATGAAACAGAGTTTAAAGTCAACGAAGTCCAAAAATGATAGAGAATTTTGCTCAAAACCAGTTTTTTTTTTTTTTTTTCCTCTCTTCTATCACAACGATTGGGCATGAAAGGAAAAAGAAGCTAAAGGTTCTGGACCAGCTCTAAAGCTTTTATCTAGATATTTTGACAAAATTTCAAAATAGTCCTTCAATTTGCTTGACTTTACATACTCTAACTTTCAATTTTGTACTTTGCTAATCATGACAAATACTATATCGTAATATGCATAGCATGTCTTTGTGCATGAATGCATGCATGAATAGTTATGCCTTTGGGATGGGTTATTCCATGTAGTAGGTGATTTTTGTCACATCACATGTCTCTCATAAACCATTATATGACACCAGACACCCGGTGCCTTGAAATATAAAATTCCATTTGTCCTGCGAGATCCGACGTGTTTGCAGATTTGTGAGAGATTCTATGATTAAGTCTGTTTCTTCATCCGAGATCTAGAAAATTTTCCCAGATTTTGACGAAATGCATTTTGCCCACGAGAAGAAATTGAGATTTTTACCGGGTTTATAAGCGTAGCCGCCGTGAGTGTGGAAGTCCTAGCCACTGCGAACCAGCAAGGAAGATATTAAGTGGTCTCAGGTATGCTGCGGCGTAGGACCTCTTCGTTGCGACATAGTGAGGGTTTAGAAACGGTAAGGCATTAAACAACAGAATTTTGGGTAATGATGTAGGCCTTCCCATTCATAAAGGAGGCCTTTTCAGACTATTGGGAGGAAATTGAAGGAGGAAGGCGGAGAGAAGTCGTCACGAACAAAGAGGAAGATTAATGACGGTTCGAGAGATCGTGAAGCGACTTCTTCATAGTTCTTTACACAGATTATTTGTGTTGCTTTTGATCTATGATGAATATCACCATAGCTAACTCTTCTTTCTAGGGTTTTGTCAACCTGGCACCATTATAAGATTAATATATTAAATTTGGTTTATTTTAACATTAATTGAATTTATATGGTTGCTTTATATAGAGGTAATCATGTTATTATTTGGCCAACTTTGGCATGCTATTACTAGGAGTCTGAGATCAAGAGAAGATGACTCCTAAGGACATGGGTAAAGCAACACTTGGTCAATTGGGGAATAGAGATATCCTAAGTTCCAAGTGTGGCATTAGGGTTTACACATTTATGTATTTCGGAGTTGAAGGGTCGAGGCAGAGATGCAATACACCCCACTGGCGTGATAGGCAGATATATCTCGAGAAAGAATATCTTGTAGGCACGATCAACCCGCTGACATAAATCATATGAAATATTAAATAAATACGCTATCTAGGTTAAAATCCATCAAGTGTGGCAGGTGACAACAAAACCCTAGTTTCCTTATCATTGCCTTAAATCAATATTTTAATATTAGGTTTTCCTTAGATTAGTTAAATTAGTCATAATTCAGTATGAGACTTTATCGAAATATTATCTAGGACACTAAACGATTATTGACCACTTCTCATGCGTTAAGACAGACACTTGACAAACCACTATACTATATGTAGACTTCATTGGCATTACTTGTGTGCAGATAGTTTTACTTAACTTTTACACACTCCCCTGTCTCATCAAGTTTTAGCGTCATTGTGAGGAGGATTTAGTGTTGATATTGATATGGCCTTCTGCAGTTCTGCTTTGGATCTATTTTATTTTATTTATTTCTTTTTACATATTAATAATTTTATTTTTCTTTGTGTTAATTATTTTGCCTTATTTCATCTGTGTTGTAATTTGGTCTCGACCTCATACTTGTGATTTCAAGAAAGCGATTGGTGTGTATTTACAACTGAAGGATGACAGGATACTATACATTATTGGAATCATGACCCAGAAATACTTCATCTGTTATTGAGAAAGCACCTTTAGCCAATATTTGTGAATCATCTGAATCTTGGAGGAAGAATGGATTCTGATGGATGAACCGGGTGAAACATAATGGATAGAATCATAGAAATCGAGGCCACGGATCGTTTGTCTGACTGATAATCCTGCATCGCAGAGGTTCGCCTTGCACGATATAGTTGTTCGGTTAGTTTATCTTTTGAAGATCACCTATTCAAGCGAATAGCTTTGAAGCTGAAAAGTAACTACGCAAATGCTCCATAATATCTGATTCCATGGGTTGCTGGGAGAAGGTCGAGGATTGCGGCGCGTGGCCAGTGCGCCGAGCCAGATTTCGCGTGCGTCTGGTGGCCCGCATGTTTATCAATCGAAACCCCCTCATTTGGGTCTCGTCCACGTCATTCATTATGGCCCGACTTTTGGCTTTCATGCCTCTTGGGTCTTCACATACCCCCTCCTTCCAGGCTTTTAAGCAGATGATATTATTTACAAAAATATTATTTAAATCAGTTGAAAAATAAATATTTAGGAATCTATGGTGCCAATTACCCAGTGAGTAGCCCATGAATGTTCATAAAATTCTGAAGTGTGTGCCAAGACCACGATTTAGTATAAATCACAGATTATGTATTTAAAACACGATTTAAATTAATAATAAAAAATTTTGAAGTCGTGTTTTGAAAACACGATTTTGTACAGTGTAAAATTCAGAGTGCGTGTTTTCAAAACACGATTTCGAGTGTTGAAATCTGAAGTCGTATCTTCAAGACCACGATTTCGGTGTAAAATTCTAAAATTGTCTTCAAACAAAATTTCATAAATAATCTAAAAATACCAACAACCTTTTCCCTTTGATTTTAGGTTGTAAATAAAAATCAAAAGTGTCCTTCCGACATCAATATGTGGGCTTCACTCGTGACTTAATAAACTAAGATGTTAATATAAAGAATATACTTGTATCCCTAGCCAAATGTGTTCTGCCTCTTGTTGGAAGTATGTGTTATTCAAAGAATATTAAAGGGCTATACAGTATACAAGATATGATTCAACAGCCTTGGTGAAACAATCAGGCATACATTGGAAGACATTGCTGCGCTTTCTTTGTGGTGAATCTATCTTATAGCATCGATATAATGAAGGACCCTCACGCGATACTCGATATCACCATGTTTCTTCATGATCACCACCTGGAGTAAGTCTGTTTGATATGAACTAATGGTTGGGGTGATGGCATAAGCGACGCGATAATTATGTGTTAGTAACGGAGTGTGATGACTCTAACTCCTCAATTTTCTACCGTCATCAACACAATTTGAATATTATCATTTCGACATTATTATATATTTCGACATTATCACTCCAGTTTATTGTTGCATTTATGGTTTACATATTAATGTTGGAAGGACACTTTTGATTTTTTATTTATGAACTGTTGAATCAGGGAAGAAGGTTGTTGGTACATTTTTTTGGTTATTTATGAAATCATGTTTTGAAGACACAACTTTAGAATTTTACACTGAAATCGTGTTTTGAAGACACGACTTTAAAATTTTACACTGAAATCGTATTTTGAAGACACGACTTCAAAATTTTACACTGAAATCGTGTTTTCAAAACACGACTTCAAAATTTTACACTGAAATCGTGCTTTGAAGACACGACTTTAGAATTTTACATCGGGAATCGTATTAAGACACGACTGTACCTTACACCGAAATCAGAGCCAAAATAATACGACTTCGTGGCTCTTTATAATCGAAATCGCGGGTTTTAAAGACACGACTTCAGAATTTTACATTGAAATCGTAAGGTCTGAAGACACGAATTTCCATAATTTTATGAAATATCTACGTGGCGCTCACGGCACCTGGCACCATAGACTATGTAGGATACGATTCAATCAACCTTAGATTACCATGTTGTAAATGCAGCTATAACATTAATGGAGAAAAACTGAAAAATTACATACCTGTACCTGATTTGGAATCCATGGTTGGAATGTCTTCTTGATGCGGAATTGATGAAGACCTGCAAACAAGACGACGTCAAGATCTCAAGATCTTCTCCCGAATGACCCTTGATGAAACTGGCTTAATGAGAATGCCTCTCACGGATCTCAGAAAAAAAATTTCTCAGAAAACCTGTATGTGAGAATTGTACGTATCCTTAGGGTTTGGGAGGGACTTGAGCCTTCTTTATATATTGAGTTCTGACCACGGCCTCTCATTACTTCGCCGCCGCACTCACCCCACACACTTACCAAATTTCCATATGAATTAGTAAGAAGCCTAATAATCTCACTTAATTAGACCGAATAAATCCAGTTAATAAATCCAATTAATAAAGCCCACTTTGAGAAAATCCAACATTCTCCCACTCACGATATTAATTGGAAACAAAACCGCGCGCGACCTTTACATTAGTCTGTAGATTATCTATCACATCCGATCCCATGTTTCGAACACCGAATCACGGCGGTGTAATTGCATGTACCACGCAAGCCCCTCCCACAATGCAGCTGTTTTCAACTTACCGATATGGATTCAATATATAGGCGTGTTTAAACTGACAATAATTTACAATGAGTGATACTTCATGTGTTATCCATTTTGTTAGTCCAAATTCTCTCTCCTTAAGTGTCACAAAACCTAGTGTGTCACCAGAGAATATCCATCATGGTTCCAATGAACCTGTATATGTGTTACCTTAATAGGCAACTTTACTTTATGTGTAACAAAAGGCGTCGCTAAGGCTAATGCCAAGAATGCCCCATAGCCCGATTCAAGGTTTACACAATGCCTTGATTTTCAATTATATGTACTCAACTTCCGATAAACCTACATTCACAAATACCTTATCAATGTAAAAGAGTTGATACAAATTCAATGGCTACCAAAAATGTAATGAAATTGGATTCATTCTTCATAAGAGCAACATAAAACTTAATAGCTCCCACTAATTCACAGTATCCCATGATACTCCTAAGCCCATGTTAATGACATGTCGATCAAATACACAAGGGCGAAGGCCTTTAGTTAGCTGACCAAGAATCATATCATCTCGCCGATATGTGCTCCACTTCAACGTCACCGTTCTTTGAACTTTTTCCTTATGGTCGCATTTGACTCATGTGCTTAGACTCCCTTGAGACCTCTCGTTGTTGTTAATAAACAACACCGCAGAAGTTGGTCACTACAAATACAATCAGATGGGTCTATCCACAAAATCCAAAACACCTGCTAACTCCTTAATGAGGTTTCTGAGCCAAATCGGCTCGAGTAATGGTTTATGCATGCTACAAATTAGCTGCATGGTGTGAGGGATGCAATTGATTTCTGTTTCACTTCATGACATCGCACCTCACACCAAAGATATAAACGCTTGTTAATTTTTCATCCCGATACCAAAGAGTCTCAATCCAATAGCCCACCACTGTAGTCCCGAACATGTTTCAGGAATCAACATATAAATTTTACCTTTAAGTACTCTATAACCTTCTGCAAAGAACCCAATGATCATGTTCCGGTTTGACCGATATCCGCCTAGAAGTCCTCCGTCAGAAGGTAATATCGTGCCTAGTGCATACTGAGCATACATAATAATTCAATATACTAGCGATAAGGTATATTCTTCCATTCGGGGCTTTCCTTATATCCGAATGAGGACATTGTGATAGACTCAACCTATCACCTTAAGGTACAGGAGCAATTCTCGGCTTACATTGCTTACGTTGAATCTTTCTAAAATTCCATCAACATGTGCCCTCCAGATAAACCTAATAGTCTGCAAGAACGATTCCTACGAACTTCAAATCGCCTCGTGACAAAAGACGCCTCACCAAGGTCCTTCATATTTCCAGTTCTTGATAACATCCTTCTCGGCTCCCATGCAAGAACCAAGGTCACCGCCGTGCAGATATCATCCACATAGAGTATTAGGAAAAATGAATTTCCTCCCAATCGACCTCAAAGATATACATCGATCTACTCTTTGTTCTCAACAAACCACACAGCAACAACACTATGAAACTTCAAGTACCATTGTCTAAGTCGCTTGATATCATAAATAGACTTTTCAGTCTACATACAAAGTTTATCGAATCATTTGCCAAAACCTTCGTTGCATCATATAGATTTCCTTCATTAAGGTCTCCATCGAGAAGGCTTTGATCCATCCTGGTAACTCCATATCAAACGAGCAACTAATGCCACGATCACTGAAGAATCTTGTAAGCAGACCTGAGAAAAAGTTGCTTCATAGTCTACTCCTTCTCTCCGAGTGAAACCTTTTTGGCTACTACCCGGCTTTAAACTTTTCAACCTTTCCTTGTAGTCCCTTTTTAGTTCTATACACCCATTCAGAGCCAATGGGTCTGGCGACTCATCGTAATTCAATAAGTTCCCAAACCCGTTATGCCCTCATAGATTGAATTTCATCTCTCATCAGATCCAACTACGCTTCGATCGAGGACAAGAAACAAATTTTCCTCATAAGTTATCGGGTCACCACATAACCAATATCGTAGTCTTGCTCTATATGCACTAAATAGTCCTAAGTGGTATTACTGATCGTTCCTCCCAAGGATCTCCCATCGAGTAGTAATACCTACACTCAAGACTCGCAGACCCTCACTTAACTTCATTGTGGAGTCACCTCAACAATGTGGATCCCTAGTCTCAATAGGTTCAATATGGTGTGTGGGAGTTTCCACAATTATCTGTATGGGAGGAGATACAGATACCACTTTACCCACCTGTACTATCATCCTCAATAGTCCAGGAGCGGGCCACTTCTTTCCATTTCACATCAAACTCCAAAAACTTAGTCAGTTCAGGATTCCACAATTCTTGTGCCTCCATCACTATAGAACCGATATCCCTTCTCGAATGTTCCGTAAGACACAGCAACATCGAGTGGTTCCGGAGTCCAACTTACTTAATGTCGGGATTATACAACCTCACTTCGCAGGACATCCCCAAACCTTAAGATGGTTTGCCAGCTTACGCCTACCATAACTCAAAAGGAGCCAATGGAATGCCTTTGTAGTGCCACTCATCTGTCGTACAAAGCTGTTTTCAAAGCTTCCACCCCACGTAAAACCAATTTGTCCTACTAATCATACCCTTACCATTTCCATAAGAGTACTATCATGCTTTCTCGCTATAAGTACTATCTGGTCAGTGACTTCGTGCATAGTGTAACCGCCACTATCCCAGTCCCTATAAGTATTTGGCGAATGGCCTTTGTCGGTCCTGAAGATCGCCATGCTTGCCATAATACTTCCATCTCGGTCAGATCTTAACAACCTTTATGACTTTTCTCCTAACTCAAGCGACTTCACCGAAAAATCTGAATTTTTTCAAGAGACTCGTAATTTTCTTTAATCAAGTACAAATAACCATATCGAGAATAGTCATCAATAAATGTGATGAAATAAAATTTCTTACACAAGGTTGCTACATAAGGTCCACTTATATTTGAATGACTTCAACAAGTCGAACTAATGGATCATAGCTTTTCTTCTTATCTTGGTCATTTTACTCCTCATTAATAGCTTCACGTGAGATATCTCTAAGTCATCTTTAAGAGCAAAGTGATATTAGTCTTTATCAGCCTTTCTACTCTATCCTTAGAGATATGGCCAAGTCGTTTATGCCATAATGCATAAGACTCTTCCTTAGGTAAAGGGTCTCTTAGAAACACCTCTTTCACCGTATGTTTGATCTTTATATGTCATCTAGAGATAAACTTAACTGGCATAATCCTGACATATGACAAGCATTTCCAACCTTATTCGAATTTTAAGAAATATTGAAATAATATCAAGCCTAATTTCAAAAAGAATAATCATATGAATCCAAACATGATACTGAAACTAAATTCCTTCTAAAGGAAGGTACATAAAATGTCTTTCAACATCAATTTAAAACTGTGAATCTAAAATTAAGATTACATCTCCCACGAACATGACACGCCTCTTCTCGTTGTTTCCTACAGCTGAGCTTTCTGATTCATCCTTGCTTCGCTTCCTCCTAAGGGATGAACTTCAGAAGCCCACGCTTGACATCCGCTTTAAATTTTGCACGCTCCTTCTTCATGCGACCTTCTTCGCAAAGAAGCAATGATCACCATCCTTTTTCAAGAATGTCTTGACCTATATCACGTATTGACTGGTAGTTTCACGAAAGACCTTACGAGTTCGACTTCGAACTTCTTATTCTTCCTCTTATGGGGACTTGCAGCATATAAGGCCATATGCTCTTTCTCCTTCTTAAGCTTCTCTTCCTATGCCACCACCCTTGCTATCAAGTCATTTACTGACCAAGTCTCATCTTGGGAATTGTAGTTTGTCTTTATAATCCCAAAATCAGGTGGAAGGGTGTTCAGGGCTTGATGCACAATGCAAGCATCAAGAATGGTAACATTAAGAGCTTCAGTTTCGCCTTTGGGGGTCCACCATCCTCAGACATAATCTCTAACCCCAATGTACCATCACACTTCATGTCAAGAGCTTTTGAAGAAGTGTTCCAATCTCAAAGATCGATGAAACTCATTTAGCCTCTATGGTTTCATCATTTCCTTTAGCAAGATAAATAACCGGTAAACCACTTTTCAAGTGTTCTTGTATGATTTCTTCATTGTCAACAAGCAAATCCTATCGGGCTCCCTCTCCAGCAAAAGATAAATCGCTTTCCTCAAATTCAAGACTAGAGGTTGTGATATCTGGTCGGCTATCCATTGTAAGCGCCTATGAACATCCGCGCCCATTCCAAATTGAAAAATCCTCTTTCCATTTCTTGAAATTCAATCCAGTAAGGATCTCAATTGAAATGGAATTACGTCATTTAAAAAATTGACTAAAATAAAAACAAAACAATACAATCAAAGATCATGTGAATACCATAGAGAATTACATACATCATCACATAATCACCGGGCATAAAATAATATGACATGCAACAGACATTCTCCATGATGTACCGCCATGAGAATATATTCGCAACTCTTCGAAATCACCACCTTCGGGGTATGAACCACAGATTCGCCATTTCTGCCACATGCCATACATGTATCCCTCCACGACCACGCGATCACCTCCTTCGTGGTATGATCACGTATCAAAACAGAGACATCCCACAATATGAGACTGATATTTCTCAAACCCAATCAAGTGTGCCACTTTGGCGGTCACAACCCAATTGAATCCTTGAAAATCACTCATACCAGGGATATAAACTTTATGTATCACATTATATATATATGTAATGCTAATTATACTCTGCTCATTCATCTATAGACAATGAATTTAGACTCTACACACCCTATGCAGCGTTGATATACATGTTACCTACCATATGTATTCGAAACCATAGAGAAATACAAAAATTATCATGATAAAACATCCCCTAATTTCCAGGCATACATAGGGTTCTATACATTTCATATTCATAAAAGCCTTCAAAACATGCAAAGTCTATATACCCACATTGTAGAGAATTTCAATACGAGTCTCGTAGATACTGTGGCCCTCCTAAGACTCACATCGCGCCTCACGCGCCACCAGTAAGGCCTCTACAGGTGGCACTGGGAAGGTGCGCCGCGTGTTATTGGTCAAGCCGTTTGTTGACGTGTCGCGCGATCGCGTCGCTGACCGCCGGTCAAACATTCGGTGTTGACTTGCCGCCAGCTCGACCGCTGACCGCGACCGGTCGCCCGACCGCTGACCGCCCGTGGTTAACCGGCCGTCAAAGATCGGTTATGAGAGATTGACGCCATCATGACGTCATCACCTGCCGCCACGCCCACGCCGGGCCACACGTCACCGCATGCCATCGCATATGCCGTCTGATCGTCGCACACGCCGCCATCCACTTACCGAACCGTCAAAACGGGCTCCGTAGATCCGCTTTGGACCGGCTCGCCAAAGATATCGGGTCATGATGACGCTATCATGACGCCGCAGACCGCTGGATCGACCGCGCTGCGGTGTCAGACGCTAGTCGCCTTCAACGCACGTGGTGGCGCGTGGCGGCGCGTGAGGGCGTGTCCGGCCACCTCCGGCGACGGGCCACCCACCGATTTGATAGTCTCGTCGTGTAGATTCCAACACATGCAAAAATTTTAATTTGATGGCAGAAAATTCGAAATTGGACGTAATGCCCGATTTTTTTTTTCATAAAACTCAAAATTTTTCCCGATTCATATGCTTTGAATTCTAAATCCATGGTTGGCTCGATACCAACCGTAGATACGATTCAATCAACCTGGGATTACCATGTTAGAAACGTAAAGCATAACATTACGAGAAAAACTAAAATTACATAATTGCACTGGATTTAATCCATATTGGAATGTCTTCTTGATGCTTAATCGACGAAGACCGCAAACAAGACGATCGTCAAGATCTCAAGATCTTCTCCGACGACCTACTAAACCAAGCACGACGCTCCTCACCTGATCTCAGAAAAAAATTTCTCAGAAAACCTGTATGTGAGAATTGTACGTATCCTTAGGGTTTGGGAGGGACTTGAGCCTTCTTTATATATTGAGTTCTGACCACGGGCCCTCTCATTACGGGCCGGGCCGTACTCAGCCCACACACTTGCCAGCCCCATATGAATTATTAAGAAGCCTAATAATCTCACTTTAATTATACTCTAATAAATCCAAGCATTAACCAATTAATAAAGCCCACTTTATGAAAATCTAACATCCTAAATATTTATTTTTCTACCTTATTTTAAATAATATTTTTTAAAATAATATTATTATTTAAAAAAGCCCCTCCTTCCCCCCTTTTTTTGTTTTTTTTTTCCCTACTAATAAATTATTCTATTATCTACCCCTAACTCCTAAGTTATATATATAAATGCGTTATTTTCAATAGCCGGATAGAATGAGCCAACGAGATAACCAATATCAAATCTCAAACATTATATACGAAATGAATTAATATAAAAAAAATGCTAATCAACTTTGCAACCTCATAATTATGAATCAGTTGAAATTATTTATAAAAAAAATGAATGATATTGACTAGCGAAAAACTTTATAGAAAATCAACCATTGATTTAATAAATAAGATTTCTTATCATTATTATGAAACCGAATGGAAAGGTTTAAAAAAGGAAACAAAAAAAATATAATAATATTATTGATGTAAACATCATAGACTGGGAAAATGAGAATGAAGGATGCGGGGGGAGGGGTGATGATAGGGGTTTGGCAATTAAAAATGCAGATGCGGGGCATTTTTAATCACGTGATGCGATGCGGATTCCGCGGAGAAAGCGACACGCGTCTGATATTATTATCAGTCGCTTTAATCAATATTTAGAAAAACAGGAAAACCAAAAGCATTGTCCTAATGGCTAAGGGCAATTCCAACGGGAGCTGTTATCAAAGATGTTATCCTCATAACTGTTAAAATGACATCTCAACGATAAAAATCACGTCTAACTAGAAAGGCATCGATGACAAATGTCATCCAAAGCTGTACGAAGATATTGATAATCTCGGTAGATAATCGGTATGCTATAAAATGTTTCGGCTGACATTGCTCATCTCAATGGTTATATTTCATCTCATATTTAGGCAGTTTAATTATATTTTTAATGTTAAATCAGATATTAAAATAAGACTTATTTTAAAGACTCATCATTGGAGCAAAAAAACTGTTTAGGGGTGCCAAAACACTGTTCAGAATTATAAAATTGTATTTGATACCCCATTTTTGATAACTCCCATTAAAATTACTCTAATACATTGAGGAGAGAGAAAATAATCATAATTAACTGATCCCTGAGCTGATTCCTTAGGAAGAGGAATGTCCATGTTTGGGAAAACAACAAATATTTATGTATTATTTAGAGGAATCCTAATGGCTTCTTCTAAATTTCTACAACTACAAAAAGTCACCACATCTTATACTATTCTATGTTTGGGCTCCATTGTATATTCATTTTCCTGTTTCATGTTTTTCCTTATTTTATTATTTCGTATGTTTGGGTTAGTTTGTATATTTATTTTCCTATTTCATTTCATGTGTATATATTTATTTTGATCTATCCTATGTTTTCCCATGTTTGTATATTACTTTACTATTATATTTATGGATCTTAATTCTAATTTTTTATTTTCCAATTACCACACAGCACACTCATATGCCAACTCATGCCAACTCATTTTTTATGTTTTATCTTAGTCAACTTTATTATTATTCTTATCATCTTTATTATTATTCTACCTTTCAATTTATTAAATTCATTTAAAGTCCCGATTTTCCATATTTCTTAAGTTAAAGTCTGTTTTATATTTTCAAAGTGTAATAAAAACAAAATCCAGCTTACTAAGTTTTTCATAAATAAGTAAATAAATAATAGTTGTAAGGTGTAACAATAATAATAAATTTAATTTTCTTACTTTCTAAATTTTACTCAAAAATATATTTTTCCTCAATTTTATAAAAAAATAATAATAATTTCTGAAAAAAAAAATCTAAAATCATTTTCTTTCGTTCCTACAAAATCAAAAAAAAATAGTTTCTTTCAAAAATTTTTAAATCATTATCTTTAATTTCTAAAAGATCAAAAATCATTTTCTTTATTTTCTAAAAAAACCAAAAATATTTTTCTTCAACTTTGTTAAACTAAAATCATTTTCTTTAATTTAAAAATAAATTACCTTCTTTGACTTTTTTAAAAAATTCTAAAATCATCTTCTTTAACTTTCAAAAATTCAATAATTACTTTATTTAATTTCTAAAAACAAATCATCTTCTTCTAATTTAAAATCTTAAAAATTATTTTCTTAAATTTCAAAAGTTTAAAATTTATTTTCATTATATTAAAAAATTCTTTAAAATTCAATTTTTCAAAAATCACTTTCTGTTAATTTTTCCAAATCAAAGTATTCTTTTTTGAATATTTAAATTTCAAGTTCATTATTCTCTAAAGTGTCATTCTTATTTTTCGAACCTAAAATCATATTTTCATTTTCTAAAATTACCCTTTTCAACTTTATTTCAAAAATTCCAAAAATAAAATTTACTCTATAATTCAAATAAAATGAAAACATATGAAGTCGGCTCACGTGCTAAATAAATGGGCCTTTGTGGGGGGCCCAACATCTCATCCACATTCATAAAATAATTTGGCGTTCATTTTTTAATTTAATTATTAATATTTCTATATGTGTTATTGAGCTAACCTGTTTTATATTGATAGCGCTTCCAATTCACCACCAAGGTAACCTCATTTGACTTCGATATTTTTTTAGTTATTTATTACACGTTTAATGTGTTTTGTTTTAATTATTGCTTGTCTCTTAGTATCCTTAGATTAATTAATTGATTGTCATACTTGCCTTAATTTAATTATTAGAGACCCAACTTTAGGGTTTTAAAGGGATGTTACGGCTGATGATGCCTTTTTCAAGCCGGGCGGGGTGGAGTGTGTGGGGGTTCTTTGGGATTTGGACTCGGATGGGGTTCTTTGCAGAATTTTGGACTCGGATCGTTTGTAAATTTGGGATCTTTGGGATGCAGGCGTGCGGATCGTCTGGATGAGCGGATCGCGGCCTTTATTTGGTCCACGAGACTCTGGACCGGAGCACTCCTCTGTAGAAGGCTCAAAGAAAGGAAGTCGGCGTACGTGGCAGCCTCCGATGCCTAGAATCGGTCTGTCGAGAGAAGAGGGAGAGAATCTTTTATTGCTTAGTATTGGCGTACCTTTTAGTGTTGGAGTGGCCTTGTATTTATAATGGATATTCATCCAATTTGGACGATGATTAGGGGTTCCTCCCTTTGGAGGATAGGTTTCCTCATGCAGTCAGCCTTAGATTTAGCAACGGATTAGTCAAAGGAGTTTATTTGGAGTAATTCTCCTTTCTTATTGAGGGGTATCCAACTAACGGTCTTCTGTTGCTTTCCCTTCCCTTTATAATAGGACTTGATTGGGCCCGAATGGGGCGTCTTTTGGGAGTATTCTATCTTCTGTATTTGTAAAGATCTGCAGTTTGGTGGCGTGTATAGGCCTTCCTATTCTCCCCCAAATCCATGTTGGAGCCCCTATGGGCTGGGCCTTTGTTCGAGCTGCTATGTAAGGACACGGGCTGGTATGGTCTTCACGCTCCTTTGGGCGGGCGGATAGATGCGGCCCGTTACGTATCACATCGATTGCCCCGGCCCTTGTGTGCGGATTTGCGTGGGCAAAGGCTGTGATTAATCCGGCGATTGTTGACGTGTGCGCTAAGCGTGGTTAATTAACTAACGCGCCGCCATCGATGGTGCGTTAATGATGGCTCGCCGAGTTTAACTATGTTTCATACTCCCTTTGTTTTCCCTTATTTCTTGTCGACCTTTCCAGTTCTGACTTCCTTTGGCCTCATAATTCTTCCCTTTTGTCTTTATACTTCTTGGTGTTCTGTAATTTTAGATTTACCGGATTTTCCTGCAATACATTTAGTGTTGGGTCCTTTACGTAGCTTCCTTTCATTCTGGGCCCATGGCGTCGATCTGTCGTGTTTCTTCGATTGATACGCGAGGCTCTAGGAGTTGATCGTGCGGGTTCGTTTATCTTGTTTGCTTACGTCATGGGTCCGAATCGTTCTTCCTCTTTGCGTATCAGCGATGATTCCTCTATTGATGCGGTCCAGGCGGGCTAGGGCATTCCTGCTTGTTTGGCCAGTTGATGTTTAGCCTTAACTTTGCTCCACGAGGCTCCTCACATTCCCTTGGGTAAAGGTAAAAGAGATAAACTTTGTGAATATCCTAAGGGGTCGGACTTCCTCAGGACCGCTGTTCGGCATGCCGCGAAGGTGGGCCCTAGTAGGGTTGGTCCTTCATATGAATCTACTTTTGCTGAGCGTTACCGGCCTCTTCCTGGTGTCCGAGTATGGACCCCGGATGTTTTGACCTTTACGCGCCTCAGTGCACAGTATGAGTACCTTTTTGAAGTGCTTTAATAACGGCCTTCGCTTTCCCTTGCATCCCTTCATAAAAGAAGTTCTTCAACATTTTAACATATGTCCTTCCCAATTGGCTCCCAATGGTTGGGGTATTTTAGTTGGTTTATTGGTCTTTTTTAAGGACAGAGGGTTTGGCGTCTGATGTGGCTCTGTTCTCGTCTTTTCAGTCAGATGAAGTACTTCTGAGAGGTTTTATTTTATTTTCGGGCGTTGCGGGTCTCCTCTGGTGATCTCGGACCTTCCTTCTTTCCTTGGTCATGGAAAGGAGCGATATTTCTTCGTTAGTGGTTCTAGCTGGGGTATGATTCGTGGCGGGGATGATACCTGGGTGTGTCTAGGGCGATGGAGTGCCTGATAATCTGGTAGTGTTTGCCTTACTTTTGGTTTGATTTATGCAAGGCGATCGAACGCCGATATAAGCTTTCCTTATGCTTTCCAGATGTTTGTCTTGATCTCAGCGACGAAGATGCTGTTGTGGCTCTAGCGTTGGAGGAATGCTCTGCTACGTTCTATGCAGTGATAAAGTCGAACATTCCTAGTTCTTGGTCGTTGCACACTTGCGCTCTTGTTTGAAGCGCCTCTTTACGCCCTCGGGTGTTTTCCTTGGGCCCACCTTTGCCACTCCTGCTAAGGGAGAGATTTTTAGTTCATTTGGGGCGACGCCTCGGAAGCCCCAGTGTGAAAAGAAAAAGCACAGACTCCTGCGAAAGAGTGTGGGTTCCGGTCGAAGCTCGAGAGGATTGGGAGCGTCTCCTTCTCTTCTGCCCGGGAGGCTAGACGGGCGTCGTCACTCACGATTGAGGTTCGGGACACAGGGCATCACCTCCTTCTCTGTTAGAAACCAGGAAGGGCGTTGCCCACCACGGATTTGATCTTATTGTGCCACACTAGGCTGTCGTAAAGAGCGGGTTTTGGATGCGGGCGTTGAGCAGCGGATTAGCGGTTATACGTGCTTGTATGGAATCCGCCTTCTGACAAAGCCAAGTCATCTCCTCGGAAGACGACGGAGTTGAAGAAGGAGAAATTGAAAACAAAAGCTAAAGCAATCAGAGATTCTTTGTTTTCAGTCTTGAGCTCGCGACGGGGTGCATCTCGTCTATCTCACAGGTCGATGTTGGATGCTTTCGAAAGAGTTGCCGAGTTGATGAAACTTTGTATTTGTCTTTTCGAGGAATCGCTTGATAAGTCGTAATTGTGTTTTATCTCCATGCTTGTTAAATGCTGAGCACTATTTCTATGCGACATGCTGTTTTTCCATTTGAAGGGCACGGCCGATAAGGCCCCAGGTGAATGAAAAACATGTGAAGATGTCGCCGGTTATAAGGCGAAGGTGGCTTCTCTCATACACGGCGGGGCGAGAGCTGCCGAGGCAGCGCGACTTATGGGTGAAATAGAGCGGCTTAAGTCGATCTTAGCACACTTCATCAGCTCTGGAGTGCTCGAGGCGGAGGCGTAAAGAAGGTGAGGCTCGGGTGGCGCTTGACTATGGCTGAGAAGCGGCAGGAGGTCGGGCGAGCTCGGGTTCTTGTGAAAATGACTTGGTTGAGACTCGCGAGGTACGATCCGCTGAAGTGAACTGGGCGGTCGGGAGGAATATCGTCTCGGGGTGAACAGCGGGATCTTCCCGAGTGGAGGCTGCGTGGGGTTCTGCACCGGTGATTTGGGCGTGAAAAACAACGATATTGCTTGTCGCGAGGCTTCCGGAAGAAGCAGATGTTGTTGGAGGCGCTCGTGAGTCTTGAAGGCGTAAATTTATCCAAGGCGGTGGCGGCCAGTGTAGTGGTTTGCGCGCCGATCTTCATCAGCAAGTTAGCATGGTTGCTCGGAGGGCGGAGTTATCAAACAATTGCGGGATCAAGCCCGGTGCTCGGTGGAGAAGCCACGGGTGGCTTGCTTTCAGCGGAAGGCGTTGGCGTACTCGGATCTAGATTTCAGCACGGCCTCCCAGTAGCGAGGAGGCGGAGAAGTCTTCGTCTGAACCAATCGGGGCTGACCTCCTGCGAGATCTCTTCTCATTCTTCATCATCTGATGCCTAAATTCTTGTACTCATTTATGCTTTCCTGATGTCGACCTCTCCCTCCTTTTTGTTGGGCCTAGGGCTTGATACCTGTGTAGCCTTCCTTTGCAATAAATACCCATTTTTTGAAAACTTGTGTTCTAGCTGAGATATCTTTATTCTTTTTCCTGAACTGTGTTACCTCAGCAATTTATACTGTATCGCTGAAATTTTGCATACTATCCTGTTTGGACTGGCTTGGTTTCCCACTTATATGGTTGGAGTGGGTGGAGCTTGTCGGTTTGGGCCTGTGGCCTTCGTCGTGGTAGTGGGGTGTTGGCCTGGTTGTCGTTGGTGCGTCAACGCTTAGAAGCGAGAAAGCTCATCTTTGGGGCTGATGATGGGCTCGTCGGAGTGTGGTTGAGTAGGCTGTGGGAAGGCTCGTCGATGTAAATAGTAGGAAGGAGCCGATTGTTTGGGAGTCGGTGAAGGGGCTCGTCAGTGTGAATAAGGGGCTCGTCCATTCGAGTTGAGGGCCGACCTCGTAAAGTATGATGTGTGTAGGAAGGAGCCGATGCGTGCGAATTAGGCGAGGCTCGTCAATGTAAGCTGTTGAGTGGGGCTCGTCCATCTTGAGGTGATGGGATGAGGCTCGTCGAGAGCGGAAGTGTAGTGGGACTCGTCCGTCCGGTGATGAGATGGGCTCGTCGAGGCGAGAGCCAATAAAGTAAGAGCTCGTCCATGCTGAGTGATGGGATGAGCTCGTCAGGGCGAATTGTAAAGTAGGGCTCGTCCATGCTGAGTGATGGGATGAGCTCGTCAGGGCGAATTGTAAAGTAGGGCTCGTCCATGCTGAGTGATGGGACGAGCTCGTCAGAATGAGTAGCACAGTAGAGCTCGTCCATGTTGTGTGATGGGAAGAGCTCGTCAGAATGAATAGTGAAGTAGAGCTCGTCCATGTTGTGTGATGGGAAGAGCTCGTCAGAATGAATAGTGAGGTAGAGCTCGTCCATGTTGTGTGATGGGAAGAGCTCGTCAGAATGAATAGTAGAGCTCGTCCATGTCCAGTAATGATGGGAGGAAGAGCTCGTCGGAACAAATAGTGGAGTAGAGCTCGTCATGTTGTGTGATGGGAAGGCTCGTCGGAATGAATAGTAGGCTCGTCCATGTGTTATTCGTGATGGGAAGGCTCGTCGAAAGGCGAATAGTGGAACTCGTCCATGTTGTGTGATGGAAGAGCTTAGGCTCCGTCGGAGAACGAATAGTGGGCTACGTCCATGTTGTGTGATGGGAGAAGGCTCGTCGGAGCAGATAGTGGAGCTCGTCCATGTTGTGTGATAGGAAGAGCTGTCAGAATGAATAGTAGAGCTCGTCCATGTTGTGTGATGGGAAGAGCTCGTCAGAACGAATAGTGGGCTCGTCGTGATGTGTGATGGGAGGCTCGTCATAATGAATAGTAGAGGCTTCCGTCCATGTTGTGTGATGGGAAGAGCTGCGTGAGCGAATGGTGGGCTGCGTCCATGTTGTGTGATGGGAAAGCTCGTCGGAACGAATAGTGGAGCTTCGTCCATGTTATGTGATGGGAAGAGCTCGTCGGAAGCGAATAGTGGGCTCGTCCGTATTTATTGTGTTGGGAAGGCTCGTGAGCGAATAGTGGGCTCGTCCATGTTGTGTGATGGGAAGAATTTCGTCAAAGTGACGGCCTGAACAGGACTCTAAGACCGGAATTGGCGATGTAACTGGTGATCGACTCTGGCGTGGCACGTGCGGAGTAAGGTGAGCTCGTCGAAGTGACGGCCCGTGGCTCGGCGGCCGATGGCGTGTAGCTGAAGCGGTCGACTCCACGAGGGCGGCGTGGCTGTGCGGTGGGTGGGCTGGAGTCAAAGTGAAGCGTGGCTCCGGGCGGGGCCGGTGGCGATGTAACTGAGTTGGTCGACTCGGCGGCGTGGCACTGTCTTGGTCGGTGAGCTCGTCAAAGTGGCGGCGTAGCTCGGCCCGGCCAGAAATGGCGATAACTTTGGCCCAGTCGACTCTGAGCGGCGTGGCTTTTGTCTTGGCCGGTAGGCTCGTCAAGTGGCTTGGCCCGTGGCTTGGTGGCGGGTGGTGATGTAACTGACCAGTCGACTCACGAGCGTGGCACTGTCTGCGGGTAAGGTGGCTGCGTCAAAGTGACGGCGGCTCGGCGCGTCTTGAGTGGCGATGTAACAACTGGTAATTACCGACTCACGGCGGCGTAGCTGTCGCGAGTAAGTGAGCGCTCGTCAAAGTGGCGGCGATAGCTCGGTAGGCCGAAATGGCGATGCTTAACTGGCCCGGTGACTCCTTAAACGTGGCTGTCGCGAGTAGAGTGAAGCTCGTCGAAGTGAAGCGGCCCGATAGCTCCGGCGGCGGGCGAAGTGGCGATGTAACTTTGGCTGGTCGACTCTGGCGGCGTGGCACGTGCGGAGTGATTGAGCTCGTGAAGTGGCCGTGTTATCGCGTGACTTCGGTGCGATGGGCTTTGGTGAGCCCCGAACCGCCTCGCGTGTCCTCGAGCGGCGAATCGTCATTAATCTTGATTTATGGAGAATGCAGGCGATTCGCGTGACTTACCGAGTGCTGACCTCCTTATAAATGGTGGCTCTGTTGCCTCTGTATCTTATGCTTTAGGAGGTCACGCTTTTCACGACGGGTGGATGAAGTTCGCTGGGATGGATGCTTTCGACGCTGGCTACCTTATTTGGAGTTCCTCGGCGTTTGGATCAGCCTTTTACGGGTCTTCATATGTGGGAGTTGTGTTTTCCTAGCCTCCCTTTATAAAAGTCATGTTGTTCCCTAGCTTTTGCTAGGGAATCGTCGGAGGGTGGTGCATCCTTTGCGCCAGCTCTCTATTTTCTTTATCTTCTTCCTCCTCCTTTCTACCTCTTCTTCCCTCTTTTCTTTTCTCCCTTCTTTCTTTTTCCACAGCTTTCTCATCTGCTTCTTTTTCCCTTTTTTTCTGTCTTTCTCCTTTGTCTCCATCTTTTTCCTCTTTTCTTTTTTCCCTATCACACCCCTCTTTTTCTTTATTCTGTCTTTCTCCTTTGTCTCCATTTTTTTTTTTTTTTTTTTTTTGCAATTGCTTGTATTGAGTGTTTTTCGATATGTAATCAAGGACACCATTGATTGTAACCGAATATGATTCACTTGGAATAAAGAGAGACTTTTATTTTTATGAATTTTCTCATTGCGTATGTTTCTCGGACTGTATGCGATACTAAATTACCCGTGTGTGCCCGACTTGTCACATAAGAATTGATAAGGTTTTATTATAAGCCCAGGTGCCCTCTTTGATAAGCGCTTGGGTGCTCCGTTCCATGTATGTTGTAAGATTTTTCCCTCCTCTGTTTGGAGCTCATAATTGCCTGGTCTGACGACTCGGGTTATTATGTAAGGACCTTCCCAGTTGGGGCCTAGTTTCCCATGCGTTGGATTCTTCCTTGCTGGCAGAAGCTTTTTTAAGACCAAATCCCCCGGCATGTAACTTCTGGGCTTGACCCTCTGGTTGTAGTACCTGGTTGTCTTCCTTTGATACTCTTACGTGTATTTGTTGAACTGCTCACGTTTTCATCCGGGAGATCCAAGTTCGGGACGGGGCCTCGTCATTTTGTTCCTCAGATGCTAACTTCGACTACAGGAGATTTTATTCCAACCTCAACGGGACTCTTTGCTATGCCGCCTAGGGCAAATGGGGTCTCTAGGAGTCGACACGTGGTTGTCTGGCGTAGGCCCATAGTACCTCGGGAAGTATTCTGCCCAACTTCCTTTAAGATCTTCGACTTGGTTTTTAAAGCGACTTTAAGGGTTACGATGGTGACCTCGGCTGTCAGTTTGATTGCGGGTGTCTTTGGTGACGGTATGGTACAATTCCCGGCCTCGGCACAAAATCCACTGAATTTGGTGTTGTCGAACTGTTTTCCATTTTCTGATACTAGGGCTCTTGGGATACCGAACGCATACTTGTATTTCGCCACACAAAGTTGCGTATCTTACGTTGCAATAATGTGGCTAAGGGCTCGTCTTACGCCCCCTTGGTGAAATAATCCCGCTGCGACAATTATGGTGCATTGGCCCTTGCCAATGGGCGGGGTCAATGTCAACCCCTTCTTTGGAAGGGCGAGTACGTGAGTGGCGTCGAGGCTCTGGCGGGGCGTGATATTTGGCGTGCTCTGGCCCGGATCTGCATTTCTTGACTAAGTCGGTCGCATCTTTAAGTATCGTGGGCCAGTAGTATCCCTGCCTCAAGATTTTTCCGGCTAACGTTCGTGCTCCGATATGGTTCCCACATATGCCTTCGTGTACTTCTCTTAGCATATTCGGTCTTCTCACTGCAATGCATTTTAGGAAAGGTGTGAAGAATCCTCGCTTGTAAAGGCTTCCCTTGTGATTGGTAAACCTGGAAGACCTTCCTCTTATCTTAGCCGCTTCTTTCGGGTCGTCTGGTAAGGTTCCGTCATTAATATAACCCCAAATAGGGTCCATCCAGTTCGGCACGGATCCTACTGGGGCGACCACCATGCTGTACGGGTCGATAGAGGGTTCTGCTAGGTATTCGACAGGCGTTGACCCGCCGAGATCTTCTTGCAAGGCGGTGGCTAGTTTTGCCAAGGCGTCGGCTCGGGTATTCTCTGTTCTGGGGACGTACTTGACCCGAACCGATACAAACTTTTTTAGCAAATCCCGGACCTTTTGGAGATATAGGACCATCGTCTCACTTTTGGCCTCGTATGTATCTTGATCTGCACGACCACCGGTTGGGTCCTTATGGACCTCTAGGCGTGCGACCTCCCAATAGGTAGGCGAGGTTGAGACCTGCTATGACGGCCTCATACTCAGCCTCGTTGTTGGGCTTATGGAACCCCAACACGAGTGCGTATTCAATATATCCCATACGGTGAGGTGAGGATTCGCCATTTCAGCCACGTGCGTTTGAGGCTCATCTGCAGAGAGTTTTCCATATGGAGGTCGTCCTGGCGTAGACAGCAGGATCTATCGGGAAAAGCGAATTCCATGGCCAGTCGGCTAGGACACAATCCTTTGCGTATAAGCGATTTGGTTTTGTACCTGATGTCGAACTTCAGCAGCTCTATGACACTTCATCAACCTCCGGAACTACGGTTTGTGTAATACACCTTCATTGGGTACTTAGTTTGGGACTTCTACGGTGTGAGCACGGAAATAGGGGCGAAGCTTAATTTGCGATCACCGGTGCTAGTATCAACTTTTCCATTCTTGGGTACCTCCTCCGCTCCTCTCGGTGCTCATTTGCGAGTAGTAAATGGGTCTTTGGACTTCGCTCTTTGTCTCGTAGTGCGACCTTGGTTGAAAAATCTGTCTGACTAAGTACAAAGTAGGGAGTTCTCCTTCCAACGGGACTTACTAGAATGGGAGGAGAGCTTAGGTATGTTTTTAATGCCACTGAATGCTTCTTCACATTTCGTCCCAGAAAGGCTTTCTTGAACTTGGGAAGAAAGGGTGGCATTTATCACTCGCTGCGGATCACGAAGCGGCTTAGAATTTGCAATCCTTCCCCCATCAACCGTTGGACCTCCTTTATTCTGAAGGCGGCGGCATGTCGACGATACTTTTATTTTTGTACGGATTGGCTTCAATCCCACGTGGTTAACTATGAAACCAGTTTTCCGGCTGACATTTGAAGGCGCGACAGGCAGGTTCGGCTTCATATTATAATTCCTCAGGATCTGGAATGCCTCAGAGAGATGGGTGATATGGAGATCGGACTTAGTGGACTTTACCAGCATGTCGTCTATGTATACCTCCATCGTTGTACCTATCTGCCTTTGGAACATCCGGTTCACTAGTCTCTGGTAGGTTGCTCCTGCATTCTTGAGTCCAAACGACATTACCGTGTGATGGGTTCCTTGTCTTTTGTGGCGAGATGAAGTCTTTCTTGGTCCCGGGATCCCATCGATCCCGATTGTAGCGGGCATCCATGAAACTAAGGGAGTTCGGTGCCTAGCAGTGGCATCCACGATGGTCGAGTTACGGGGCGGAAGGCGTCGCCGGGCATGCTTTGTTTATGTCGGTGAAGTCCGTGCAGTCGCCATTGCCGTGGCTTTCTTGGCCAGTACAGCGTTAGCTAGCCACTCAGGGTATTCCACCTCTTATCGCTCCTGCTTGGAGGAGCTTGCTGACCTCCTCATTGATGGCCTTTTGCCTTTCGGTGCGAAACTCCTGCGTTTTTGTTTAGGGTTGAATGACGGGTTGGTGTTCAGTTTATGGGTGATTATTGCAGGGTCGATTCCTCCCATGTGCACTTTGTGTCCATGCGGCGTCTCTATTAAGTCTCAAAAGGCGGTGAGGAGGCCTTTGAGATCCTTTGGGAGTTGGGCCAATATAGGCTAGATGTTGGGTCGTCATCCAGCGGCCGCGGGTTCTGGTTCCTCACGGGGGGGCTCGGGTCGAGATCTGAGCACCTCGTCGCGCATATCGAGCTCGTCGGCGTTCACGTAGTCGACCGCTCTTTGTTTCATGGAGGCTGTGTAACACTCTGCGGCCCACCGATTTCCTCGGACCGTCAGGCCCGTTCCTTTGTCGGAATTTGACTATCATGTGATATCACTAGGGGATGACTTTTATTAACGTTGAGGGGGCCTGCTATTAGCATATTATAGAGTGGCGGGCGTCCACTATAATGAACCTTCTTTGTCATTCGTTGCACGGTAGGGGTTCTCGAGGTCGGCACCAGTTGAATCGAGCCGCGGTAGTACCTTTTCTCACGAAAATCCCACATATGTGTTCGACGGGATCTAGCTTTTCTCTCCCAATTCCATCTTGTCGAGTAGACGAAGATGATGTCGGCCGAACTCCATTATCGATTAAAACCCGGTGGCTGTGGTGTTTGGCCACAATTGCGTGGTTACCGGTTGGTCGTCATGGGGTGCTGGCCTTCGGATCTAAGTCGAGGCGTGATGGTAGTAATAGAATTCGCGGCGACTTAGATCTTGTTTGTATTTCCCCATGTCTGTGATCTTATGCTCCGTGGGTGGGCTTCCAGAGCGAGCCCAGATTCCTCCTCCTCCGGCAAACCACTCAGAGATCATGGATTTCTCCCGGGGCTGTTGGTCTTTGGGGTTACTGTCGCGGGATGTGTTTCTAACTGGCCGAGCTGGATATGGTTAAGTACCTGACTTGGGTTTGATTGGGCTTGGTTCCACTGGAGATCTGTAGAAGATATCCTTATTTGTATCAAATATTCATCTCTCCTTGTAGTTTGTATCACGGTTGTCGCGCGGTATCCGTAATCCTGTGAAACTTGCGATAACGGGTGTTATCCCTTGTCGCGGGATCGATTTCATGTGTCCGGCCATCTCAGAATTGCTCGTTTCGTACCCTCGTGTAGGACTTGTGTCACGCGGGCGTTAGCGGAGTGGGCGTTGTCTTGAGGTAATGTCGTCGTCGCCCGGTTGCGGTGGAGCCCCCGGTGCGGTCTCTGAGATTCCCAGCCTTTTGGGGGATCGCTGCAGTCCGTTCACAGGATTTCCTTTGGTCGTCTTGTTGCTTAGGGCTGTAACATCGTCTGTCACATCGTCCCTTTTTCTTTCGCGGTAGGAGGAGCTCTCCTTCTTTGATATGAGGGCCTCTCGCCATTTATATACTACGCTTTGGCGAGGACCTCGGCCATGCCCAACGAGGTTCTTCGATTAGAACATCAGGTCTTTTGATTGTCTTTGCCCAGCCGCGATGAAAGGCTGTGGCTTATTGGCAATTTTTTAGTGAATGCGATCTATCTTCATGGACTCGGCGTTGAATCTCTGTACATATGATTTCAAACTTTCCTGCGATCCTTGCTTGATGGTTAGTAGATGGTAGCTCGGCTTTCTGTACGTCCTAGCTCCGATGAAATGGGAGACGAATGCAACAGCTAGTTCCACGAATGAGGAGATAGATGAAGAATTCTATTGAACCCGGGCCAAGGCGGCCCTTTGGCGTAGTGGCAAGGCCTTACACATGCCACGAAGTCCACGATACCCATGCGACTCCATCGATTTTTGTAAGTATTAAGGTGATCGGCGGGATCTTTGACTCCATCAGATATTTCTACGAGGGCGTTACAGGCCCATTGCGGAAGGGGAAAGTGTAGTACCTCGTTTTGTGAAGGAGATTCGTTTATTGTTGTACTAAAGGTGTCCATAGTATGGGGCTCGCCCTTCACCACTTCATCCACGGATGAGCTCTTGTTGAAGGTTTTGAACCTCGCTCCAGTTCCCTTGTTTCTAGTTGAGGTGGATTTGGCGCCCCGCTCTGGCGTCTCCTGATATAACCGTTTTCCCTATGGCCCGAGAACTAGCGGTGGCCCATGCTGGCTTAATTAGACTGCCTGCCGGTGCCTCGGGAATGTGGCGACCAGAAGTGGTTCTTGGCGGGGGAGGAGGTTGCATGGCCTTCTGAGTTTGCCGTGTCTCTGTTGATGTTGTATTTACTTTGGTGTTTGTTCGATTCTTGACTAGACGCTGGTTGGCGAGCGAAGCGCTTCCGCCGTTTGTATTAGCTTGCATTGTTCCACGTCTCAAAAGTGCTTTGCTCATATCACACAGTGGATTACGTGACCTCGGTGGATTGGTGTTACTCTGCGTGTTCCTTGTTGATACCATCGGTCAGGGAATCAGTTATGTTTGAAGGAATTGTCGTTCCCACGACGGCGCCGTGATGATGCCTTTTTCAGCCGGGGCGGGCGCGGGCGTGTGGGGATTCTTGGGCTAATTCGGATGGGGTTCTTCAGGTTGGACTCGAGATCGTTTGTGGGCTGGGATCTTTGGGATGCGAGGCATCTGGATCGTCTGGATTGAGAGACGGGATAGCGACCTTTGCTGGTCTCTGACTCGGGGCGAACACTCCTCTGTAGGCGAAAAGGGTGGCGAGGGGGTATGCCGGTGGCGCTCGATGATCTGTCAGATTACATGCAGAGAAGAGGAGAGAATCTTTTTATTGCTTGGTATTAGGCGTACCTTACCCCAGTGTTGGGTGGCCTTGTATTTATAATGGATATTCATCGATTTATGAATGATGATTAGGGGTTCCTCCCTTTGGAGGATAGGTTTCCCTCATGCTGCAGTCAGCCTTAGATTTATGACAGTTAGTCGAAGGAGTTTATTTGGAGTAATTCTCGCGCTCTTATTGAGGGTATCAACCTAACGGTCTTACGTTCTTTCCTTCCCTTTATAATAGGACTTGAAGTTGGGCCGAATGGGGCGTCTTTTAGAAGTATTCTATCTTACATTATTTGTAAAGAATGCGGTTTAGGTGTAGGTAATATAGGCCTTCTATTCTCCCAATCCATGCGGGCTAGCAATTTGGGCCTTTGTTCGAGTGCTATGTAGGCACGAGACGGGAGTATGGTCTCAAGCTCCTTTGGGCGGCGGATGGATGCAGCCCATTACGTAACTCCCTATCAAACTCACCGTACCTTCCTAATAGGTACTAACTAGCTTGGGACTAGACTCGTTTCACATATTTAACATATTTTCTACCTATTATAGGTCACATTTAGAGTTTTCTTTCTTATTTTGTTTTCCTTTAAAATAATAATAATAAAATAAGTGGCGACTCCAAACCCGTTTTCAAAATGGTTTTTTTTTTTCAAAAATACAAAAAAAAAAAAAAAAGGGAGTCTCGCCTTTTAGTGGGAATACATCATAGCTAAAAATGCAGTGTCCACACTATCATATTTTTATAACAAAATAAAAAATAAAAATTAATTTAAATTTTTTCTTAAGACTTTATAAGAGCCAAACAAATGATAATAAAATAAGGTGTTTTGTTTATTGAATCATACACCAATAAGGATACAACTCAGTCAGGCGGGGTCGAGTTGAGACTCAGCCCAAGCCACACCCGAACATGAATTAAATGAACTCGAATATAATCAAAATTAACTTTCAATCTGATGAGTTCAACCTGACCACAACCTGAAATGAAATTGTGAAACTCAGGTTAAGTTTGGATACACATGTTTAATTTAAAATTATTCATAATTCAAAAATGGTGGAGCAAATTATAGTATTTTAATATTTTGAAAACAGACCAGCGGTTGAACCGGTCAACCATCGATCGATGGTATTCAGTTCAGTTCAATAGGAGGAGTCGTTTTCCTATTTAACCAATGGTCGAAAAATCGAAACAAGGTGAACTGGACGTGTTTAAAAAACCAATCAATTCAATGTACCTTGACATTTTACCAAAATGGGTCATATCTAAGAGATGATCCAACGTTATGACCTTATATGAGTTATGGCCTGATAAGTATTGCCAGTTTTGGGGTAGAATAAATATCTTTTAAAATCATTATTAATTTTAATTATATATGTAATTTTTAAATTTTAACAAAATATAAATTACATATTTATTACGTCATAGATTCGATCGCGATTTCATCAATGAAATGTGAACCGCTATTTTTTTATTCAATTATCGGTCCGGTTTTTAAAACATTAATTCGAATTACATAAACAACTTTGTTATGTATGTCACGAGAGTATATTAGGCTTATCGTAACAAATCGTGACCTACAAACACAGCGACGAATAGATGGTAGCACTCAAAGGAGCCATGTCGAAGACAAGTTTTACAAGTACTTCTAGAGATCGTAATTATTCTACAGCCATGGGAGCTATGGGGATGTTCATGATAATGTACATTGTATCTAATTTGAAGCGTATCATCGATGGTTTTCACAATCGACTTGAATCTAATAATAGATTGGAGTCCCCAACATGGCACTTTTTTTAACAAACTATACATTTGGCATACAAAATGAGTATTTTTCGAACTCGGACCACTCCTGACATTTGTTTGGAGTGCTTGATGGACGTATGCTGTTTATTTGAAATCAAAAGAGAAAAATGTTGCAATTAGGGCTCAATGAGTGTCACGAACCAATTGTTTGGCATATGAAGATCAATATGCTAGTGGGTTTTAGGAGAATATGGTGAGAGCGCTATACGGTCGCGTGCTCAAGTGACTTATTGGTAAACTTCTTGAATTTCGAATAGGTGTGGCCAGTTAGTTTGGGGAGTTTGTTGTTGGCCTTTAACATGATTATGAGTAAAGGTTTTTGTCAAAACTTGCACAAACTAGTCAGGAGTTGGAGCTGCTCTCTCCTAATGAGTCTAAGGCAACGTGAAACCAATCAGCATAGAGTTTTACTGTTGTGGTGTGACAAGATGGGTCTCATGATGATCTTCGTTGAGGCAGTTGTCAAGATTTGCCCCACTCGACTAATGATTAGGATTTTTCTTTTACCATCTATTCACTTTGAATTACATTATAGTATTTTGTTTCTCACAAGTTTGTCTCTAATGAGACTCAAACCTTGACTCATTCCTTCCCTATGCCCACCCACTTGAGCTATGTTTTATTGATTTGTTAAGTTTGGTTAGCAAAAAAAATAAAAATAAAAAATAAAAAACTAAAAACCCTCAACTTTCACAGTTTTTGCATTTAAGTATTGGACAAAAATAATTATTTAATTTTATTATCTTGAAAATAATTATATAAATTTGAGCCCAACGTTTCAAAAAGGCATGACAATAGAGATGGGAGGGGGTCATGAGTTTAAGTCCCAATGAAAACATTTTACTATATTATAACTTAAGTGTTTGGTTGTCAAAAAAAAAAATTTATATAAATTTGATAATTAAAACATATCTAAAAACTTATGAAACAAATTAAAAACATTTTAGTTTTAAAAAAGATTTCTTTCTTTAAGAAGATCTTGAATAACAATTTTCAAAATAAATATTTTTTCATAACAGTGTTAAAGAAAGTCATTACTTTGAAACTATTCAAAATAATTATTTCATGTCTACTAAAAAAATTTCCATAGTAACTTTTTTTTTTTTTGTAAATTTTATTTTTCATTCGACTTTCAATTGAATTGAAAAAAAAAATTGAAAGCCCTTTTTCTCTTAAAAAAATTAAACTCTTATTTAGGGTTCATGGATCTCATAAATGAAAAGCATTACATCATGACATTAAATTAAACACAATACAATATTTAAATTACATGTGCATGGTTGTGTCATTTTAATATGATGTTTATTTGTGTTTTGGTGATTCAAACAAGCAAAGTATAGATGATGAAAGACAAGAAATCAAAATCCCGATATCGTCGATATCTGATGAAGCAGAGTCATGTATTATAATTACGAAATGCGGCGTCGAATATGTAGGCTGTTATCGAATGTACATCTTTGTAAAACACGGGAAAATCAATTTTTGAGCAGGTAAGCAGTAATTTTGGTTGAAAAGAGTGAAAATTTCTAGATCTCTCGGATGATGAAGCCGGACTTAGTTGAATTAAATATTTTTACTGAATCTAATTCTGCTGTCAAATTTAAGTCAAATTAAAGGCAGGTCGAAATTTAGTTTTTCGAGACAGGAGTGTCGGGTGTGACGTGGCGTGGTCATTGTGGATGTAACGTGGCATCCCTAGGGAGTGACACGCGTATGAGCCATGTGGTGCAGCAATGAATATTTCAGCGTGTAGTACCAAAAGGAAAATAAAAGGAAAAGAAAAAAATTAAGAAAATTTGTGAAGATGACAAGTGGATAAAGAGGAAAGTTAGGGGAAGTTTCCCACACTTTTTGATCAATATGGGTAGGAGAAGCAAAAAGGGATGAGAAAAGAGAAAAAGAAAAAGACGATAAAATGAAAGAAATGAGAAAATGAAAAATGAAAAGGAAAAGATGATAGGAGCAAACAAAAGAGAAGGAGTTCAGTGGATAAGAGGAAAAAAAAAATGAGGAAAGCCAAAAAGAAAAAGGGGAGGAAAATCGGATAGAGGAGAGAAGGAAAAAATGTGAGAGAAAAGGAAGAAAGGATGAGAAAAGAAAATGAAGATTTTTTCGATGTTCCGACGGTCGAATCTTGACGGTTTAAGAGTTAAAGTTGTTCCACACACAGGGGGATGCGATGGATCACCGAGAAATACGTGGTTCGTCATTTCGAGGGGTATGAAATTTTAAATAACAGTTAGACCCCACAGCGTAAGCGGATTTTAATGGCGTAGGTGTTCTTGGCGTGGCTGGTGACGTGATTTAGTCCCAAGATTTTTGAGGCCCGGATATTGGAAATTTGCAGGCGGTTCAGTGATCCGACGTGTTAAGATTTAGTTTTGATCGGCAGCGCGATGCTTGGGTTTGTAATGTGTTTTAATTTTCGCGTTGATTCGGTGACGAATAGAACAAAAAATGGTTCATAACCATGAAGGGACCGAGATGTGCCCTATTTTTATGGGTCCAAGATTGAGGTCATTTAGTGTGTTTTTGCTTGATTGAATAACATGTTGTGTGTGAAAAGATTATATTGATGTGTTCTTTTGATGGATGTGAATTATATGTATAAAATATAATTATCCATGTGGTGATAATGTTGCATGTAGCTCTCATTATGCATGTAACATGAAATTGTATATTTCGATTTCGTATGCGGCGTGGGAACATCGTCAAATGGTGTGCAGTAAGCGTAATGGTTATTAATAAATTAACTGGTGATCAGTAGTGAAACTTAAATGGGACAACGTCAAAATAGAGAATTATTGGTTTCATAACGAGGAAAATATGTAATAAATCTCATATGTTTGAGCGAAGTAAGATGAAGTAGATCCCCCGATGGTGAAAGACTCAAATTTTATTATTAGTTAGACATATGTATCCAAGTTCGCGAAAGCATTGGAAAGTGTGCGAAGCTGTAATGAGATCTCGAAAATTTGCTATCCATAAAAATAATGATACAATATAATTATAAAATAATGAGATCTCGAGAATTTGATAAAATTAAATGAATATTTATAAAATAATGAGAATCAATCTGATAGATCCAATGCAACGGATACAATATAATCCTCAACAACAAATACAATAAATATACAATACTCCATCCTTCTATAAACAGAACGAAGATCCCGTATAAAATCGAATCAGTGCTTCACGAGAGCAACGAGGGAAAGAATCAGAGATGAGCAATCGAAATTGGGGAGAGGAAAGAAAGCCGATCCAACGTCCGGTGGCGATGCCGCCGGAGTAATTTCCTGCGCCGACACTGTGGCTGTTGTTAAGGAGAACACCGCAATTGCGAAGAGGATCATAACGGCCTTCGCGATGCTAACTTGCGCCATCTTTGAATAATAAACAGAGCAGAGCACTGCCGGAGAAGGATGTGCTTTTTTTCTTTTTTTGAGCTTGTAAGTTATAGCGAGAGGATGAGAAGATGTTGGAGAAGATGGATATATAAATAGCCAAAAAAAAAGTGTAGGGGTAGTTTCGGAAAGACGTGTGGGCCCCATAGTATGCCCCACGTATACCAAAGCAGCTCATTAATGGCATGCGCTGATTGGTCGACCAGGGCGGCGGAGGGTAGAGCCGTACTTTTCATTTGACACGGCCTTCCTCTTCTTCTTCTTAATCTTATTAGTCTGTCTCACTATTTCCTTATATAAATTATTAAATGTAAATAGATGAGTAGTCTGAGTCAAGCAATTATACCGTTAAAGGAACGCGTACTCAGTGAGAAAAGAAAAGAAGAAAGAGGAAAGAAGAGCTGTTGAGTCGCCTTCTATGTTTTGATCAATCCAATGCAGTAATGGGAAAACAACGAAATAAACCAAATAAATAAATAAACAATAAAAATAAAGAGCTTCTTGATTTCTAATAACGTGTGAAATATGAGCCTTCTAGGATTATTTAACTTGTGGCTTCTAAGCGGTATGCTAACTCATTTTTTATGTTTTATCTTAATTAACTTTTTTTTTTTTTTTTTTTTTTTTTTTTGATGTGAGGTGTGTCGGGATCAGAACTGCAGCGAAACCATTGTCTTTCAGTGCCCAGTATCTGCACTCTTATGTATGACAGTGCGGCGGGTAAGGCCCAGCGAGGAAGTCATTGGATGGTGGCGGAGGCCAGGTAGGGTGAGCCTTGAGGGTCATTTGGATGGGTGGTAGGAGGCTGAACCAGGCCTCGCGAAAACAGAGGCCGTGTCAGACTATTCCTTGGGTTATCTTAATCAACTTTATTATTACTATTATTATTTTTACTATTATTCTACCTTTCAATTTATTGAATTCATTTAAAGTCAAGCTTTCCATATTTCTTAAGTTAAAGTCTGTTTTATATTTTCAAAGTGTTATAAAAACAAAATCCAGCTTACTAAGTTTTTCCTAAATAAGTAAATAAATGGTAGTTGTAAGTTGTAACAATAATAATAAATTTAATTTTCTTAGTATCTCCAATATAAATCTTACTTTCTAAATTTTACTCAAAAATATATTTTTCCTTCATTCCTAAAACAATAAAAAAAATGTTTTTCTTCAAACATATTTAAATCATTATCTTTAATTTCTAAAAGATCAAAAATCATTTTCTTTATTTTCTAAAAAAATCAAAACTATTTTTCTTCAACTTTTTAAAACTCAAAATCATTTTCTTTAATTTACAAAGTATTTTAAAATAAATTACCTTCTTTGACTTTTTCAAAGAAAAAATTCTAAAATCATCTTCTTTAACTTTCAAAAATTCAATAATTAATTTATTTAATTTCTAAAAACAAATGTCTTTACTTCTAATTTAAAATCTTAAAATCATTTCTTCAATTTCAAAAGTTTAAATTTATTTTCTTTATATTAAAAAATTCTTTAAAATTCAAAATTTTAAAAATCACTTTCTATTAATTTTCCCAAATCAAAGTATTCTTTTTGAAAATATAATTTCAAGTTCATTATTCTCTAGTGACATTCTTATTTTTCGAACCTAAAATCGTTTCATTTTCTAAGTACACTTTTCAACAGTTTTCAAAAATTCCAAAAGAAAATAAAATTTACTCTATAATTCAAATAAAATGAAGCATGTAAAGGTTGACTCGCGTCTTTAAATAAATGGAGGCTTTAATTGGGCTAACATCTCATCTTCAGCCGTTAAATAATTTGGATTCGTTTTTAATTTAATTATTAATATTTATATATGTGTTATTGGGCTAACCTGTTTTTTATTGATAGCGGTTCCGATTCACCACCAAGGTACACACTCTTACCTCATTTGACTTTTATACTTTTTTAGTTATTTATTACATGTTTAATGTGTTTTGTTATAATTGTTACTGTCTACGGGCATCCTTAGCCGTTGGTGTCGATTGTCATACGCCTTAATTTAGTGTGAGACCCAACTTTAGGGTTTTAAAGGAGTGTTATGGCCTTTCACCATACCTTCCTTATAAAACCCAAGAAAAATTCAATTTTTCTAAGAAAGGGTAAAACGGTAATTCGGAGTTGTCCGAATTTTTAGATCTCGGATGACGTATAGCAGTTTCAACGAGCCCGATCATCTCACGAGGGCTATCGGGTCGAATTTGTCGAATTTCGAACGGTCGAATTTGGCGTTTTTCGAGCAGGATACGGGACACTTGACGTGTTGAGTCACCTGTGTGCCCGTGTCAAGTGGAACTTGATCAAACAAAGAGCTCAAGAAAAATTACCAGGGCTCATTGGGAGGCGTGTGTCGCGCGCGTATTGATTGGGTCAAATCGAAAGTAGATGGATGCTGGATAAGGGTAATCCGAGGAACCCGATGAGAGGTTGCGCGCCATGAGAAGACGCTCTCACTTGGCCGAGTGCCCCGGACCCAAAGCCCGGTGGGATGGAGGGAGAAGAGAAAGGAAGAGGAAAGAGAGAGAAATACCACTTCTCTCTAAATTTTCCGATGATCGGATCGGCGGTTTTAAGAGGAGCAAGAGGGAAAGTTCATCCCCGTGGAAAGAGCTTCACATCGAGACTTAAATCGGGGAGTTTTGACAAACTCAAAGAAGTAGGGGTCTTTCTCCTACTTGGTTTAATCTTTGTTTAAGTGTCATTCTAATGGTTGGGGTAGTTGGGTAGGAATGGCCGGCCATTTTGGTCAATGAATATGGAATTTGAATCTTTGGAATTTGCAGGCCCATTTTGGACCGATCATCTCTTGGTTATCAGGCGCCTTTAGTGGTCCGGGTGAGCTCTTGTGTTTTGTTTCGTAGATCCGAGACTGTGGGTCGGATTGTTGATTGGCCCACATGTTTGTTTTTGTGTTATTCTTTAAAGATGAATAACGTGTTGGTTATTTGTGTGTGAATTATGTTATTAGATGCATGTTTACTTGCTGATATATTAACGTGAATTGGTATGGAAATGGCATATGGCATTTCATATACCTGAGGGACAGTAGAATGTGAGTGTAAGTGCATGACGTGTGTTTAGAGTTTTATATCGGGCGTTGACGGCGACTATTTACGAGGTGTAATGTCCCACTAAAACCATTATCGGAGGTTGTCCACGAAGCTATTTGTGGGTATGTCCATTAATTCTGCCTCGGGAAACAAATATCTTTGTTTGAAAACGGAGTTCCGTCGTGGAAATCGTGTATGAGAGTCGGTGAGGACGCTCGAGGCATGGGTAGCAGCGTAGACATTTAGTGGGAATGTGCATAATTTTACTTGGATGTGTGTGTGTTTGTCATTACATGAGAACTTAGGTGGGGAGTAATCCATGTAGGAGAAATTCGACCTCTTTTGGGCATTGCTTTCCACCCAGTAGGTAAGAATAATTTCGTGTCTTGAGGGAAGGTACACTTGGGATAGAGCATCAGGGACAGTGGCAAAGAAAATGCCAGATTTGGTCTTGCTTGTATTTTATAAATTATGGGTAGAAACCAGGTTTCTATAATCTTCAATTAGAACAAATTGTAATTAAACTCGTTTTGTTTAATAAACATTTGGTGGGTGTCAGATTACGATGGCCTTTGTAGTAATAAGGCTAATTTATGTTGATTTTAGAGTGTGTTGAAAAAAAAAATGGTCTGAGAAGCGAATAGGGTGAAATTTCTTGCTAGTTTCCGGTTGTGTCGACTCCATTGGTGTCACGACAAAGAGCGCCAGCGGCGCTGACCAGCGTGGCTACTTTACTACGTAGAGGACCTATCGTCGCGCGAGGGGTGCGAAGGAGGCATGTCATTGATAGGTTGGCTCCACTTGGTTGTGTGTCACGGACACAATCTTTTAATAATCGCGACCGTGGTGCGCGCCCAATGAGTTCACGCACGTGTTCGCGACATGACTTTTTGTGTGGCGACAACGACACTTCATTGTGGAACTGAAGTCTGTTGCGACAGGGTTGGTCATTTGGTGTCGTGACATAGTCTTTTGGTGTTCTGCGGCGGTAGAACTGGATTGGGGCGTTGCCGGGACGACGACGACGCTGGCAGCGTCGCGGCAGTGCCGCGGCGGCGCGCATCGCGCACCACCGCGCGATCCATAATCTGCATCTATAGCATAATATATATTATATTATCTGTATTCCCAGATATACGTTACTCTTGTAATGTTCATGAACACTATTCATGAGCCTTATTAAAAAAATAGCTCAAAATAAAGAATTACAAATGACTATTACAGAAATTGGGGTGTCACATTCCTAATAGGTAACCTAACCCTCGGACCTAGATTCGGTTTTCACATATTTGTTTTTCCTATTATGAGTCACATTTAGGATTTTATTTCTTATTTTGTTTTCTTTTAAAAAAATAATAAAATAAGTGGCGACTCCAAACCTGTTTTCAAAATGGTTTTTTTCAAAAATACAAAAAAAAAGAAAAAAAAAAAGAGTCTCGTCTTTGAGTGGGAACACATCATAACCAAAAATACAATGTCCACACTATCATATTTTTATAATAGAATAAAAAATAAAAACTAATTTAAATTTTTTCTTAAGACTTTATAAGAGCCAAACAAATGATAATTAACTAAGGTATTTTGGTTATTGAATCATACACCAATAGGGATACAACTCGGCAGGCGAGGTCGGGTTGAGACTCAACCCAAGCCACCTTTCAGACATGAATTAAGTAGACTCGAATATAATCAAAATTAACTTCCAATCCGATGAGTTCAACCTGACCACAACCTAAAATGAAATTGTGAAACTCGAGTTAAGTTTGGATACACATGGTTAATTTAAAATTATTCATAATTGAAAAAATGGTGGAATGAAATTATGAGTAATTACTAATATTTGTAGGACCAGCTGATTGAACTAGTCGACCAGCCATTCGATCGTGTTCAGGTTAGGTTCAATAGTAAGTCGTTTTCTATCAAACAAATAGTCGAATCATTGAAGCTTGAGGGTGAGGCTGACGTATTTAAGAGAATGCGGTCAATTCA
This sequence comes from Tetrastigma voinierianum, assembly GCA_016808115.1. NCBI lineage: Eukaryota > Viridiplantae > Streptophyta > Magnoliopsida > Vitales > Vitaceae > Tetrastigma > Tetrastigma voinierianum. The sequence goes on along the minus strand of JAEQBH010001404.1, from coordinate 476,862 downwards.
ATGTACCTTGACATTTTACCAAAATGGGTCATATCTAAGAGATGATCCAACATTAACAAGCCTTATATGGGTTACAGGCCACAATAAAATATTATGATTTTTATAAATTTAGAATAAATAATATTTAAATATTATTAATTTTATTTATATATATATAATTTTTAAATTTTAATAAAATATAAATTACATATTTATTACGTCATATATTTGATCGCGATTTGACCAATGAAATGTGAACCACTATTTTTTTATTCAATTATCGGTCCAATTTTTAAAACATTAGTTCGAATTACATAAAAAACTTTGTTATGTTTATGAAGAACCACAGTAACAACTCTGAGCCTTAGCGAGGAAGCAAACATATGGTAACCCTCAAGCCATATCGAAGACAAGTTTTACAGAGTACTTCTAGAGGGTTGTAATAGTGCGACCATGGGAGCTATGGGGATGTTCATGATATTACATAGTATCAATTTGAAGCATATCATCGATGGTTTCCCACGTCACGACTTGAATCTAACGGTGGAAGTCTAACATGTATAATTATTTCATTTTGAGGATTTACTTCTCTATTTCATTTTGTTTCTTTTTCTGCATTTTTAATGTCAATATTTGCCATCCCTAGTATAATGGAGGATAGTACAATTTTGAACACTCTTAAAATTTTCGCACATACTCTTCCAGATATTTTATCATTTTATGGATAATTTCCCTCACCTCCCTTATGTTTCTTTTTTTTTACTACACCTAAGCGCTGTATTTCAGCCAGGGGACCCTCTTCTCTCTATATCCACCCTTTATTTTTCTTTTTATCTAAATACGGGACTCGAACAAGAATGTACTTTTTTTTTAACAAACTATACATTTGGCATACAAAATAGTATCTATCCCACTGTATTTCGAACCGAAACCCTCCCTTGCACACATTGTTTAAGGTGTGATGGGCATGCCTATTTTTTTTTGAAGAATCAAAGAGAAAAATGTTACAAGTAGGGCTCGATGAGTGTCACGAACCAATTGTTTGGCATATGAAGATCAATATGCTAGCAGGTTTTAGGAGAATATGGCGAGAGCGCTTTATAGGTGCGTGTAGGTGACTTATTGGTGAAGCTTCTTCTTATTTCGAATAGGTCAAGTTTTGGGAGTTTGTTGTTAGCCTTTAACATGATTATGAGTAAAGATTTTGGTCAAAACTTGTACAAACTAGTCGGGAGTTGGAGCTGCTCTCCTAATGAGTCTAAGGTAGCGTGAAACCCGTCATCATAGAGTTTTACTGTTGTAGTGTGACATGATGGGTCTCATGATGATCTTCATTTGAGATCGTTGTACGGGTTGCACTGCTACAACTAATGGTTATCTATTCACTTTGAATAACATTATAGTATTTTGTTTGTCTCTAATATGACTCGAACCTTAACTCATTCCTTCCCTATGCCCATCCACTTGAGCTATGTTTTATTGACTTGTTAAGTTTGGTTAGCAAAAATAAAAAAAAACTAAATAAAAACTAAAAACTCTCAACTTTCACAATTTTTGCATTTAAGTCCTCGACAAAAATAATTATTTAATTTTATTATCTTGAAAATAATTATATAAATTTGAGCTCAACATTTTAAAAAGGCATGACATAAAGATGGGAGGGGGTCATGAGTTCAAGTCTCAATGAAAACATTTTATTATATTATAACTTAAGTGTTTAGTTATAAAAAAAAAATTATATAAATTTGAAAATTAATTAAAAAATAAAACACGTGGGGGCTTTTTCTTAAAACATATCTAAAAACTTATGAAACAAATTAAAAACATTTTAAAGTGCTTAAAAGATTTCTTTCTTTAAGAAGATCTTGAATAACAATTTCAAAATAAACCTTACTCAAAACGATGTTAAAGAAAGTCTAATACTTTGAAACTATTCAAAATAATTATATTTATATTTGTATTTATATTAAGGCCTAAAATTATTAAAAAATGCTTTGATTATATTTATATTTTTTTATTAAAAAATAAAATTATTTTTATTAAAATATATCCAATCACATTTAAAAAATAAATTATTTCTATGATTTATAAAATATAATTTCTCAAAATTTTTTTTAAAGTTTATAGATTTTGTTAAATTATTTCTATGATCTATAGATTTGCGGTGTTTGATCCATTATGGGAGAGAAGAAAGTTCCAACGAGAAGGAATGCTCTGACAATCCATGGACTCTGAGAATCCGAGAGACAACAGACATGTTTTAAAAATTTTAAGAGTATTCAAAATTGTACCATCCTCCATTATATTAGGGATGGCAACGTTGACATTAAAATGTGAAAAAAAAAAAAAAGAAACAAAAAGAAATAGAGAAGTAAATCAAAATGAAATAATTATACATGTTAGACTCTCCCATTCTCTTAGATTCAAGCCGATTGTGAAAACCATCGATGATTATGGCAAATATGACAATCGATTAATCAATCTAAGGATACCAAAAGACAAGTAACAATTATAACAAAACACATTAAACGTGTAATAAATAACTAAAAAAATATCAAAGTCAAATGAGGTAAGAGCGTGGTGAATCGAAAGCACTATCAATAGAAAAGAGGTTAGCCTAATAACACATTTAGAAATATTAATAATTAAATTAAAAAATGAACTCCAAATTATTTAATAAATGATGGATGAGATGTTAGGCCCCTCCAAGCCCATTTATTTAACACATGAGTGGACTCCATATGCTTCCATTTTATTTTAATTATAGAGTAAATTTTATTTTTGGAATTTTTGAAATCAAGTTGAAAAGGGTAATTTTAGAAAATGAAAATATGATTTTAAGGTTAATAAAATGTCACTTTGAGAATAATGAACTTGAAATTTAAATATTGAAAAGAATACTTTGATTGGGAAAATTAAGCAGTGATTTTGAAATTTAGATTTTAAAGAATTTTTAATATGAAAGAAAATAAATTTTAAACTTGAGAATTGAAATATTTTAAGATTTGAAATTGGAGGAGGATTGATTTGTTTAAGGGGTGAAATATAAAGTAATTATTGAATTTTTGGAAGTTAAAGAAGATGATTTTAGAATATTTTTTTAAAAAAATCAAAGAAGGTAATTTATTTTAATATCTTTTTAAATTAAATAAAATGATTTTGAGTTTAAAAAAGTTGAAGAAAAATATTTTTGATATTTTTAGAAAATAAAGAAAATGATTTTTGATCTTTTAGAAATTAAAGATAATGATTTAAAAAAATTTGAAAGAAAATATTTTTTTATTTTTTTAGGAATGAAAGAAAATGATTTTAATATTTTTTTTTTCAAAAATTATTATTTTTTTTTATAAAATTGAGGAAAAATAATTTTTTGAGTAAAATTTAGAAGGTAAGATTTATGTTGTAGATACTAATAAAATTAAATTTTTTATTATTGTTACAACTACTTTTTATTTACTTATTTAGGAAAAACTTAGTAAGCTGGATTTTGTATTTATTACACTTTGAAAATATAAAACAGACTTTAACTTAAGAAATATGGAACACATGACTTTCGTGGAATTATCGTGGAAGGTAGAATAATAGTAAATATAATATGATAATAATAAAGTTGGCTAAGATAAAACATAAAAAGAAATAGGTTGGCATCTCTTGCTTAGAAACACGATTTTACAGCGAAGTTTGTTGGTAGTGTTGTCTCTTGGATTCTTAGAGTCTTGGTCGTCGAAGGTATTAACTGTGACAGGACTGCAAAAGACAAACAAAGGAGCCAGGCGGTGGTGTGTCGGTCGCCTCTCCAATGCTTAAGTCAGACAGGCGCATCATGGTCGGTTCTTCCTTTTAGATAGCCAAGTTATCCAAAATCTTACGCTCGAGATAAAGTGCAGCGCCCACGTCAGAAGTATACCGATTACATGTGTTAAGGGGCGAGATCGTGCAGTGCCATTGTAATATTTTTGGGAGTTGTTATTAAAGATGAAATTGTGAAATCATAAATTTGTGAACCCGAAAACTTGTATTAGAGCAAGGGTAAAATTGTAAATTCCCAAAAAGGAGATGAAAGCCATAATTTGAGAAGATATGATGCCAAAAATTGAAATAAAACAAGTTGACTTGCAATATTAAAGTGATGGAGGACTTTATTGCAATTAAGGTAAATATGAGACTATAAATAGGCCATGAGACAAACAAATTCATTTGGTCTCATTTCTTTTGGCTAGGGCTTCACGTTTTGGTGAGGGAAGAAGAGGAAGAAGAGGAAGAAGAAGGAGAAGGAGAAGAAGAGGAGCAAAAAGGTATGTTTTCTTGTATGGAATCAAGTGTATTTTGATGTCTAGGGTTTTGGGTATGGAGATTAGTTGCTCCTTGTTCTAGGGTTTTGTGGAGAGATCACATTAACCCTAGAATTCTTGAAGTTTTGTGGGGAAAAACCCTAGTTGGTGTAAAATAAACATGGAATCATCAAAATTTATATGGTTTTTAGAAGAATTGGTGGACCTTAGGTTGAATTCTTGGGATTTTTACCTAGGGTTTGATTATTGAGGTTCAAACCACGATACAGAGTGATATGGAGTGGTTTTGGATGAATTCCATGTTGATTCTTGAGGTATTATGGATTATAGAAGTTGTATGAAGAAGGTGGTACCAAAATGGCAAAAGAAGCAATTACGGGCAAAAATCAAAGTGGTACGGTACCAAGCGGCCCGATGCAGGTACCGCGGCGAAACTTGATCGGTACGTCAGATCCAGTAATCTTTGATACAGCGGTGTCTAAATGCCAGTTGGCGGTTGCATATTTAAGCCTAAATTCATGCACCGTTAGTATAGGAACCTTATTAAATGATTAAGAGAGGTTCAAATAAGATGCGAATTTCAATGGCATTGGCGTGCCTCGCGTGAGGTGTGAATAAGTGCTATGAAGTATGGTTAAGTTTGTTTATCAGCTAGTGATTAATGATTCATGAATTAGGTTGAGTGTGTAGGCTAAAAGCAAAGGCGGGGAAGTTGTGGAGTAACCTTAGAGGTTTAAAGTATTAGCGAAAAGGTGAGTGTTCTAAACCTATTTACTTAAATACTAGTGTATTGTGACCATAAACTATTTTACACTTGTATTTAAATGGTTTTGATTGTAAACCATGTTTAAAAAGCAAGCAATGAGTTTAACAAGCAAGTAAATGGTTTTGATTTAAACCATATGTGAAAAGCAAATAAGTAATGGTTTTGATTTATTCAACCATACTTTTAAATAAAAAAGCAAGCAATGAGTTTAGTAAGCAAGCAATGGTTTTAAATTGTAAAACCATATTTCAAAGAGCAAGCAAGCAAGCAATGGTTTTAAATTGTAAAACCATATTTCAAGCAAGCAAGCAAAAGTATATTTGCGAAAACAAGCCTAACTAAAATCCCTAGTTCTAAGCAAACATACCGGTCAGAGGTATTCCATACATGCACGGTGGTGTTAGGATATCATACATGCATTTTAGTTTTCTGATCGACCCAAACTTATGTAATCGCCATCATGGCATTTTCGGGAGGCGTAGCGCGTCTTTGGGTATATAGGATTAGCAGCGTTGGCGCCCAAATTGTAGTGATGGAGCCGGTCGATTCCACCATGTTCTGCAGGAAAGGTGGAGTGAAGTGCGGAGCCGCTTCCACACAGAGTGAAGACGGTTGGTCGAAGCCAGGCTGCAGTTGATGCCGACCGTGTTAAACAAGTGCGACCAGCGGGAAAGGCCTCCCAATGGTTGATGATTTATAAGCATGTTTTGTGCAGATTTGAAAAATCAACCAGCGTTACGGTTGAGCGGGCTCTCGTGTTTGTTTAAGCGACGGTTGAGCCGGGCTCCGTTTTATTTCAAAAGCGAGCGGTTTGAGCCAGGCTCTCGTTGGTGATTAAAGCCAAACGATTGAGCACGGGCTCTCGTTTATTTTAGCTGGCTTGGTTGAGCCGGGCTCAGTTTTTATTTTTAAAGCAAAAGATGTGAGAAAAGTTTATAAACTTTTAAAAGCAGAAATTATAAAAGTTTATAAACTTTTAAAAACAAGCAAATACGAGAAAGTTTGGCTTTAAAATAGCAGCGAACTTACGGAAAATATCGAGTAAAGAGAGTTTTTAGGTTTTGAGATCATTTTCAGGAAAGAAAAAACATTTTATAAAGCATGCACACTCAAGGCTGTTTAGCTCATTATTTTGTGTTTTTAAAAACTATTTTCCAAGTCTCTGTGTGTGAGGCACTCTCCGGACTCTCGGCAGTTGGATTCTCGACATTGTACAAGTCTTTGTAATTAATAATATTTTGTAAGGACATACTTTGAATTTGTATAATGGAGTATATGTATGTACAAAGTGTAGTTGTGGAAATGTATTGAACCTGAGGCCCTATTGAAAGAATATTGTTGGTTTTCATATTAGGAAAAAGTGTAAATTGTGTGTACAGGAATTGGAACTTGTCCTTAATGTACGTGACTATCTTTAACATGAGAGACCATACAAAATCAAAAGTTGGAAAAAGGAAAAAATTTTATAGGAGATTTCAACAAGCAATACGGCTTCGCTTCACGGGAAATTCTAGTCATTAGAGTAGCAGTGAGGATTTACGTAAGATTAATTGACACACACTGCCTGCCGTTAGTAGGGAGTGGGGGTGTGTGTCGTTTGATGATCATCCTAAAGACAGTGCATTATGTGATTCATGGGAGGATGTTTTGCAGTAACGAGGGATCATAAGAAATTATTGGTTGACCATCTTTGCTAGAGATGGTATGGCTAACGAAGGATAATGTTAGAGCAATAAATCCACTTGAGCCTTTGATGTGATGGATGTCGAGATGGGATTGTTTTGTGGTTCGGATCAGTGTTCGTGTGTGAGGATACTTGGGCCTTTGACCTAGACGGGGGTACTTGGAAGGCACGGCACATGAGGGCTTTGTTTATACGAAAGGCAACTACAAATAGGGGTGTTGGGCTAAAAGCCATGAGTACACAAAGGGCTTTTTGAAATTTGGGAGAGATGAGTCTTCATTTAAAAATACCAGTATTCTTAACCTTATACGTTAGGAATGAGGGCCAGTTAGCACGTGTGTGTGTTCCAACGCGTGTTGCGAGGTTTTTATTTTAGGTAACACATTTAATGTGGCTTTTTGGGGTTTTCGAACACATGCGAGCCCTACTCTCAAGCTGACAGATAATGAATTCTTTTATACCCTCTTGGCTGGTTTTGAGGTTTTCGATTGGGTATGTATGGCTGAAGCGCTCTTGGAATTACTAGTGCTTTACATTTGATTGCTCCTAGGTTGAATGTGATGTTGACAAAGAGTCGTACAGGAACACAAGGAGGCAATATTTGGAGCAACGCTAATTTGCTTTTGGAGGGATATTTTCGAATATATCTTTATACCGCCTTTGCTTTGGCATCGTTGAAAGGCGTTGTAATCATATTGCCAAAAAAAAAGGGTTATCCCTGGCCGAGGCTTTTTCTTTTTTCATATCTTCTTTAGGATCTCTTTTTCTTTTTCTTCAACATTTTCTTCGACTTTTTCTTCTTTCTTAGCCTTTGTTTTCAGTCTTTTGGCTTTCTTGTTATGTAATTGTTGATATGATCGGCTTAGTTTGTAAGCGTTCTTTGCGTGTAATTATGAGCGCCTTGCGGTGTAATTAATGAAATTGTGTTTCTTGGAATTTTTCGTTTTTGCTTTCGCATATTTTTTCTTGTGCTTTCGACTAATCGATTCGACAACGTGGACTAATTCCTTGGGACAAGGGTTGTAGGCGTTTGAAGAATTCGTGGATTGGTCCTTATGATTCATTTGGACTTAGCTGTTGTTTGACCCCGAGCTTAGTCCATTGGGGAAGCTGGGCCCCATGGCAGGGCCGACGAACTTGATACTGGTTTATTTACGTGGCCGGTGTGGGCATATGAGGCGAGATTGCCCCCAGGAGAGGCCGAGGAGGTCTCATGAGTCTTCTGTGAGGGTGAGCATCACGGACGACGGATATGTAGGGTACATTTCCTGCACTTGTTGACTGAGTAGGCGTTTAAGTGGATGCATCATATTCAAGCTGAGTGTTACGTAATCTTGTATGCGATGGGTGGAAGCTTAGAGGTTAAAGCTTTTAGAGAGCAACGGATGTGGATGTTACACCACAGGGCGTGTGGGGTGAGAGTTAACATGATAGGTGAGGTTGGGAGTTAGAGATCTATGAGATTCCTCATGGTGATTTGGGGAGGGGGAGGGGGGATTACATGGTCGGGTGCGGATTGCCACGGTGACATCGCGTGTCAGTCGGGTGTGATTACCACGCGGTATGGTCATTCGCGCTCTTGGTGAGTGTGGGTTGAGTTTGTCTTTGGGATTATGTCCAATGAAGACTCATAGTTAGAAACTAGAAATGAAGAGTAATTAATGTGTGTTGGGCAAAACAAGAAGAGGGTCATTAATCCCCTAAGGTAAGAAGCCTAGAGTTAGGGTGAAGGAGACTCGCGTTAGTATCCAAAAGGTCCTGTGTGGGTGTAAGAGACTCGGGGAGATATCCCAGAAGGTCTGTGGAGTGTAGGGCCGAGGAGAGATATCCAGTTTACGTGTGGGTGTAAAGGACACGGGGAGGCATCCCGAATTTACGTGTGGGTGCAGAGGGCAGGGATAGATCCGGTGCATGTGGGTGTGCAGAGACCGTAGAGTTATCCAGAAATTTGTGTGGTGTAAAGGGACCCATGGAGGAAATCCGGGAAATTTTCGTGTGGGCGTAAAGGACCGGGGAGGCCATCCCAATTTACGTATTAATGAGTGTAAGAGACAGCCCACACGTGGTATCAATTTACGTGTGGGTGTAAGAGACCGGGGAGAGATCCCAAATTTGTGTGGGTGTAATAAGAGACATGAGGGAGGTATCCAGAGATTTCTATGTCATGGGTGTAAGCCGGGTGGAGAAATGCGAAATTTTACACGTGTGGATGTAAGAAGAGACCAGTGGAGTTATCAGAAATTTGTGTGGGTGTAGAGTTATCAAAATTTACGTAATGGGTGTAGGGCCAGTGGAGATATCACACGAAATTTACGTATGGATGTGAGGCTCATAGTGTGAGCCCGCGAAAAGTTATGTTGCAGAGATGGCTCTGCGGTCGAGTGTCACGAAGACTTAGGTTGAGTGATTGGAGTCGGGGTGACTCGAGATGAAAGAACACGGTCATGGTTATCCGTAGACTTAGAGTTGAGTGATAGGGAGTTAAGATGACTTCGAGATTTGGATACCTTTGGGAGATTGCATTGGGTGTTGTTGAGTTGGCGAGGCTCCGGTATATGGATGTCATTCATGACATGGACTGGGATTATTGGTCCATTGGATTGTCGGTGATTGTGACCTTGGGAAGGTCGGTGTTTACACTAAGCGAGAGGGGTTGTGTGGGTTCACGTGTTGTATGGATTATATCTGGTGTTGGGAGGACATCTTTGTGAGCATGCGTCACTGGATTATAAGATATGGCAAGGGAGGGAGCATTTGCCCTTAGTGGAGTCGCTATATGATAGTTATCGGTAGTATCTGAATATGTGCTTTATATAAGAGGCATTGTATGGGAGGCCATGTAGATCAGATTATGTTGGACCGAGGTTGGAGGCGGCTCCATGTTGGTCACGATAGATTAGAGATACCTCGGCAAGGTGAGCTTGATAAGACCGGCGTCTTCTCAGCTGAAGGCGCCACCAGAAACTATATGATGTGCGACGTCGACCCTTAGAGTTGAGAAGTTGGAGATCCGTCTTACGGAAATTGATACCTAAGAGAGGAGTGGTCAGGTTTGGCAAGCGAGGGAAGTTATCTTTGAGATTCATTGGGCACTTTCGAGATCTCGAGAGGTGAAACCTTTAATAGCGTGGGTTGACCGTTACCGCCCCCGGCATGTCAAGTGTCAGCGCCAGGTATTTCCGCGTGTCTCATGCTCCCAGGAGGCGTATACTACAGTCAGGCTCATGTGGTGGATTGGGGACGGGATTGAGGTTGACAACGATGGGACCTTCGAGGAGAGGAGTAGTGCATTTGGATACCGTGATCAGGTTTTGCGATGCAAGACCGTGAGGCTAGTGAGGGTGCTATGGCGACCTTATGGGTGGAGTCAATGTGGGAGGCGAGGACGGCGCAATACGAGCTTTATCCCTTCTTGTTGGGGATGAAGTGCGTGGTTTATTAAAGTTTAATATTTAAATGGCGAGTTTGTCATGGTACAATGCAAATTTACACATATGCATGTGAGTGATTGCAGATTGTCGAATTTGGGACAAAATTCCTTTTAAGGAGGGAGAATGTAAAGACCGAGAAAATTCCAATTTCTAGAAAAATGGCAAAATCGTAATTTCGGTCAAAACCTGAAATTTTTAGATCTACGGATGTGAAAGCGGATTTGCAGATTTGGAATCTTCATGAAAATCTAGCTAACACGTTGAATTTAGTCGATTAAGAGACAATGTCGGAGTGACACGTTTTTCGAGCATCGCGTTTCGAGATCTTAGTAAAAGCGACATGTGATGTCGACGAGTCAGCTTTATAACACATGCTCTTTAAATGTGACGTAGAGTTGTATGAGTAAGAAATGATGGAAATGGGCCGGTAGGAAGAATTGCGAATGTCAAAAATCAGAGTGAGGAGCATGATTGGCATTATTGAATTTGATTAAATGATAATAGGACGAAATAAAGAGGCTAGATATGGGTCTCTTTACGCCAAAGAGCCGCGTGAAGAGGGGATGGAGATGCGGGAGCTTTGTTTTGAAAACTGAGTGAGAGGGTGTAACTTCTCTCTAGTTTTACGGGCGTCCAATAGTCGAATTCTTCGGGTGAAGGAAAGTCGTTCTACGCGGGGAGGCAATCGTAGGTCTGCCGTTTCTTGGAGTTTCGACAAATTCCGTGGAGTAGGGGTTTTCATCCACTTGGTTTTACACTTTATTTAAATGCTTTGTGGATCTTAGTTCGGTTGGTTGAGGCCTTGAGCGATGGTTGATGGTCGAATCTTAGAGCAAGGTGTGGAAATTTTGAAACCGCTTAGACGATGTTGTCCGCGGACTATTACTGGGTTGCTAGTGTTGGAATTTATGCTATGAATTGTGTTGTGACGTGCATGAGGCCTGAATGGCCATTGGATTTCGGGTTCACATTGTGGAACCGTTGATTTTGTGAGTGGCCGTGAACAATAACTGATTAGTGCCCAAAAAGTGCTATTTTGAGCCCTATTTATTATAGGTTTTGAGTGCTTTTGTCTTGGCCCAACCATTCTCTAATTAACTGATTTGCGCATTGGGTCCCTCTTATTCTGCGATCGCATTTTGTGGCAAATTTTACCGAGTTTTACGAGCTGAGTATGCCAAAATTGTTGAGTTGATCGAACGAGAATTCGAGTCAAGCTCGGCATTACGAATCAAAGTCAGGGGAAGGAAGAAGAAAACGAAATGTGAGAAAAATGGAACATACCGGAGGTGCTTTTGCCTCTGCCCTTTATTATCCCTGCGAGCAACGTTCCTGCATTTTGTTTACTGCGTTTCACGCATTGTTGTTTTTACTATAATTTTTGGTTTCTTAGTTTTAACCCTTGTAATAGCTTAGTTTTAGTTTTTGTAAATTTCATGTGCCCGAGCGCATATAAGCCTGAGGTATGTACAAACTGAATCAACTCACTTCACGTGTCTGACGGGAGCGGTTCGCCGCTGCTTCCTACTTTTCCCATTTTCTTTCATTTTCTTTCCTCTTTCTCGGCTGCCAAACACTCCTCTGAGGATGACAACTCAGAGGATGGTTGGCTAGACCTCTTCTTCCTTGAAGAGGAGGTACGGTAGCTAAGTGGAGGTAACTCACGGTTTGTTTTTTAACGCATTTATGGTTGTTAGATTTCTGCTTCTCACTTGGGTTAAAATCTCTTAATCATGCTCTCTTTAATGTGTACTTGTGAGCTTTTTGGGTTCGGTGGATACTTTAAGCTCAGATCATTTGAGGCTGGGTTGGATGTCTCTCGCATATTGGATTGTGTGGGGTAGGGTTTTGAGATGTGTTTTTCACTTTGCTAGGACATTTATGCCCATTTTAAATGCTATGTTTTCAAGGGAAAATGGGGTTTAGTTTTTACAAGCTAAATGAAGATCTAGTTGAAATGGCCCATATGTCATCCTCCCAATCACGAGGGGGAAAAAAATACAGGGACATGTTGAACAGCAGCCAAAACCCAAGCAATTGGCGAACCTTTGGGGGTTATTTTTACATTTTTTCTGTTTATTTCAGTTTACAACATCGACTCATGTTTTTCGCTCAAACCTTAAAAATCCAAATTGAATTCACCATTTTTTGAACTCCTTTGCCAAATCATTTTGCACGAAAACTCATGCTGAGTTATTACTGAAGCCATTTATCACTGCAGTAGCTTGACTACGGCAGTAGAAGGAATTTAGGATATAAATATTGTTGATTCCGGCACCCCTACTGTGGCACGAATCAAATGGCGTCGTTGTCGGGGATGGTGCCTAAGTGCATTTGATGAGATGTGGAACACTTGTGATCCTCATCACAAGTATTGGTGAATTTCTTTTATATTTCACTGTCATTTTTTTTTTTTTTGTTTCAATTGTTGCAGGATTGTTTTTGGGTTGCCCTGTTTTTGCTACAGGATTCCATTCTCAGTGGATTAGAAATCTAGGAGCGAAATTTGGTCAAACTCGATCTCCCTGAAAACTGGATTGAATTTTAATTGCTGACCCAGTGAAGAGGGAGAGCAATACCGGTGAGTATTCGGTGGAGGAAACCCTAGGGCATACGCCTCCCATGAGGGCTGTAAATCCTCCATGGGTGAGTGCACCCTCCTACATGTTTTCCCACCGAGTATGCACCTCCATCCACGGTCAGCCTCTCTAATGGAAGAAGCCATGAACCTCACACACCAAGCTAATTGGGTAACTTTGTGACCTTGAAGACAATCAATGTAATTAAGTCGAGAAAATTGACACTATGGAAAACATTGTGGACAATACAAATTGATGGACTTCAAGTGAAATGGAGCATAAATTGGACAACACACTTGGTACTCCATTTCAATGCTCACAATCAGCGACATGTTCACGAGAGGGAAGTGAACCTAGAAGAAGAGTGCTTGATTGACACCCACGGTGGAAGACAATGTAAGCGGCAAAGAAACCTCCCGATGCTTGGCGAGGAGGGTGGTGGAAAGGAAGAAATAGAAAAGCCCCGAAAGTCACTTTGCCCAATGACAAATAGCCTTGCCGAAGCACCCTCTCGACCTAGTGTATACCACACTTATGATTTCACTCAAACCTAAGCACACCCATTTAAAGGCCGACCTTACCTTTGCCCGATCTTGAAAAACCTCAGTTAGTGTAGCCTGATCCAAACCTATACCACTTACATCAAAGACATTGGCGGTTAGCATGTCACATAATAGTGGATGGTTAGTCTTTGGTTCGGATTTGGAGCTTCCGAACCTCGGCATTTTTGAGCTTCACGGTTCCCACTGACCTCGAAGGGTTGAAAAATGGTGTGAGGGAGGCTTCGATCTCCGCCTTTGTTTTCATTCTCTTGTCTTATTTTAGTTTATTTTATTTTAATTTCTTTAATTTTCTTTTCCCAGATTTCTTCTAATTTTAGTTAATTTTGTTTTTTAGATTAATTTTCATTTTTACGTAAATTTCTTAATTTTACGTGTTTATTTTTGCGGTGCGAGAAGCTGAATTTTTCGCAACTGAATTTCGCAAGTTAACGAAAATTCGCATCTCTCTGACCCAAGATCTTCACATTCTGTATGAAATTTTATTCTTGTGCCTTTATTCTCCCTCCTTTGTTTATTATTTTTGTCTTTTTGTGAATATATATATATATATATATATATATTCACAAAATAAAAAAATAAAAAAACCAGTCTTCAAAAAATATTTTATTTATTTTTCAAAAAATAAAAAAAATTCGCATGTTTGCGAAAATTCGCAGGTTGCGAAAATTCCTCGCAACCCAATTTTGTTTAACCCATAACTTTTTCATCCGAACTCCGTTTTAGGCGTTTTTAGTATTGTTGGAAAGCTTAGAGAGTGTAGAATCCAAATATGACCAAAAAGAACACTTTTGAAATTATTATGAAGGTGTAATTTTAAAAATGCTCCAACTGGTCACCTTTTTCCTCTCTTTTCTTCTCCTAACTTGTTTATATGAAGCCCAAATGGAGTGAATAAGGTGTCGATAGAAAGCTTGTGAAGTCTCCTATCCAAAAACGAGCACATATCATCAAGGAGGTAACACTTCCTTCTCTAACTTTCCAATCCAAGACCCATTATAGATAATGTGACATTGGTTGGGGGAAAGTTAGTGAAGGAAGTAGCATTTATTTTTGTTTTTATTTTGAGCAAGCCCATTTTGTGATGTTCAGTGGCTTGCTAGTTGTCCTTTTTGTCTTAATTTTTCAAAAAGTGCACACTTTTATGGTTTTTACTAACCTGCTGAGAGTTGGAAAATTGAAACTTTGTCTAATCTTATTGATGTTAGAGTGATGTCTTCATGTTCTTCTAGTTGAGTGGATGATTAGTTGAATTCTTGTTGTATTTAACCTTTTTCTTCCACCTTTGCTTCTTACACATGGTACATTAGTTTTCAACAATAGAATTTGAAAAAGCTGCCTACCTCTAAGCATTGTAAAACCTACCCTAGTTTGTTGACCACTTGTAATAGGTTAGGACCCCATGAATAGAGAAAGGCCAATGTGTCTTTAAAGAAAGAAAAGAAAGGAAAAGAAAAGAAAAGAAAACCAATCGCAAAGCTTTGCATGAAGCAGAAGTACGGTCAGAGGTTTATGGCGAAAACCTTTATAAATCTGGTGCCCCTAAGCGGTTGGGAGCCCTTGGGCTTAGTGTTATTACGGGTGGATGGTGTGAAGTTTTAGTAAAGTTGTAGGTGCTGGGTTTAAATTCGGTGAGTCGGGGTGAGCACGAAGGGTTAGTGTCGAAAGATCACACTCGCTGGCAGTGCCCTAAGCCTTAATTGGTTGGGAGTCATCGGTAGATCCCGTTACATGGACTTTGGTGAGGTCGATTCCTCAGCATTGCACCCTACAACACAAAAAGAGTTGTGGAATAAGAGGTGGGTCCTGATCTATTTAAGTTGGTTAGCATGCTAGGTTGTGGAAATAGCTTGGTTGGGGGGAGAGTGCAGTTTGGTAGTTTATTGTTGAGAACTGATCAAACAAACACTTTAGACTACAAGTGGAAGTTCACACAGTTGAGTCATTGAGAAGGAAGCTCTTTTGATACTCCATTTGTATGGCATTCGGTCTCTCGAGGTAGTTATTAGGTGAAGTTTCGGGTAATTTCATTGAGGTTAAACGTTACTTCTTCATGACCTTTTTGAACTTCACAACCTTTTGTAACATAATTTTTGTTATCGTTTAATACGCTCTCTCTTTCTTTCTTTCATTGCTAAGGGACTAACAATGTAGTGACAGTAGGTTGAAGTGTGATTAGTGCCTAAAAGTCTTTATTTTGAGCCATTTATTATGAGTTTTGAGTGCTTTTTTTGTGTACCTAATCATTCCTAGTCTTTCCAGATTTTGATGGGTCACTACTATTCTCTTGATAAGTATTTGTGGCAAAATTACACAGTTTTGCAAGCTAGCCTTTGCCAAAATTGTTGAGTGATCAGCGCGAAGAATTCGGGTCAAACTCGGCATTGCAAATCAAAGATCGAGAAGGAAAGAAAGAAAAATGTGAAAAATGGAGCACTATAGCTGCCTCTACACTTGTGCATCCACAGTCTTGTTCCTATGACCCCTGTTCTCACTGCATTTTTACGCATTGTTGTTTTTGCTACAATTTTGGTTTCTTAGATTTTAACCCTTGTAATAGCTTTAGTTTTAGTTTTTGTAATTTCATATACTGCTTGAGCACCTATATGACCTTGAATGCATGCAAACTTAAATCAACTCAGCCTTCACGTCGGTAATACAAAGGCAGAGGGAAGCGATTTAATTGCTTCCTCCTTTTCATTTTCTTTCATTTTCTTTCCTCTCTTTCGGCTGCGAACACTCCTAAAGTGGCATTTCGAGGAGGATGATTGGCTGAACCTCTTCCTCCTTGAAGAGGCATTGGTTAGAGTGGAGGTAACTCACGGTTCCCACATTTTTTTAACACACATTTATGGTTGTTTACGTTCACACTTCTCACTTTAGGTTAAAATCTCTTCCAAACATGCTCTCTTTAATGTGTACTTGGCAGCTTTTGGGTTTGCCCCGGATACCTTTCACTAGATCCACGAGGCTCGGATTAGTTTGTCTCATATTAGTTGTGTGGGGTAGGGTTTTGAATGTGTTTTTCCGCGCTGGGGTTGTTTCCCATGCCCATTTAAATGCCCCATGTTTCAAAAGGGAAAATCATAGGGTTTAGTTTTTAAAGCTAAATGAAGATGCGGTTCGGAAATGACTATATGTCATCCTCCCAATGAGGAAAAAATGCACGGGGACATGTTGGTTGTCTTAAAATCCTAAACCGGTGGCGGAAACACTTCAAGGGATTGTCCCATTTTTCTTATTTTATTTTCAGTTTACAAACCATCAACTCCCCTATTTTTCATCAAGCCTTGAAATCCAAATTGAAATTCACCATTTTTGAACTCAAATCATTTGTATAAAGAAAAACCCATCCACGAGTTCGACCACAGGCAGCTATCTTTTGTAGTAGCTTGACTCATTGATGCAGAAATTGGGATAATATTGTTGATTAAAACCTTTACTATGACACAATCGGTAACTTGGGGTTTCAACATTCATGTGAATAGTGTTCACAGTATATTTTAATGAAATAATGTGTTTGGTTGAGTAATTCAAATCGAATTGCTCGTAGTTGTAACTTAGCCCATGTGAGCTAATTTTTGGGTGAAATTGATGATGACTGTGCATAACATGTTTTATGTGCTTTAGTTATGTAAATATATGCATAGTAATATATTTGCATGTGTGATAGAAAATGGTTGAAATGGCATAATGCATTTCATATGCACGGGGTAACCTAGAAATTAGGTGTGAGTGCATGACATGGATTTTCTAAAAAACGAACATGGTTGCGAAAGGAATTTCACAAGATGAATTTTACCGGAGAATGGGTTGGGAGGCGGTCCACTTTGGATCATTTGGATGAGACATGGCCCATTTGGAAGGTTCTCAGCATTCGCCTCGGAGAGGTAGTCATATTTTTGGAAACACGTTCGGTAGTGTATTTTCAATAACACTTGAGTTTTTGTTTTGAAAATGATGTTTTTCTCGCGCCATGGCTTAGGCGGTGTGAAGAGGAGTCGGTGAGGACTCGAGACATGGTTGGTCGTAGAGACATTCGAGTAGGATCACGCAATTACTTGAATGTGTGTTTTACTTTGGAGCATTGTATTGCATAATGGAAGTAACCATTAGGGTGATTCCACTCACCCGAGCATTAGCTCCTGCAATAAATTATATTATTCGGGTATAAGGGCGTGCGAGGAGGCATTCATCCTAGAAGGCGATTTTGAAGAACCGGGTTGTGTGGCTTTGGTGTTATAATTGACCATATGTATTAGCATTCTGAATTTTAATATATGTTTGTATACAAGAATAAAATTATAACTCTTGAAGCTATCAAAGGTATCTGATTGATGTATATTGATGAAGGTCGCCATGGGGCCAGTGGCCATTTTACTCATGTTCGTCTTTTGATGCCCGATGATTGGGGCCGGTCGGGTTCTTGGGTAGAGCTCCTGTGCGGGGGGCATTCTCTGCCGTTTTGCGATGGTCAGTCGGGTTACTGGAGCATTCACGGTATTTCACGAGTTGGCGGATAGTCCAGCGGACTACCTTGGTTTTGGGGGCGTCACAAAGCGTTACTGGGATTCAAATATTTTGGAGGCGATCGGTCGTGAAGCATTTAATGCACACTGCGGGCGCTGAGCTGCTATCTTGTTCCCGCCATCTCGAGGGTTTTACGTGCGATACTCGTTGTAGCATTGTGTGTTTGATTTGTCTTTCAAGCATTTGTTTTCCCCCATCTTCCGAGCAAACCTTGTTTTGTTATGGGTCACGTTAGTTCCAGGTTGTCGACATGTTTGGGTGGCGGGATCTTAGGAAGTGTTTGGAGCACCATGGGGCGGGAGGGTTTCTGGGTGCAGTGAGGTTCATATCTGCGTTCTTGCCCTTTTGGTTTGGTATTGTGGCATGGAGGCGGATTCACTGCTCTCCTTTTGTTGTTGTCTACTTGCGATGTAAGTAGAGAGAGGTCGAGGGCTTCACTAGTAGTGGGGTTGAAGGCGTAGGGTCACATCGGGATGTACCACCTTGGTAACTTCATCTTCTCTACATCCATGGAGGTTGAGCCTTGTGTCAAATTCCTAATGATATCGATTTTGAGTTGTTAGACGGTCTGGCCAAATCCACTATCGACGAGGAATACAGTGTAGTGTATTTCTCGGGGAGACGACTCGTAGCAGGCTTACCGCTTCCCGCATTTCATCTACAGTAGCGGTTCCACTTCTCTGAGCTCTGCTCTTATCCCGCCAGAGGAATGTCATTCGAATCTGTCAGGTGCGATTATCTTTGGGCACCTCCTTTACCAATTGGACATTTCATTGGTAGAGGTTTTCTTTATTTATACCTTGAAGCTGGGACATGGAGGCCGACTATCCATGTCAGCCCAGAGTCCCAGGCTACAATTTGTTATAGGACTTCCCGACTCGCCTAAGACTGAGGTGAAGGGCGTGATCTTAGTTAGAGGACCTTAGTATGAGATCCCGGGCTCCCCTGACCTCCCGTTTGTTTTGAACCAATCAATGTCATTCCCAAGTGTGTTCAAGTTATGGGATTTGTATGTTGGGTTGCATTTCACGCGTCTATCGCACCGTTCACGTATTTATTTATTTTTTGTATCACGAGGAAAAGCCCAGGAAGGAGTAAGCCCAGTAAGCGGGTGGAGTAACTTTACGAGAAAATTCATTGGTTGCTGAGACGTTGGCGAGGAACGACATCATGAAATTCTCTTAACTGCGAAGAATCTTCGTGAGTTGAGTCGTAGTCCATCTCGCTACATCATTCCAATTATTCCACGCCCTCTTCCAGCAGAAATAGTGGCGAAAGAGCATTATGTTATTGTTGATCTCCTAAATTTAACCCCAAGCAACTTGTTTCCAGCCAAGAATTTTGAGACCGAGGCGATTGATCGAGAACTAGTGATTAGTACCCAGTCCGGGCAAATTTCTTTGACTAAGGAGGGATTAGGCCTTGTCCTGGCTGCCAAGAAGGGCGATAAGTACTTAGCCGGTCTGTGGCATTCCTTTTGTGAAAAAGGGTTCTCGTCCTTCCCCCCAAGCAACTAAGAAGGGAAGGCGGGTGCCCGAACATCTAAAAACGCCTGGAGCGGGGGTGGAAGATTTTTTTTCCTTGGGTTTCCCTAATATCTAGCCACCCCCCTGCTAGGGAAGAGGAAGAAGATGAGGAAGGGATGGCTGATCTGGTTCACAACTTTGGCGCATGGAAGCGCAAACGAGGTGCCAACTTTAAGCAGGCAACTGGTGCTACCCCCAAGGAGGCCAGTGAGGCGAGTCAACAACCACCTGGCGAGAGTTCGGATGTGCAGGCGATAGTTGTTTTAGGTTCAGCTGAGATGGGCTTTCATGGCTAGTCGACTTCGGAGACTACCTTCTTGGTGGATTTAGGAGAGGTCTCCCCAACTCATGCGGAGGTTTAGGAGGACATTCCCTCGGAGCCGGTTGTTGGATAAAGGGAGTATTAAATTTACTTGGGGTGTTTATTTGGTGGGTGGATTGCTTCTCGGCAGCCACGTTGGGTGTATTCCTCTGGGACAGGCTCCCCCATGGAGGGAAGTATCGGTTCTTTGGGTTAGAAGGTCAGGAGATTATCAATCGTTGGGCCCAGTTTGTAGAGCGAAGATCCTCGGTACGCTCATATACACCAATTGTATCCAACACCACTTCAGATGCATGTAGCTATGCGGGGCGAGGGGAGGGGCGAAGAATATGTCGTCTCAGTCCCTGCCTATGCTTGTAAGGACGAACTCAAGCAAGTGGTTGAAGATGGAATGCTAATACGTAACCATAACTTCATCGATGGCGAAGGCGGTATGTTCTGGCTAGCATGCTGCTGTTTTAGTGATATCATTTTACGAGTTGTGCGCCCTTCTGTCTTTGTTCTTTTGGCATTACGGCTATCGGGTATGACTTACCGGCGCAGAATTCCAGTCTCGGTTGAGGAATGAGGAGAGGCTGCGGCTTTATGTGTGCTTTCCAGTGGTGCGTTGCCGTCCTGAGAGCGATGAAGAGCGTTTCTTTTAGGCGATGTAGTGGAGATCCAGGCAGGAGATGGGCAAAGAAGAAGCGATTAAGAAGATGGCTCAAAAGCGAGAGGGTGAAGAGATGTTTATGGCTGAAACCTTGATGGCTGCATGAATCTGCAGATGTGGGTGCAATGAAAGTGGAGTCACGAGGGATTGGCTAGGGTTTAAAATGCCACAGCGGTTTGGAGGAGGGGCTCAGGCGGAGAGGCGACGGGGTAGCCATCAGCCGACGAGTCTCTCTGCTTCTGAGATCGGGACAGTAAAGATGGGGTATGGCTCTCAATTCTGAGGGCCCTTAAAGAGAAAAAGTTTCTGGATGAGGGCTTTGATGTGATTTTCAACTATGGTTATGGTTGTTGTGCTTTCGCATATGTTGTGGATCGACCAGCGGTTCCCGGATGGATCTCGGACACGATACAGCCATTATCACCAGTTCTTTTTATCAACCTCATTGTTGGTGTTGTCCCTAAGCGCGACAGTGATGTGCTGGTGAAGCAATGATTGCTTCTGTGAAACCTTGAGAAAATCGAATTTTCTCAAAAAATGGCAAATCGTATTCGATTCAAAGCGAGGTGTTACATCTTGGATGATGAAGCGGTTCAGATTGGATCATCTCGGCGAAGCGAAATCCTAGCTAACCGCATTAGTTCGTTGAATTGCCAGAGGCAGTTGGAATTTGCGTTTTTGTGGGCGCCCAGTATGTCGGGTCGTAAGCGAAATATGATGTGACAAAAGTCACCTATATCATGTACTCATGTGACACATGTTGCATGAGTAGAGAGATGATGAAAATGGACGGCCGAGATAGTGCCAAATGTCAAAAATCCAAGCTTAGGGACATGATTGCCATTATTGAAATGTTTAATGATAATAAGACGAAATTGCCAATAGTGTCATCTCCTTCTTCTTCTTCAAAAGGCAAAACGTGCAGGAGATGAGAAAAAGGGGATGCAGAATGTGAGATTTGATTTTCTAGTGAGAGGAGTGATGACTTCTGGATCGTGAAATCGATCGTCAGTTCGCCGAGGAACAAGTAAATTAAGTTCTTACACGTGAGGGCAAAACGTGGGCAACGGTTTCTTGGAGTTTCGACAAACTTCGTGAGGTAAGGGTTTCATCCTACTTGTTTTACTCTTGGTTTAAGTGTTTTGTTGATGTTTGAGTTATTTGAGGCCGTGAGTGGTCGTTTGATCAGTCCCAAATCTTAGAACCGAAAATGTTGGAATTTATGAGACCCATTCTCAAAGGGCCCGTGATGCTTTAGGGACCGTTTTGGGTGTTTGTGTTGTACTTGTGAAATAAAGTGTGTTTGGTGCATGAGGCCTGGGAATGGCTATGGTATTCGATTTCCACAGTGGAACCGGCGTGTGCCGAGTGGCTGTCCGTATGTTTTCGACCGTTATAAACAACCTTGGTCGTTGAAATGGACCCAAAACGCCCATGTGTCGGGTGCTTGAAATTAATGAAATGAATGGTTTGAGTTGTATAGGAATTAATAGGTTAATGCATAGAACTTTAGTGTTTAATGATAGAGTCACAATTATATGAATATAATTGTGTGTGTAGGTCATTGGAGATGAGTTTGTGATTAGCCTATGTGAGTAATTGGGGCGATGGTGGTCGACCAAAATCGTATATCGCTGAGACCAGGTGAAATTACATAACATGTCAGGAGTGATTTAAATATGTTAATATATATAAGTATGTGAATATATTAGTGAATGACATGAAATGACATAATGCATTTTCATATGCAATCAACCTAGAAATTAGGTGTGGAGCGCATGACATGAATTTTCTCAAAAACGAATACGGTTAAGTAAAGGAATTTCACAAGATGAATTTCTCTGAGAATAGATTGAGACGGTCCAACAAACTATTTCCTTGATGAGGATCTGACTGCTTTCTTGAAGTTTTCCAACACATTCGCCTCGGAGGGTAGTTCCATAATTTTTACCGACATGTCAGTAGTGTAATTTCAAAAACAACAAGTTTTGTTTTGAAAATGATATTTTTCTCATACATGGCTTAGGTAAGTGTGAGGGAGTCTGTGAGGACTCGAGACATGGTTTGGGCATGTAGACATTCAAGTAGGATCACGCATTTACTTGAATGTGTGTTTACTTTATATCAGATACGCACTTGTTTTATAACCCATTTGTGCGATTCCACTACTAAAGATACCACCCCGTCGAGGGAATATCATTTCAAGTACATGCAGCTCAAGGAGACGATCTGTTTTTAAAAGGCTGATTTTGGAAGAAAGTTTGCCAGGTGGGCTTTGATGTTGGGATATATGTATTAGAATTAAAAAATTTTAATACATATTTGTATTAAGAGCAAAGTATAACTCTCAACCATGTAATATAACTGCTGAAATACTCGATGAGTATCGTTTGTGGGCCCAAGAGTCCATTTTTACTCAGGTATGGGTCTTGAAATACGAGACGTATAGATTTTTGCAGTTGATTTAGGTGGTTGATTAGTGCCCAAAGTGCTATTTTGTCCCGCATTTATTATCAAGTGCTTATACTAATCATTCTAATTAACCCGATTTAAGCATTAAGGTCCCTACTATTCTACCGATCACATTTTGTGTACCTTGCAAGCTTTGGTGAGCTGATCATGCTGAAAATTGTCGAGTCGATCCAAGCATGAAGAATTCGAGCAAAACTCAACATCGTAGATCAGACCAAGAGGAAAAAGAGCGTAAATGTAAGAAAAATGGCTAAAGCAAATTTGGTCAATACCCGTGAAATTGATCCCGCCCGCCTAATGTTCATCCCAGCTCTTATTCTCCCGCATTTCACGCCTTTGTTGTTTTTGTTACAATTTTTCGCTTTCTTCCCATTTTTGTCCTTTGTAATAGCTTTTAGTTTTAGTTTTTTGGTAATTTGTATACAAGCGAGCACTCTATAAGCCTCCTCAATCTATACAAACTTGCAATCACTTCACTTTGGAATACAGAGAGCGGGCGGTAATTTCCCCGCTGCTTCCTTTTCTCCATTTTCTTTCATTTTCTTTCCTTTCTGGCCAAGCAAACACTCCTCCGAGGATGACAACCTCGCAGGATGGTTATTACAAACCCTTCCTCCTTGAAGAGCAGCGCTACTAGCTTGATCTGGTAAACCTGACTCATCCCTCCGCTTTTAACGTGAAGCATTTATTTTCATTTATGTTCCTATCCTTCACTCTAGGTTAGAAACTCCTGATGTGCCTCTTTGATCAATATTTTGCAATCTTTTTAGTGGTTCTGACGCTACTTGCTAGATCCACTAAGATTCATTAGTTGCTTTCTATTTATTATTGTGAGGTAGATCAGTGGAGGCATCGTCAATTTGGGTTCTGGGAGCATTAATGTTCAATAAATGCTGTTTTCAAAAGGGAAAATCATAGGGTTTAGTTTTTAAAGGCAAATGAAGATCCGGTTCGGGAAATGACTATATGTCATCCTCCCTAACGCGAGGAAATGGACCTAAGGACATGTTGGTTACCTAAAAACCCTAAACCAGTGGCTTGACACTTCAAGGGGTTCTATTTTACATTTTTCTTTACTTATTTTATTTTTAATCTGCACCATCCAACTCCCCTGCAAGCCTTGAAATCCAAATTGAAATTCACTATTTTTGGTCTCATCAGAATCATTTGTACGAAGAAAAACCCATCCCCAGTACCCGAATTTAGAACCTTCTATATCAGTGAGTTTTGCTACGACAAAGAGGGAGGAATGAGATACAAATTTCATTGACTTCGACACCCTACCAAGCAAGACGAATCAAATGGCGCTCGTTGCTTCTGGATGGTGCCTATGCGAATCGATGACTAGCTGAACACTTGTGATCCTCATCACAAATTCCAGTGAATTTTCTTGTATATATATCTTTTTAGTGTTTTTAGTGTGTTTAATTTTGTTTCATTTTATTTTGTTTTAGCTAACTTTACCCCGTAGAGCTTTTTTTTTCTTTGTTCGTGTTTGCTTTGTCCTTGCTGCGGGGTTCGGTTCCAGCTGGGATAGAGTTTCTTAAATCAAGGTTAATTTGAACCCAATGGAAGAGGGACAACACTAAGTAGTATGTGGTGTGGGGTAACCCTAGTGCATATATGTCCACAGGGACATGTAACCACCATGGCAAAGTCAGAACCCGTGGAGCAGGGAATCCAAATGAATATAGTCCATGAGGGACTATAGGAAACCAATGATGAGTCCACCATGGTAGTACTTACAACCATATTTGGGGAATCACACAAATTCTCATGGGAACTAAGACTCCATAGTATGCACCCCGAACCTCCATATATTATGCTTCAACTCCTCACCACCTCAGCCACCACAATCAATCCTCTCCATTCGAACAAGCCATTTCGACCCTACCCGTGATAAATGATGACTCTCAGGGCGCAGCGTAAGGATTAATGCCCATTCGAATCGAGAATCACAATGCGGAAGATAATTTGAACAATAAATTAGATAGGCTAAAAATGACTTTGAGTATAAATGGGACAACTCGTAAGACTCATCAAAACCTCACCATCGCAAAGAATGTCCACCGAGGAAGAGTGCCAGTGACACTGTGTGGCAGAGGAGCAAGTTAAGCACAACAAACTAATAATCAGGGGCTTATAGAGGATTTTATTGAATTGTTTGAAGGGGTGATTGAATCCTCAGATATGTGTCCTGTTGTTTTTCCAAGGAGAAAAGAAGAAATCCTTCCCTTTATAAATCGAGGAGGCATGTGAAAAAGGAAACACAAGAGAGTCCCAAGAGCTTTGGTTTTTGAAACCATTTCCCGCCGCCAGACCAACCCCACCGCCACTCCGTGCCACCTACAACCCACCGCGGCAGAAACTCTCCACCCGACTCAAGTGGGCATTTTCATTCTACACCTGCAACATCACAATCCACACCTAAAACACCTACCACAAAGGCCACCCCATCTCAGACCGCCTGCGGCCGCACAATAACATTAGAAAAATTAGTGGCCACCGTTGTGAGCCTTGCCACCACATCAAAAACAATGGCAACAAGCCACACGTATGCGTACGTTGGATGGTTCAGTCGGCCTGGATTGAGCACACAAACCTGGCATTTCTAAGCTCCGCCAACTTTCAAAGACCACCTGACAAGACCTCGAGCACGTTTAAGGGAACAAGCTCACTACTTGTTTTCTGATTTTTCTTATTTTATTTTGCTTTATTTTTTTAGTTTATTTTGATTTTTGAATTTTTCTTTAGATTTTCTCTAATTTTTAAATTTAATCTTTGTTCTAGTTTGTTTTTCACTTTTCTGCAATTTTCTTCGTAATTTTTCCTCGTATTAATTTTTGCGCTTGAGTGAAAATTTTGAAGCGTAAGATCGAAAAACCAGAGCAAGTAAAGTGGCATCAGTGGATACTCGATGAGAGTGAAAATTTTCAGACAGCGAAAATTCCTCAATTAGAAATAAATTTTTTCGCACTATAGCGAAGCAGCAATTCTCATATATAGTGAAATTGTTGTACATATGTTCCCCAAATTAAAGACAAAATGAACAAAGTAAGGTATAAAAAAAAAGGAAAAAATTTGTCAGTTTTTTTATTTTATTTTATTATTATTACTTTATTTTATTTTATAAAAAAAATTATTATTTTTATTTTTATTAAAAAAAAAACAAAATTTTGTCTCTTAAAAAAAATTCGTTTTTTTAATTATTTTATTTTATATTTTAAAAAAAATTCGCAATTATAATTTTCGCTACATAGCGAAATTTCGCTATGCTAGCGAAATTTTCGCTACTCTCCCATGTTTTGCCTCTTGATTTTGTTTCGCTCATAACTTTTTCATCCGAACTCTGTTTTAGGTGTTTTTGGTACTGTTGGAAAGCTTAGAGAGTGCAGAATCCAAATATAGATAGAAAGAACACTTTTGAAATTATTATGAAGGTGTAATTTTCAAAATGCTCCAACTGGTCACTTTTTTTCCTCTCTTTTCTTCTCCTAACTTGTTTATTTGAAGCCCAAATGGAGTGAATAAGGTGTCGATGGAAAACTTGCGAAGTCTCCTATCCAACAACGATCACATCTCATCAAGGAGGTAACACTTCCTTCCCTAACTTTCCAATCCGAGCCCCATTGCGAACAATGAGACATTTGGTTGGGGGGGAGAGTTAACAAAGGAAGTGGCTTTTGCATTTATATTCTTGTTACTATTTTGAGCAAGACATTTTGTGATGTTCAGTGGCTTGATGGTTTTCCTTTTCGTGAAGTTGTTATACTATACAGCTTATTTTTTTTCAAAACCTGCACCCTTTTTTTTTTTTTTTTTTTTGTGTTTTGCCTAGCCTGTAGTTTGAAAATTTGAAACTTTGTCCAATTCTATTGATGTTAGATTGGCTCCATGCCTGGCTGAGTGGATAACAAGTTGAACTCTTGTTGCTTTCAACCATTTTTCTTCCACCTTTAGCTAACCACACACCGAGCACATTAGGTTTTGGGGTACGTGTGATAGGCCGAAATCACGCAGAACCCCTTTACTTTGCACAACCTACCCTAGTTTCACGACCACCTTTAATAGGTTAAGGACCCCCATGAATAGCCAATGTGTCTTCCAAAAGAAAAGAAAAAGAAAAGAAAAGAAAATATAATTCGTACGCTTTGTCTTTGAAACCCGAAAGCACGGTCCGAGGTGGGCTTAGCGGTGAAAGCCTTAAAGCCTAAGGTCTTAAGCCAACCGGGTCAGGAGCCACTCGACTCTAGTGTTCGCTACACGGGTGGATGTGCGGAGTTTAGCGAGTTGTAGGTTCTAGAGGCTCGAAATCATTCGAAGTTCGGGGTGAAACCTATAGAGTTTGTGGTCAAAAGATCCTCATGAGTTGATGCCCTAAACCTTCACTGGTTGGGAGTCGTTTGCTAATCCTCACGGATTCTTGTGAAGTCGAACCCTCGCATTGCACCCTACAACGCAAAAGAGTTGTGGAATAAAGTGGGTCCTGGATCTATTTAGGTTGGTTAGGTCCTAAGTGGCCAGAGTCGCTGGGGGAGAGTGCATTTTTTAGCGCTTATCGTTGAGAACCGTCACCAAACAAAATACTTAGATTCGGGGTGGAGTTTCTAGTTGATTCACCAAGATGGAGCTTTATACTAATTTGTATGGCATTCATTATCTCAAGATAAAGACAAGGGGCTTTGATGATTCTTACTTAGGTTAGTGAATGTCATTCACAACCTTTTGAAATAGCAATTTGGTGGAACATAATTTGTTATTGTTGTATGCTCTTCTTTCTTTCTTTCTTTTATTATGACCAGCAATGTGTCAGTGATTATGCCCAAAGTGCTATTTGAACCCTATTTATTATAGGTTTTAAGTGCTTTTTATACTAATCATCTAATTAACCCGGGATGGTAATACATTAAGGTCCCTACTATTTTATCGATCATTTTATGGCAAATTTTGCGCTATGAGCTAATCATGTTTGCTTAAAATTGTCGAGTCGTATCCAAGCATGAAGAATTTAGTCAAACCAACATCAGAGATCGTAGACCAGAGGAAAGAAGAGCACAAAATGTAAGAAAACAAAGAAGAGCAAATTTTCAGTCACAACCCGTGAAATGATCCCCGCCCTCAAGTACTGCTCATCCCGCAGCCCCCGGCTCTTGCATTTCACGCTTTGTTGCTTTGTTACAATTTTTCGTTTCTTCCCATTTTGTCCTTGTAATAGCTTTTAGTTTCAGTTTTTTTGGTAATTTCATATACAGTGAGCACCTATATAAGCCTCAGTCTATACAAACTTACAATCACGTCACTTTGGAATACAAAGAGCGAGCGGCAATTTCCCGCCGCCCCTTCCTCCACTTTCTTCATTTTCTTCCCTTTTCGATCAATAAACACCCTCCGAGGTTAATAACTCGTAGGGATGGTTTGCCAAACCTCTTCCTCCTTGAAGAGGAAGGCTACTAAAGTTTGGATTCGCGGTAAACCGACTGGGTCCTCCGCTTTTTAATGTAGGCATTTATTTTCATTTATTCTCCTATCCTTCCCAGTTAGAACTCCTTGATGTGCCTTCTTGATCAAGATTTCTGCACCTTTAGGCCATGTTTGGTACGCAGGATTAAGCAGGATTAATTTTGTACTGACCTGGACTAACTGGCCCTGACTAGACTGACAAATTTAATACCATCCTGTTTGTACAATATAATAAAATTATGGAATTTTTATCCACGTTTGGTACATACTTACCAAGGTGGTGTGCTTGTTTTTTTACTTAATGCTGAATAGAACTTTTTTCGGAAATTTATCGACAAGTACTTAATAAAGACAAGATTAAGTTGTTTGTTTTAATACAGAATGAAGGTGATAACAACTTATCGGATGAGTTTAGTCTTGTTCAAAGATCATTCTTAATGGCAATTCAAGCTAATTTAATTTAATCGGGTTTTTAATAGGTTTGGGTTTATTTTCTCAACTATACTTGCCCAGTATTGTTATCAGAAAACCGAAAATTAGAAATTTTCAAAATTGGCAAAATGTTAATAAAATAATAAATTGCCATAAGGGTTCGTGAGAAACTCAGAAAAATTTAGATCTCTGGATGATCTAAACGAATCAAGGCCATAAATCTGCCTCACTAGTCTAGTGATCCGTAAAAGTTTCGCCGAATTATGAGACAAAGCGGAAATTTTTCCGACTGGGTGATAAGTCAGCGTGATTCCCAAGGACGGTGATTTTTACGAAAATCTCGAAAGCAGAAATGGTTTTTTTATTTAAAATAAAGTGAACTGAAATAAATAAATTGTTCTTGGGTAGAAACCAATTAATGAAGTTAATATAACTCCCCCATATTCAAAATAATAATAATAAGCCTACCAATTATATTTTAAAATAATTTTTATTATTTTATTTTATACTTTTAATAACTAATAATTATTATTATAATGTTTTAATAAATAATTTATAAAAATTCATAATATTTTTATTTATGAAAATATTAATTTTAATATAATAAAATAAAAAAGCAAATATAAAATATTAAAAAATAAAAATAATGTAAATTGGGCGAGTTCGCACCCTTTTCCCATTCAGCTAGCCTGCTTAGTTCTTTTAATGAGACAAGTTTAAATCGAAAAAAATAAATCCAGTTGATGAATATATTGGGCTTAATAAATTTTTTTGGCTTAAATTTTTAGTTGCATTAATTATTTTTTGTAAAAACTATAAAATATTTTGTCCCAAGTTTAGTCCGGCAGAACTTTACCCACTGTGGTTGAAACCGCACAAAAATAACCTACCTCACTAATTTTCATTCCCCAGCCAATACCCAGTGATCTACCAACGCTTGCACTCACTACTTGTCCAAAATCAGTCTGACCCTCACCCCGCTTACCAAATTGTTTTCTTTAGGTTCAAGTGGATGCTTATTGTTAGATCCATCGAGATTCATTAGTTGCTTTCTATCATCACGCGAGGTAGATCAGTGGAGGCACTGCCACCTGTCTCGGGAGCATTAATGTTCAATAAATGTTGTTTTTCAAAAGGGAAAATCATAGGTGTAAGGGCCCCACCTCCTGCCCATCCGATTTAGGTGTGGTCCCACTCACAGTTATAGGCACGCTGCCCCATGCCCTTTTCAAGCTCCGTGAGAGTTTCTGACCTGCATCGGGAGTGGAATGGGGGGAGCACCTCCACTACCAACCGAGCTACTAGCCCACTGGCAGCCGAGAGTGCCCCATTTCCAATACGTCCCTTCTTGGCCTGTGGCTCGAGCTCACGGAGGTGAAAGAAAAGCATGACATGGTCTCTTGCGCCCAGGAGCGACCACCTCGTCTGAAAGGGTCAGGCAGGCCCCTTACAAAAAAGGCGCCTTATATCAGCAGTCCTCACCCCCCTCGGCCCACTCCGACCTGGGAGGGTCGTGTCCACCCATGCTATCCCCTAGCTCACAGTGTGGGCCTCTTTCGCTCCGCGCCTCAACCTCCGGGACCAATGAGCTTGGGGGTGACCCATTCGAGGTAGTTCCCACTACCAACTCCGAAGCCGTGACGCCCAAACTCGGGGTCCGCTGACTAACCATTAACCCGGCTGAACTAAGTGAGGCCCGTTACCCGGCCACTTTTAAAATCTGCAGAGTCTCCTTGTACGGAGCTCTACCCAAATACAATGTCAGATAAAACCCGGATTTACTCCGTCCCAAACATTCCAATATAATCCCAAGGATAACAACATGGATAAAACGCCTCAAAGCTCCATAAAACAATTTCCATCAACCATATCAACTATGTCCCATAGCCTAAGAGTTAGTAAATGGCTCTTATACAACATATATCAAAATGTAGAATTTAATACATATGGAAAAACCATTAAAGCCACACCCTAGGCTTTTCAAACTCATCTTGGGGATGAGCCATCCCTCGCACGCTCCCTTGGGCACTGCAAATAAAAGGGGGTCCCACGACTGGTACTAAAGCTCGGGCAGAGAATCGCCTCTAAGTGGGCTACTCACCACCTAAGTGCAGTAATGCTCCAAAGTAAACACACTGCAAATACATGATCCTACTCGAATGTCTACATGATCATCCCATGTCACGAGTTCTCACCGACTCACCTCACACTCCGCTTAAGCCATGTATGAGAAAATAATCATTTTCAAACAAAACTTTGCTCTTGAAAATATACTACCGAAATATTCGATACAAATATGGACTACCCTCCGAGGTGAATTGGTCAGAGTTTCGAAAACGCTCATGGTCCCTATCCGGAATGATCATTGCCCAACTCCCAACTCCAATTCTCCTAATATATCCCCGTGAAATTCCTTCGCAACCATTTCCGTTTTTACAAAAATACGATGTCATGCACTCACACCTAATTCTAGGTTACTCCAAAGGTATATGAAACGATTATGCCCTTTTCAAAACCATATTTACACAATATGTCAATATGTATATTTTCAATCAACTACAATTACACGCGATGTAATTCAACATACATCAATCATCACCCACCCTAGCCCAATCGAGCAAACTGCTAATCATCACCAATGGCTACACAATTTAATTCTAGCCCGCTTATAGTTGGGAACTACCTCGAATGGGTATCTAAGCTCATGGTCCTGTGTCTCGAGCCTACTGAGGTAAAAGAAACCCCCGTGGAGCTGGGGGGGATAGCCTCAGGAGTGGGACCACCCTCGTCTGAGGCCATAAAGGGGTCTACACAGGGTTTAAAGGCTTTAAAGCCAATGAAGATCCGGTTCGGGAAATGACTATATGTCATCCTCCTAACGCAAATGACTCCAAGGACATGTCATTACCTTAAAACCCTAAACCAAAGGGCCCCGACACTTCAAGGGGTTCTATTTTACATTTTTCTTTTACTTATTTTATTTTTAATCCGCACTCCATCCAACTCCCGTTTACCAGCCTTAAAATCCAAATTAAAAATTCACCATTTTTGAACCTCAATCAGAAACCATTTGTACGAAGAAACCCATCCCTCGTGTTCTAATTCTAGAACCGCTATATCGCAAGAGCTTTCATACGGCATGGGTAGGGAGGAATTTAGGATACAAATTTTGTTGATTTCGGATCACCCTACTGTGGCATGAATTAGTAGTCAACGAACCCCCGGGTTTTAGGGTGTCACAGCTTCAGAGAGGGAGGTTCCCGCTACGCCCCGAGGCACATTAGCAAGCAGTGAGCATCTCTCGCCAAGGTTGGGGTCGGTAATGAGCCCGATTCTTCCTCTAAAGCACTGGGAGCGAGAACCCGATGTCTCTCAGTGCTGTATTTTTCCCATTGCTCGTTGAGCCTTGTTCCTACACCTATGTCTCCTGTATCCCTGCTTTTTTATTTTCTAGAAATCAAGCCCTCCATAATAAAGCATGTGTTGTTTGTGAGTCTGATGTTGTTGCTTTCCCTTTGTCGAATCACGTAATTCAGTTCATTTAGTCGGGTAGGAAAAGATGTACCTTAAGTAGGACATAGATCAAGTCCGGATGAATACTCCGGTAGACAAGGTTCATATGCTCCTTCTAGCGCCGCTTCCTGTGCTTCGTAATGAACCCATTGCATCAACCCATACTAGCCTAGAGGGACATCAACCTTACTCGAGCTTTGTAATGAACCAACTGGGCATCAACGATACTGGGCCGATAGGACATCAACCTTACCTGGGCTTTGTAATGAACTACAGCTGCATCAACCATATTAGTTAGTAGGACATCAACCTTTACTGTGGCTTCAGAATGAACCGCCTGTGCATCAACCATACTAGGCCAGTAGGACATCAACCTTTCCCAAGCTTTGTAATGAACCAGTTGGGCATCAACCATACTGGGCTGGTAGGACATCAACCTAACCCGGGCTTTGTAATGAACTAGCTAGGCATTAACCATACTAGGCCGGTAGGACAACAACCTTACTCGCGCTTTCAGAATGAACTAGTCAAGCATCAATAATACTCCGGGCCTAATAACATCAACCTTATACTCTGGATTTGTAATGAACTAGCCGGGTATCAACTATACCAGCTCTGTGAGGGACATCAACCTTAGCCAAACTTTGTAATGAAAAATTAAGATGGGAACATGGTTAGAGATTGAATCATTCTTTATTGATAGAACCTTTTAAGGTGCTTAATATTCAACATTCTAGGTACAAGTGTCCCATCTAGTTTGTCTAATGCATACAATCGGGATTCACCGGCTAGCGTTACGATATATGATCCCTCCAAGCTTATTGAACTTCCTACCGACGGTCGACCGTTCTTGGAAAACTTTTTCTCAAGACTTTAGGGTCCCCGTCGAATATTCTGGGTTTCACGATTCATTGTATAGATTTGCTACCATATGGTACGATGTTATTCGTGATAGCCACGCTTCACGCAGCTCGCCTTCCAGTTCCAGTCTTTAATCATAGAATCGTGATTCAATCGTCGAGTATATCGGGCCTCGAATGTGGGCATACCGATTTCTACTGGGACTATAGCTTCCATCCCATAAGTGAGAGCCGGCTGTGGGATATGTCAGTCGGGCTCAAGGGTCACTGCTCTGGGGACCCAAAGTACCCCGGGGAGTCTGGTCCAATCACTTTAGCCGAAGTCTAATCGCTCAAGGCTACTAATAGGGCTTTATTAGAAGCTTATTCTCGCTACGCTTCTACGGATATCGCGGGGTAGAGTATAGGTTCTTTATTTTCAACTCCTGGCAGAAGTTCCTATATGACCGACTATCAAATTGAGGTCTGTTGTCTGATACAATTGATTGGGGTATATTGAACCGGTAGATAATATTCTTCCAGATTAACTGAGTGACATCCTTATCTTTAATTGATGCGAAAGCCTCGGCCTTTATCCACTTGCTGAAATAATCAGTGGCTATAAGCAATAATTTTTTTTGAGCCAAGGCTGAGGGATGCCAACTATGTCAAATTCCCCATTGATAAAAGGGCCAAGGGTCAGATGGAAATTAAGTCCTAGCTGGTGATCTCAAGACAGAGGCAAGTTGGTCGGCATCTACACACTTTGCACGATCGACTGGCCTGACCATGGTCACAATAATACCCCAGTACGCTTGCGTGTGCAAGGTTCTACCATTGGATGATTACCACATATACCTTCATGTAATTCGCCAATACATATCACTCCTGCCTGGTTAAGCACTTTAGAAAATAATCATATAAGGATTGTTTAAATAACAGATATTAACTACAGAGAATCAAATGACTGGATTCGATCTGCGGAGCTTCATTCCTTTCGCTCGGGAGTTCCGTGTCGATATATCAGACTATGGGGTCCATCCAAGAAGGGAGACTCATTCCACCCGACGACCTTAGCAATTGAAGAATCGACCGATAATATATGGGCGTGAACATTGTATCCTCGCATCTAAGAGAAGTAAATTTCACGCGCCAAGGCGTCCACTTTCTCATGGGATGTGTTCGAAGCCTGCCGAAAAGCTACCTGGGTGTCGCAACTGTGGATACATATTTGCTGGTCTCTGGTCTTGCGACTATACTCGCGCTTACTTGCCCTACCACTAATCGAGTTTTACTAATCGGTTTATCGCGACACCGTACCGCCAATTCAATTTCAACTAAGATAGCCACATACTCTGATTCGTTGTTGGAGGAGCTAAAGCCTAAAAGGATTGCTTGCTCAATTTTTTCCTCGGTCAGAGATTAAAGTTTAAAATCGATGCCAGCTCCAGTTTGTCGAGATGCCCCATTTACATTAAGGGTCCACCAGTTCAAGTTGTCCAAGCTCATTCCAGATTGGGGGATCTCGCTAGAAAATTTGCCATAACCTGCCATTGTTTAGCCAATCTTGGCTTATACTGAATACCGAATTTGCTCAATTCAATTGTCCATCGAGCCATCCTTCCGAACAAGTCAGGCTTGTGAATGGTGCTCTGAAGGGAGGTTAGTTAGCACAACAACAGGTGTGCTCGGGAAGTACGGGCGTGAGTTTCCAGTTGCTGCACCGAAGAGCCACGTCGCCACCAAGTGGTCGTGACGTTTCTATGTTCCGCCAATGACTTGTCGACAAAATATCATCGCTTTCTATTCTCATCTTCCTCGAACAAGGCAAGCACTACTGGCACATCCGAAACTCCGCCAAGTATATGAAGAGTGTTTCACTCCGCTTCATGCTGGGCAAAGATCGAGGTTCTACAAGACATTATTTGATCGCCAAGTGAGGGCATTATCACATTTTCTCATTCCATCCGTACTGTCGGGCCCCTTGGTATGGGTGACAAAGAACGCTTGCACGGGGTTCATAAATTAAGAGATGAATCGCCCCAAGGCAGCCAACCGACTAGTTAACCTGTCAGACCCTTTCTAGAAGCTGGAGCCCTGGGACTTCTCACACTCGCCCACCAATTCCGAAGGCACTTGAGGGACTGAGCTTCATACCATACGCCCTTAGGAGTCGAAAAGCCTCGGGCAGGTTCAAAGATGGTCCGGCATTCCGACTTTACCAACATATCACGTAAACCCCACGGTTTTTCCTGGCGACGCCCGAACATCTTGATCACTAACCTCTTATACGTTGCCCCGACATTCTTTAGGCTAAACAAAGATCAGCCAATGTGTAGCGTATTGAGTCTCGTGCAGTGGTGATGAGAATTGTTGTTTTTTCGCTTCATGATGCACGTATTTGCGATGATATCCGAGAAGACATCCAGAATGCAGGATAACATCCCATGCCCAACCACAATAACAATCCGTCTGGTCCAGGCAGGTCGATTTCGCATGCTTCATCGAGATCGCAAATCTCACTGACACCTCATTTAAAGCCTTTTTCGATTTACCACTACATCGCCGCCACCTTACCCGGTACTTCATCTCCCTCGGATGAATCGCTTAAAAGATTATCCATCATCGAATAACCTACCGGGACAAAGTGTGGTGCTCACCTCACTTTCTCGTCTAACCCACCGGGTCAAGGGATGACATCTTGGCCAGAGAAAATGTACCCGGTTAATGCTAGCCATGTCTCGAAAGGAGTCCGTGTGAATTACATCCGCACACGAGTAGAACCCATCAGATTGCTCCTTCTCCCCATTGGATCTGAGGAGCTAACATATGCGGATTTATCCGCCCGCCTACATCATCGATTCTGTGGTCACGCCAATCGCCTCCCCTCGCCCCTCCGTCCTTGGTCAATGCAAGGTCGTAATTGCTATTCCGAGGTCCGGGTCTTCGAGGGGGCTGTGGATTTGTAGGAGCTTTCGCTTTCTTTCTCATGCCCTTACCGGCTACAAGCAGCACTATCGCAGCCGCGAATGGTCGTCAAGAGGTTAATTTTTCCCCGCGGATCGGTCAAGTAGCTGATCATTTGATGGTAGGTTGAGGGCACGACTTTCATCGCATCTAGCCAGGCTCGGCCAAAAATGGCATTGTATAGACCAAGGTCCTCGACAATCGAAAATAAGACCAGTCAACTATCGGGTCATTGACCGGGAGAGCAATGTCGCCATTGTTACTATGGTCACCCATTAACACCGCATGATTCTCCCAACTAATCCCACCACAAAAGAGATGTTCATCCACTAAGGCTGCAACAGATATTAGGGTCGGGTCGCGCAATGTGGTCAATCAATACTGGGCACATCGAAATCGTTAATACAGCGTAGTAAGTACGAGTGCATCGTGATGCGAGAGCGAACGACCTTCGGATCTGCCATCAGGAGAAAGGATATAGGTCGCCAATCATGGATTGCTCACTACTATCCGAGATGTGGATGGTAGGGCCTACTTTGCCTCAGGCTGTGGTCGCCAAGAAAGCCTCCCCTCTTGCATAGCTTAGACCGACACGGCCGGTCACCTCGGCCAACAATGGTAGTTTATGGTAGGGCCAGAGATTTGAAGTGAGCTCTACGCCGGTCGCTATTCTTCAACTACGAGGGGCGGCCCGCCTCCGCTGATCGCCTCTAACATATCTCATGAGGCGGCCGCCTTGATTAACCTTTCCACCAAAATTCTCAGCGTTTCGACATCGAAGGGGTCTCGATGCCCATGATCCCCGTGGTAATCTCATCTCAGATTGGTCGCGGCGGCAGATTTAACCCGACCGATGGGCCATTTGAAGTCGGGGTGATCCCAGATGAGATGAAGGAGTTTTTTATAAGAGATGTTCAGAGGGGTAAACTGCGGGGGTTCCCTCTTATTCTTTGACTGGTCCTGGGAGCGTTTTTGGTTCTTACTCTGACTCTCCTTATGTTAAGATTGTCCCTTAGTGGCCTAATTTGCCGCTGAGCTATGATCATCACTTCGCTGAGAGGCTACCCTGAGCTATCGTCCCACAACGAATATTTATCTCACCCATTTGCATACTCCTCCATCGTCGCTAGCGTCCGTAGACAACAAGTGGAAGAATGGGGTGGTCGGCCCAAAGCTCCTTCTCTCGTGGCGCAATTCTCGAGCCCGGCCCGATCCGGCTAAGTGATTCGAACCCAAACCCGATGACATCCTAACAAGCCATTAAATCAAATCCATTTAACAAATACATTTCATTTCTATAAGTGTTTTCATTTTCAACTCTTTGCGAAGTACTTACTTTAGCTAGCCTTCCATAAACAAGCAATTAATGCAATTCTTTACTAAAATATGCATTTAACCAAAGATGGAATTTGCCGCTACAACAAAATATCCAAAATTGTGTTCAACTATAGGTACAAAAATACTGGTTAAACTCTTGTTTACGAAACAATCGTTATGCAAAAAAAAAAAAAAAAAAAAAAAAAAATATATATATATATATATATATATATATATATATATATATATATATATATATATATATACAAAGCAAAGAGTATGCATGCGACTGAAAGATACTGGTAGACTTTCAATGACTCTCGAGCTACTCGACTCCAGTCCTCTTCTCATCGGTTTCATCACTCGGTACTTGCGCATTAATAAAATAATATGCTAAGCATTTTCATGCTTAGTGGTTTTATACAGTTTTCTATTCCATTTTAGGTTCAATACCACCTATGCATTTATCAAAAAATAATTCCTTGAGTACAATGTCCAGGATCGTAAAGATACTTGTTCAAATACTCTTTCGAATCATTTTTCACTGCTGCTTTTATTTCACATGCACACACTGAAATAACATTCACGACGACCAATTGGTGAATCCTATCCCCGTTTGTCATTCAAGAGCAAATGTGGATCTCACATTCAATATCGCAATGATGATCACATGTGGCTATAGAACGACATTTACGACGCATTCGCCGGCTGATCCTCAGCCCCATTATTATTCAAGTATAATGCGATTCATATTCAACAATTATTTACTAATCTTTCATGATCGACCAACAGAACCTGGCCATGTTGGTCATTCAATAATATTTCAAATCACCTTACTTCTTTATGCAAGAATTTCACTACGCTCAAATACACGCACACTTGCAGATATTTGACAAACATTTCGAATAATAATGATTCAAATCAATATATGTATATATATATATATATATATTTCACAAATAGAACTTGAAATGGAAATTGAGTTACAATGAACAAAACATATGGAGGAACGTATAGTCTTAAAACTGAATTATCGATTCCTTTTCTCTTTCGATGCCAGTCCTAGGTCAGGTTGTCGTCTTCACCCGCACCTAGTCAAATACAAATTATTCACTCTTAATGGTTAAACAAATAATCATACTAATTCGCTTCGCCTCAGCAGCGAGGTACGATATGTTTTTCACTTAATCTCATTCTTATTTGAACACACATTAATCGTTTCTTAAGGTCCTAAACACCCGCATACCTAATACAAAGCTTAATCCAAGGCAAAAATATGCAAAAAACAGTGGCTGCCGGGAAAGGATGGTACCTGCACTTCACTCCCTGACCGGCACCTAAGATAATAACTTTGACCGGTAACGGCACACCCTTACTGCCAATGGCGCCCAATACGCCTTGAGTGGCACGGCATTCACTTTCTGCCCATCAGACATGGGTACTTGCATTCACTTTTCGTACCTGCACTAACACGCAATTTTTGGACCGAAATGCTCCGATTTTTGGCATTCTCACCAATTTTTCTTCAATAAACCTCCTCCAATTCATCCCATATCAAAAATCCACCATGGAATCTGTCACACCCCCGATCCCGGCCCGACCCGATTGGCGGATCCGAACCGAAGTCCGGGGCGCGATACTATCTATACTATATATTGGGACTCTCATTGACCTGTTGTTCTCAGAGTCGCACTGCATCACCTATCGCGCACAAACAATTTCGCAATAACAAAATCATTTGTACATGTACAAAAGAAACTACCACGAGTGGTGTCCATCACAATTTATACGCATATACTGAGTCCCATTACTTATACAATTACTTATATATGTACATATTTAATAGTTCAACATTTACATTATTTGCAAAAGAAACAAAAAGACTTATACATTATACAAAAATCTCCACTGGACCTCTGGCTGATGTGTTGACCTCGGCTGCTGATGTGGAAGGTTCCGTCCCTAGCCACCTCTAGCATCTTACACCTGATTGAACACCCGTGACTAAGCTTACGCTTGCGGAATATGGGCATGGACAACCACCAATGGCGATCGTCACAAGCTTAAGTGATATGCATTATATATATATTCAAAACATATTTCTATATAACGTAATTCCTTATCATCCGATATTCCTATCGTATGTCAATCTTTTTTCTATTACATGTTCTATGTCTTTAGCATCTCCTTTATTTATACTTTTCGTATTCCTATTTGAGTAATTTTACATATTCCTATACTTCGTCCCAGGTTCATCTTTCACGCCTTGTTATATGTTGTCTTTTCAATGTCTCTATTCTTTTGTCAAGTTACACAGTGTTCTCTAGTCTATATCTTTTCATCTTTCTAGTTTCTAAGGATTTATTTCATTCTTTTCACTTTCATACTGTACTATTGTATACTTTCCTGTATTATAGGTGTTCATCTCAGACTGCTCATATCCTCGTATCCTCACTATCTTCTACTTTTCTTTGTGTTTTTATACCTATTTTCATATCATGTTATAATGTAATTTTATTCTTTGTAACTGCTCTGTACCTTTCATCGCATAGCAAGGCTATGTCGCCTCATATCATATCCTATTATATACTTTTCATATATTTCTTTGTGTATACTTTTCCTTTTCTTTTTATTTTCATGTCTCGTAAATACCTTAGAAGTGGACTCAGAAATAACCGAAAAATTAAGGTACTATCACCGTACGACAAAGGCGACTTCTCCTGCTTAATACCCGAAGGTATCATCACTGCACGGCACGCGACCCATGTCATAT
The DNA here is from genome assembly GCA_016808115.1 of Tetrastigma voinierianum. Lineage (NCBI taxonomy): Eukaryota > Viridiplantae > Streptophyta > Magnoliopsida > Vitales > Vitaceae > Tetrastigma > Tetrastigma voinierianum. The sequence continues at coordinate 436,768 of JAEQBH010001404.1, read as the reverse complement.
GCTATCTGCACTCGAAGGTACTATCACCGTACGAGGCGCGTTGATTTCTATCTATTAGGTGACCCTCATGGGCCACTCCCGATCCAAACGGATCTATATCATCGACCCAAACGCCTCAATATCCGTCTACGAATACGCCGCAAAGAATCAGATCTTCCCTATAGGCATGCCTATCTATCCTCTACCGCGCTCTAAGCTTGCACAATCGCCTTTTATTACATTTTCTATACATATCTCATAAGCATGAATAACTATTGTTATCATAATTGCTTATGCATATATACTATCATTACTTTACTCCTCGTATTAGTTCTCGTGAATCAGAAGCTTCACATTTCTGCTTCTCATATATCTATATAATACATGTATTCATATCTTTTCTATCATTTAGTTTTGTCTATCATATATTCCCAGCAAGTTCCATCTTATTCTTCTCGTATGTCTATCTTATACTCATATCTTTTACGTATTCTATCATTTGTTCTTAGCATGTTCTATCTATTCATTTAAGTATATCTATCATATATAATCCTATCATACACTCTATATTCATATCATTTAATCTTATATGCATATGTGCCTATCATTCGTAATTTTAGGACTATCATATCTTATGACATGTTCTATCATATTCCTATTATATTTTGGCGACTTATACCTATCATATCTTATGACATATTCCTCTATACCTTTCTATATACTTGTACATTATGCAACCTATGTATTCTTATTCCCTCTATGATTCTACTTTATTTAGAAATTGAACCTCAATCCAATCGGATCATCCAAACTAAAGTTATGGCATTTTCATGCCAATCAGTCATTTTACCGATTTTTCTGTGACCGTTTGTATTACTAATTTTTCCGGGACCTTAACCTCATATTTTGACACTATGTCCTTATAATCATTTAAGTTAAGGTGCTATGGTTCTATTCCAACTGGAATCACTCCAATTCGAGCACCGAACTCAAGTTACGTCCGAAACAACCCGGACTTCTCTATGTTCAACACTGAAACCAGAATTTGGTTTGCACATGGTCCCACTTCGAGTGTATTTTTGGGCCACATAGGATCAGAATTTGGCGATGCCTTCTATTTTAGTTTTGTTCGCCTTGAAGTCTATTTTAAGTGGCCACTTGAATCACTCAAATCGAATAAGAAATAAGTAAGTTATGGCCAAAATACTAAAACTGGTCAAAACTGGAAAACCAGAACAAGCAGCCTAAGAGAAGCTCCAGTTTGTGCCTACAACTTGGCCAAAAATGACCAGAATACAAGTTGTACCGGTACAAGTTCAAGTTGTACCGGTACATGACACCCGAAATGCCCAAATTGTGTGTTTTTCTCTCATTTTTCCATGTGTTTCAACCCCAATTCAACTCTATACTTCATCTACACTTCAAGACCAATTCCATATGTCTCGGTAAACTCTTTTCTACTCAATTTCCTCTTCAATACTTATTTTCTTTCAACCATTTATCATGAATCACTCTAAAACCCACTCTAACATGGGCTATTATCCATACTAACCCAATCATAGATTAGTTAGGTTTATCTCAAACCCTAACTCATTTACTTTCTGAGCTATGAATCCATCCTCAAAAGAAGATTTCATGTGCTTCTGTCCTATCTAAGTTGCCTTACTAAGCTTACTTTTTGCAAAGAATTCTGTCAAGTAAAGAAATCCTAACAAAACCCTAGGGTTCCAACCAACTAATAACTATGCAATTGTATGGAAAACAATCTCCAAGCTATAAAGCCCATGTAGTTCCACAATTTTTTTCATCATCTAGCTTCTCTTCTTCTCCTTTCTTTCTTCTCTTCCTCTTCTCCTCTTCTCTCTTCTTTTCTCCTTTTGCTCTTCCCTCTCTCTCTCTACTTGGTTTCTTCTCCCCTATTCGGGAGACCCTCAAACTTGACTTAAAACCCATGTTTGTTAAGCAGGCCATGTTTGGCCAAAACAATAAAAAAACCTACTTTTGACTTTTTAACTTTCATAATTGCATTTAAGCCCTTGCCTCTTATATTTCTATTTCATCTTTCTATTTGCCTTTATTCCATAACTTATTAAATTTCTCATTTGGTATCCATCTTACTCTTTATAGCACTTAAGTCCTCAAGTGGTAAATTACATATTTACCCTTGGCTTTATTATTAATTCCGGGTATCTTGTTTTATTTCCGAAAATTCCTATTTAACTTTTTAATATACCCTAAACAAGTCCGAAAAACTATGATATTTCCTCACAAGTATAACTCTCCTTTCTTTATAGGAATTGCCCCCGAAATTCAATCTACGCGCTTTATCCTGCTCTATGTCAAGTCTTTTCTTTTCATATCTTTTACATATGACCCTTTCTTATACTTTCTTTTCATTCCCATTCTATATTTGCGGTCTCTACTATCGCAATGTCATCTCTACATGCATCTTAATTATTAAATAGAGGGTGATACCAAAGAATCACATCAAAAGCATCCTACTCCCTCCGTAGCCTCGCATATCATAAGCTTGTGCCGGTGTCAGAGTGAGCCTGACACCCACTCGGTCCCCGGCACTACCTTTCCTCAGAACCACTTCGTCCTCTATCCCTATTCCGAGTCTGTGGAGGTACGTTTGATCCTCCTCTACTATTTCCTTCTTGAGGATTTCTAGAACTCATCCTCGCGACGCTAATCAATGACAGTCAAGGCTCCCAAAGATCTAAACAACCCCAGCCATTGGTCTAATAAACCATAATGATTTCTATGGCAATGCTGGCATGTATATCTTTCCTCTGTCCGACAGATACCCCTCACCAGAACCCAGCGTGCCAGGGTCCTCGCCCTACCTCAGAGTCGTAACAATGTTTCCTGGCCTTGCCGGCACTCTCCCGCTCTTTTACCCTTCTTCTTTCGGTGACCCTTCTTGGTTACTTATTTCCCGCACTTTTCTACTTTCATATAGCATCTTGTACCAATTGACAAAAAGTCACCCGTTGCAGAGTGGTCGCAGGTTCTATATATTTTCGACTCCATGCGCCCATCCAATATATTATTCGAGCCATGTCTCACATTTTCATTGAAGGTTTCATTTGGCTTAACTAGAGCCCGACTTCATTTTACTGCATTCCGCTGAATCGTAATCCGCAGCCCTTGTTCCTTGGGTTTAATGGTTTCATCAGCTTCTTCAACTGGATTCGGAGGAAGCTCCATCTATACAAAACACAAGAATATCCACATCAGAGGTCAACACTTTTCTATACGTGTGCATTTCTATTTTTTTCTATCTTATACTCTATCTAGACTCGCTTCTTAGACTCTATCTATGTTTAGTGATCTGAGACTCACCTAGAATAACATCTTATATTTCATCTATGTTTAGGCTAGTCTCAAACGCCAAACCTTTGCTCGATAACACTAGTCGTCACACTTCGATCCCTACACCCGATCATGATCCGAACCGAAGTCCTGTAAGGCTAGATACTATCTATACTATATACGTAGACTCTCATCACCCTGTTTTTCTCGGAAACAGACTGCATCTATCGCGCACAAACAATTTCAGTAATAACAAAATTATTTGTGCGATATTAAAGAACTACCACCTGAGAAAGTCCACAATTTATACGCATATACGGAAAGTCCCATTACTTAAGTACTGCCAATTACTTATATATGTACATATTTAATAGTGTTCAACATTTTACATTGTTTGCAAAAAGAAAACAAAAGACTTATACATTATACAAAAATCTTCCAATGGACCCCTATTGATGTGTCGACCGGGTCAGCCGATGTGGAAAAGGTTCCGTCCTCTCTAGCCCTCTTTCTGCATCTACACTGATTGAACACCCGTAAGTTAAGCTTTACGCTTATGGAACATGCTATGGACAACCACCAACGGCATCAAGCCATGTAAAGTTCTTATACATACGTGATTATATATATATATCTAAACATATTTCTATAACGTAATTCCTTATCATCCGATATTCCCTGTCACGTTTAATTTTCATTATGATGTTCTATATCTTTAAGATCTCCCTTTATTTATACTTTTCTCTGCATTCTATTCGAAAGTACTTTACAAATTCCTATACTTCTTGTCCCGTTCATCTTTCACGCTTGTTATAATGCCTTTTTCAATGTTCCTATTCTTTGTCAAGTTACATAGCATGTCTCTAGTCTATATCTTTTTCATCTTTCTGCCTCTATGATTTATTTCATTCTTCACTTTCATATTGCATTGGCTTGTATACTTTCCTATTATAGGGTGTTCATCTTCAGACTGCTCTTATAATATCCTCGTTATCCTCGTTGTGATTATTCCTACTTTTCTCAGGTTTTTATACCTATTTTCATATCAGTTATAATGTACTTCTTATTCTTGTAATCGTCAGATTTCATCTAAGATAGCAAGGCTTAAGTGCTGCTCATATCATATCCTATTATATACCTTTTCATATACATTTCCTTTGTGTATACTTTTCCTTTTTCTTTTTATTTTCATGTCTCGCAAATACTCCAGTGAAGTGGACTCAGAAATAACCGAGTGTACCCGAAGGTACCATCACCGCACGAGACAGCTGATCTCTCTCGTTAATACCCGAAGGTACCATCACCGCACGAGATGCTGACCCATGTCATATGCCATCCGGCACCGGCTGTACCATCAACACAGCGTTGATTTGTATCTATTGCGGGTGACCGCGGCCACCGATCCAACGGATCTATATCATCAATCAAACTGGCCTCAACATTCGCTCTATGTATATACTGCAGCAACTATATCTTCCCTATAAACATGTCTATCTATCCCTCTACCAGTCTCTGCGCACACCGGCCTTTATTACATTTTCTCGTATATATCTCATAAGCATAATAACTATTGTTATCATAATTACTATGGCTATATAATATCATTACTTTACTTATTAGTTCTCGAACTCGTAGCTTCAACATTTCGCTCCCTATATATCTATATAATACATATATTCATATCTTTCTATCACGGCTTTGTCTATCATATATTCCTAATGTTGCTCCATCTTATTCTTTTCTGCAAGATGTCTATCTTATACCATCTTTTTACGTATTCCTATCATTTGTTCTAGCATGTTCTATCTATTCATTTTAAGTATATCTATCATATAATCCTATCATACACGCTATATTCATATCATTATCTTATATACATGTGCCTTACTGGCCTGGGGTACTTTAGACTATCATATCTTATGACATGTTCTATCATATCTTATTAAGATATTTTACACTTCATACCTATCATATCTTGGCAGACATACCCATATACCTTTCTATACTTGTACATTATGCAACCTATGTATTCTTATTCTCTATGATTCTACTTTATTTTAGAAGTGGAATCAATCGATGGGATCATCCAAACTAAAGTTATAGCATTTTCATGTCAGCTAGTCATTTCTGGATTTTTAAATTTGACCGTTTGTATTACTAATTTTCCGGGGTCTTAACCTCATGTTACGACATATCATGCTGTAATCATTTAAATCTAAGGTGCTAAGAGTTCATTTCAACTGGAATCACCCAATTCAGACAGGAACTCAAGATGTCCAGAAACAACAGGACTTCTCTATGATAACAACTGAGCAAATTTGGTTTGCACATGGTCCCACTTCGAGTGTATTTTTGGGCCACATAGGATCAGAATTTGGCGATGCCTTCTCTTTAAGTTTTGTTCTCCTTGAAGTCTATTTTAATTGGCCACTTGAATCACCCAAATCGAATAAGAAATGAGTAAGTTATGGCCAAAATATAAAGCTAATTAGCTGGAAGCAGGAACAAGTTATTGCCAGTACAAGCTCAAGTTGTACCGATTACAACTTGACCCAAATGACGAATACAAGTTGTACCGGTATGACACGAAATGCCCAAATTGTGTTTTCTCTCATTTTTTTATGTGTTTCAGCCCCGTTCAACTCTATACTTCATACACACACTTGAGACCACTCCGTATGTCTCTTGTAAACTCTTGCCTACTCAATTTCCTCTTTTTAATGCTTATTTTCTTTCAACCATTTATCATGAATCACTCTCAAACCCACTCTAACATGGGTTTATTATCCATACTCAGCAATCATGTAGATTAGGTAGGGTTTATTCTAAACCACTAACTCATTTACTCCATATTTATGAATCATCCTCGAAGATTTCATGTGCTTCTTGTCCCTGTCGAGAGTTTTACCAAGCTTACTTTTCCCAAGAATTCTAGGGTTCAGAAGAAATCCTAACAAAACCACTGAGTTTTTTTTGGAACCAACTAATAACCATGCAATTATGGAAAACAATTCCAAGCTATAAAAGCCCATTGTAGTTATCATCTTTTCATCATAGCTTCTCTTATACTCACTCTTCTTCTTCTCTTCTCTTATAACCCTCTTAACACTCTACTCATTTTTGCTCTTCCTCTCTCTCTGGTTTCTTCTCCCTATTTGGAGACCAAACTTGACTTAAAACCATGTTTGTTAAGGCCATGTTTGGCGAAACAATAAAAACCCATTTTGACTTTAACTTTTCATAAATTACATTTAAGCCCTTTATTCTCTTATCTTTCTATTTCATCTTTCTCTATTTGCCTTTATTCCCATAACTTATTAAATTTCTGTTGGCATCCCATCTTTTACTCTTATAGCACTTAAGTCCTCAAGTGGTAAGTCATATTTACCCTTGGCTTTCATTATTAATTAGGGTATCTTGTTTTATTTCTCGAAAATTTCTATTTAACTTTTTAATATACCCTAAACAAGTTCGAAAACTGCTAGGGTATATTTCGGGGTGTTACAGAATCCACCCAAAACAACTCTAAAGGTGGTTTAGAATCAATGAAAACCCTTTTATCTTAAGTTAGGGCTTTTCCCCAAAATCAAGATCATAAAAGAGGAAGTTAGGGTTTGATTTTTCTTACCTTATCTCTTCAAAGCTCCTCTTGTAGGTTGCTTGATCCCTTAGGAGAAAGAAATGGGAAAAATCCCACCAAAATCACTCCTTCTTGCAAACCCTAGCTTTCTCTCCCTTTTCTCCTCTTTTCTCCCCAAAAACGTGATTTGCTCACAATGAGCATCTAAGACCAAGTTTGGTCTTTTAAATCTCTTTTAAGTGTAGGGTCATGTTTGGCCTACACACCCATTTCTCATTTCTCATTTTCTCCTTTTTGGTCTTAAGTCACTTATTCTTCATAAGGCCTTGTTTGGCCACCAGATTAATCCATTTTTCCATTTTAGATTCTTATTTATTCACTTTCCTTATCATTTATCATTTATTTCACATTAGCATTTAAGCTATCATTTGACCCTTAGGTCCTCATTTTACAAATTTCCACATTTGCCCTTTTTCACTTAGGTTTATTTCCAGGTTCAATCAATTTCTCATTTTTGCATATAATATTCAATCATATGCTCACACTTTCAATTTACATTTCAAAATTTATCAATTTATCTACTTTCCATGAAAACCCAAGTTTGGCTCAATTCATACCCGGAATATATAATAAAATTATTATAAAAATTCTAGGGTATTTTTGGGGCGTTACACCTTCGGAAATTCTGGAGGACCGCATCCATACTGTAAGAATCAATCTCTTGGACGGCCCGTCCAAACCTTCTAGTGAAATCGCGGATGGATTCGTCCTCCCGCTTGAAGATGGTTTGTAGAGAACTGATATTTCCCTTTTGTCAAGCGACCTGAAGTCTTGGGAAGCGAATGCGATGACTCGTGAGGCAGGTTGATAGGTCTCAAGTGGGAGTTTGTGGAACCAAGCTGAGCTAGCCTTAGCGGCGGGAACACTTTGCATAGTAAGCGATCGTTTCCCGCATCAAGTATCATTGCCTAGTTGAAATGCAGCATGTGATCATACTTATCGGAGGAGCCATCATACATGGAAAAAGACAATATGACAAAGCCATGGGCGGTTTGTAGCTCGAGATGTGCTGGCCCAACGGGGAGGATAGCATGTCTTCAAGCCCCCAGACAGTGGTAGATGTAAGCATGTGCGAGGCGGGTGCAACCCCGAAGGTAGGATACATGAATGGAAGTGGTGGTGCTATGCCCACGTACCCGCATTAGGCACATTTCGAGCACAGCTCAAGCTGACAAGCTCTGTTGATTTCTCTTCGTGCTCGGCGATGCATGATGCGAGAAGCGGTGGAGCAGTGCGGGGGGGCCTCCTTCCGGATCGACCTCCACGTTTTCTTTGGGGAGTGAAAGAAGATCGGTGTGAGGAGAGCTACCAGAGGATAACTCATCGTCCGTTGTTGCATCATTATCGTCTGGAAGGATGGGCTCCTTGCCTCTATTATGTTTGACCGAAGGTGTAAGTTGGTTGCTCCCTTCTGCATTTTCACCCCGATCCTCTTCCAAATGAGCCCGCAGGCGATCGTTCTCTTGTTGCAGATGGTCAGCATGGTTCCGCAATTCAGCCATATGTTTGGCCTGCTCTTCTTGCTTCATTTCCATATCTAACGCTAGCGAAGAGACTGGTCCTCAAGGGACTGATTGCTAGGTTGCTGGCCATAGTGGTAGGATCCAACGAACCAGATGAGTGAGTGGGAACTATCGAATCTTCGGGGTGTGGGGGATCGCTTGATAGCCGACGTAACCAAGCCCTCGCACGTCGTCGATAAGATGTTTTGCTTGGTCATTCCCACAGATGGAGCCAATTGTTGTCTCTTGGATTCTCAGAGTCTCCAGATCGTCGGGGTATTAACCTAGTAGTAGGGACCTGCAAAACAAATAAGGAACCGGCGGCGGTGCGCCGGCCACTTCTCCGATGCTTAAGTCAGACAGAGAAATAAAGGGAGTAAATACGTCAGTTTTTCAGTAAGGTATCCCCCCTCTCGTGCGATTCCTTCCTTATTTATGATTTTTATGGAAAGTGGGTGATTGGTTTTTGAAATGGAAAAAGGAGGGGCGCTTTATTTGCGCGTCATGGCTTGTTCTTCCTTTTGGATGACCAAGTTATCCGAATCTCCCGCCTCAAGAATTGTTTGATCATCCTGGCGCTAAGTATGCATTTAATTCATAGAGGATGTATTTTCAAGCTACGAGTGATCAACAGTGAACACCATTACACCCATCTCTTTAAAGACTTACATAACCCACTGGGTGAGAGAATGCCAAGGTTCGGTATAACCCCACTGGTCTTCGCAGGATCGACAGAACCACGGCCAAGATCTGGGCCGCGCTCGAATTTACGCTCATGTGAAGATATCAATCGGGCCTAAGAAATGGTACTTGGGCCTGGTTTGTGGGTTTTGATCTGTCTGGCCCTTTTGAATAGTGGTGTTTCAAGAGTTCACAGACTACTTGTGCTACATTGTTTAGTCGGTCACAATCAATCAATTTTAGGAAAGTGTAATATGAGTAATTGGAAAATAAAAAATTAGAATTAAGATGCATAAATGTAATAGTAAAGTAATATACAAACATGGGAAAAGATAGAATAGAAAAAAAAAATATACATACATGAAATAGGAAAATAAATATACAAACTAGCCCAAACATACGAAATAGTAAAGTAAATAAAAATATAGAACAGGAAAATGAATATACAATGGAGCCCAAACATTGAATAGTATAAGATGTGGTGACTTTTTGTCTCTTGAAAGAGAGCCGTTGTAGGTTTTTCAAAATAAAGATACTTGCAAGCTAAGTAAAACGGCTAGAAAAATGTGGCTTCCATATGTTTTACACGTTATCAGAAATTTAGAAGAAGCTTCTTTTTATTTTTTTAATTATTTATTTAATTTGTTGTTTTCCCATTATGTCACAATGACGCATCTAATTGTCCGATTCAGACTAATTAATTAATATTTTACATTTAATAATTTATATAAGGAAATGGTATATGACTATTAAGATTAAGAAGCAAAAAGAGGAAGGCCAAAGCCACGAAAAGTACGTAAGCGCCTCCGCCGCCCTGGTGGATCAATTAGCGCATGCCACGAGCTGCTTTGGCATTACGTGGCATCAGGAGCCCACACGTCTTCCGAAACCAATTCCTACACTTTTGTTATATATAGATCCATCTTCTCCAACATCTTCTCCAACCGTAGTCGCATCAGCATCCTCTCGTTATAACTTATAAGCTCAAAAAAAAGAAAAAAAGCACTTTCTTCTCCGGCTCGGCTCTGCTCTGCTCTGCAGTCTGCTCTGTTTATTATTCAAAGATGGCGCAAGTTAGCATCGCGAAGGCCGTTATGATCCTCTTCGCAATTGCGGTGTTCTCCTTAACAACAGCCACAGTGTCGGCGCAGGAATTACCTCCGGCGGCATCGCCACCGGACGCTGGATCGGCTTTCTCTGTTCCTCTCTCTAATCTCATGATTGTTTCATCTCTGATTCTTCCTCGCTCTCGTGGCCACTGATTCCATTTGTACCTGATCTTCTGCTTAGTTGTTGAGGATTATATTGTATCCGTTGTATTGGATCTATCGGATTGATTCTCATTATTTTATAAATAAATAAATAAATATTAATTTTTATTATTCTTGTTCAATTGTTACTGGTTTTGATTATAAAAACAATGCTTTAAAATATCTATTTTAGTTCCAGAATAAATTTTCATATTCCTTATTAATAAAACGACAAACAGTTTTCTTTCTTGCCATGGACATTGCCCCACTGGAAAAACAGTTTTGTTTACTCACTGTTTTTAAAAATTATTTTCGTTTGAAAAATACAAAGAAAACAAAGAAAATACAGACAAAACATGTTTTGATTCTTTTTTTTGTTGGAAAAAAACAGGTAAATAAAATGCAGAGAACAAGAATGTTTTTTTTTTTCTTTTGACAACAAGAACACCTAGAATGAGGACAAGAATAGTTAGAGAATACCAAACGGTGTTTGTGTTTTCCAAATAGCTACTTATCAATCAGTAAAATAATAATAATTATTATTCTTTTTTCTTAAAGAAGGTCAACAAGTCTAAAAGACAAGAACAACCATTTTTTGTTGGACAGCAAGACAAGAACAATGAATTAGCTGTGAGCCCGAAATACGTCCACAGAATTTTATTTTATTTTATTTTTTTCAAATATTAAAAAATTGGGAAGTACATACATCTACCATAATCATATACATATTTTCTTCTATTTGGGACTTTCTTCTCTCCAATAATGGATCAAACATAGCAAGTCTCCAATAAATTTATCTTTGCAATTAAAAGACAAAATATTGGAATGTTGACTCTAGGGTATTCAAATATAGTAAATTATTGGGATGAAATTTCGCTTAAAACACAGTATCAAAATAAGAATAAAGAAATGCCAAAACAAGAGATGTTGCTAATGCAAAAGATAGCATGACATGAAAGTGTTACACGTGAATAGCCACAGGCAACCAAATACTAATCCGATTACGTAACATAACCATGATAACTTAGGTAGATCAAGGCTAGTGTTTCGACACTACCCACATGCATTTCGCCCCACTCGATGCCACACATCAGCCAGCTCCCGCTTCCGCGATACAATTTATCTTCACAGCATAAGAAGACTCCAATCTATCTCGTCCAGCCGAACTAAACTACAAGTAGGTACTCTCAAAATGTAATCATTTTAAATGTCGAAAAACCAATGCACTGCAGATTACATCAATGATCAAAATGTTGGGATGAGAATAATAATAAACCTAATGATTATAGACCTGCACTTTTCTGACGATCACTGTCCTAAAGGACACAACTTTTCCTGACGCCACCATCCTAAGAGACAACTCAAACCAAATAAACATTTTCAAGAGTACACGAACTTATTTTCATTCATTTCTTACTCGATTTGAGTTAATGAATATACTACATTATTCTCCTCACTTATAATATAACCACAAAGGTTCAAAATAACAACCAGGTCCCACTTTAATTTAAGCTCAAAGTTAGCCAATAACTCAGTTTTTACACTTAAAAAACTGTTTTGGTCCAACAATCTCCCACATGAATGGAAAATTGGTTGTTAGTATGCAAATGATAATGCTGAAACACTATAGAGAGTACATCTTTGGAAAGATCGTGCATCGAGATAGGTAGCTTTTGGCCTTGAACCTTCCCTAGTAAAAGCACATCGGATTTCCATTCCGCTCAAATAGTGCCAACTTGATGTCTCAACTATTTAGCCGCTTGATAACCAGATCTAATGTATTCTCACACAGCCCCTTCCTAACACAATTGGTTCTCATGATTGTGTTCATTTTGGCCCTAAACAACTCCTGGTTTTCATGAGTGCTTTAGAGAATTCAAATTTCTTTATAAATTCTCACGTGCGGCCCTTCACACCAAGTATGGTAACTCCTATTAGGAATATCCTGCAATATCCCACTTGGATTTTCCAAGATATAAGAATCATTAAAAGCATAACTTACCCTAATAATCTTTGCAAGCAGCACTAGTTTATCATAGGAATAGGTAGGAGAGATTATCTCCTTAGTGCTTATTTTGAATCACGCATAATTTGGTTGTCCCTTTGAACCTAGGTCTTGGGATCTCCAGTCAACTAGGTTGGGTTGTCATTAAGGTGATTCTTTTGTTATAGGCTTTAATCTCATTCCCCTCGATGTGCAATTTACTTGCTCTCTCGTCAAACCTTTGGTAAGAGGGTCCGCTAGATTATCCTTTGACTTTATATAATCAATAGAAATAATCTCATCTGAGAACAATTGCCTAATGGTATTATGTCTACGACGTATATGTCTAGACTTATCGTTATACATGTCATTTTGTGCCCTACCAATTGCAGATTGGCTATCACAATGTATACAAATTGCTGGGCATAGGTTTAGGCCATATTGGAATATCCTCTAAAAATTGACGAAGCCACTCTGCTTCCTCTCCCCCTTTATCTAAAGCAATAAATTCAGATTCCATTTGTAACACCCCGTCCCGAGAAGGTGTACGGTACGAGTAACCTTAGGGACACATATGAGCACCAAGTGCCATTGTAGTATTTTCGGAAGTTATATATGAAATGATAAATTTAGTGAACCCGAAAATTGGTAAAAGAAGAAGGGCAAAGTTGTAATTGCCAAAAATGATATGAAAACCATAAATTGAGAAGATGAGATGCCAAAAATAAAAATTTACAAAAGTTGATGTGCAAATCTTGAGAGATGGAGGACTAACTTATAATTAAGTCAAAAATGGGATTATAAAAGGAGAGATGAGACAAACCAATGTCTCATTTGGTCTCAAAAGGCTAGGGCTTCACGTTTTGGTGAGAAAAGAAGAGGAAGGAGAGGAAGAAGAGGAAGAAGAAGGAGGAGAAGAAGAAGATCAAAAAGGTATGTTTTTGTCTTGGAATCAAGTGTATTTTGGATTCCTAAGGTTTTGGTTTGGAGATTAGTTGCTCCTTGTTCTATGGTTTTGTGGTAGAGATCACCTAAACCCTAGATTTGTTGAGGTTATGTGGGTAAAACCCCAATTGGTGGACAATAAACATGGAATCATCATATTTATATGGTTTTTATAAGAATTGGTGGACCTTAGGTTGAATTCTTGGGATTTTTACCTAGGGTTTGATTATTGAGGTTCCAAACCACTAATACAAGTGTTATGGAGTGGTTTTGGATGAATTCCATGTTGATTCTTGAGGTATTTTGGAATATAGATGTTGTATGAAGAGAAATGGTACCAAAAGAGGGAAAAAGAAGCAATTCTGGGCAAATTTTCGAAGTGGTATCGGTACCAAAATAGGGCGGTGCCTGCATCACCCAGCGTATTTCAACGGTACCGCAGACGCACAGCATTTCTGCACCGGTACCATCTGATCAAAACCAGACGGAGATTTAGATATCACCAAAGCGTACCGGTACCGCAGTGTCCAAAATGCCCAGAATTGTGTAGTTTCGCATATTTAAGCTTAAAATCATACACCGTTAGTATAGGAACCTTACTAAATGATTAAGAGAGGTTCAAATAGGATTGGAACTCAATTAAAAAAGTAGCGTACCTCGCTGCCTCGGCGAAGCGAGGACTAAGTCTAAGAAGTACGTTAAGTTTACGTTGTACGTAGGCGATTAATATTTCGCCGTATTCGTTTGAGTGTGTAGGCTAAAAGCAAAGGCGGGAAAGTGTGGAGTCGTGCTCAAGTTTAGTAAGCAAAAAGGTGAGTGTTCTAAACCTATTTTTCTCAATTACTAGTGTATTGTTATTATAAACTGTTTTACACTGGTATTTAATGGTTTTGAGTTGTAAAACCATAATTCAAAAAGCAAGCAAATGGTTTTGATTTAAACCATATTTGAAAAGCAAGCAAATGGTTTTGAATTATCAAACCATAATTAAAGCAAACAATGGTTTAAAATTATTAAACCATGTTTCAAGCAAGTAAGCAAGCAAATGGTTTTGAGTTGTAAAACCATAATTCAAAGACCAAGCAAATGGTTTTAAATTATCAAATCATAATTAAAGCAAACAATGGTTTTGAATTATTAAACCATGTTTCAAGCAAGCAAGCAAGCAAATGGTTTTTAGTTGTAAAACCATATTTCAAGAGCAAGCAAGCAAAGAGAATATTTTCAAAAACAGACCTAACTAAAATCCCTAGTTTTAATCAAGCATACCGGTCAGAGGTATTCCGTACGTGCACGGTGGTGTTAGAATATCATTCAGGCATTTTAGATTTGCCTGGTCAGCAAACTTAGGTCATGCATCATGCATTTAAAGGAGATCGCTGCACGCATGTGAAAGATATGTGTTATATGCTAACTAAATTATGGTGATGGAGGACTCATTAATTCCACCATATTTACCGAAAAAGGTGGAGTGAAGTGTGCCTAGGCCCTTCCACCTAGGCGAGCTGACCTGTGTCCGCGATCGGCACTGGGCCGATGCCCGTGCCCCGTTCACTAGGGGTACAAAGAACAGTAGGGCTGGCCTCTGAAGTGGTTGATGATTTATAAGCATGTTATACAGTTTGAAAAATCAACCACTAGTGCACGGTTGAGCCCAAGCTCCCGTGTTTGTTTTAAGCAAACGGTTGAACTCAGGCTCTCGTTTTTATTTCAAAACAATCGGTCAAGCCCAGGCTCCCGTGGTGATTTTAAAGCAAACGGTTGAGCCTAGGCTCCCATTTTTATTTTAAAGAAACTGAGCCCAGTTCCCGCTTTATTTAAAGCATGCGTTTGGTAATCGTACTCCTATGTTTATAAAAAGTTTGAAACTTTTAAAGCAAGATTTATGAAAGTTTTAGAAACTTTAAAGCAAGCAAGGGATTTGTGAAAAGTTTTATAAACTTTAAAGCAAGTAAGCAAGCAAGGCTTCCTTAAAAATAAATTGTAAAGAGGTTTACGCTCAGATATTTTCTTCCGAAAAAGCAAACATTATAATGTAAGTATACACTCACCGAGCCTGCTAATTTAATATTTTGTGTTTTAAAAAATCATTTTCCAAAGTAATGTGCACTTGACAAATGGAGCGATTAGGTATCTCTTGACATTTGTATCAGTGTTGTAATTAATAATGTTTTGTAAGGATATACTTTGAATTTGTATAATGGAGTATATGTATGTACATAGTGTAGTTGTGAAAAAGTATTGAGCCTGAGGCTCTATTGAAAGAATATTGATGGTTGCCATATTTAGGAAAGTGTAAATTTGTGTATACAGGATTTGGAATATGTCCTTGTTGCAGTCGACATGCTGCCGAGATTTTATTAAATTATAAGTTGGAAAAAGAAAAATTTTTATACGAGGTTAAGCAAGCAATACGACTTTGCTTCACAGGATTTTCTAATCGTTAGAGGTAACGACTGGGGATTTCTGTGGAGTGGCCGGCACACCTATCGCTGGTAGGGGGTGGGAGTGTGTCACCATTGTGGATATGGAAATACACATTTGCTTTGAGGATTTCCAAGATACAGTTGTTCCATCAAGTGTAAAAACATAACCACTTGTAGATTTTGTATCATTCATATCAGATATCCAGTTTGCATCACTATACCCTTCTAGTAATGCTGGATATCTTGTATAATGCAATCCATAAATTTGGGTATATCTTAGGTATATAAGAAACCTGATAATTGCCTTCCAATGGTCTACTCCTGGATTACTCGTATATCTACTTAGTTTACTAACGGAGTATGCTATATCTGGTCTAGTGTAGTTCATGACATACATTAGACTTCCAATGATATGAGAATATTCCAATTGTGATATGCTTTGACCAATATTTTTAGACAAACGAAGATTTATATCAACTGGTGTTCTAGCAATGTTGTTTTCATCTTTGTCGAACTCGTCAAGTAATTTCTCAATATAATGTGATTGAGATAATATAAGTCCACCAAATCTTCTTGAAATTTTAATTCCTAGTATAACAACCATAACACCCAAATCCTTCATTTTAAATTTACTAGACAACATCTTCTTGGTAGTTGTAATAATATAATTATTACTACCCAAAATAAGCATATTATCCACATATAGGCAAACAATGATGTATCCATTATTTGTGTCTTTAACATAGACACGTTTATTACATTCATTAATTGTGAAACCATTTAACATCATTACCTTGTCAAAATTTTCATGTCATTGTTTTGGTGCTTGCTTTAAACCATAAAGCGATGAACAAGTTCATATACTTTCTTCTCTTGTCCTGCAGAAATAAACCATTTGAAGTTTGGCCATATAAATTTCCTCTATTTGCTTCACCATTTGTGACAGCTATTACATCCATTTCCGAGATATCTCAAGATTATGCAATGCTGCAATAGCTATGAGCATACGAATAGATGTTATTCTCGTGATAGGAGAGTAAGTATCAAAGTAATCAAGACCTTCTTTTTGTTTATAGCCTTTTGTTACAAGTCTAGCCTTGTACTTATCAATTGATCCATTAGTTTTTATTTTCCTCTTGAAAATCCATTTACACCCCAATGGTTTACTCCCTAGAGGAAGATCAACTAACTCCCAAATGTGATTATGCATGATGGATTCAATTTCATTATTTACAGCTTCTTTCCACATGGGTGCTTCAGGAGTGGACATTGTTTCATTGAAGCTTTGAGGCTCATTTTCTAACAAATATGTTAGAAAATATGGACCAAAGGACTTGGAAGTCCTTGCCCTTTTACTATGTCTAAGTGTCTCTTCACTTTCATCATTTAAAGACTTATGGTCTATATCACTAGTTGTAGTATCATGAGTTCTTTTAAGAGAACTCCCATCACATGCATTTTTAATAGGAAATATATTTTTATAGAATGATGCATTTCTTAACTCAATTATTGTATTGACATGATGTATATCAACAATATCATATTTATGCACTAGAAAACGATATACATTTATGCATATGTCTGGACCTTTTGAATAATGGTATTGGGTTAAAAGCCATGTTACCCACATGTAGGTGGGCTATTTGATTTTATTTATCAACAATCAATCAATTTTAGGAAAGTGTAATATGAGTAATTGGAAAATAAAAAATTAGAATTAAGATGCACAAATGTAATAGTAAAGTAATATACAAACATGGGAAAACATAGAATGTTGGAAAATAACAAATCGGGTAATGGGCTACAAGGTACAATACAATAATACACAAGATCAAAATAAATATACATACATGAAATAGGAAAATAAATATACAAACTAGCCTAAACATACGAAATAATAAAGTAAAGTAAGGAAAAATATAGAGCAGGAAAATGAACATACAATGGAGCCCAAACATTGAATAGTATAAGATGTGACTTTTTGTCTCTTAGAAAGTTGTAGGTTTTTCAAAGTAAAGATATTTGCAAGCTAAGTAAAACGGCTAGAAAATGTTGTCTTTTTTTTTGTTGGCTTCCATATGTTTCACACGTTATTAGATATTTAAAAGAAGCTTCTTTTTATTTATTTAATTTGTTGTTTCCGCACTACTGAATTGAATTGATCAAAACATAGAAGGCGAGCCCGGACCGAGTCACTGAGTCATTATATCACAATGACGCGTCTTAACGGTATAAATTGTACGGTTCAGACTAATTAATTAATATTTTACATTTAATAATTTATATAAGGAAATGGTGTGACAGACTATTAAGATTAAGAAGAAGAAGAGGAAGGCCGTGTCAAATGGAAAGTACGGCGCTACCCTCCGCCGCCCTGGTGGACCAATCAGCTCATGCCAATAATGAGCTGTTTTGATATACGTGGCATACTAATGGGGCCCACACGTCTTTCCGAAAATACCCCCGCACTTTTTTGCTATATATAGATCCATCTTCTTCAACATCTTCTCCAACATCCTCTCGTTATAACTTATAAGCTCAAAAAAAGAAAAAAAGCACTTTCTTCTCAGGCTCGGCTCTGCTCTGCTCTGTTTATTATTCAAAGATGGCGCAAGTTAGCATCGCGAAGGCCGTTATGATCCTCTTCGCAGTTGCGGTGTTCTCCTTAACAACAGCCACAGTATCGGCGCAGGAAATTACTCCGGCGGCATCGCCACCGGACGTTGGATCGGCTTTCTCTGTTCCTCTCCCCAATCTCATGATTGTTTCATCTCTGATTCTTTCCCTCGTTGCTCTCGTGAAGCACTGATTCCATTTTATACTCGATCTTCCTTCTGTTTATGCTTTATAGAAGGATGGAGTATTGTATATTTATTGTATCTGTTGTTGAGGATTATATTGTATCCGTTGCATTGGATCTATCGGATTGATTCTCATTATTTTATAAATAAATATTAATTTTTATTATTCTTGTTCAATTGTTATGAGTTTTGATTATAAAAACAATGCTTTAAAATATCTATTTTAGATCCGGAATAAATTTTGATATTCCTTATTAATAAAACGACAAACAGTTTTCTTTCTTGCCATGGACATTGCCCATTGGAAAATAAAATTTATGAACCTGTTGTTTACTCACTGTTTTTAAGAATTATTTTTGTTCTAAAAAACAAGAAAAAAAAAACAAAACATGTTTTGATTCTCTCTTTTGTTGGAAAAAAACAGGTTGATAAAATGCAGAGAACAAGAATGGTTTTTTTTTTTTTTTCTTTGTACCAAACGGTGTTTTTGTCTTTTCCAAAATGTTGGGAAAATTCGGGTTAGTTTTTCTCCAAATTAACAAATGTTACTATTCATATGAATAGTACTCTCAAAGAAAATACCCGGTAAAACACTGATACAAAATAATGATCATATTAATGTCTCACAAGAACACTGTAAATTTAATGAGGCTCTATATCACCTCACGTCTCCCGAAATAATAACGAACAACTCCCACTCGACGAAAAAGAATTACAAACTTAAGACTATAAATCAATTTTCCTAAGAATCGAGGGCAAAAGTAAATACCCAAAACACCAAGCAATACTACAAATAAATTTTAAGCCTCGAGTGAGAGTGCTACATAAGAGAAGAGGATTCTCCTTTATAGTGGGAGAGAGGGATGGGAGCAAATCCCACATCCAACCGATGTGGGATTGCTTTATTTTTCAAAAAGCAACAAATCTCCACCTTGACAAATAAGCGAATCCCATCTCAAAACTTCTCTTCAACAAAAGCTGCAACGCCTCCAAATGTGCTCAACGACACAATCAAACTTTTGCAATGTTGATCAAGTCTAAACAATGATTGAACTTGATCGTTGTCACCACCTTAGTCAACATATCTGCAGGATTTATCATCGGGCCTTGATCTTCCTCAATTAAGACTCCGACATTCTTCAATGATTTCCGCGACAAAATGATACTCACATCAATATGCTTCGGGTCTCGCATGAAAACTTGGTTCCTCGCTAACAACAGCACTGACCGGGTCACAAAACACCGTGAACTCGCTTTTGACCAACACCATCATCGGGCAACCCTTATAGCCATATTTAACTCGCTCTCGTCAGAGACAAGGCCAGGTTGTCAACTAGAAGTAGACTTCCAACTAACCGGGTGTTGCAAGAGTAAACACATAACCAAGAGTTGACATCCACGCGATCAAGATCACCAAAGATAATCGAATCGGCAGCATCCAATTACATGCTGACCAACCATATCATCCTTCTTAAATATTAAACCAACATCTAAGGTTTTCTAAATGTACCTTAGAATCCATTTCACTGCTTGCCAATGTTCTTTTTCAGGATTATGCATATACCTACTCATAGTCCCAACTGCATGTGAAATGTCAGGCCTTGTACACACCATAGCATACATCAAACTACCACTGGAAATGCATAAGCCACCATATCTTCAAACCGAGCAGGTTTCCTAATCTCTCTTCGCCTTCATGGCAATTGGTAATCCCCGTTGTTGCCGAGGTTCTTCGCTTGAAACCTCTTCCTCTCCAACATTTGCTTCATGATCCGTCTGCTGGTCTTCAACTAGTTTAGCCGGGGTCAGTTCAAACTCCACCGCTTCGAGTACCTCCACCTCGCAGCCTTCCCTTTCGCTGGCCGGTGCGTTCTCCGACACTTTTCCATCCGTTGTTACCTCTCTCAGCATGGCAACATTCATCAAAGTAACATCCCCGCTAGAAATAATTTTCAAGATGCATTAACTGCAGCCTGCAGATCCCCGACACCCGAGGTAACTCCCATAAACAATGCCTTTTTAGCCCTTGGATCCAACTTAGATTCCTTTACATGATAATAAGCAATGGAACCAAACAAACGTAAAGTATCATAATCATTTGCAAGTTTTCCGCACTCATACCTCCAAGTGCATGCCTTGCCATTTAGTGCAAATTGGATGGTAGACGGTTAATGAGATGATCAGATACATAATACCTCACTTAACCGCTTGCTCAAACCAAAGATTGGAAAACATACACCGAACTTTCTCCAACAAGGTTCGATTCATGCATTCTGCCACCCCATTCTGCTGCGGAGTATCTCTAACTGTAAAGTGTCGAGATATGTCTTCCTTCTTACAAAAATAAGAAAATTGATCATTTTTATATTCTGTACCATTGTCAGACCGGAGTACTTTAATCTTCCTCCCTGTCTGGTTCTCCACCATTTTCTTCCATACAAGAAATGTTTCAAACACCTCATCTTTGGATTTCAACGTACACACCCAAACTCTTCTGGAAAAGTCATCAACAAATGTAACAAAATAATGTTTACCTCCCAAGGAAGTCGTCTTGGTTGGTCCCCATACGTCTGTGTGAATATAATCCAATATACCTTCAAGATTATGGATTGCGGTGCCGAACTTCACCCCTTTGCTTTCCCGTAACACATTGCTCGCAAAATCCAAACTGGGTAAGTCTTTGCACCTTTCAATAACCCGTGATAGCCAACGTTTGCAAAAATTTCTCTCCAAAGATGTCCAAGTCTCATATGCCATAACCTGACATCTTGGGTTTACTTGTTCGGCTCCGACATCGCGCCGTCCCCACCGGCCAGGTCGCCGATAAAGGTACAAGGTTTCTCCCGATACCTTTCATCATCACAAGTGCTCTCAAACAACTTTCGTAATCCTATTTCTGTATAATGATAGTGAAACTCACACCAAAGGTTCCCAAAGAAATGAGATTCTTTCAAGTTTCTCGAATGTACCGAACATCTGGCCAAGACTGGTCTAATTCACATGATTCTTCAAACTGATTGAACCGATCCCAACTATCTTGCAAGGTTGATTGTCTGCCAGATAAACAAGTTCTGTAAAGTTGAAGAACCACTCCTTTCTGAAACACATATGGAATGAGCATGCTGAATCACACAACCATTCATCAAGACTTCAGTCATCGATGATTAATACCAAGGCGTTGAAAATCGACTTTATCATCTTCAAATACTTCCACACATGCTCAGATGCACCCTTCTCTTTTTATGCGCCGACGCCTTTCTTCCAATGCCCTTTTTCGTGACAAAAGGCACATTCATCTTTTGCAAGTTTACCTTTGATTGAGATCTTCCCTTTCCCCCGGTTTTCATTGACACACCTCGAATGTTGTGGGCTTCACTCAAATTGAGCTCCCTGTGGTTCTAATTTATCTTTTTTCTCGATCTCATTAGAATACGTAGTAGTAGTTACTTCCTTTAAAAGTTATTGTTTCCTTCCCACCAACATACTAAGATGTTCATATTCATCGTGAAGGAAGCTAACAATATCAAAGCCTTATCAACATCACTTACTTTCTCATCTAGATTCAATAAATCAGTTACTAATGAATCAAATTTGGTGATGTGATCATTCATAGTGGTACTTGGTTTATACCGAAAGCTGCATAACTGCTCTCGTATAAAGCTTGTTCTCTCAGGTTTTCTTCATGAACTTGTCTTCCATCTCCTTCCATTAAATTTGCTTCGCAGACGCCTCCCTCATAAACGGATATTTCAATAGATAATCAATCGCACTTCACATGCTAAACGATTGATTCGTGTCCAATCTTTCTCATCAACATCTTCTGGTCTGTTTTCTTCTAGTACAACATCAAGCTCCCGTTGGAAAAGAATATCCTACACCTCACACTGCCACATGCCAACGTTATTGGTGCCATCAAATTTCTCCACATCAAATTTGGTATTAGTCACCATTGATCTTGATGAGAATCCTTCACGAGAGGTCGATGTCAGACCGTATCCAATCGACATTTCTACAACAAATAGTTGTTATCAAGGAATGCCACTATCTCAATAGAATCTTTGCGAGGTGAAGACTTACAAAGCTGCAACCACAGAGCATACTCAGAAACTATAGAACAAAAATGCCAAAAGCCCAAAGGAACCTTTTCTGATGTGGAAGATCAGATAACACTGCAACCACAGAGCATACTCAGTAGAACCTTGGCTCTGATACCAATTGTTGGGAAAATCTGGGTTAGCTTTTTCCCCAAATTAACAAATGTTACTATCTCATATGAATATACTCAACGAAAATTCCAAGAAACATCGATATTAAAATAAATGACAATCTAAAGCGTAAAATAATAACAAATAAAGAACACCAAAATTTAACGAGGTCTCTAAGTATCACCCTACGTCCTCGAAATAACAAACAACTCCCATCACGAAAAGAAATTACAAACTTAAGACCACAAATCAATTTCCCTAGCGCAAATCGGCGCAAAGTAAATACCCAAAACACTCCAATACCAACAAATTCTTGGCCAATGAATATGTGTTATTAAGAGAAGAGGGGGATTCTCCTTTTATAGGAGAGAGGGATGGAGCAAATCCCACATCCAACCGATGTGGGATTGCTTTATTTTTCAAAAAGCAACATAAAATTTTTTATCTATGAACAAAACCGACCCTACATATTACTTCAACCAGTAAAAATAATAATTACTATTATTCTTTTTTCTTAAAGTAGGTCCACAAGTCTAAAAGACAAGAACAACAATTTTTTGTTGGACAGCAAGACAAGAACAATGAATTAGCTATGAGCCCGAAATACGTCCATGTAATTTTATTTTATTTTATTTTATTTTTTCAAATATTAAAAATTGGGAAGAACATGCTGATCACCATAATCATATACATATTTCTCTCTCTCAAGTGACTTTCTCTACAATAATGGATCAAACACCGCAAATCTCTAATAATAGGTTTAAACTTTAACCAAAAAAAAAATAAAATAAAATAAAAAAATATATATATATATATAATAGGTTTAAACTTAAAAAATTTTGAGAAATTATATTTTATATAAGTTTTTTCTTTTCCAAAAAAAAAAAATTTTTTTTTTTTTTTTTTTTTTTTTTTTTTTTTTTTTTTTTTTTTTTTTTTTTTTTTTTAATTAATTTATTTTTTAAATGTGATTGATATATTTTAATAAAAATAATTTTATTTTTTAATAAACAAATATAAATATAATCAAAGTATTTTTTTAATACTTTTTATTTTAATATAAATACAAATATAAATATAATTATTTTGAATAGTTTCAAAGTAATAGACTTTCTTTAACAATCGCTTTTGAAAAATATTTATTTTGAAAATTGTTATTCAGGATCTTCTTAAAGAAAGAAATTTTTTTTTAAAAACTAAAATGTTTTTAATTTGTTTCATAAGTTTTTAGATATGTTTTAAGAAAAAGCCCCCACGTGTTTTATTTTTAAATTAATTTTCAAATTTATATAATTTTTTTTTGATAACTAAACACCTCTAAGCTTATAAGATAAGAAATGTTTTCATTGTGACTTGAACTCATGACCCCCTCTCATCTCTATGTCATGCCTTTTTAAAATGTTGGACTCAAATTTATATAATTATTTTCAAGATAATAAAATTAAATAATTATTTTTGTCCAAGACTTAAATGCAAAACTTGTGCAAGTTGAGAGTTTTTAGTTTTTATTTTTTATTTTTTTTGCTAACCAAACTTAACAAGTCAATAAAACATAGCTCAAGTCGGTGGGCATAGGGAAGGAATGAGTCAAGGGTCAAGTCCTATTAAAGACAAACAAAATATTATAATGTAATTCAAAGTGAATAGATGGTAAAAAAAAAAAAAAACTTAACCATTAGTTGTAGCAGTGCAACCCGTACAACGGTCTCAAACGAAGATCATCATGAGACCCATCATGTCACACCACAACAGTAAAACTCTGTGCTGATTGTTTTCACTCTGCCTTAAACTCATTAGGAGAGCAGCCCGACTAGTTTGTACAAGTTTTGACCAAAATCTTTACTCATAATCATGTTAAAGGCCAACAACAAACTCCCAAAACTTAACTGGGGTTGACCTATTCGAAATCTGAAGGAGCTTCACCAATAAGTCACCTACACGCACCTATAGAGCGCTCTCGCCATATTCTCCTAAAACTTGCCAGCATATTGATCTTCATATGCCATACAATTGGTTCGTGACACTCATTGAGCCCTACTTGCAACATTTTTCTCTTTTGATTTAAAATAAAATAGGTACATGCCCATCACACCTTAAACAACAGGCAAGGGGAGGGTCACGAGTTCGAGTCACAGTGGGGATAGATACTATTTTGTATGCCAAATATATAGTTTGTAAAAAAAAAAAAGTACATTCTCGTTTGAGTCCCAGTGTTTAGATGTAAAAAAAAAAAATAGGCAAGATATAGAGAGGAGAGGGTCTCGGGGTTCGAGTCATAGTGTTTAGGTGTAGTAAAAAAAAAGAAATATAAGGGGAGGTGAGGGAAATTATCCATAAATGATAAAATATCTGGAAGAGCGTGGACATGTTTTAAAATTTTTAAGAGTGTTCAAAATTGTATTATCCTCCATTATACTAGGGATGGCAACGTTGACATTAAAAAAGGTGAAAAAAAAAGAAACAAAAAGAAATAGAGAAGTAAATCAAAATGAAATAATTATACATGTTAGACTCTCCAATTTTGTTATATTCAAGTCGATTGTGAAAACCATCGATTATATGCTTCAAATTAGATACTATGTACATTATCATGAACATCCCAGTAGCTCCCAAGGCTGCAGAATTATCACAACCTCTAGAAGTACTTGTAAAACTTGTCTTCGACATGGCTCCTTTGAGTGCTACCATATGTTTGCTTCGCGCATGCTCAGAGGCGTTGGCCATTAAGGCTTCATAAAACATAACAAAAGTTGTTTATGTAATTTAACTAACGTTAAAATCTAGACCGATAATCAATAAAAAATAGTGGTTCACATTTCACTGGTCAAATCGCGATCGAATCTATGACTTAATAAGTATGTAGTTTATATTTTATTAAAATTTAAAAATTATATATATAATTAAAATTAATAATATTTAAATATTATTTATTCTACCCTATAAAATCTGTTAATATTTTATTGTGGCTTGTAACCCATATAAGGCTTGTTAATGTTGGATCATCTCTTGGATATGACCCATTTTGGTAAAATGTCAAGGTACATTGTATTGATCGATTCTTTAAACACGTCCAATTCACCCTGTTTCGATGATTCGACCATTTGTTTGATAGGAAAACAACTCCTACTATTGAATTGAACTGGAATATCGATTGATCGATGGTTGGACTAGTTCAATCGGTTGGTCCGGTTTTCAAAATATTAATAATTACTCATAATTTCTTTCCACCATTTTTTCAATTATGAATAATTTTAAATTAACCATGTGTATCCAAACTTAACTCGAGTTTCACTATTTCATTTCAAAGCTGTGGCTCGTTGAATTTAATGGATCGAAGTTAATTTTGATTATATTCGAGTTCATTTAATTCATGTTTGGGTGTGGGTTGGGTTGAGTCTCAACCCGACCCCGCTTGACTGAGTTGTATCCTTATTGGTGTATGATTCAATAACCAAAATACCTTAGTTAATTATCATTTGTTTGGCTCTTATAAAGTCTTAAGAAAAAAATTAAATTAGTTTTTATTTTTTATTTTATTATAAAAATATGATAGTGTGGACATTGCATTTTTTGATATGATGTGTTCCCACTCAAAGACAAGACTCGTTTTTTTTCTTTTTCTTTTTTTGTATTTTTGAAAAAACCCATTTTGAAAACGGGTTTGGAGTCGCCACTTATTTTATTATTTTTTTTAAAGGAAAACAAAATAAGAAAGAAAACCCTAAATGTGACTCATAATAGGAAAAACAAATATGTGAAAAACGAGTCTAGATCCGAGGGTTAGGTTACCTATTAGGAATGTGACACCCCAATTTCCTGGGGTCATTTTTGTACTCTTTTTATTTTATTTTAGTTTTTTAACACGTCCATGAATCAAAGTGTAAGAGCACCAGAGTTCGAACAGCCAGACAGCAAAGTGCAAATGCGGCCACAAGACAAAGATCAGTCTCCGGCCGCACGTGCAAGATACTACACGCTAGGCGCTTCGCTGAAGCCACAGAGCTCTACTATGATAACACCCAGCCCGTCACCAGACAACACCCAAAGACCGTAAGGCGACACAAACAGCCTAACCTCGTCATGACATACTTCGGGCCTAATAATCGGCGACTCTATCGCGGACACAAAAAGTCATGTCGCGACACAAAAGTGAACCCACAAGGCAGCACCATGGTCGCGACACAGAAAGATTGTGTCGCAACACAAAAACCCTAGCTGCCCAAAACCCTGTTGCGACACAAGGTGAGCCAGCTCTATCACAACCAAGGATGAAAATATCGGTTTCGACGAATATATCGGTACTTGGATTTTACGGATATATCGGATATATCGGAGATATATCGGTGGATATTTTTACATGAATATCGATATATCGGAAATTAAATTGTTGTGATCAATCCATAATCGTTGGATCAAGTCAGGATTTCAAATCTGGCCATTTAAATATATCTCTTATATCTCCCGATATATCGCCGATATATCCTCAATATATCTCGATATATCTCCGATATATCCCGATATATCTCGGATATTTTACCAAAAAATTAAACTAACGCTACAAGGCCTACGCACTGATATTTCCACGATATATCGGGTCCAAAATCGATATATCGGCGACACGCCAAATATCACCGGAGACCGAGAGACGGGAGATATATCGACGGATATATAAGATATTTTCATCCCTGTCGGAGATATATCGGAGATGTATCGGAATATATCGGAATATATCAGGATATATCGAGGATATATTGGCGATATATCGGGATATATCGAAGATATATCTAAATTGTCAAATTTGAAATCCTAACTTGATCCAACTGTTATGGATTGATCCAAATACAAAGAAGATCTAATCTGCCAAATTTGGCAATATAAATTAAAACCAACAACTATTTTGACCCAAAAAAAAAATTTATAAATACCTCTAAAATCATTCAATTTGATCACAAATTCTCTCACCCATATCCAATCTTCATTTCACTTTATTTTTTTTTTTATTTCTGATAGTTTATATGATGCTTTCATATTTTAAATTAGTTAATTTAGTAATAACATATTAATAAATTAACATTTCATTAATACTATATTAATAAATATTAGTTAATATTTGAAACGAGCATGTTGATGAACCCCGAATTTCCTATCCATCGAGAAGTGTGGATACAAGTCAAGACATTTATTGTAACACTCGAAAGATACCAGCTTTCTGGACTGTAGGTATATTAAAAGCTAAATAGGAGTTTTCGTAAAAAACAAAAAAAACAAGAGATTCTAAGTTATATCCTAAGCAAGGGGTAGTGCTCTTAACTTATCCAATTGTGATATATACGACATAAAATAATTATTTGACGCTGCAAAGATAAATGGTATCAGCGATAAATTAAGAATTGAAACAGCGAGATACGAAATCAAAAAAATAGAGATGGGCTATAAGAGAATAACAAAAGTCGATTTACTAATATTTAAATGCCAGGACTTAAGTGCAATTAAGTGCTAATAAGGGAGTATAATAGAGGGGTTAGACAAACAAAAGTCATTTGTCTATATTTTAGCTGTGTGGCTCACGTTTTGGTGAGGAGAAGAGCCATGAGAGCTAAGAGAAGGAAGAAGAGTAAGAAGGTTTATGAGTGAGGTTCAAAAATCAGGTGATAGTTCGCCAGAACCATAGGTAATCGATTCTAGGACTTCAGTGTTTAATGTGACGCTCCTTTGCAAATGTTTGCGTAAAAGAGCACATGAACCTTTGAATCAGTTTGGGCTATGAGTAAAACCCCAATCGGGGGAGAAAATAACCATGAAATCATCAAATTATGTGGTTTTATAAAGAATTGTGGACCTTAGGTAGGGCTCCTGATTTTCACTTAGGGTTTTGAGGTTTGGAGGTTCCATAGCACCACCTCTAAGTGTTGTGGAGTTGTTTTAGATGAATTCCATGTAAATTTGAGGTATATGAATTATATGTATATGGACTATAGAGTCAATTGGATGCAAACATACTAAAATGCAAGAAACACACAAATTCGAAAAATTTCAAGGGACTGCCTCGTATAGAAATGCCTGCTTTCCCTGCTCGACCATTTGTCGTATTTTGACCATAACTTGCTCATTTCTGATCCAATTTGAGTGATTCAAGTTGCTGGTTAAAATAGACTTCAAGGAAAATCAAACATATAGAAATAGGCATCATCAAATTCTGATTATAAGTGGCCTAAAAATTTACTCAAAGTAGGGCCATGTGTGCTTCACCATCTGTTCTCGGTACAAGAAATGCCTGCTTTCTCGCTTTCGACCATTTGTCGTGATTTTGACCATAACTTTGCTCATTTCGATTTGATTTGAGTGATTCAAGTTTCTGGTTAAAATAGACTTCAAGGAGAATCAAACATATAGGAAATAGGATTGTCAAATTTCTGATTATAAGTGGTCTAAAATTTACTCAAAGTAGGCCATGTGTGTTTACCTGTCTGTTCAGCTTTTGAATATAGTTAGCCCGGTTGTTTTGACGTGACCGTGAGTTTCCCCGGTGCTCGACGGTGATTCCAATGGAGAAGAACCCTTAGCACCTTAGCTTTAAAATAGTACAAAGAGATAATGTCAATATGAAGTTAAGACTCTGGAAAATGAGTAATACAAACTGTACCTAGTGTAATCAAGAATGGACTAGTTGGCATGAGTCATAACTTTAGTTGGGATGATCCTGATGGATTGATTCCAATTCCTATAAAATAGATTCATAGAGGAATAAGAATATATGAATGAATGTATGGGGATTAAAGAAATTATGGTTAATGTAGTTGTGGTTTTGAAAAAGGTGAAAGCGACTATTTAAGTGAACGTAACTCGACAAGCAAGCTGGATTGAAAGGACCGTGGGAGTGTAAAACTAATATTTTTGAAAATTGAGTTTTAGCGTAAATGATTTTAATGAGAAAAGGAAAGATTAATATAAATGTTTATATATGGATATCCATAAGAATGTAGTAAATGTATAAATGTTTACTTTATTCAAATATATGTATTTATATTAAATGTTTATATATGTATATGTTAGCATTATGAAAGTTTAAAATGTAAAGAAGAATGCATATAAATGTATAAAATGATAAAGTAAAGGTTTTAAATGGATTTATAAATGTATTTGAAAGAAATGTTTTACTCGATGGTTACCCTAACCCCATATGACTGTTATGACCGAGTATCGCCGAGATACCTGCTGCAAGGATTTAGAGGGTAAAGAATAGGTTACTAATCGAGGGAGGAATTAGGTGTCTAGAGTAATATCCTTACACGTGATAAGGTGCAGGATCGAACCCTATGCAAAGCGTGAGAGTTTCAAGAAGATAGTGGCAGGATCGGAATGTGACTGCCCCTCACCGCCAATACCCTAAACTGCTCGGTGTTTATTTCCTCGGGTTCCATCGTAAAGAAAGAAAGAATAAAGGTTGTTAAGGCCTAAATGGATTTAATTTGTATGGGTATTTATTATAAAGAAAGAAAGCAGTTTATGCATAAATGTTTAAGGTATAAATTGATTTTAATTGTATAAGTATGTATTACTTTTGAGAACAAATGTTATTTTAATGAAAATGTACACTCACCGGTCTTTAGCTCATTCTTTCCGTATGTTTTCAAAAAACATTTTCTGTGACCCGAGACAGTGCGCCCAACAGAGGATCCTCCCCGTGCAAAGGAGTCGAGCCATTGATGAGACGACACCAGGATTTTACCAGATATAATTTGGTATATTGTATATGTTGAATATTTTGTTATGTATAAAGTTGAAAAGGAATCATGGCTTTGATCCTCAAGTGGACTGAGGTACGTAGGGCGGTCGGCTTGTCCGGCTCAAGCCCACCTTTGATAAAACAAATGCATGGAATTGAAGAAGGCTGAAATGTTTTGATGATTGAAATGAACAAATGTATATATGTATATATTGTTTTGATCAAGGTGGACGAGAGTCCTAAACGGAAGTTTAGAAGTTGAGGATTGAAAGATTAGAAGTGTTTTTAAATGTTTTCGCAGTTTTGTAGATTGGGAAAGTCCGAAAATGAGGAAACTCGCCAATTTTTCCGAAAAATCCAAGCGTTTCAAAAGGAAAGAAAAAAAAAAAAATTTCACTTCGTCTCATTATTTTCTAAAGATACGTTGCTGACCTGTAAAGGGGTTCGCTCCATGGATTTTATTCACCGTTGCAGAAAAGTTTTTATATCCATTGAGTGCTCTAGAGGTCCCCCGCTTCAAGGAGGTTAATCCGGTCGGGATCCTTCAACGGGTATCGCAGCCACGCTTTGAAAATGTTATAAAGATTTGAAATTTTTATTTTCATATGATTGTTTTAATGTTTTATTTTAAAATTACATAAATTATTTATGTGATTTAAAATCATATATGCATTACATGACATATTAATTTTTTTTAATTCACAGAAAATGCGTCATCGAGGCCGACCCCTCACCAGGAGAGCTCCTGAGGCAGTAGTACCACCACCCGAGGAATATGTTGATGAGTCTGCTTATGTTCCTCCACCCACAGCATGCAGGGCCCTACGCCACCACAAATGTACGGCCACCACCCCGAGGTCGTGGGAGGACAGATACCTTGTAGAGCAAATGGCTCACTTTAGCCATCAAGCATGATGTACCCGAGAGCCGAGCTTTTATAGAGAGGGGGCTGCAAAAGCTAGGCACCTGAATCATGATGGATTGGGAGACCCTGAAAAGGCTTCGTCATGGTTAGAGGGAAATGAACTGCCTACAGTGATGTAGTGTACGGACGGTGCTGCATGGTCATTTTTTCTCGCCTTTCCTACGACGCAGCATTGGAGTGGTGAGGGTACAGTTGAGATGCCTGCAGGGAGTGTCCCTGGGCATGTTTTAAGGAAGAGTTTACAGATATTTGTTCCACGCCATCGAGATGCAAAGGCCGAGAGTTCTTAGCCGGGCTGCGACACTCGTGACAGATTATGAGCGCAGCTGAGTCGCGACATGTCCCATTTATCGTGATGACGGTTTCACACCAAGAGATTTGTCAGAGGTCTCGTCCGCAGATTAGACCATAGTATGGCTGACAAATTTCACACACAAGACGGCCAGTGGCAGAGGTCGCAGCTAGTGGTCAGAGGAGCATGGGGTTGAAATCCCGGTGCTACTTCACTCACCAAGGACGTAAACGGAGTGGGCTCACGGGGTTCAGTGGAGTTCCAGTAAGGGGGGCTCAAGAGGGGAGGAAAGACACAAGGGATTCGGTGGCAAGAGTCTACCAGCAATGTACCAGCTGTGGTTCAGTTGAGGCCACGCACAGTAGCTCCAAGGGTCCAAAGCCGCAGGTGCTCGTGGAAGAACCATTATGGTGAGTGCATCGGGCAATGTGCACAGCTTGCTTTATGCGGACAACCCGGACATCACAAAAGAGTGCCCGCAGATAGTTTCCAAAGGATCAGAATGGGATGCATGGTGACAAAGGCGCTCGCTATCGTGAGGTCGAGTCGAGTCGAGAGGCCTCCGCGTAGGCCCCACTACATTTACTAGATCTGGAGGACCAGCAGGTAGAGGTCAGCCATCCAGAGGACAGATGGGACGACTCGACACTGTGCTAGGGTGCTTGGCAACACCCAACAGAGTGATGTGAAGACTGCAGGTCATGACATGTACTATCCAAGTTTGTGATAGTGATGCTTATGTCTTGATAGATCCGGGTGCCACTCACTCATTTATTTCTGTGAAATTTATTGCACAAGTGAACATAGAGATACAACCCATAGATTGTAGTATGGTAGTCTCTCTTCCTACAGGAGATTCACTTATAGCAGATAGAGTATACATGGGTTGTAGAGTGATTATTGAGGGCTATGAGTTTATGGCCAATTTGGTATTGTTGGACATCCAGGACTTCGATGTGATACTAGGGATGGACTGGTTGTCTCGACATCACGCTACCATGGATTGTTTCAAGAAAGAAGTTAAGTTCTGCAGACCGGGGGAACCAGAGATTACTTTTTGTGGGGTAAGAAGGATATTGTCCTCGAGTATGATGTCTGTAATGATGGCTGGGAAGATGCTCCGAAAGTCATATCCGGGGTATCTAGCCTATGTAGTTGAGGTGAGGAAGGGATGAGGTGAGACCTGAAGACATTCGTAGTCGAGAATTTCCATATGTGTTTCCGGGGACATCTTCCAAGATTACCCCTGCATGAGAGATTGATTTTCAGATCGAGTTAGCCTCAGATGCAACCACTTCGAGAGCGCCATGTGATGGCCCCCGCACTGGAAAGAACTTAAAGTGCGATGGGAAGAAATGGTCAACAAGGGGTCTGGCTGCATCGAGCACATTCCTCGGGGGAGCACCTGTTTTATTTGTGAAGAAGAAGGACGAAAGCATGCGATTATGTATTGATTACAGAGAGTTAAATAAGGTAACAATATGTAATCAGTATCCTCTTCCGAGGATTGATGATCTCTTTGATCAGTTACAGGGAGCTAAGGTATTCTTCAAGATTGATTTGAGGTCAGGCTATCATCAGTTGAGAGTTCATGATGAGGATGTTCCTAAGACAGCATTCAGAACACGGTACGGGCATTTTGAGTTTCTAGTCATGCCATTTGGACTTACGAATGCCCCAGCCGCTTTTATGGATCTCATGAACATAATTTTCAGGCCTTACTTAGATCAGTTTGTTATCGTGTTTATTGACGATATATTGATCTATTCGGGCAGTGGAGAAGAACATGCAGAGCACTTGAGGATAATTCTGCAAACATTGCGGAACACTGCTATATGCTAAACTTAGTAAGTGTCGGGCTAGCTCGATGTTGTCGCTTTTTGGGACACATAGTTTCGTAGAGGGGGTCTCGTGATCCGTTAAGGTCGGTTATACTAAATTGGAAACCTCCTACGAAAGTGTTACGTAGATATGAGCTTTCGGGTTTAGCGTGGTATTACCGTAGTTCGTTGAGGGATTCTGAAGATAGTCGCACCTTCGACAGACCGATTTGAGGAAAGAGGAACCATTTTTATGGTCGAGGTTTGCTAAGAGAGTTTCGAAGGAACTAAAAGAAGATTGACTCCGCCTCCAAGATTGACTTACACTTCCATCGCAAGGTGATGGCTTTGCAAATGGGCCAGATGCCTCAGGCAAGGCTTAGGCTGTGTATTAATGCAAGTAATGACAAGGTGATCGCATATGCTTTCAGCAATTGAAGAAGCATGAACAGAATTATCCTACACACCACCTTGAGCTAGCAAAATGTAGTATTTTGCCTCTATGGGATATGGAGGCATTACTTATATGGAGTGCCCTATAGGATTTTTACATCATAAGAGCTTGCAGACTGCTTACTGCATGAACTCGAACATGAGACAGAGAAGATGGATTGAACTGATCAAGGATTATGAATGTACCATTGAATATCATCCTGGAAAGGCGAACGTGGTAGCAGATGCTCTTAGTAGAAGACCCATGAGTTCCCTATCACACGTGAGGGCCATGCATCTTCCTCGACTCATAGAATTGAGGTCCTTGGGTGTGAGACTGGAACTGACAGATTCGGGAGCACTGTTAGCCACATTTCATGTACGTCCTGTATTGATAGACAGGATTAGAGAGCTTCATATTCAGGATCCACAGATAGTGAAGTTGAGAGGTGAAGTAGAGTCTAGGCAACGAGGGGATTTGTCATTGAGAGAGGATGGTACCGTGGTCATGGGACAGAGGTTGTGTGTACCGGATGTAGGTGATGTGAGGAGAGAGATTATGAGGAAGGCCCACTCTCCGCTATGCTATGCATCCCGAAGTTAATAAAGATGCATCACACCCTAAAGGAACACTCACTGTGGAAGGGTATGAAAAGGATATTGCGCAGTTCGTCCCGCATGTCCTACATGTCGCTGAAGTGAAAGTCGATCTAAGCCCTCGCAAGACTATTACAACCACTCCCGATCCTCAAAGGGAAATGGAGAGAATCACTATGGATTTATAGTAGATCGGCCATCGCTTTAATGGCCATGATACGATATGGGTGATTGTAGACAAACTGACGAAATCAACCCATTTCCTACCTATCAAGAATAGTGATTCATTGATAAGTTGGCCCAATTCATATCGCTAGGAGAGATTATCGAT
Organism: Tetrastigma voinierianum; assembly: GCA_016808115.1. Classification (NCBI taxonomy): domain Eukaryota; kingdom Viridiplantae; phylum Streptophyta; class Magnoliopsida; order Vitales; family Vitaceae; genus Tetrastigma; species Tetrastigma voinierianum. The sequence goes on along the minus strand of JAEQBH010001404.1, from coordinate 401,914 downwards.
TGCATGGTACGCCGCTTCCATTGCTTTCGCATTGTGAGATCCTGTGTGTTTACCTCACGGTTTTCAGCTCCGCTTTACGGTCGCCCTTGGCATTAAATCGCATTTCAAGACGCTTTTCATCCACAGACGGATGGCCAATCTGAGAGGACTATACAGACTTTAGAGGATATGCTTAGGGCATGTGTTTTGGAGTTTAGAGGGAGCTGGGACACTGTTAAGTGACCAAAAGACATACACCATTTATGACGTTATTACCAAGGACTATTATCTAATCCCCGGCAACGGCGCCAAAAACTTGTTGGGAGACCAAATGATGTATATGTGAAAATATGGTCAAGGGAGTGAATGTGGTAAATACTCAAAAACTGAATTGAAACAAAAGTAAGTATACTAAAAAATTGAAATGAAAAGTATTACTAACACTCAACCCCTTTCCGCAAGTGCACGGGTCATACAAGTAATAAAGTGACTCTGTGGAGTCCGGATATCGTAATTCAATGAGGATTGGAGGCTCTCTCTAATTGGAATTTGATCACCCCGATTGGCAGGGCTCTTCACTATTTAGGTTAACAAGTAGATGTCGACAAATCAATTTAATTGAAACAAAAACTGATTTAAAACTAATCCAAAATCTACCAAATAAACAACTACTTTAATTCTAAAAGGTATGAAGAGAGTCACTAGATGGGAATAATTGTTTACAAAACAACATTTCCTTGAAAGTGCAACATCTGTGAGTTGAACGCTGGATTCATTCAAGAGCAATGTAGTATACTGGATTTCTCCATACACCATACATTTCTACTAGTTAGAGATCCATATTCCTTTTCAAGACAAATGGGTCTAAATAGCTACTTGTAAAATTTGGCACTCTTAAGATTTGATTGTTTTCTTTTCAATACTTCACAACCATTTCAGATCGACAATTCTCGCTCCCATGTATTGTGATAATGCGTGCCTTCTCCAATGGTAATTGATTCGCCTTTCAAATCTAATAAAATTTTCTATCTCCTTGATTTGATCTTTGCTAACACTGGATCAAGATCCTTCATCGTACTAAGGAGAAACCTCCGATCAACTAAATTGATACATCATCTAATTAACTTCACACCTCATGAGTAAATTAGTGATCTATCAAAGTAATTTTCGCAGTTCATTAGTTCCAAGATATTAGTCTAGCATACCCCTAAGTTACCGCTATTTACTCTCAGAATCTCCATCTCCGTGTCACCGTAGGGCCTCCCGAAATCGTGAGCAAAGATACAAATTTCTTTGTAGGGGTATAAGCTACTAATATTCGAACAATTCATTATATGAACTATACCAATTATATAAATTCGCCTTTCAAAAACCCACAAAATAACCAAAACTGCAAATCAATGTTCAACAATTAATCCCTAACCTTAGAGGGTGTTTAATGTTCCACATCGATTTCCAATCATCACTAATCAAACAAAAGTAAGAAATGAAGAAAGAAATCAAGAGAAAGAAGAGAAAACCCAGATTTGAGCTTAAATCTTCACCTTAACAAGAAATAAATTGAATATCCGAAAGACAAAGACCAAAATCTCTTCAATAGAAATAAAAATCCGTCGAAACCATTCTAAGATCTATTAAAAATAAAATCATAAAGAAAAACTAAGAAAATGAGCGGGGGCTTAGGAGAGAGAAACCCAAGGAGAGAGAAAATCCGCATTTTTAGGGGCTTAAATCTTGTCCGAACCTTAGTGAACTGACCCTATTATACAAAGACCGAAATCTCTTCAATAGAAACAAAATTCAGTTTAAAACTTCTCTCAAATCTAAAACAAATAAAATCTACGTAAAAACCGGAAAATGGGCAAATTTAGAGAGAGAAAAAACCCAAGAGAGAGGCTCTCCAATCTTCCCGCCGCTCTTTACCTAAAAACGAGTATATATATGGTCCTAGGGTGAAATGGGCTTGAACAGTCAAAAAACTCAATTTTCGCCTTTTTCGTTGTCGCATTAAGCCGTCAATGCATAATGTGTCAGCGACATCACTCGGCCGCGACATCGTCACATATCGCTTGTTCCTTGGTTAGCTTTATACGCGACATAAGTTCGCGATATCGCTTGTTCCTTTGGCTGCTTATGTCGCGACATCGCCGCAACATCACCGCCTTCGTCGTTTCTTAGCGCCGCTGACATAAGTTCGCGGCTATCGCTTGTTCCTGGTTGTTTCTTATGTCGCGGCATCAGTTCATACATCGCCGTTCCTTTGTTGCTTACGCCGCTGGCTACAAGTTCGCGCGATATCGCTTGTTCCTGCGCGCTTCCTATGTCGCGACACTGGTCGCGACACCGTTTCAGGACAACAACTGGTTTTTTCTTCTCCAACTTGTTTGCACTACAACTTCTTCGTTTTAACTCCTGATTTGGGCGTGTGAGTACTCGCTGGAAAGCTCTTGAATGTAGAATGCAGACATGAGGGAATTTGAACTTTGATGTTCCAGATGGTACAGGAAAATTAATCTTCCCAGTAGCGCGCTGTGAGACTCTCTACTGACTTTCTTCTTTGGAAATATATTGCTCTACTTCTTGCCAAATCACTTGCTTTTCATCAATAATCCTACAAAACCAAGTTTAGAGGAAATTTTATGAGTTTTACATGAATATGGATATAAAATGCTCAAAATAGCATGTGAAATGAACTCAAAACATAGATGAGTTTTGCACTCATCAAACACCCCCAAACTTGAAGTTTTGCTTCTTCTCAAGCAAAGAAAAGAAAGAAGTTGCTTGTCCCCAAGCAATGGAAGAGAAGAGTTCATTTCACCCTTTTTATTTAACCAAAACCGAGTAATCAAGCTTTGCAAGGGGTATGTGATATGTGTCTCAAGAATTACCCTTACAAGGAATATAGAGAATATGATCAAGATAATTTATTCATTTTAATAGTGAATTAATCTCATAATAGTCAAATTTAGATCATGGTTCTCACTGCTCTGTGTGTGTGGTCTTCTCCCTATCCAAACAATTGCAAGCTAGATGAGTTTAAGGAATTGAGATAAGTACGCGGATCTCCTAAGATAATTTATTTTAGGTTCCATAGCTTGTTGTTCTACCATCATTCTCCACTAATGTAAAGTACACACAACTCTCAAGATCAAAGTAGGCTCCTGCGCTTGTAATGTAAGGCTTGGGTAAGGGTAGTTGAGTAGTCATTTTAGGCTAAAACTCTTACCTAAACATACATATATTTTTCTCTCGCATTAATGTACTCTTACTCCATCCCGATTCTTACCATCGCATAGTGACACTCTCTAAACACCCCAAAAACCGCTTAGGTGCATCCTTCCATACTCCTCATCACTTTTCTGCACAAATTTACATTCTTTCTATTACAAACATCAAGAAGCCTTTTCTTTAAGACAAGGTTATTAGAGTAGTGCAATGTCAAAACCTCCTTAAGCTTTCTACCAACCCTTAGCGAGCTTTAAATCAATAGCTCCCAAACCACCGCCTTAGTGGTATTAGGTGTCGAGACACCCTGGGGATTTAATGCTTCTGGGAAGGAAGGCTACGGCTAGACTCACTTTTCCTTGACTTTTTATTGTATTTTTGCTTCTTTACACTTGATATTTTATTTTATTTTTATTTTTTTCGACAACTTCTTTTGATTTTCAACTTAACTCATTTCAACTATTCTGGAGTTATTTTTCCTATGGAAAATAACTTCCCCAACTTGCTCCTCACCACATTTCTCAATTATGTTCAAATCCTCATGTTATGGGTGAGTTTGGTTCCTTTTTTTTATTGAGGGATAGATGTATAGGAAGGTTATTTCAAACTTGGTTTTTTTTTTATAAATGTAATTTTGGCTCTTAAGGCTCAACATCTGCATTGAGGAATATGTGCATTTGCATATTAATAGGGTTAGCTTGAAAGGCACAATCTTTCCAAGGATGGCCTATATCATTTCTCAATTGTTGTGTTGCCTAGGATTTCGCCTCAAGCGATAATAGAACAAGTTCTAGAACCTATGAGATCAAAATTAGATGGATTCTCATAAACCTTCTCTAACCCAAGCAAAACTCGTCAAGGGTACTATGACTACGCATGGATTTTGAGAAACCAATGACTAAATAGCCTATTAAAGAGATAACTCACAAGCATTAAGTCCTATTATCTCTAATATTGTCCATATATGCCAAGGGTTCATTTATGGTCCTTATCGACATCACAACAACTCCAAGCAAACCAATTAACTCAATAAACTCTAACTAAAAATATACCAAACTAAGATGTAAGTTATGAAGATCAAACAGTCATTATCCGTAAAAGCACCGTGAAAATTTCATCCTCAAAGTTGTCATTTGCAACATGTGGGGTGTGACATGATAAACTAACAAAAAATAAACACCCCCAAACTTTGAGATGAACATTGTCCTAAATGTCTAGCAATGAGCAAAAGGAAGCAATAAAGTAAAAGAGTAATAAAGAGAGTTGGGAAAGTGAACTCCCCTTTGTAGTCTTGGCCACTTTGAATAGGAAACTTACGATTTTCTGACAATGACATTAGCGTACTCACCCCTGATACACTCTTTGCTTCTTCGTGGTCTACGAGCTCGCTTTGGCATTTTCTCAAACACTTGTGTGCAATTCAACTCCTTCACCTCAAACGAGCGAAGCCTGGATAAAACCCTCCTTCAATACATGCAAATCACTCCACAATCAACAATGATCCACAAAGAACCCAAACAAACAACCAAGCACAAAATTTTCTTCCATTGTAACCTCTTCGATGCTTGGAATGATGGATGGAAATCGGGGTTCAACAAAGGTAAGTTTGTGGTTTGTGATGGGTTTTGAAGCTTGAAGATGATGAAAATGGATTGGGGAGGAATGTGATTTAGGATTTGAGTGGATGTGAGAAGAATTTGAAAGTGGTTAAGTTATACTGCTGGCAAAGAGACAGGAAGATAGAGATAAAGTAGAAGAAGAAAAATGGGTTTTAAAGGGTTAAAAAGCCTCTGCTGTGGATCGTGGTGCTAGTCACGTCAAGAATTCTGCTCAAGACTTCTATTTTTATCCAACTTGTTATACTCATATCTCCATTTTAGCTCTAATTGATGTATGACTCGTTGAAAGCTCTTTCAATGTAGAATGTGATCATGGGCTGAGGTGAACCATTTGGAGCCTCAATCAATACAGAAAATCAGAATGTTCAATGCCGTCCAGTGTGATGATTTTTGACTCCTTAGGCTCTCCTTGCTTGTTCCTGCCCATATCACTCGCTATCCTTCAAAAGTCCTTCATGCTTATATATTCTCTCAAAATTCTCCAATAGAAACCCTAATTCTTTCATTCATCTCGAACTCATCTCTTGTCTTCAATTCTCCCAAGCATGATCAGCGAACCTTCCAACTTTATATTTCGCCTTAATTGGTTCTTTTCAATTTCAAAACTCCGAAATTTGATGAACATCTCCACTCCATTTTTTATTTTTTCACACTTCGTATAATTATAATTACATCAACCACTTTCCAACTTCGCTTTTGCTCTTGCAAACTAGTCATGACAACATGTTGAGCTTCAAACTTATCTTATTCTGAAACACTAACAACAAAAGTTAAAACACCGCCGGAATTTTTCTATCCTTAACAAGAAAAATAAAGAACAAATAAAATAACTAAAAAAATAGAAAAAGAAAAGAGAATGGATAGAATCCTTATTACTTAGCTTAGGTTGCCTCCCCAAGAAGTCAGTCTCCGCTTTTTAGAGTCCAAATTTAGACCTACTGGAAAAGCAATTAGTGCTTCCATTTGACCAATCATTCATCTTGGAAAGCACTTCCTTCATAACCATTCACCAAGGATGTTTTCTTTCAGACTTTGAAGAGGGAAAGAAACTCAAAATCCCTTTAATTATGGCTGGTGGTTCAGCCACAATTTCTTCAAAACAAATTCCCTATGAAGTAGATAAACACATTTATGCTTTAAGGGGGACTGTCTAAACTTGTTCCCTTTGATTTGAAGCTTAGTCGCAGTAATTTTCGCACATGTACTTTTCAAGCCCCACAAAGGTAATAATTGGTGAAGATTGAACTTGCTTTCTCTCACCCATAAGCAAGTGAGCTCCTTATCGATGTCAATCCATGTTTCGCTTCGAGAGGAAAGAAGTGGTCTTCTTAGTATATGAGAATTTTGTAGATCCCCTTCAATGCCCCAAGTCACAAAATCCATGGGGAAGGTTAAAGTGTCAATCTTCACCAAAATGTTTTCAATAGCCATTACTTGACTTACTTCTTCAAATTTTAGTTTATCCAATAATGACTCTTCATCATTTAAGTTGTTTAGGAGTGCCTTGTTCTCACTTCCAGCTCATTTTCACCTTCTTCCACGCATTTCGTGATAGGAAATTTCGCACACGCTTCAAAGGAGTATCAATGCATTCATCGATTTGGCAAAGTGTTACTTAGGAGAGGTCCTAGAGAATTTTCCTTGAATGCTTGGACCAAGTGTCCTATTTTGAGCTTCTACATTTTTCAATCTAGCACTAGTAAGACTCGAAGGCATCTAAATCTGAAATTTCTCGCTCATGAAGATTAATCCTCTCTTGCTCCTCCCATGTAGATAAAATCAGCCCTTAACAGAGCACAACTCTTCTTCCTCCCGAAATGTGGATTTAACTCTCGATAAGGCAATACTCTTGTTCCATGAGTGAGTCATTGTGAATTATTTGTCCAATCTATGAAGAAGTAGTTCAAGCTTGGCTTCTATGGAGGCAAATCCATCTTCTATTGAATGTTCCATATACTCAACAAATAAGAAGAAAACAAAAGAAAATAAAGTACAAAAATACAAATAAAAAAACTAACTAAGAAACAAATCACAACCAAAAAGATAAAAATAAAAATAAAATCGCTCTAAATTAGCAAATTACCCGCTTCTTCAAAATGTCAACTTCCAACGAGAAAGTGAACCGCGCTTTAACTGCAAGAACGGCGCCATAAAACTTGTTGAGACCAAAACGTGTTGCACATTTATGCATTAGTTATGCATGCAAGATTATGACGTTATTACCAAAGGACTATTGTCTAATCTCAGAACGCGCTTACATAAAACTTGTTGAGACCAAAACGTGTTGCACATTTATGCATTAGTTATGCATGCAAGATTATGACGTTATTACCAAAGGACTATTGTCTAATCCCCGGCAACGGCGCCAAAAACTTGTTAAGTGACCAAAAGACATACACCATTTATGACGTTATTACCAAGGACTATTATCTAATCCCCGGCAACGGCGCCAAAAACTTGTTAAGTGACCAAAAGACATACACCATTTATGACGTTATTACCAAGGACTATTATCTAACTTAACTACACTTTAAAAACTTTGTCAGAGACCAAATGATGTATATGTGAAAATATGGTCAAGGGAGGAATGGTAAATACCAAAAACTGATTGAAACAAAAGTAAGTATACTCAAAAATTGAAATGAAAAGTATTACTAACACTAACCCTTTCCGCAAAGTGCACGGGTCATACAAGTAATAAAGTGGACTCTAGAGTCCCATATCGTAATCTAATGAGGATTGGAGGTTCTAATTCGAATTCTATCACCCCGATTACAAGGGCTCTTCACTATTTAGGCTAATTGCTAGATGTCGAATAAAATCAATTTAATTTGAAACAAAAACTGATTTAAAACTAACTTAAAAATCTACAAATAAAACAACTACTTAATTCTAAAAGGTATGAAGAGAGTCACTAGATGGGAATAATTGTTTATAAAACAAGCTTGCATTTCTTGAAAGTGCAACATTTGTGAGTTGAATGTCGGATTTTGGCTCCAAGAGCAATGTAGTATAGCTTGGATTTCCATACACCATACATTTCACTAGTTAGAGATCCATATTCCTTTCACATAAATCAACGGGTCTAAATAGCTACTTGTAAAATTTTGCACTCTTTTAAGATTTGATTGTTTTTCTTTTCAATACTTCACAACCATTTCTAGGACCGAAGAATTTTGCTCCTATAGACAGATAATGCAAGCCTTCTCCAATGTAATCGTATCTCGCCTTTTCAAATCTAATAAAATTTTCTATCTCCTTGATTAGATCTTGCTAACACGGATCAAGATCCTTTCATCGTACTAAGGGAGAAACCTCTCGATTAACTAAATTGATACATCATCTAATTAATCCTCACACCATGAGTAAATTAGTTCATCAAAGTAATTTTTCGTAGAAGTTCATTAGTTCCAAGATATTAGTCTAGCATACCCTAAGTTACCGCTCTTTACTCCTCGTGAATGATCTCCGTGTCACCCGAGGGCCTCCCGGAAATCGTAGCAAAGATACGCTTTTCAGGTATAAGCTACTAATATTCCGAGCAATTCATTATATGAACTATACCAATTATATAAATTCGGCCAACCACAAAATAATCAAAACTACAAATCTGAATGTTCAACAATTAACTCAACCCTAGAGGGTGTTTAATGTCTCCATTATCGATTTCAATCATCACTAATCAAACAAAAAGTAAGAAAACGTAAGAAAGAAATCAAGAGAAAGAAGAGAAAACCCATTTGAGCTTAAATCTTCACCTTAATAAGAAATAAATTGAATATCTCGAAAGGCGCACCAAAAATCTCTTCAATAGAAATAAAATCATTCAAAACCATTCTAAGATCTATTAAAAATAAAAATCATAAAGAAAACTAAGAAACGAGCAACTTTAGAGAGAGAAACCCATGAGAGAGAGAAAATCCAGATTTTTAGCTTAAATCTTAATCAACCTTAGTGAAATCTGAATCTCATTATACAAAGACCGAAATCTCTTCAATGTAAAAAAAAAAAAAAAAAAAAAAAAAAAACAAAATCATTTAAACTTTCTCAAATCTAAAACAAATAAAAATCTGCTTAAAAACCGGAAAATGGGCAAATGAGAGAGAAACCCTATGAGAGGCTCTCCAATCTTCCCGCCGCTCTTTACCTAAAAACGAGTATATATGGTCCAGCAGAAACGCTGAAATTAGGTCAAACTCACTTTTCGCCTTTTTCAGTGTTGCCGCAGCCGCTTCGTCACGACACGTGTCGCGACATCAATTCCGTCGCGAAGACACTCTCGGGTCGCGACATCGGGCCGCGATACATCGCTTGTTCCCTTTGAGTCAAAGCTTTTATGTCGCGACATGTCATACATCGCTGTCTTTGGTTGTTTCTTATGTCGCGACATCGCCGCGACATCACTGCTCCTTTGGTTAGCTTATGTCGCGACATAAGTTCGACATCGCTTGTTCCTTGGTTATGCTTATGTCAGCGAAGCATCAGTTCGCTGACATCGCCTGTTCCTTTGGTCGTTTTTATGTCGCGACATGCCCGCTGACATCGGGCCGTCTTTGAAGTGCTCCTATGTCGCGACACCGTCGCGACACCGTTTCAGACAAGAATCGGTTTTTCTTTTCCAACTTGTCAGGCCATAACTTCTTCAAGGCTTTAACTCGGATTTGGGCGCAGGAGTACCGTTTGGAAAGCTCTTGAATTTAGAATGCAGCCATGAGGGAATTTGAACCGTTTGATGTTCCAGCTGGTACATAAAAATTAATCTTCCCAGTAGCGTCGTGAGACTCTCGCTGACTCTCTTCTTTGGAAATATATTGCCTATTTCCTTGCCAAATCACTTGCTTTCTCATCAATAATCCTACAAAACCAAGCTGAGGAAATTTTAAGAGTTTTATATGAATATGGATATAAAAATGCACAAAATAACATGTGAAATGAACTCAAAACATAGATGAGTTTTGCACTCATCGTACACCCGATCTACCCTCGATGGAGTTTGCAGCTACACAATGCTTATCGACCAAGATTTAGACGCTTTATGAGGCTCTTTATGGACGGAAATGTCGAACTCCAGTCTGTTGGGACGAGGTAGGTGAAAGGAAATTAGTAGGTCCGGAAATTGTTCAAGTGACTTGTGATAAGATCAAAGTTATAAGGGATAGACTGAAAATTGCATAAGACCGACAGAAAAGTTATGCGGACGATCGCCGTAGGGACCTAGAGTTCGAGGTAGGGGATATGGTATCGATGAGTATATAAACACTAATATGTTCCACCTTTTCTTAGTTTTAGTAATGTTTTTATGTCAAATAAGTGCCCTAATGATCTAAATGTTCATATTTATGATTAGGTGATCCATTTGGGCGGGGCGGTGCGACCTGGAGCGAAGACATAACAAAAAAATTAGGAAAATCAGCACTGGAGCACAAACAGACGGACCTTACAGTTTTCATTAATGGGGAAATCAAATGGATCCAAACTACCCAGAACTACATTCTAGACTTCACAAGCTCAACAAGACCAAGATCACTCAATTCGAATCCCGATGAGGGAGATACGCACCTTCGAAGTCGAGCAAAACAAGGAAGCGACTGCGTAACACAAAGAACCAACCAGTTCTATTCTAGTGCATTTTAAATTTATAAAATGACATCTTATGGAGCTGTTCTTAGTATGTATGGATTCCTGACGTCAAGATCTTTCAGAGTCCAAGAATGTGCAATTCGGTGCCCGGTGAGAGTTATGGCCGCTCAGCACAAGAAGAGATAAAGCAACACAGCTTCTCGCCACGCCGTCAGGATCCTACGCCCTAGCGTGCCCGGAGTGATTTTCTCGTGCTTTCTGCACGCACCAGAGCCGGGATTTCCACGCACCAAAGGTGGGCGACGAATAAGGAGCCCTATTTTTGTTTATTTCAAGGCCCATCCAAGGATCCGGAAGCTAGCTTATAAATGGGACTCCTGAGACATAATCGGGGCTTTTCGGAGGGGAGAAGGAGAGATAGGCGGAGACACCTTAGGCTCCCGAGAGGAGAGCCTAGTGGTTTGAAGACGGCTTGCAAGCTGTCGCGAGACGAGGAGACGACGCTAGCCATCATTCTACCTTAGTTTTCTTCCTTTCTTTTGTTTTTCCTTGTTTTTCCTTTAGAATGTTTTAGCTCGTTTCTGTGGTTTTGATGTAACCTTGCTAATGCATCATGGATTAATTCTTAGTTTTAATTATTTAATTCGCTTTGTTATTATCAATGTCTTATCTCCATTCTAAATTCCATGCTTATGATTTAATCAAAGATAGGCATGCTTAGGCTATGGTTTCTGAGATCGAGAGATGATAAACCCTAGGGACATGAATAAGATTTCCTGTATGATCAATCATAGAGTGTAGATACTGTGGTTTTATACGTGGTATCGAGGGTTTATTACTAATGCATCCTGTAGTTCTAGTGGCTCGAAAGTAGGATGCATTACAGGACTCCGTTTCTTAGATAGTGCCATGCTCGAGAGAGATCACATTTACATAAGATTAACTCACACATCAATAAAGGCTCAAACCATTAAATGATTTTGTGAAACATCCTTCGATGTAGCTAGTGGAAATTGAAACCCTAGTATTTTCTTTTTTATAAATCTTTACTTGTTACTTAATTAAATCATAAACAATTTTAAGTTATCCAATAGAGTAAGACTAAATTAGAATTGGTACTTAATAGGCTCATTCTTCGTGGGAACGATAACTCATTCACTACTTTATTACTTGTATACGACAAGGTGTACTACAAGACAAGAGGCTTAATTTAATTCACACACGCATGTGGCCTATCAAGTTTTTGAGCCAAGCAATGGGAATGAGTGTAGCTATTGATATTGATTCAAAACACTTTGACTCTATTTTGGATATAGGTAGTTTAATTTTGAGTTTTATTTTATTTTATTATTTTACTTTGATTTGATTTGATTTTATTTTATTTCTTGTTTTTGTGTCTTGCAGGAGCTTGAATAACAATGGATGCTATCAACAACTTAACAACTCAAACCACCCTCCTATCTCAACAACTACAAATAATACAACTTCAACAAAGGGTGGCAAGTCAACCATGGAACTCGTACATGCATATGGAGCAAGTTCAGTATGGGGGCAGCCCGTACTTGAACACATATAATTCGGGATGGCAACCTCACCCACAATTTCTCATGGAACTCACCCCAATGTTCCCAACCTTCACAAGAAAAAAGGCAAAACTTAAAGAAGCACTGAAGAATTAATGTGTTGAATAACGGTCGCTTCTCAAAAGAGAATGCATCTTGAGGAGACATTGGCACAATTTTCAATCTCACATGCCCAAGTCATGGATGAGACGAGAGTAATCTTTCAGAGCCAAGCAACAATCCTTCAGAGCCAAGCAACACAAATTCAAAACCAAGCAACTCAACTTAGAAGTTTGGAGCTGCAACTTGGGCAAATGGCTAAGTTGCTCTTAGAAGAACAACATGTTAGTCTGCCTATTCCTCTTAAGGTGAACCCAGAAGAAGAAGAGTTGTGAGCATTATGAAGCTTACACCTTGAGTATTGCCAATGAAGTTGGAGAGAAAAATAGAGAAGAGATGGATGCCAAGAAGCCACATGTGATTGTTGAGGAAGAGAAAAAGTCAACTTCTCCAGAGCCGCAAGAAAAGAAAGAGGAAGTTGAAACAATTCTGGAGATGACTGTTTGGGGGGAGATGCATGAGTTGAACAATGAGGTAGAGCCCTACATCTTAGAGGTGGAGGGGAAATTAAATAAATATGGACAAGCATCCAAGGTGAAGAAAGCTCCTAAGTCCCTTCGAAGGCATGCCGACCTTCAAAACTATGTGCTCAAACAGCTACCTGAGCACAAATTCACTTAGGGGCTGCAAGGATTGGATCATCATCCGTTCCGTGGTTGGTTGAGTCTAGCTGGACTCTAAAAACGGAGCAGCTTCTTGGGAGGCAACCCAATATTAGTAATGTTTTCTTCCTTCTTTTTACTGCCTTATTTATAATTTTCTTTTGAATAAAGTCTCTTGCTTTGATCTTGTTTCCCTTCTTGAGCTGTGATTTCAGGTTTTGCAAGGGCTAAACACTTGCTGCCCCACTCCTTCCAACACCTAAACACCACAGATCCACCTCCAGCATTGCAACCATGGGAGCCATTTCCACCTCACCCTTAGGGAAGTACATCTCTTATATTTTGCAATTTCATGTCTTATTGGGGGTAGTGTTCCAGCTAAGTTTTGGGGTGATGTGGGATGAGGAATTATATTATTACACTTGCTTTGGTTGTGTGTTTTGGAGGATGTTTGTTCATGCTATGATGACAATACGGTTGATGTATGAATGATTGTTTTGAGGAATTGTGGCATTGAGTGAAATGGAATTCTTTCAAAGATACTTATGCATTTAATTGATCTAGTACTTGAGGTGAACACTAGTTGTTGGGTTGTTATTTGCATGTGCTTTTCGTTCTTTCTTTTGGTTGTTTCGTGTCTCATATGAGTAAGTTTGATGCCTTGTTAGCTAATAGAAGGTCATTTTGGACACAAACATTTGAAAAGAGTACAAGAAATGGATTCGAATTCTTGCGTTTGTAAATGATCCTGAATTGTATGTTTGTTTCTGGTATGGGTGACTTAGTCACCTCTCTTGTGCTTCAAGAATATATTTCTCAAGGAATCTATCACACACACAATTATCGGTCTCCTTTTGCATACCTTGGTTCAAAAACCCTTTGTCTTGAATTCAACTACTTGGAAGATTCTAACCACCTAAGTGATGGGACACCTTTGCAAAAGAGGATTATCGAGCCCCAAATCACTTTCAATTATAAAATTAAAAAAAAAAAAAACAAAACAAAAAGAAAAGAAAAAATGTCAAAAAGTTGCTTGTGAATAGAATATGGATCATCCAACGTAATCCCTAGCAAAGTCCGAGGGAGCCTTCTAAAGCCTAATGTCCGAGCCAACTCGGCCGAGTCATCAATTTCACCGCCGCTACATGGGACGTAAGATGGATCATTCCCACAACCTAAGGCCTGAGTTTGGCTGAGTGTTTGGGGTGAAGCTTGAAGGAATTGAATGCCCAAAGGCTCCTTAACCAACCAGGAGTCACCACAGATCCCCGTCAGAACACTCATCTAAAACTTTTGGCAATCGGTTTTCTTTCGCTTAGGTACTTAAGCAATCTTTAGGATGCTTTAGGTCTAAATAAAAGGGTGCGTTCCTATCCTTTCTTTGTTAGCTTTTCCTACTAAAAGAGCTGAAAGTCTGGGGGTGCTAAGACCTCACTATACACTCAGATCATGTCACAATTTCAATTAGACTCCCTGGGAAAGGTCATTGAGAACTTGAGAGGGTTGACTTTCTTTGTTCACTCATGCTTCTTTCTTGGTCATGTTCTTAGAAAATTTAAAAAATTTAAGGACCCTAAATTTTACAGTGCTCATATTGATAAATCGCAGGTTCATAAATGACTCTTCCATTTAGCATCTTGTTATCACACTTATCTCATTGTTAGTTAGTACATGTTATTCCAGTTTTTGCTTTGTTTAGAGTAAGTCTCTTGCTTGGGGACAAGCAAGAATTTAAGTTTGTTGGGACGAGGTAGGTGAAAGGAAATTAGTAGGTCCTGGAAATTAGTTCAAGTGACCCGTGATAAGATCAAAGCAGGGTGGATAGGACTCAAAATTGCACAAGACCGACAGAAAAGTTATGCGGACAATCGCCGTAAGGACCTAGAGTTCGAGGTAGGGGATATGGTATTTTTGAGGATTTCCCCATGGAAGGGCGTACTAAGATTTGGGAAACGTGGAAAGCTGAGTCCACTATATCAGCCATACAGATTATCGAGGATCGGAGAGTGGCATATCGATCGAGTTGCCATCCTGACTGACGCATTCACGATGTTTCCTCTTATGTTGCTATGTCTGTAAGTACATACTCAGACCTTCACATGTATTGACAGAGCAACCAAGTGGAAATAATAGAGAGAATTTGACATACGAAGAGGAACCAAAGGTAGATCCTCGACTGCCGAGAGCAAGTTCCGCGCAACAAGACTATTCACGCGAAGGTATCAGGGAGGAGTCATACAGTAGAGGAAGCTACATGGGAGCATGAGGAGCAGATGAAGAGGCATTATCTCCATCTCTTTGATGCAGGTACGAATGTTTTAATTTCCAGGACGAAATTCTTATAAGGAGGGGAGAGTTGTAACACCCCGAAAGATACCCTAGCAGTTTTCGGACTTGTGTAGGGTATATTAAAAGCTAAATAGGAGTTTTCAGAAAAAAAAAAAAAACAAGAGACTCGGAAGTTATATCCTAAGCAAGGGTAAAAGTGGAACTTATCCAATTAGGATATATATGACATAAGAAGAATAGATTGGATGCCAAAGTATAATATGAGAATAAGGATAAATTAGTAATCGAAAGAAAGGAGATATGAAAATCAAAAAAAGTGTAGAGACGGGCTATAGTAGGAATAACAAAAGTTGGGATTTTACAATATTTAAATGCTCGAGGACTTAAGTGCAAATTAAGGTTAATATGGGAGTATAATGAGAGGCGAGACAAACAAAAGTCATTTTGTCTCATATTTTAGCTAGGGCTCACGTTTTTGGTGAGGAGAAGAGCCAAGGAGAGCCAAGAGGAGGAAGAAGAGGAAGAAGAAGGAGGAGGAGAAGTCCAAAAATCAGGTATGTCTTTGCCTTGTAACCATAGGTAATTGGATTCTAGGACTTTGGCAAGGAGAATAGATGTCTTTCAGAAGGTTTTGTGCAGAGCATGAATCCTTTTGAATTGTCTAGAGAGTAAAACCCCAATTGGGAGAAAATAACCAAGTGAAATCATCAAATTATGTGGTTTTATAAAGAATCGGTGACCTTAGGTAGGGTTCTTGGATTTTCACTTAGTGGTTTTGAGGGTCGAGGTTCCATAAAGACCAATTTAAGTGTCAGGAGTTGTTTTTAGGATGAATTTCATGTAAATTCTGAGGCATATGAATTATAGAAGTGTATATGGATCATGAGCTGAATTGGACAAAACATATGGAAAATGGAAGCAAAACACAAATTCTGGAAAAAATTTCAAGGGACCACTCAGACAGAAATGCTCTCGCTTTCCGCTTTCCAACCATTTGTCGATTTTGACTATAACTTGCCTATTTCTGGATCCGATTTGAGTGGATTCAAGTTGCTGGTTAAAATAGACTTCAAGGAAAATCAAACATATAGAAATAGTATCAATAAATTCTGATTATAAGTGGCCTAAAAATTTACTCCAAAGTAGGGTCATGTGTAAGCCATCATTCGGTTCTCAGACAAGAAATGCTCGTTTTCCTCGCTTTCGACCATTTGTCGTATTTTGACCATAACTTGCTCATTTTGATCTGATTTGAGCGGATTCAAGAAGGTTAAAAATATAGGACTTCAATGAAAATCAAACATATAGAAATAGGCATCACAATTCCCGATTATAAGTGGTCAAAAATTTACTCAGTGTGGCCATGTAAGCCACCGCCCGGTTCGCTTTGAATATAGATTAGCCTCGGTTGTTTCAACGTAACGCAGTTTCAAGTGTCTGGGATTTAAGTGATTCCACTGAGAAGAACCCTAGCACCTTAGCTTTAAAATAGTACAAAGAGATAATGTCAATATGAAGTTAAGATCTGGAAATGAAAAATACAAATTGTCCCTTAGTGTACTCAGAATGGACTAGTTGGGCATGAAAATGCCATAACTTTAGTTGGGATGATCCGATTGATTGATTCCAATTCTAAGTGCAAATAGATTCATAGAGGAATAAGAATATAGGAATGAATATGTATGGGGATTAAAATGGAAATTATGGTTAATGTGTAGTTGTGGTTTTCTTGGAAAAGGTGAAAAGACTATCTACGGAATTAACTCAATACTTTAAGCAAGCTTTATCGGAATGGCTGATCCGTGGAGTGTAAAACTAATATTTTGAAAATTGAGTTTAAAGGTAAATGATTTTAATGAGAAAAAGAAAAGATTAATATAAATGTTTATATATGGATATCCATAAGAATGTAGTAAATGTATAAATGTTTACTTTGCCTAAATATATATTATATTAAATGTTTATATTGTGATGATACGTACAGATATAAGTTTTAAAAATGTGTGTTAAGAATTTATAAATGTATAAATGATAAAGTAAAGGTTTTAAATGATTTATAAATGTATTTAGAAGAAATGTTATCATGGTAACCCTAACCCCATACGATCGTTGGCGACCGATATCACTGGCGCACTCCAAGTCATAAGGATTTAGAGGGTAAAGTTATAGGTTACTAATCGAGGGAGGGAATTAGGTGTCTAGAGTAATATCCTTACACGTGATAAGGTGTTATGACTTGAACCCTATGCAAGCTGCGGAGTTTCTCCAGCCGTAGTGGTTAGGACTGAATGTGACTGGTCCTCACCACAATACCCTAAACTCGTTTCTGTGTTTATTTCCTCGGGTTCCATCGAAAGAAAGAAAGAAATAAAGAAAGAAAGTTTAAGGCCTAATGGATTTTAGAATTCGTATAAGTATTTCTATTATAAAGAAAGAAAGAAAGTTTAAGGTATAAATGTTTAAGGCATAAATTGATTTTAATTGTATAAGTATGTATTACTTTGATATATACTGAAAATGTTATTTTAATGAAAATGTACACTCACTGGGCTCCTTTAGCTCATTCTTTTCCGTATGTTTTAAAAACATTGTGACCCGAGACAAAAGGCCAATAAAGGATCCTCCCCGTGGCAAAATGAGTCGAAAGCAATCAGAGACGACGACTGTGATTTCATTGTATATGTAATTTTGCATATTGTATATGTTGAATATTTTGTTATGTATAAAGTTGAAAAGGAACTACGTGGGCTTTGATCCTCAGTGGACGACACGAGGCGACGGCTTTAAGTCCCAGCCAAGCTCAATCTTTGACAAAACAAATGCATGGAATTGAAGAAGGTTGAAATGTTTTGATGATTGAAATGAATAAATGTATATATGTATATATTGTGTTTTATTCGGTTGTGGATGAGGAGTCCTAAAACGGAAGTTGAGGATTGAAAGATTAGAAGGCGAATAAGCCGCAGGTTTTTGTAATTGGGAAAGTCCGAAAATGTAGGAAACTCGCCAATTTTTCTTCGAAAACTGTTTGAAAAGGAAAGAAAAAAAAATTTCACTTCGCTCGCATTATTTTCTAAAGATATGTTATGATTGTAAAGGGGTTCGCTCCATGGATTTTATTTGACTGTTTTGAGGAAAAGTTTATATATCCATTGGAGTGCCGGGAGGTCCCCTCGGGTTCATGAGGTTAATCCGGGTCGGGATCCTTCTTTTATGCATGACATGTTCGATTTTATAATCAATATTATCGAAACATCATGTCTTGCATGAGATTACTTTATCAAGATGTATTCTATCAAATTTTTGCAATCAATCACATCGATCTTCATTTGATTTAAAAGCCATTGTAATGTAATTTTAATGTATATATTTGATTATTAATGTCATTTTCATACTTTTAGAAGGTATTTCCATGAATTTCAGCATTTTTATTATTTCCACATATATCTACGTAGTAAATATCCACCTATATATCTCTAATATATCTTATATATCCGTGAAATCTAAGTACCGATATATCCGTCGAAATCGAATTTCCATCCTTGGATAGGTCTAGCTCATTGACGTCTTTAAAATTCATCTCTACATTTTTTCCTTCTTCCTTTAATGATGCTTGATTCAGATCGACTAAATGTTTTGTTGTACAATAGGTGCATGACCGATGCCCTTTAATTCCACATCTATAACAAGTTTCTTCCTAAATCTTGGAGGATTTACTTTATATATATTCTCCTTCTTTTTCCTCAAACCTTTTCCACTTTTGGGGGTGAAATAAGGCTTTCCCTTTTCTGTGAGTTTGAAGGATTATTATCATAAGCATGATATTGGGAATTTCTTCCACGACCACATCCACGTTTTTGAAACGATATTGCATTCACTTTAGGGAATGACTCAGATCTAATTGGACGAGATTTGTGATTCTTCATTAATAACTCATTATTTTGTTCAACAACAAGAAGATATGAAATTAATTCAGAATATTTGGTAAATCTACATTGTCGATATTGTTGTTGTAAGAGCACATTCGAGACATGACACATAATGAATATTTTTTCTAACATGTCTTCTTATATGATTTTCACTATGTAAAGTTTCAATTTGGAAATTATTTTAAATAGCAAAGAGTTATATTCATTGACTGTTTTAAAATCCTACAACCTCAGGTACATCTAGTCATACCGAGTTTTTGGTAAAATCACAGTTTTCTGGTGGTCATACATTTCCTTCAATTCATTCCATAGAGTGAAAGGATCTTTCACAGTTAGGTATTCATTTTTCAAATTCTCATGGAGATGGAATCGAAGGAAAATCAATGTTTTTGTACGATCCTGCTAGGATGTTTTATTTCAATTATAATCAATATCAAATAATTTTCTTATAACTTTTGAAAATATATAATAAAATTAAAATTAATATAAGAACATAAAATTTAAATAACTTTGAGGTTATAGAATTACCTCCAAAGCATAGCAATTCGTGCTGATAACGTGTTAGAAAACCAAAGAAAATAAGAAGAGAAATCTGCAGAAAGAATGAGATAATGGAGTTTTATTTGCTTTACTTTGATCTCACAAAAAATATAAATAAGAGAAGACTATTTCTAAGTGTTTCGGGAATCCAAATCTACATGTAATCTCATTATTTAAGGCAACTAATGTATTTTACTTCACAAAGGTGGCCAACATTCATTTCGAGATTGTTCTATTCGTGACCTTCCTTATAGCACTTCTTTAATTTTTTTTTTTTTTTATGTTTATACATTTATTTTTGTTTAATTTTTGTATACTATTGGAAATATAAAATATGATTTTTTTTTTTCTTAAAGTTACTTAAATATAATAATAATAAGATTCTACTATTTTATATAAAAATAAATTATCAATATATTTTTAATAATTTAATTATTTAAGTAAGTTTGCATATTTATATTTATCTTTTCTCTCATATTTATATTTGTTAATTTGATCTGTATTTTGAAGCTTGTGAATGTTTCTTTAGTTTTGTTATTTTTCTTTTGTTTTCGTTTGCTTATTTTCTTTGTTTAAATTGTCTTTAGTGTTTTCGAGTGTTTTTGGTTGCATCATGTATGCAGGATTATCGATATTTTGATCCCTCCGTACAAGTTACAACCACGCCAGAAATGTAGCCTGCCCAACCCCAAACTCATACCCGAAATAAGGTTAAGTTTCCAACAACCTCAACTCAATTTAAAAAGGAAAAAATAAATAAATAAAATACTTTATTTTGTTTAAAAATAAAAAGTAAGCATATAATTTGTTTCCCAGTTCATTAAGCAAACTGCATTTGGATCTATATTTACTATTTAAATTATCAAATAAAAAAGAATTTTGTTCAAAAATTACCACAATAAATGTATGATTTAACAATATATATATAACTAAAATATTGTTATTGCAAATATCATAATATCAATTTTTTCCATAATTTTTTTTTTTTTATAAAGTTTGTCTGCTCCCCCCATATTTTTTGCAATGAAGATGCAGATAAATAAATATCTCATGAAATTTTTTATGTTCAATGATATATAATTTTTGTCATCACTTTAGAGATATATTTACTTTGCATTACATCTATGTAGTTGAATTTGATCCCTCGCCCAACTAGTGGTAGAACCAGAAAAAATAAGTTAGGGGAGCAAAAACACTTAAGTTGTGTTTGGTTTCCGAAAAATATTAAAGAAAGAAAAAAATGCTTAAGAAAAATAATTTTCTTATGATTGATTATCTAATAAATAAATTTAAAAAATCAAATATAAATAAAATTACTTAAAATTTTAAGTATTTTAGAACTATTTAATCTTTTATATTGACGAGTTTAAATAAATAAATTTGATTTAAGGTAGCAAATAAAATATTATATGGAATTTAATTTTATTTTTATTTGCCTTTTTACTTTCTTGCTTTTATTACTCTTTTCCTTTGATCCTCCCTCAAATTTATTGAACACATTCCTAAATAAAATCAAATATAAATAAAAATTACTTAAAAACTTACTGATTCTTAAATTATTTAATCTTTATGTTAATGAGTTAAAATAATAAATTTTGTTTGAAGTAGTAGTAAGTAGAAATAATATGTAAGATGTATTTATTTTTATTTTCCTTCATTTTTTCTTTCTTGTTACTTTTTCCTTCAATTTTATTTAACTACAAGTCACTTAAATGGGTTAATGACAATTACATTTTAATTAAAGCATATGAGTTCAAATCCTAACGTAAATAATTATTTTCCGAAATTTTCGTGTTTTTTTTTTTTCCCGAGTCAGTTAGATTTTGGTAAAGCTTGTGGGGAATTTTTTCCAATCATGAAGGGCATGGGTATTCCTAATTGGATTAAAAAAAAATTGAGGGGTACCTATTCTAAGAGCATCTCTAATCATTCTTCATTTTTTACTCCATCTCCATGGAGATTTAGACTCTAAAAATACACTCCAACTATCTTCCATTTCAATCTCCATATTTGGAGATACCTGCGTCTCCAAATATGAAGATCAACTATTCACATATCCAAATTTGGAGTACTACAACACAATTACTATTTTCCTATTATTTTAATATTAAGAATTATTTTAATAATATTTTATAAATAAATTTTTATTTTTGAGATATATTTATTTTTATCATTTATTATTTTATTAATTTAAAATTATTTTCCATATACACATAGTAAAATGATTTTAAGCAATTTGAATAATTTAAATTTTTTTATTAAAAATTATTTTTATTATGATATAATACATTTTTATTTATATTGTAAATATAAGGCAATAAGATTTTAATTAACTGATTCAATAATTTCTTAGAAATAAAAATACAACTTCAAATTAAAAATAAAACAGAACGTAGAGATTACATCACATGATGTTTTACACATCATTTACTTAAACTAATACATTTGAGTTACAAGAAACTGTAAACCTCAACCTTATCAATGTTATAAATTGCAGTTGTCGAATCGATTAGAGGTCCAATGATGTGTCGGAGGCAGATGTAATTTAGAACGCCCTGTAGTTCATTTAGTATAAAGTGAAATTTTTCGAAAATTTTCACCGGACGGAGGGGTTTATAGAGGAATTTTTAAGAAATTTCGGGGCCTTATGACTTTGAACCGACATTTGTAAGCAGACCGGAAATTTAGTTTCGACACGATTTCCCAGACTTAAATTGAGCTCATACTAAATTTTTTCTTGAATCAATGTAAAATACGAAATGTCCGAATTAATCATAGAGTCTAAACTTAAACTGAAACGAGTGGAAACGGAGTCCGCTTGATAGTTTCTAGCGATCCGAATGTAATTCCTGATAATAATATCGCTTATCGTCCTGATTTCCGATTTTAACGATTTTAAACCGATTTCGCGATTCGTGAGCTTAGAATCCACTCATGGTGATTTAATTGTAATATTCTGCGGTCAATTAAGTTTAGACTAATTACATATCATTTTTGACGCTTAACGGTATAAAAGCAAAGATAAGGTGAAACCGAAAGAAATCCGATATAAGCGTGATATTTTCTGCGAGAACCAATCAAAACCTTTCTTTCTTAATGACTAAGTTATGATTTAAATAATGGATTAGTGGATTTGTGACTCATGAGAATGGACCAATGAGATTCTTCGGGCTCAAGTGCAATTTTGGCAAAGTGTAGGTTAAAATCTAAAATTCAAGAAGTGACTTCTCCAACAAGAGGAGAGCTTGGACGGCCATGAGAGAGAAGAGAGAAGAAAAGAGAGGAGAGAAAGGACAGAAAAGAGAGAAAGAAGAAGGCCAAGGTGGAGCAAGGTGGGAGATGTGATTTTTCTTCTCCTTCAAGCTCTCCAAGTGATCTCCAAGTGGTATCAAGGAGCAGGCTGGAAGAAAAACCAAGAACAAAGTAGTTTAAATTCGCGGGAAAATTGATTTTTACGCTTTTCATGACTAATGCCTTGATTTTCTTGAATGGATGTGAGATTAGTGGCTTAAGGTTGAATCATGATGATTTTGATATAAGTTGATAAAGAAATGGATTAAAGTTAGGTTTGAAAATAAAGTGAGTGATGGTTAAGGTTTGATAGTGCATTTTGTATGACATGTTGAAATTGGTTAGGGATTAGTGAAATTGAGGTATAAGGCATTAGATTGAAGTGATTAGAATGAAGAAAATGGAAGAACAAAATTGAATATGGCTTGTACATATTTCGGCCAAAAAGGGAAATGAGAGGGGTTAAGGGTAGTTTGGTAATTTTCATGTGTTTTAGGGTGAATATTAACTTTAGAAAATGCATTGGAAATTATTAGCAAAGAAAAGGATTTTAAATTGAGGGTATTAAGGTCATTTTGTAAAGAAAATGTAATTTGGTCATTTGTGTTATGTATTTTTTTAAGTGTGTTCAATGGTCTTAAAGTGAATGTGATGTAGTTGAGCGAAATGAATGCAGATGCTGGATTAAAACCCGGGGCATTTTTCGCTAATGTTTAGTCGTGGCTTTGAAAATGTGAAAAGGACTATCGGATCTTAGAAATGAATCAACGAAGCAAGCTGATTAAGCTACTGAATCGCGGTGTAAATCGATTTTTGAAAATTGAGTTTTAAAGTGAAAGATTTTTTTAATGTTAAAATGAAAAGTTTAATGTAAATGTTTATATATGTATATTAAATATGTATGCATATGTTAAGGCATTATGAAAGTTTAAAAATGTGTAAAGAATGCATATGTGTTTTAATGATAAAGTAAAGGATTAAATGGATTTATAAATGTATTTTGAAGAAATGTTTATCGATGGTTACCCTAACTCCCATATGACTGCAGGAT
This sequence comes from Tetrastigma voinierianum, assembly GCA_016808115.1. NCBI lineage: Eukaryota > Viridiplantae > Streptophyta > Magnoliopsida > Vitales > Vitaceae > Tetrastigma > Tetrastigma voinierianum. Next base: position 378,127 of record JAEQBH010001404.1, on the reverse strand, counting down.
CGAGAATAATCGCAGATCTAAACGTGTAAGGATTTAGAGGGAATAGTTATAGGTTACTAACTGAGGGAGAGAAATAGATTTTTAGCGTAATATCCTTACACGTGATAAGGTGCTATGACTGGAACCCTATGCATGGCGTGAGTTTCTCCGCAGCATAGTGGTTAAGACTGGATTGAGACTATCCCTCACCGCTGCAAGACTTAAACTCGTTTCAAGTGTGTTTAGCCCCGGGTTCCATTAGAAAGAAAGTTTAAAGTATAAATCTGATTTAATTGTATAAGTATTTATTACTTTGATATATACTCGAAAATGTTGTCTTAATGAAAATGTACACTCATCGGAGTCTTTAGCTCACTCTTTCCGTATGTTTCAAAAACATTTCAAGACCCGGTGTATGCTCTTAGAAGATCCCCTCGCGTAGTGAGTCGAAGCTATTGAGGAGATGACGCCTATGATCGCATTGTATAAATATTTTGCATATTGATACGTGAATATTTTGTCATGTATATAATGTGATATTTGTATATTTTAGTGCGAATTCACGCTTTCGATCCTCGCTGACAAGGTATCGAGGCGGTCGGCTTAAGTCCTACGTTCTCAATCTTTTTATAAAACCGTGCATGGAATTGGAAGAAGTTTTGAATTGTTTTGATAATTGGAAGTAAATAAATGTATATGTGTATATATTTTGCTTGATTGAGTTGCGTGTTTAATTGGGTTGTGGACGAGGAGTCTCAAAATGGAAGTTGAGAATTGAAAGATTATAAGTGTTTTTAAATGTTTCGCAGTGTTTGAAAATCCTAATAAACAGAGGAAACTTCCGCTCGATTTTTGAAAAATCTAAGTGTTTGAAAAAAAAAAATTTACTACTTCACTTCCTCATTATTTTCTAAAGATATGTTAAGGATTAAAGGGGTTCACCCATGGATTTTAATTGATTGTTTTGAGGAAAAGTTTCTATATCCGTTGAGGCCGAGGTTCTCGTTTATGATGTTAATCCGACGGATCCTTCATAAACATTGTTCCAATATATTTCCCATAAATACTCAATTAATGTATTTCGAAAGACAAAGAAAAGAAATTTTAGTAAAATAAATAATCTTGATTTCATATCTAATTCATTCGTGAGTATTTCAAGGTAAAAAAATGGAGATTATTGAAAAAATGACTGACAAATCCCAAGCAAGTTGATCAAGTGGTCATAATAATGGTAATGATCAAATGGTCATAATAATGTTAATTTTAATGAATATGACAATGGAATTATAGAGGTGATATACCATATTAGTTTTTATGTATTTTTATTATTTGGTTAATGCGATGCTCTATAATCTAATATTTATTAGTTTAAAATGCATTTTTAGGTTTTTAATATATTTTTATTTATCATAATTTAATTTCATATTTATGTTTGAATAATAATATTTCATATATCATATTCATAAAAATATTATAATTAAGATTTGAAGAATAAGTAGTGATTTATAGTTAAAAATTGAAATTATTGATTGGAATTGGAACTCCAAAAAGTGGGTCTATCATCTCTAATTACGGAGAAGATATCAATTTGGAGTTGAAAATGAGATATTTTTGTATTTAATTCATAAAACTAAACTCATGTATTACCATAAAACTAAAACTATTGTTTATAATTATTAATTTGTATGAAAGTTTAGATCATAAAAATATTTAGTATTTATGATAAATTATTTTGTTACGAGATAATGCTTAATCATCTTGAAAAAAATGGAGACTGTTGCATTAAAAACAGAATCTTTTGTTTCAAAAGAAATACATATATGACCATAATTTTTAGGGTAGAAAAGACAGAGCTGTGACTGAAAAACTAAAGATGATTGCTTGCAATGGAAAAAATGGAACAAATATCCTCGGAAACGAATACTTCCACAGAGGAAATGAATGTCTAGAGGCTAAAGACTAAAGGCTAAAGGTTAACCACACCATATATTCTTCTTCTCTACGGTACGGTAGATTAAATTATTTCATTACAGACATCCAACAAACTCTTTAGTTCATCTGAGGAGTATGCATAGTCCATGCGTTTAGCTTCTTAATGGTGACTGCCTCCGTGCCGTTGTTGAATGCATATAGATGTGCCTTCTTCATCACTGCCATCGTTGGATAAACCCTAGATGTGATGCATGTTTTTCCTCCAGCCCCGAAACTTTCCACCACGGAATGATCGATCTGTTTAAAGAAATAAGGTATATTGTGAATGAACAAAGTGATGATAGGTTGTTTAGACAAAAAGAATCAAAATATATACATACCAAACTTCTAAGGGAGAGCATCCCGTCTTTTAAATCTACGTTCACGAAGCCTGCGAATGACGGCTTGTATACGTCTGTCCGTAAGGAGGAGCTGTTCAATCAAACAAGGAAAATTAAGGAAACCTAGTTAAGAGGGTGATGGATAGATTATGTACAAATGTAATGACCACTGGGTCATGAGGGTGAGGTGAGGCGTGAGGGATATATATATAGTTACTTCTCCACCTTTTGGCATCAGAGCACATAAGGACTTTATGCTTGTCTTTGGCCTTAAAAATTCTGAAGAAGACAGGAGTATATTCTTCAAGGTGTTCTGAAGCTAATGTCAAAAGCCCAAAGGGTCCAACCCCACCTTGAACAGTCGACCCCTTCATGCCGCAGAGATCTTGTGCGTTGACCCAGCTAGGATCGAATTCCTCCGCCTTCTCCAAGCTCGGCACATAAAATGTGACTTCAACATCCGCCTTCCAATACAATTTCTCACATTAATATACGATTAAGTACTCTCTAATTCTATCTTCTATTAATGAACTGTCTGCATGAGCTATACGCAATATTAGATTGATTCAGTAATTAATCCTAGAAATTATGATAGTTGACCAATCTTGTATATAGATATAGAAACAATTTGTTTTTCCCTTTTTTAGGACCTAATTTTTAAGATGTAATCAGAGTCTATATATTGCTTCGTTTTAGAGAAGAATATCTCTTTGAAATCTTTCAGAAACTCTATTGTTTGACATGGACGAGGGTGCTTGATCCCAAAGAAGTCTCGAAGAAACCATCAGATACATGATTTTTCCCTCGAACCCACCCTGTGAAGCCGCTATGAGTTCGAAGTGGTGGGACCCTCTCAAAGAAGCCTCAAAAAAAAAAAAAAAAAAAAAAAAAAAAAAAAAAAAGATTGTTGGAGTTATGATGACATCGCCTGAATATAAATCAATCAGCCGCCACTACAAATGTTGCCCATCCAGTATTATTGGTAAAGCACTGTATTTCCGCAACTTCTAAGAATAGAACTCGATTATTGATACAAAGTATCCGATCACATGACGTGGGACTCCACTGGGGCTTAAAATTTGTTCTCCCTTCTTCTCAATCACTATTTCCACCGCTAATGGTAGCACCTCCTATTATCGAAGGATCTCATATCTTGTCTAATACTCACATTAGATATTGTCCTTTGTCGGTTCCATCTTCTTGAATACAACCTTTTTGTCTCGTTAGCCAAATTACTCCAACTCCTCGCTCAGATCGTAACTTTCGGGCCCTCATTTCAGGTCTTTCACATTCTAACCCGGAAGATCTTTGGTTATGGAAAAGGACTCGGCAAACTTTACTACTTAGAGTTGCCAGAGAATGGGGGATCGAAAATCGCCAAGCAAATCAAATTAGCAAGAAAGAGCAAGGCTCGAGCAATTGATATGGTTATGGTGCAAATGAGATTGTGACATCTTTCTTTTGGTTATCTTAAGAAATTGCAACCACAACTTTTTTCAGAATTGAATGATAGAGAATTTCATTGTGACATTTGTGAACTGGCTAAGAGCCACCGTATTTCTTATTCACCAAGTCTGAATAAAAGTTCAGAACTCAAGTTATTCACTGATGTTCAGTCCCGCAGTGTCCTCTATATCTCGAGAGCTCGCATTTTGTGACATTTATCGATGAATGCACTAGAATGACTCGATGTCCCTACTTATTAAAAAGTGATGTGTGTCTAGCATTCCGTAATTTTCACAAATGACTCACACCCAAAAGATCGTGCGTATCTCGTGTTTAAGTAACTGACAACGGCATCGAGTCATAGATGCCTCTCGAATTTTTCAGGTCTTGGGAATTCGCCATCGACTCATGCACCTATGCTCCACAACAAAATGGATCGCAAAGAGAAGAATAGACAACTTTTGGAGGTAGTGCGTGTCTCCCTCTTCGGCATGAACATGCCTCGATTTTATTGGGGTGAAGCTGTGAAATCTGCTGCCTACCTCATCAACCGAACACCTTCTCAAGTAATAAACTTTCAAACTCCTCAACAGAAATTGCAATCCTTACTTTCAATTCCCCATCTTCCGAATCTTGAACCCCGAAGCTTTGATGTACCCGTATATGTTCACATCCCCAAAATCTCGAAATAAATTTGATCCATGTGCAAAACAATGTGTTTTCATATTACGCTTGAATTTCAAAAAGGATATAGGTGCTATGATCCACAAACCCGAAAGCTACATGTGACTCTAGATGCCTCTTTCCTAGAATTAGAGCCTTATTACTCCGGGGGAGTCTCTAAACATTCTCTAAGGGAGAGCCTGGCGAAAGCAGGAATGGTGGAGGTGATGAGCTTTGCTGAGCTGAGAATATTCAACAAGGTATGTGGAGGATGAGTTTATTGAGTTGGAAAAGGTGAATGAATGATTGTGCCATGCTTGTGCAACAAGGCTATGAACACAATCATGAAACTCGGGAGTGAATCACCACCTGACATACCCCCGTAGTCATTCTTTATCTACACCATTAATCAAGAATCAACCCAAAAATGTTCCTCCTCAAGTGGCATGAATCCTGGTTTGGAGAGTCTAATGAAACATGTTCCAGTAAAAATACACCCTAGATATCCACAAAGATCGAATAAGGAGTTCCAAAAAACAAGATTTAACCCGATCCCTGTCAAGACCAAATACCAATTAACAACTATGTGTCATCTCATAGGTTGATCGAATCGTATGCATTTATCAAGTTAATCACTGTCCACGCTTCTATTCCTAAGAATGTGCAAGATGCATTGGTTGATCCAAAATGGAGAAAGGCGTATGAACGAAGAGAGATGGAGGCTCTACAAAAGAATGCCACTGGGAACCCTGCTCCACCGCCTCTAAAGGAATGAAGCCAATTGGATGCAGATGGTGTTCGCAATGAAAACTCAAACCGATGGAAGTATTGATAGATATAAAGCCCGACTAGCCATGGCGGGATATGCGCAAAGGCATGGGATAGACTATCGTGATACTTTGCACCGGGCTGGCTAAGATCACTGCCACCCGCATTCTTATATCTATAGCAAAGAAATCAAGACCGGCCTTCGCAACAATTTGATGTTAAAATGCTTTCCTCAATGGAGATTTGAAGAAGAGGTCTATATGGAGCTACCACTTGAAAGTATTAAAATGGTTCTTCATCTAAAGGTGAACTGTGAATTAAAAAAGTCATTGTATGGCCGAAATGTTTCACCTAGAGCAGCATGGTTCAGAGATTCTCACTCACAATGAAGGAGTTTATTATGCTGTGCACCTCAGATCACACTTTGTTTATAAAACACAAAGAAGGAAAAGTAATAGCTTTAATTGTGTATGTTGATGATATGGTCTTGACAAGAGATGACCCATGCGAAATGAAAGCTTTACAGAGATGAATACAAAATTTGAAATGAAGGATCCTCTGCAACTTAAATATTTCTTTGAAACTGAGGTAGCAAGATCTAAACATGGAGTCTGGCTTCATTAAATAAAATATGTGTTAGATCTTCTAACCGAAATCGTAATGCTTGATTGCAAACCAAAGAGACGTCATGGAAATGAATCATGTTTCAGAATTCCCTCCCGCATTCAAGCCCCAATGCATAAGGGTCGTTATCAACATTAGTTGGAAGATTAATCTACTTATCACACACAAGGCCGTATATATCATATGCGTGAGCGCTAGAGCGCCCATGCATGCACCGAGTGAAGAACATATGGAAGTAGTCATCTGATCTTAAGATACTTCTAAAGAGTGTCTGTGAAAAAGGTTTGTTGTTCTCAAAAAATGGTATCCCTAACATCAAGGATACACAGATTCCTCAGACGCAGTGATCAAACAACTGAAAGGTCCACTCGGGTTACTTTACTCAGGGAAGGTAATCTTGTCACTTGAAAAGCAAAAGCGTAAGGTAGTAGTAAAGATCAAGTGTCAAGCTAAATTTGAGGTACGCTCATGTGGCATAATTGTTATGGATAAGGAATATAATCGAGGGACTGGGATTGAATATGCTACACCTATGAATCCCCATTGTGATATTATGCGCTCATTCAAATTCAATAACATCCCGTTCCAACATGATCACACCAAACATGTCAGTTTGGACTGCCATTTCATCAAGGAGCAACCTCGACGAAAAGATTATACAATTCCCTATTTATTCAATCCGAGAGTCAACAATACATTCTCACAAAGGCGCTCGTGGAAGGTGTTTATGAGAGAATCGACAAGTTGGACATGATAGACATCTATGCACCAACTCGAGGAAGGCTCGCATTTAGAAATTGCACGTATTATTATATCGATTGATAATTAACTTAAATTATGATACTTGGACCAATCTCAGAGTATGACATGTAAACAATTCCGTTTTTTCCTTGCGACCTAATTTTAGGATGTAATCAGATCTATATGCCACGTTTTGCAGGTTAATACATATCTCAATCTTTCTCGTTAAACTCTATTATTCGGATACATTGCTCAAAGAAAAACAAACCCATGCCTGAAATTTGTGGATGCGATATATATTTCCCGTCTTGACTTTTGATTCCTCACCTGAAACTTTTGCACTGAAACTTTTGCCCCCTTAATTATTTATCATGAATGGGCCATTGTATCAATTGGCTATACCCTTATCAAGCCATAGGGTTCTTGGTATTGTCTGCACCAATAAAACACCCAAGCAACAATATATTTATTATAAGTTCATAATAATTAAAAAACAAAAAAACAAAATTAATATTTCCTATAGAGCTTGTATTTATGAATATTATTACCTGAATTCCAGCCCACCCTTTTGCAGTATCATTGGATGATGTATCAGACTCATTAGCCCAACCCCACAAAACCCTCCGGTTATGTGGGGGATCGTAGAACGTTTTCGAAGCATAAAAATTACCATAATCATACCTCAACCCATCCCAACCATCAGCAGAGGAATTATCCGGTATATACCTATCTATGGACGGATTATATGTTCCAATCGTGTAGTACTCATATCTGGTCAGGTCAAGGCTCACCTTCAAAACATGCTTAACATTTCTTCCCGTTGCAGACGTGTCTAACCCATTCTCACCGTAGATCGGAACCGGAAAGAAATCCGGGCATTCCCACATTCCGGTGTGCCGGGCAGAATGGAGAGGATGTTTTGCCTTTACCCATTTCATGAAATCTCTACTCCTATACAAATGTGCTATCCCTCTTTTGTGGTGTTTGCCACCCACCGACATTCTCAATGCCATTCCAGCCACCAGAAGCTGTTGTTGGGTCACGGAATGCGCTTGCATTATTTTCGAGTCAGGAGCTACTAATGGGTTTTTGCTGGATTTGACCCATTTTGTTAGGTATGGGTCAGAGAGGTTGGCCGGAAAGGCGATGTTTTGGACTTGTCTTTGTTGGGTGTCGATTCCAGTGTAGAGGATTGCAGGGCGGTTTCGAACCCAAGATGGTGGCTGAGCCGGACCAGCATCCATTTATATCATGTACAGGTCTGCCAATGGGATAGATGACAGGCTCCTAAAATACTCCAGTCTATTAAATTTCTTGATATTGAATGAGCCCAAACAATGTACCCCCAAACTGCACCTTTTTAGGTTGTACTGGTAGAAAAGATGGTAAATTCCATTTGTAAGAACATGGGGCCTGTGCATTTCAATTCAATTGAAAAAAAGAAACATGGATGGAATGGCTCTTTCAGTTGCAGTTTTTGGCCACCCCGGAACATAGAAAACACTCGATTCCAAGTACATGAACAGCTGTTTAATTTATTCTTTATCTTTTCAAAATTTGTTCTCATTTTCAAAACTAATAACCAAGCAGACCCTATAAATGGAAAAAAAAAAATGGAAGCAGATTAAAGTTGCAGAGGGCTCACCATTTGGATCTGAGGTTGTTTCATGTCATGCACCGGTTCAAACGTCCATGGGAACAGAAAAATACAAGTCAACCTTTAGTTTGTTGAAAGTTATGTACTTCCAATTCTATTCCAATATGATAACAAATATGTAAACCATACCGTATATTAATTCAAGAGGTATTTTTTGTTTTTATTGGTATAGAGCCTTTATAAAACCCAAAAATAAATTAAATTATATCCACCCTTGACACCTGGTTCAAGTAGTAAAGGGGAACCGGATTGGATAAATTCAAAAGAAAAAAAGAAAAAAATCTTTTATGTAGTCATTGATTTATTCCATTCCTTCCCTGATACTGGCCTTTCCATTTCATTCTTGTTGTGGTATCGTGTTAATTCAACAACCAAACAGACCACCTCATTATGTATATGATAGATTTTTCGTTTAGTTTAATTTGCGATCAAGAAATAAAACGAAGAGGAAGGCATGAGCAACAATGCATGATACAAGAGAATGTAAAAAAAAAAAAAATCAATCAAAATGATGAGCATACCGTTTATCCAGTTCTGAGGGGGTTGAAAGTGGTATGAAGTTCTATGAAGTTGCGTAACCCTAGCGGCTTGGTGAGATATATACTGAGGATGAACCTCATGAGACCCTTCAACCCCATTGTTGTTTATGATTACGCAGTAACAACAAAGAGATAAAAGAACCCATAGAACCTTTGATAACTTCATTTCAGAAAGGATGGAAAATAATGCAAGTGTTCAGAGAGAGAGTTTGGCTTGAACAAAAGAAAAGGCGTATGGGTTTTATTTATAGGAGCAAATGATAGATTGGCAGGATATTATGAATTGGGATAAGAAGATAAATGGATGGATGATTTGAATCCGATATCATCCTTATTAGTTTTACCGGCCTTTTCGGGTTGTTCAAGTATCCACATTGTTTTTCTTTTTTATTCACATTTTTCTAATTAACAAAAAATATATATATATATATATATATATATATATATATATATATATATATATATATATATATATATATATATTTGATTAAAAGACATCAAATATTCCAAAATTTGCAAATCTAACTCTTCTCAATTTTTTTCTTTTTCTTTTAGAAAATTTATTTATGGAGAACAATACCCTTCATCATTTTATGTAGTTACATGTTTTTTATAGAAGAAATGGTTCAATAAAATAATTATGGTATTTTTGTCCAAATATGATAAAATTTTGATGAAAAGTTAAATTTATGAAATTCATGTTTGAAAGGGTCCTTTAATCAAATTATCCTAAAAAAAGTAAAATACTTTCTTGGAAAAATAAGATTAAAAAATATGCAGACAATAATTCTTTCCGTTAATAGCCGTTAGGCCTTTTCCATGCTTATCTAATAATTATCTTTATGGAAACGATAATTAATATTGAAGTAGTCAAAATCACAAATATAATCTATCCTTTTGAAGCGGTATCGATTAGTTCACATTTAGTAGGAAATATTTTGTTCTATAATTCAATTTTTAGTTTGGATAAATTTAAGAATACGAAGTTAGAATAAGTATTTGTTTTTTATTTTAATGTTTAACAACTTTAACAGAATGAGAAAGGTAAGAATTTATAATAATATTTTTACATTTTACAATGACCAGTTTTGAAATTTTTTTTATTTTTATTAAATAATTAGAGTAAATAACTAATATATTGTCAATAAATAAACATTTACCATAAAAATTAAATAGTTATAATATAATTTTTTTTAATTCAAATATAAAAATATTTAATTGCTATTGTTATTAAAAAGTTAAATGATTTGTACTACCTAAAAAGTTATTTTGCCTAGAAAATAAATAATATCTATTCACTATCATATTTAAATTTTCATATTAAATATTTATCCTATTTACAAAAGACGGAATAATAATTTCTTATGCTAAATAAGGTATTAAATTATATTTTACCATTTATAATAATATTTAAATAGTGGATTTAATTTTTATAAGAATTATTTTTGTCTCATGCCTATTTCTATAAATGAAAACGAAGAAAATAATGGGTGAGATTTTTCATTCTTTACTCACATTCACATAATCTGGCACATAACTAACATGGCTAAACATATTAAACAACTTATTTTCAATTCAAGAGTATTTGTATTTTTATTTTTTATTGACTTATTAATAGAATTAAATAAAATATTAAAAGAAAAAATACCGCAAGATGAGGATAAGTTAGCGCAAATCTTATGCATTTGGGAAAGGTTTGTATCAGTACATGGTTCAGTACTGAATTGTGTTAGATTAAATACACAAGAATAAACACATAGATGTGATTTTTGTTATTGTTACACCAAATACAGAATAAAACCACATAACCATAGAATCATGCATACTAATCAAAGATCAAATAAGCCAATATTGTAGAAGACAAACCCTAGCCTCCATACTTGAGAGAGAGCTTATGTTACTGCATTGTCTAATTGCAATGGATTCAGGTATGTCTTCTACAATATTGAAACGGCTTGTCTTTTGATAGCTATGTATGATTCTAGGAATTGCTGGGATTTTGACCACTTATTTGGTGTAACAATGTTTCAAAATCATCTGTGTTTGTTCTTGTGTATTGTCTAACAGAGTGTGCTCAGAGCGAGGATCATGCGATCATTTTTGATTAATAAGTTAGTATTTTGGTGCTAATTTGATCATACCGGATTTTAAATATATATATTTTGGGGGCAATTTATGCAAAATTCAATAATTTTTGTTTTTGGTTGAAATACGATGTATGGGTTTCACATAATGTGTTTTAGGTTGCTTTGAGTGAGATTTGCATGATTATTGTGGTTAAAATGGTATATTAGGAATTAAACCCATGAATGCGAATGCGGAAATTTTTTTCTACAAAATTGTATAGGGATTTGTTCCCAATAGAGGCAGAAAAACCAGCTTGATTCGTCGAAACGGGCTCAGGACGCGAAAGTTGTCGTGATCCAAAGTTGGCTTATCGGCGATGCGTGTCGCAAGGTTGAGAGACAATTCAAGCGTTATGTCGTTTGGGTGCGATCTTGACATCATGATTATCATTATTATTATTATTATTTCATAACGTCTTTTCATTAAAGTAATTAATTAATTACTAATTGAATTACCATTATTATTTTCATAACGTGCAATTGAATTACCATTATTATTTCATAGCGTCTAATTGAATTATCATTATTTCCATAACGTCTAATTCAATTATGATGAAATATGATATGTTTATTTTATTTTAGAATTAATTTTTTCAATTAATATGTTACCAAGTAACCTCTGTTAATTTAATTAAATTAATTTTATAATAAATGAACTTTCTATATCTATGCTAAAGTAGTCGATTTGAAGGATGATTATTTTATGCCGGATGTAGGAGTAAATAATGATCTGAAATGTGGGAGCCAAAGGAATAAAGTTTTTTAACATGCAAACATTATGTCGGTCCAAAAGAAAGGCGCAATGTTTTGGCCGTTACTAATATTGTCTACATTTAGTGCTATAATTAAGTCTTTGTTTTCAAATTGTTTTTGCGTCCGAAGACTAAATCTGATGTTGTGGCAGTATCTTATTAAGGGGCCCGTAATGACGCATATATATTTTGTGCTTTAATATATAAATTGTGTAGTATTAATGTGAGCATTTTGTGTTTATTTTGGTATCTACTATATGCGCTATTTTACGCAATATCGGTAGCATTCCTAAACAGCAACTTTGTTAGTTAAAGTGGTGGCTTTGGTACCAGTGACCTTGGTGATAGATACGAGGAGCCACTACTCATAAGTGTCCTTTATGCGGGATTATACTCGGTATTTTGCCAATTGATGAGTGAAAGATACATCTATCTGGGGAAATGGCAAGAATGCTCAAGTCTGAAGCTATTAGGACATTTGACTTATGTTAATTTCCAGTTTTTTAATTTTGGAAAACACATTTGTTATTACCGTCATTTTAGACGGAATTTGAGTTGTTTCATGTTGGACAAATGCAGTTTATCTTTGTTCATTTGGAAATGAAACATTTAGTCTTTTCCAAAATTCTAGTTATTGGAACTGGTAGTCTAATTGATAAGCCTATATAATTCAATATGCAAAGTCCGATACCGATTTAATAATGAATGCAACCATTATTGGATCAAGCGCAAATTAAATAATGAAATCCCTCGATGTTATGTAAGCGTATGGGGACATATTTTGAAACAGCGAGGTGAGGAGCTGTAACTCAAAGGGAATTCTTGATTCCTTGACATATCAGATTTTGACATATGTATGGAGTGCATTAAAGGGAAAATGACTAACGAAAGGCAGTTTCGTCGGTGTAATGCGTGTGGGGATTGATACATAAGGATAGCCTGGATGACTCCCTACGGCTTCTTGGGTATTTTATGCTATCCCACATTTATAAGCGATTACTCACGATATAGTTATTTGTACCTAATACATGAAAAAGGCACAAATACCCTAGAAGTGTTCAAAATTTTCAAAGCCGAGGTTGAAAATCAACTAGGCAAAGAAAATTAAAGCCCGTCAAATACGTGAACGGAGAATATTACGGTAGATATGATGGATCAATTGAACAGACCCCGGGGGCCTTTTCCCAAATACCTTTACGAGATGCGGTATTGTACCTCAATACACCATGCACGGAACTCAGAGTCAAAATGGTGTAGGTGAGAGGCCCTTATTAGAACCCTTAACGACATGGTAAAGTATGATTGATCATTCTTCTCTACCTAATTCATTATAGGTGAGAAGCATTAAAGACCATGATTTATATACTCGTGAGTTCGATCAGCGTTTAACAAAACCCCGCTATGAGGTTATGGACGGGTAAGAAGCCTAGTATTATACATCTGCACGTCTGGGGTTGTCAGTGACCAGGCCATATAAATGATGAAAGAAAAGCGAGGTTCGGGGCGGTAAATTTGTTATTTTTGTAGGATACCTTGAGAGTCTAAAGGAGTATAAGTTTTATGACCCTTCAAGCGAGGTCCTTCTTTGGGACGAGTAATGCCAAGTTTAGTAAGGACCAATGGGAGCACTCAAGTTAAGGAGGTCATTTTGAGGAGAGTATAAAATGCTCCAACCCATAACTACTATTATGAAGCTATTGGTGGCTTGATCGGTACCCATTCCTATTATTGTGCCCAGTGTTGTGGAAATATTGAGCATTCTGTGCAACCTTCAATACAATTGGAGGCTCCACCCACTAGATTTGAACCTCAAGAAATAGTGGAAGAACCTCGACAACCTCAACTTTGAGAAGTTCCATTAGTGGTCCACTGAGAAGAAAGGCAATTTCAGATGACTATGTAGTCTTTCTTCGAGAGCATGAGTTTGTCTGAGATTGGAGGGCGATCTATTTGTCAATCAAGCCAAACAATGCCAATTCGGAAAAGTGGATTTGAAGCTATGCAGAGGAAATGAAGTCCATGAAAGATAATGGCGTTTGGGATCTGTTAGATTGCCTAAAGTACTTAAAACCAATTGGTTGTAAATGGATATTCAAAACCAAGCGGGATTAGTGATGTCGAGAGATATAAAACACGCCTAGTCGCGAGGGCTGCAGAAGGCATAGATTATAAGGGAGACTAGCACACCGCGGGTTTCGACCAGAAAGACTCATTCAGAATTATAATGGCACTTGTAGCTCATTGTGATCTAGAGCTGCACCAAATGGACGTCAAGACAGCTTTCCTCAATGGAGACATTGATGAAACTATATACATGGTGCAACCAGAGAACTTTGAGTTAGGAAACCCAAAGCACCTAGTATGTAGACTCAAGAAGTCCATTTATGGTTTAAAGCAGGCATCCCGTCAATGGTACCGGAAATTTGATAAGGTGATTTCTTCATATGGTTTCAAGGAGAACACTGTTGATCAGTGCATATATCTTAAGTTCAGTGGGAGCAAGTTTGTTATATTGGTGCTCTATGTGGATGATACGCTATGAGCAATGATGTAAGTCTATTGCATGACACCAAAAGGTTCTTATCCAGTCATTTTGAAATGAAAGACCTTGGTGATGCATCATATGTTTTGGGTATACAAATCCATAGGGATCGTTCAAGATGTATACTTGGCTTATCACAAAAGGCCTATATCAATAAGGTGCTTGAAAGGTTTAATATGCGGTGTGCACGGGTGATACACATGGCAAGAGGTGATAAATTCGGCAGGTGATGCCCCCCAAATTGAACTTGAGGAGAAAGAAATGGAGAACTACCCTTATTCGTCACGCAATGGGGAGTCTTATGTATGCACAGAGTATTGTGCGGCGTCGGGATATAACGTGCATTGTGGGAATGTGGGCGGATATCTCGATGAATCTGGTATGGATCACTAGAAAGCAGCTAAACGAGTGATGAGGTATCTTCAGAAGACAAAGGATCGTATGCTCACATATCGGCGATCCAATCATCTGGAGGTTATTGGGTACTCGGATGCAGACTTTGCAGGATGTCAAGATAGCAGGAAATCGACCTCAGGCTACATCTTCATGTTGGCGGGGAGGGGAATTTATTTCATGGAAAAGTGTCAAGCAGGACACTAGTAGCCTCTTCAACCATGGAAGCTGGATTTATGGCACAGCTTCGAGGCATCTAATCAAGGAATATGGCTGCGAAACTTTATCACGGGACTTCAGATTATTGAAGGCATTAACAAGCCGCTTAGGATTAATTGTGATAATAAAGCTGCAGAGTTATATTCTAAAAACAATGGAGTTCATCAAAATCAAAGCACATTGACATTAAGTTTCTGGTTGTAAAAGAAAGAGTTCAGAGTGGTCAAGTGTCAATTGAGCATATTAGTACGAACTCCATGATTGCAGACCCACTCACCAAAGGCTTGCCACCTAAGGTGTTTCATGAGCATGTTGCTCAGATGGGTGTACTTAGTCTAGACGATATAGAAAGATAGTGGGAGTTCATTTGGTTTTATGTGTAATTATGTGATTGACACGCTATAGTTGTTTCATTTTATATTTACGTACATGCTATGATTATTTAATGCATTTATGTTATGTTTCCGACTACTCTGTTGTCATGTCATGATTTTCTATTGCTGTTTAGCATGTGGTATTTGAAAATATGATACTAGACTCATTTGAGTCATAAAGAGGACCTTTTTGGAGATAGGCATACTATAGATCACATTTTATGTAATCTCCAAGCCACACACCTATATTTGATCTATGTCATTGATTGTAAGCTTGTTTGTTGAAAACAAAGATGAATTATAGATTCACGCATGAATGTAATAAAGGTGGCTTTGATCCATTCTAGTATAATTAATGGACCATATTGTTTAAAAATATTTGTGATTGGGCTGATGTATATTTGCGCTCAACTTAAGTATTCAATCATGTACATATTCGGTACTTGCTTGAAGTGGGAGATTGTTAGATTTCCTTTTAAAGTGGGGTGACAGTGTTAAATTTGAACATGATTGTCTTGTCTATTCGGTAACCCAATAAAGTTAGTGATCTATTCCCGATTGAATTAGGGTTCACCCGAAATAATTATATAATTATTTCATTAATTATAAAATATGGAATTAATGTGTGGTTTCCACTGTTTATAATATTTGTTTGATGGGTCAATAACATTAAAGGGAGGCAATTAAATAATTTAATGAAGTCCACTGGGTTTAAAACCTACGAAACGTTATCTGCGGCCTAAGTGAGAGAGAACGTATCCGCTGGCAGGAGTTTTACAATCAGAAGACAAACCACAGCCTCTCCATCTTGAGAGAAGAGAGCTTACATTGCTGTTATGCAATTGCAATGGATTAAAGTATATCTTCTACAATATTGGCTTATTTGATCTTTGATTAGTATGCATGATTCTAGGGTTATGTGGTTTTATTTGTATTTGGTGTAACAATAACAAAAATCACATCTATGTGTTTATTCTTGTGTATTTAATCTAACAAGTTGAATTTACATGATTCAGTATCCCTATAAACAAAATTATGATTATATACCAAGCACCATGTAAAGTAAAACTTTAAAATATCCTCATTAATTTTAATTAAAAATTTTAAAAGAATTATAATATCTGATGAGTAATAAGATATCTTATCATGCTTGAGTCGATATACTATCATAACTAATGCACATATTTTCGTCATCCGATAATATATTATTTAGTTATGTTAATCTGCGATATTGAATTATGATAATTATGTCGTGTGTCTATAACTATTCAATATTTGGATCGGGATAAAGTACATATTTTCATTCACAGTAAAGTATATTATATTGCATGTGACTAATTATAATAATATATTTACTACTGAGTGTAGTACCATAATTTCCTTCGATTAATTAGGAATTAAGGTTACTTTTGTATATATTTTTTTGTGTAAAATCATTATTTTTATGGGATAAGCTTGAACCATATAAATCCAATTTTTAGTGATGGATGTATAGTTATTTTGAAATAGATAGTTTGATGGATGCTTTTTCCAATGTATTTTACAATTGAGAAGTGAAAAGAAAAAAGATAATGGAAAATAAAATTATGGCGTAAAGGACATGTGATTATAATGTATGGCTAAAAAGCATCACGCAGGCTAAAAAGCATGTATGACCCAAAGGATTTTCAATAGCTACGGATGGGTGTGGAGCGGACAAGGCAGGTATGTACTTATTGGAAGTATGCTTGTTGTGATTCTTGGACCAGACTTTTTTTTTTTTTCTTTTTGGCAGATCTCCTCGTGGGAAGATGTTATAACTAAAGAACAAAAAGTCGGATTCATTGACTGATATATCTCCAAAATATCGGATATCGGCCGATATTGATACGATTTTACCAACCGAAAGTCGGTTAGCCAAAAAATCGGCCAAATTTTGGTAAAATAGTGATATTAGCGAAATATATCGAGTATATCTCACGTATTGCATGTCTTTAAAATTTAAAATATCGATCAAATATCGGTAAATATCAAATATATATCGATAAATATCGATAAAATATCGGAGATATATCGGCTATTTTGACTTAAATCAAATCCAACGGTTAGAATTAAATAACAATGGTTTTTTAGCAATCCAATAGTTATTTTTTATGAAAAGTCTGTAAATACCCATAAAATCATACAATTTCTTCTAAACTCATTCATACGCATCCAGCCGTTATTTCTCAAATTATTTTTCTTTCAGTTTATCTCAATATTTTGAAAATGTTATAAATATTGTCTTTGTCAATTGATCCCTTCTCATCAAATAATGTAATAAAAGTCACATTTCTTTATTTTGGTTTTAAATTACTATTGTAACGTAATTTCTGGATAAATAATAATGAATATCGTCTTCAACAAATGTATATTTGTTTATTTATGTTTTTTTATAGTTTCAAGTAAAATATTTTAAAACGAATTTTAAAGAAAGTATTTTTATTAATTTTCTCTTTACCGATATTTTTATCAAAATATTCACTGATATTTACCGATATTTTCGATATATCTATAAAATCTAAAAATATCCGAAATTTTATTCTTGGTTATAACGGGGTAGTTTTCATGCTTTGTTATTGTTTGATGTGTTTATCCTTTTCCTTTGTCTGATGCACTTGAATCCCACCCACATGGCGTATACGTTACAAAATGTCAAAAACTAACAGTTATACTCAAGGATCAAAATATCGGTAAACACGGATATATCAGTAATTGGATTTTACGGAAATATTGGAAATATCGGTAAAATATCGGTGGATATTTTACAAAAATACTCCCGGTTATTAAAATTTTCATATTTAATTATATAGATTATGAGAAATGATTCTTATCTTAATTAAGGTAGATTAAAATCAAATGGATTAGTAATTATTAAATTAAATATATTATATTTAATATATTATTCATATATTATTATGTTAAAGAGATATTATTTATTTATTTTGTTATTATTATAAATATTATGTAGATAATGAGGAGATTCAAATATTATATATTACTCATTTTAAATGATATTATTTTTATTTCTTTTCCTTTTCAAATTAATATTTGATTTAAAAATATTATAAGTTATAATGTAAAATAAAAATAAAATAAAATAAAATATTATAAAGGGATTATGAACAAATAAATAATAAGAGAATATAAAAAAAGTTTGCATTATATATAATAAGTGTAATCAATGGCTTGGTGGATGAAGGTTGTCACTTTCAGACATTTTGGGTGGAGTTAGGCCGTCGAAGCAATTTTCATATTTTGGAGCCGGGGAAAAATCGAATTTTTCCGGAAAAATCGGTTTAGGGAAAAATCGTGATTTTTCTCGATTTTACTTCAATTTTCATTCCCAAAATCGTTTCAACCCTGACAGCAGATTTTTAGTAAAATCGTTAAAGAAAAAAACAATTTTTTTGTCCTTGGTCGCGACAGAGAACCCAAGGAGGTTTGTCGCGACAAGCCTTCTTGGCACTCTCGGCGCCGCGCAAGTCATGGTCGTGCGCAAAGGTACTTTTTGTTGTCTTGCGCACCTTTTGTCATGACACTGTGGGTATCGCCTTTCATGAAATGGGCAGTAGCCCACCCCATTTGATCTCTTGCACAAATTTTTTTTTTTTAAAACACACTCTAAAATCAACATAAATTAGCCTTATTACTACAAAGGCCAATGTAACTTGGAAAACTCGCCAAAATGCATTTATTATACAAAAACGAGTTTAATTACAATTTGTCTTTAATTAAAGATTACAGAAAATGGGTTTTCTACCCATAATTTATAAAATACAAGCAAGACCAAATCTTGCCTTTTCTTCGCCACTAGGTCCTCGGATGCGTTCCATTCCCAAGTGTACCTTAAGTACACAGAATTATTTTTCATGTTGGTGAAGCGATGCGATAGTTGAATTTCTCTACATGGATTACTCACATTAAGTGTTCATCTCGATAATGACATACACATCCAGAGTAAAATTATGCGCATTCCTCTTTCGAGATATACATATGTAAATCATAAATGTATAGGAGTCTCACGCCTCCATCACACATGCATTTTCCATGTATGGAAAACTGTTTTCAAAACAAAGATATTTGTTTTCATGGACAACCCTCCGATATAAATTAATGGACATACTCCGATAAATAGCTTTGTGGACAACCCTCCGATATATTTTAGTGGACATACTCCGATAAATAGTTGTTGGTCAATCCTCCGATATAAAACTCTCCAAAACCCATGTCATGCACTTATACCTAATATTCTACGGTGTCCCCATGCATATGAAATGCGATTTGCCATTTCCATACCAATTCATGTTAATATATTACTTACAGCCATCTGTAATTGTATATGTAAACATCATAATCTTTACTTGATATGCAAAACATCACACATGGGCGATCAACGGTCGAGCCATTAGTCTCGAGGGTGTCAAAAACCTGAAGCTTAGCTTTAGTATTTCGAAGAGCAGTCCTATAAATCCGGTCACGATTTTATTACGAAAATGATCGTAAATTGCTTGACCGGTTCCAGGATCTTTGGGGACTAAAATGCAGAACCTTCTGGCTCGACTACTGACCATTAGAATGACTCTTAAATAAAGATTAAACCAAGTAGGAGAAAGACCCCTACCTCTTGGAGTTTGTCAAAACTCCTCGATTTCAGTCTCGATGCGAAGCTCTTGCCGTGGGGATGAATTTTCCCTCTTGCTCCTCTTGAGCGCTAGGTCTATCTCTTGAGAAATTTAGATAAAGGTGAGCTTCTCTCTCAGGCTCTCTTTCTTTCCTCTTTAACTTCTTTGCTCTTCTCTCCCTCTCCCATCCCACCGGTTTGGTCCAAGATGGGTCAAGTGAGAGTGTCCTCTCTTTCCATGTGTCAGCCTCTCATTGGTTCCTTGGATTACCCTTATCCATATATCCATCTACTTTGGATTTCCGGCGTCGTGTGGCGCGTATCTCCATCGAGCCCCCGCGGGCTCTTGTTTGTTTGGTTCTCGCGTGCGTGGCACACTGTGTGTGACTCAACACGTGCCAAGTGTCCCGTACTATCCTTAGTGCCTCGAAAAACGTGAAATTCCGACTTTGACGTGGTAGTTGAATTTAAGTGAGATGATTTGATGAGTGAGGAAATCAGTTTTGTCATCAGAAATCTAGAAAATTCCAGTTCTCAGTGAAATTACCGTTTTACCTTTCTCGGAAAGGGTGAATTTTTCTCGGGTTTTTCTGAAGATATGGTGAGAGAGGCCGTAACACCCCTTTAAAAACCCTAAAAGTTGGAGTGTCCTAATAATTAAGTAAAGAGCCAAGTATGACAATCGATTAATCAATCTAAGGATACCCAAAGATAAGCAACAATTATAACCAAATACATTAAACAAATAACTAAAAAAATATCAAAGTCAAATGTGGTAAGAGCGTGTACCTTGGTGGTGAATTGGAAGCGGTATCAATAGAAAACAGGTTAGCTCAATAACACATATATAAATATTAATTATTAAATTAAAAAATGAACGCCAAATTATTTAATGAAGGATAGATGAGATGTTGGGCACGAAATCAGAAGCTTCATTTATTTATGAATTCGATTCCATATGCTTCCATTTTATTTGAATTATAAAGTAAATTTTATTTTTGGAATTTTTGAAATCAAGTTGAAAAGGGTAATTTTAGAAAATGAAAATATGATTTTGGGATTAGAAAAATAAGAATGTCGAGCACAGAGAATAATGAAGCTTTAGGAAATTTATATTTTTCAAAAACAATACTTTGATTTGGGAAAATTAACAGAAAGTGATTTTTAAAAATTTGAATTTTAAAGAATTTTTTTAATATAAAGAAAATAAATTTTGAACTTTTGAGAATGAAAATGATTTTTAAGATTTTTAAATTAGAAAGAAGATGATTTTTTAGAAATTAAATAAAGTAAAAATTTGAATTTTTGAAAGATAAAGATGATTTAAATTTTTTAAAAAAATTCAAAGAAGAATAATTTATTTTAAATTGAAAATGATTTTGGAGTTTAAAAAGTTGAAGAAAAATATTTTTGATTTTTGTAGAAAATAAAGAAAATGAATTTTGATCTTTTAGGAAATTAAAGATAATGATTTAAAATTTTTGAAAGAAAGCATTTTTTTGTATTTTTAGGAATGAAAGAAAATGATTTTAGATTATTTTTATAAAATTGAGGAAAAATATTTTTTTTGAGTAAAATTTAGAAAGTAAGATTTATGTTGGAGATACTAAAAAAATTAAATTTATTATTATTGTTACAACTACTATTTATTTACTTATTTAGGAAAAACTTAATAAGCTGGATTTTGTTTTTATTACACTTTGAAAATATAAAACAGACTTTAACTTAAGAAATATGGAAAACTTGACTTTAAATGAATTTAATAAATTGAAAGGTAGAATAATAGTAAAAAGATAATAACAATAATAATAAAGTTGACTAGATAAAACATAAAAAATGAGTTAGCATACTGCTTAGAAGCAACAAGTTTAATAACTTGGTAGTTCCTTCCATATGTTCCACACGTTATTAGAAATCTAGAAGAAGCTTCTTTTTATTTATTTAATTATTTAATTTATTTGTTTGTTTTCCCATTACTGAATTGAATTGATAAAAACATAGAAGGCGAGCCCGGACCGAGTCACTGAGTCATTATATCACAATGACGCGTCTTAATGGTATAAATTGTACGATTCAGACTAATTAATTCATATTTTACATTTAATAATTTATATAAGGAAATAGTGAGACAGATTATTAAGATTAAGAAGAAGAAGAGGAAGGCCATGTCAAATGGAAAGTACGGCGCTACCCTCCGCCGCCCTGGTGGACCAATCTGCGCATGCCATTAATGAGCTGTTTTGGTATACGTGGGGCATACTATGGGGCCCACACATCTTTCCGACACTACCCCTGCACTTTTTTTTTGCTATATATATGTAGATCCATCTTCTCCGACATCTTCTCAACCCTAGTCCCATCAGCATCCTCTCGTTATAACTTATAAGCTAAAAAAAAAAGCATTTTCTTCTCCGGCTTTGCTCTGCAGTCTGCTCTGTTTATTATTCAAAGATGGAGCAAGTTAGCATCGCGAAGGCCGTTATGATCCTCTTCGCAATTGCGGTGTTCTCGGCAGCAACAGCCACAGTGTCGGCGCAGGAAATTACTCCGGCGGCATCGCCACCGCCACCGGACGTTGGATCGGCTTTCTCTGTTCCTCTCCCCAATCTCATGATTGTTTCATCTCTGATTCTTTCCCTCGTTGCTCTCGTGAAGCACTGATTCGATTTTATACTGTATTGTATTGTATCTGTTGTTGAGGATTAATATCGTAGCCGTTGTACTGGATATATCGGATTGATTCTCATTATTTTATAAATAAATAAATATTAATTTTTATTATATTCTTGTTCATTTGTTACTAGTTTTGATTATAAAAACAATGCTTTAAAATATCTATTTTAGTTCCAGAATAAATTTTGATATTCCTTATTAATAAAACGACAAACAGTTTCTTTCTTGCCATGGACATTGCCCATTGGAAAAACAGTTTTGTTTACTCACTGTTTTTGAAAATTATTATTGTTCTAAAAATACAAGGAAAACAAAGAAAATATGTACAAAACATGTTTTTGATTCTTTTTTTTGTTGGAAAAAAACAGGTCGATAAAATGCAGAGAACAAGAATGGTTTTTTTTTTTTTTTTCTTTTGACAACAAGAAGACGTAGAATGAGAACGAGAATAGTTAGAGAATACCAAACGGTGTTTTTGTGTTTTCCAAAAATTTTTATCTATGAACAAAACCGGCCCTATATTTTACTTCAACTAGTAAAAATAATAATTATTATTATTCTTTTTTCTTAAAGTAGGTCATCAAGTCTAAAAGACAAGAACAACCATTTTTTGTTGGACAGCAAGACAAGAACAATGAATTAGCTATGAGCCCGAAATACGTCCACAGAATTTTATTTTATTTTATTTTTTTCAAATATTAAAAAATTGGGAAGTACATACCTCTAGCATAATCATTGTTAGCGCAATAGTATATTTAAAAGTATTGGTATGTGTGTTTTGAATAATAGATGGAGGGTAGGAGAATGGTTAAAGTTTTGGAGTTTGGGATGTGAATGGTATTTTGGAATAAAAATCCAAATTTACTGACGTATGAAGGTTTCTAAAAAGAAGAGGGGAAGTAAAATTAGTGCGTTATGAACCCGGGTTGGCAATAGTTATTGTATGAACGACGACCAATGATAATAAGGTGGTTATTTTTGTTACATATATTGAAATGATAATCATATAGTAAAATTATTTTATTTAGCAAAAAAATATTTATTTGTAAATAACTTAAATATAAAATTATAAATTTTGACATGGCATCTCCAAAGTAGCGCGAAAATTAAAATGAACGCAAATTTAATTTTAAAAATTTGAATCAATTTATTTTTCACAAGGATTACCCGATTTAATTTTATTATCATTTATTAATATTGAAGCAGCGGAATTTTGGTTAACCCTCAATTCTGACCTCCATACATAAACCAAATGTTTTTGTTTTGAAAAACAAGATAAACATGTATTTGTTTTGAAAAACCTAGAGAATATACAAAATATTAAATTTAGATAATACTAAAATTGAGTTTTTTAGGTATTCAAACGGTATCAAAGGTAAATTAAGCCTTTAAAATTGTGTTTTTGTGTTTTAAAATGGGTAGTAATAATAGATTGGAAATAGGAGGCCTAAATCTAATTTTGTTATTTTTTATTGCATGCATTGTAAAAAATGGAAAATTTTTATAATACTTACAATTTAAAATTATTTTATAAGTACATTTATGGAAAACTAAAAACCCTAGATAAGCCTCATGTAATCTTCAAAAACATTATATATACCAAATCATGCATATACCAAAACATTTAAATATATTAAAACATTTTATACAAATTTTAATATATAAAAAAATAATATGTATCCATTATGTCCCACGAGAATGGTACTATATATTTCTCTTACGTGAAGTGAGAAAGTGAGTGGAAGTAGGGGAGAGTAATGGGTAGAAGTATCGATGGATGAAGTAGTCGATGTACACCGTCGAGTGCGATGTCGCCTAGGTAAAAGTCTACCACTCGGGTAAAGGTCAAAGTTAATTATCATCCATGGGAGGCGATGTATGGGATGGTAAAGGGGTGTGGCGACAATGTGATATATCTTTGCGCTATGGGCGTTGGCTCTTGTCGGCACCGGATAAGGTCTGGGGCGTGTAAGTGTGAGAGAGTATGGAAGGTGATGTGTAATGTGGGGGTAGGGCAGGTGATGTGTCGATGTGAGTGGGTATGGAAGGTGATGTGCAAGTGTGTGGGGGTATAAACATCTCGGGTGAGGGTAAGTATAGGAGAATTGTCGGAAGTAGGCAAGGAAGTCGGCTCGAGTGTACCTAGGCAGCTGTCCTTTATCTGGACCATGACACGACCCACCATCTCGAAAGCACAACCTCGGCGTCAGCTCCCTCTCTCTCCCTCTCCGCTCTACCTCGAATGGTTGCATACGTGATGGTGTGGGCCAGCGGAGTCTGTCCCGATGGTGCATGTGGTATCGAAGCCCATGCGGGCCATGCCGCGATGTGATGGCCTTCTGATCTGGTGCTTAACCTTGTCGGGCAATATAATGTATGTTGGCTTTTTCCACGGTAGTAAAGCGGAGCGAATGGCTATATACTACGGCCATGGTGGCGATCACGAGTGAACAAGAGGAATTACATATAATTATAATCTATTAATTAAATTTAGGTAAAATATTTTAGAAACACATGACTCTAAATTACCAAAAGATGAGTACTACCGGTTGTAGTATGGAACCTCATATCATCCTTATGCAGTGGTGGTGTCATAAAACGCCCTGTAATATGTCGATACCACTGCATGTATGGATCATGAAGTCCATCAAACCCACCATGAGGGTGAAGTGATCTTTGGCCGCTGCGTGTATCCCATAATGCATATGCCGGGCAGCGTCGTCGCTAATCGCGGGGTATCGTCCACGTGCCATCCGCGTATCACGATTGTTACTCGTAAGAGCAAAAGGTACAGCTCTCACGATGCATCCTAAAGCGGCCGCGAGACTCGCTGCAGGCGATGCCACTCGAAGCAATCTCAAAACATATGAGCGGTGACGCCGTCCCCGGATCTTTGATCGGCTAGCGGATATATGGAAATTTGGTCAAGTAACTCTCACTGCGATATGCATTTTGCCATGAGACCTACATGTGAACACTTTATGTCAATAAATTTTACGGGAATATGAATGAAATTAATATAGAACCATATACTTTTACAAAAACCATTACCTGATTAGGATTCTGTGCATCTAGCTGATCTCGACATAGGAGGAGTACACTCGATGGGTTATGCACCCGTGTCAAAGGTACTCTCCACCTACACCCGAATGGAAGGCCCCAGGCTACACCTGCGGCTCGGTCGGAGGTTGGTAGTAATCCGCGTGGACGACCCTCGGGTATGTCTCCGGCCAGAGCATCGACATCGGCATCGTGTAAGGCATGAGAGGGTGGTGGTGCTAGATCTACATGTGGTCGCCCAAAATCGGGTTGATCGACGTGAAGTCTCTCCTTAGACCATAGTTGAATAAACAGAAAGTTGGTCCCAAAAAATTGAGGTTTTTATATTGCGTTAGGAAAAATAATATAAACCGTGTCCTCTTTACTAAGGGACCCATGTGATTTAGCAGTGGGCGAGTCTCTTTTATACGAGGTTCTACGAAATTCAGCATACCATGAAGCACATAACATGGCTCAATGACCTCAGTAGGTCGATTATGATAATAGTGGCCTAATCGGGCTATTCATCCATACACAACAACATACATTCCCAGTTATTACATACCTGTATGAGTGTAATACAATCGCTAATACCACGACTACGATCCAAGCTGGCTCGGCATAACTCGCGATATGTATGTGCTAGTACTGCACCACTTGACTATAGAGTCGCGTGTGTCAAATCCTCGTAGTAGTGGGAAAGCACATAGGAACATTCACACCGCTTCTTGTCGCAAAGCAAGAAGGATCCGGTCTTAGATGAACCCACGCGCTTCAGCTCTAATGTGACCTCATGCATCGGTGGCGGGGGTGGATAGTGGAATTATAACCACATCAAGGAGGCCAGTGGCTCCTCTATATGAACATCGGCGGTGGGATGACACGAGCAACTCCTCGCTGCGCAGCGCCATCGAACACACAGAAGTGCGGTGATTCTTTGGGCCATGAATCTGAGCCAGGATGATGGCGACATCTTGTAAGGTAATCGTCATCTCCCCTACTGGCACATGAAAAGTGTGTGTCTCGGGCCGCCATCTCTCTGGCGAGAGAGTGATAAGTATTGTCGATCGTGATGTATTGACGGTATATGCGAAAAATCCAGCCCTAATCATGTATGGCCAAATCCGTATATCCATCCTCCACGTAGTCATGAAGGCTCTCATCTGCTATCGAGGGCGGAGTATTTCTTGAAGCTGTAAGCAACGAAACAACAAAATTTAAAATTGGTTATATATAAATTACATGTTACAACTGTTAATAGTAATTGATAATTAACCAAAATGCATTACACTCTTGTATCTACTAAGTGTGATATGTGTCTGTCTTACAATACCAAGACAGATGTATCCGAAGGATCTGCATCATGAATCCCTTTGAATGCCATGTCTATAAGATATAACAAATCCAGAATAATTGTCAATTATGGTTGTCTGATATTAATTGCATAAACCGATGATTCCTGATACACATTATCTGATAATAATGTCTCATTTCATAGAATAAGTCTTATACAAACCTTCTGAAGTCGGGGCCTCATTTACAAGAAATACACCTTGTACATAAGTCTTATAAACAACTATAAAAGGTGGCGCCTCATTTACAAACAAAAAACAAAAATTGCCTTTACTTCACATACATAACTAAACTTGATTTCTATTCTTACAGAATATACTTGATTATGACGGATTTGTTTGCACAACCCACATTTTATCTTGGTTTTCCCCTCCCTAACGTCCATTTCATTATGCAACCGGGTTGATTTAGGACGGCCACTGACTTTCTGTTTCATTGACCCAGGAGCTACAATCGTTGAACCATCATAAAGAGGCCACTCATCTTCATTGAATATGGGATAAAACAAGCTTGCCTAAGTGTCATGAAGTAAATTGCGTAGTGTGTAGCCAGACAAATAACGTCGACACATCAATGTTGACATCTTTGTATGATGGCTGCATGGAAACCCATATATCAGTGTCTTACCACATAATGCATTTCTTGTCATTTAAGTTGAGGTGATGAATGACCACTCCTTGACTACGTGAAATACGCGCCACTGTATGTGATCGTAAAGAACAATTTCCATTGATCGGCCTTAACCACCGACCACCCGAATCGAGCATCAACATGTGGAGTGAAATGCTCATCGGATGCCAATCTATCAGCACCTTGTTCCCTTCTTACAACAAAGTAACTGTTAAGGGGGGAAAATGTCAGTGAACTAATCGTGGTGGTAAGCTACGAGCCTTCAAGAACAACTATTAATACCTCAGACATATTGGTTGTCATTATCCCATATCTTGACCTCCATCATGTAAAGTGCCCTGTTGAAGAGGATGGCCTTTTAACCATTGTTGTGCTTACAGAATAAATTCTCCCCAGTGTAGCCATATGCTATTCATCTTAGTGGTGTTATTATGACAATTTTGCTTTCTGCATCTAAATTCTTCAGAGTTTATCTTTGAAGCGGGTCATAAAATTGCTTGCAAGATGATGCATGCAAATCCTATGATAGGCATATGGTGCATCCCAACCAAGATGAGGATCACTCACCAAGTGCCATAATACTGGATGTATGAGGATATCTTACAAATCACATCCGTTGGAGTTACTCTATTTGATACATGCGAGAACCATCTGACTATCAATATTCTGTAACCACCAATAGAAAATGCCAATGGGAATAGCCCGATTATTTAGTGCAGCCATAACAATCAACAATGTCCTTTATACTTCCCATACAAATGTGTACCATCAATACCGATGCTAGGAAGACAACTTACGAACCCTTCCAATAGATAAGCGAATGACGGCCACAACACATTTGGAATGTCTCATTGTTTGGCACACTATTGTCGATGGTTTTCCAAATGACAACACATCCAGAATTTGCTTGTTATATGGCCAAGAACAAACGTGGGAGCTCTGTATATGATTGGGAAAAATCACCAAATAAGTGTCTAAATGCCTTATGCTTCCCATCAAAGGCTTTTTTATATGAAATTTCATATCCCGTTCTCATCAGTGCTTGAATAGCGGTAGGAGACAATGTAAATTGTGCATAATTATTACTTTGTATATGAGAAGCAACCAACTTTACGATCAGTTGATGATGGTCGGTTCAATACGGATTTACACAAGATGTATGAGGCCCTTTATATTTGTTGACCACAAATAAGCTAGTATCTTTCACAACCATGACACGTAGCTTCCATTGACATTGACATTCTTTGGCCTTCTTACATCTTAAAACGAGCAATTTTTTTGAGGAGACAACTACAACAAACTCTTGGTGTGCTCTAATTGAGTAAATCTTTGCGACCTCTTTTAAATCGGTTAAATTAAAATTTTTTCCCAACTACAAATTCTCCCATTTCAGCATGTGGTGATACATTGCCCCATGGAGATTGACCACTTGAAATAGCAATATCTATATTTTCAACATGTTCAAAACAAGGTGTTGGTGGTAGGTGAAAATGAATAGGAGCTGACTCATCAAGTCCCTCATCATCTGCGATATTTGATACATCACAAGATAATGCATCTTGTAGGTAATATCGCTCATTCTCGAAACACGGTTGTAGTTTGGAATGATGATACATGTCCATCGGCTTGAACATGTAAAGTCATCCATCATATTCATCATCAACATCTTCATCGATTCATCATTACCTTCTTCATAAGCGCGACATCATCATCTCCATATACTCGGTATTTAGTATTGAGCCGCTACTAGGCCCACAACCATAGTAATTTACGCAACATTCTCATTTTCTGCAGCACCCATAGATTGATTTGCTTGTCGGTGTATTTGAACGACCTCAACAAACAATTCAATTTTCTCAATGGCAGTTATGTTAACCATGTTCAACATTCGGTGCACAGAACTGTCATTCCATATTGTAAGAGGTTGGAACCTATTTCCACTTTTTAGAGGATACTTACACTTGAGGACTAATTAGAACTTATGTTTGTCAATAGGTGTGGCAGAAAGCGTATGATATCACCCAGGTGTTCAAGCGTCACGTCCATTGGTATATCAAAGAGCACAATCAAAGCTTTGTTCCCAACATATTTCACATCATTATCAGTCCTCACTATATGTCCATTGTAATAACATATTACGGGAATAGAGGAAACAGACATAATTGACTTGTTAAAAATGAAGTAAAAAAAATTAAATAATATGAGAGATGATTATCCTTAGTACCTTGTTTAGAAATTAAATGGCCTCAATCGTGCCCCCTTTCCGGGACTCATGATTTAACGAAAAATCGGGCAGAGTCTCTTTTGTACGGGGAGCTCTACCCAAAATACAACTTGTACTAAAAACACTGCCAACATGGCTCAATATCATACAATGACCTTAGTGGGTCCAAATTTGAGTCAAAGTGGCCTAATCAGGCCCATTCTTCTATAATCAACAACAACAACAACATACAGTCTTCCACTCTTCACATTCCCTTTTCTATATGATAGAAAGCTAAATTCTTGGTTTAGGAGTTTCCCTGAACTAAGAATTTAATGTTAAAGACAAATACAGCAAAATTACTTAAAAACCTTCAAAATAATTTGATTTAATCAAAATGATATCAGATTTAGACAATTAGAAAGAATTGAAGAACTTAAGGCACATATTTGTGGAAAGAGTTTTGGTTTATGGTAATTTCAACTATTTAATTGAGTCTACACATTTGAAGTGTGTGAATCTTTTAACTTTTTCATCAAAGAATCATTAATGAAGAACATTAAGTTTAAAGACTTTTATATACCTTTATCATTTATTATCCAAAGCTTAACTCAAAGAAATAATTAGGAATCTGAAATGATCAAGGCTAGATACAAATTTAAGCAGTTGATATTTGGAACTAACTAATAATTGAGAGGAAAAGAATCACATGAAATATTGCTTAATATTTGTATATTTAGCCAAAGTAGCAACCAAGCCTTCAAAATGGGTTCAAGAAATGATGAGAGTGCTCCATAGTTTGATATTACTATTTGCAATTGGATATTGAAATGAATATCTCTTGTTACTCATAGTTTGATGCAATCATTTCATCAATCTACAATTATGATAGGGGCCAAACCCTTTGCCAAAGAACCGACATTCTAGCTTTTCGATACAAATTTTATTTGATCGTATTTACATACCCCCAAATTGTTATAGAAGCAGTCACCAAACAAACAAAAAACACAGGCTATAATGGAATTTTGAGTCAGCTTAAAAAAAAGTGAAGCTTTATTTAATACCACATATGATATGGGAATTTGCATATACTAAATCCTTACAATAATCACTATCTTGAAAATAATTTTCTCATGAACAAAAGGAAAAAAGGAATGCACATAATTAATTAAGCCGAAGCGATCCATGGTCTTCTCTAAGAAATTCTGAGTGTGTGTTGAGAGCTGACAGAGGCAAGGGAAGGAACAAGTGAATCACTTCCACCTCGCTGATTTATTATTCGGGGAAAAAAGACGAATGCTCCAGGTGAAATGATTTTTGAAGAAAAAAGTCAGAAAATAGTACAATATGAATACAATTAGAAAGTAGCAATCAGTATACAAAGGACTAAGTGTGGGAGTCTAATGATAAAAGTGAGGCAGTTATGAGGAAAGATGTTCCTCTCAAATGGGTTATCCTGCATTAGATGTTCCTCTCTAATGATAATCTAGTGGTTGGCCTTTCCAACATTGGCTCATCCTGCTGAACGTAAGGCACTTTAATCTGAAAATAATTCTTAACAGCATTCCCACTTATTCTCTACATCCTTCTGACACTACAATGCAAAATACAAAACTTTGAACCAATTTTCCATGCTTCCATGGGTTTCTATTTCTAATAAAATGATTTTACTAAAAAAGAACACTTCAACACATTTCAAAATCTGTCGTAAAAATAAAATTCACCACAATCTCAAAGCAAAATCTTAATAAAAAATTTATTTGATCATATCCTCGAGTTGGAGACCAATCCCTTGTTTTCTTCGGGGTTCGGAGAATGACAAACCGAGCGATTTTCAAACACAAGGGGAAAACCTTCAATTTGTGATCTCAAAGTCTACTAGCTTTCAACATATAGAAATAGGCATAATAAAGTACACATTTCTAGCTGAAAATTTACACCATGAGAGAGAGAGAGAGCTCACAAATTTCACTTCTGAAAATCCATATACCACATTCTTATGATACAATTACTATATAGAGTCTCTTGATCAAGTCAATAAAGAGAATAATGTTTTCATAATTTATGGCTGTCTTCTTTTCTTTCTTTTCTTTTTCTTTTTTTCTTTTTTCCTTTATTACGAAAATGAAAATTAAATCATGGAGGAAGCTGGCAAAACACACCCACAAACAGTTTTGAGCATAACCCATTTCTGATCAACGTCGTATTAGCAGAACAAGGAAAGCTAAGAATAGTTAGCCGGAAAATAGACCAAAAAAAAAAAAACAATTCGAAAAAAATTGATGAATAGATCAAACAGATGGAACAATTGATCAACAAACAAACAAAGCATAGCCCATTTCTTAGCACCACTGAATTTTAAAAACAACAAAACTCATAAAAATAACACCAAATGCAGATAAAAAAAAATAAAAAATTGTCCCATAAGCGAAAGCAAAATTGAAGAAATGCAGAGCAAATAAGATCGACGAACCCGAGAGAAGTAACAAACGCAAGGGGAATGGGACCACAAAAAACCTAATTTCAGCACCAAATGCGGGGGATATTAATATGGTGGTAAAAACCTAATTTCAGCACCACTGCTCTCTATATGGCGTAAACTTGATGCCTGATAGTGCAAGCAAAGCAATAGAAAACGAATTCCAAAACCCACCATGAGCCCCAAATCAAATACTAAATGAAACCACCCCAAATCACGAAGTCCGCACTTTCATTTGAGGGTTAGACAAGCAACAATGGGAGTGAACAAACTACTCCAGGAAGGAAATTAGTGTTGGATCGGAGGAGGTGTGAATCTGTGGTCGGAGGTCTACCTTGCCGTGTAGGGGAGGGAACTGCTTTGGAGGAAGCGGACGGAGGAAACTAAAGAAGAAATGGGGGGAAGGGGAAATGTCGTTGAGTATTTATTCGTCAATGGTCGTCGTTGTGGACGACGGCCTTTGGTTTAATGAAATCAATGGTCGTCATTCACAACAGGCCGATAGGTCCCCAAATTCAATGGTAGCGTTGGCAGGCAACTGACCGTGTTAGTCTGTCGTTCACAACGACGGCCATTGCCAACCTGGTCGCTCACGCACTAGTTTCGTCATTTTTTTGAAACCTATAATAAATTTTATATTTTTTATTCCAAAAACACTATTCACGTCCAAAACTCAAAGTTTTGGCTCACCCAACCCAAGTTCAAACCCTACCGTATACATATATTAATGTCAAAGATGGGCCTTGGGCCTTGGGGTACTTAGAGTCTTTGCATCTGTTAAGTTGTCTTATTTTTTAATTAATTTTTTTTATTTGATTTTGTCAACAACTAACCACGTTTTCCTGGCTTTATTGGATGTGATTTGAATTTCCTGATTTTGCTGCAACCTCCCCCACGTTTACTAGAAAAACTACAACGTTCTTCTTATGGGTAGTTTTCAAAAAACCACTCTGTTTTATATATAGAGAAGAAGGAAGACATAAAAAAAAATATATATACACTACAGATTCGAACAGTGTTTTGTTGTACATAAAATGCGCAGTATACAGGCTTGTTTTATCTGTGGACGGCCGTTGTTATTCTTGCCCATGCCTGAGGCGAGCCACGAATCGTCTTAAAGAGAGCGACCTAGTTCGTGACTAAAGCCATCATTCTCTATTAGTTACAGTTTGTTGTTCCTTTCGTCTGTATTGCATTTCCTGAGGTAATATCTTTAACAATTTTAAGATGTATTTTGTTCTACCATGGAGGTTGAGAAAAGTCTTTCTTGTTGATGCGATAATAGCAACAACTCACCTTTCAAGTTTAGAGTATGCATTTCAAAGATGGAAAAGCAAGATGTTGTTTTTATATTACTACGAAAAGGTTGCTTGATACTGTCACTACAATTAAACCTACCTGAGTTGATCCACCCTTTCTTGAGAACACAAAATAATTTACAGAATTGGGATTACGTGATTTTTGTGCAAGAACTATATTCTGAATGCTTTAAGTGATAATTTATATGATTACTACTCTTCTTTTAAAACTGCAAAAGATGTTTGGGATGCTTTAAAAAAGAAATATAATATTGAGGAGGCTGGGTCTAAAAAATATGTTGTTAGTCGATACATGAATTTCCAAATGGTTGAAGAAAAATCGGTTGTCTCACAATCTCATGAACTCCAAAAAATTACTCATGAATTTTTATCTGAAGGTATGCAGATTGATGAGCAGTTTCAGGTTGTTGTGTTGATTGACAAATTACTTGACAAGGCTGGATTGATTTCAGAAGGGTTCGATCACAAACAAGGAATTCTCGATGGAAAGCAGTCACCAAAATCGAGTTGAGGAGGAGGCTCGAGAGCAAGATTCTAAAGAGGACGTTTTGTTGTCTCGAGGACGATAATAAAACTCTATCATTTGGAAGCGAAGAAAAAGTTTGGCGAGCCTGACAGCTAGAATAGAAGATTCAATCGGAATAAGAACATGAAGAATCGACACGAGCGGGGAACAATAATGGACCCCCTTGATGACAAGCACATAACCATAGCAGTTTAAGTGTTATGCTTTACGATAAACCACAATCATATGGCTCGAAACTGCAAGAATCGCATTCCTGTAGCTCAAGCTAATGTGATCGATAAGGAGCCACTTGTGGCTATGATAACATAAATCAATATGATTTCTGGATCCGAAGGGTGGTGGGCGGATACGGGGCGCACGACATATTGTTATGATCGTTCACAGTTTAAAGACTTATTACGAAGAAAAGACAGCAAAGTGATGTTGGGTGATTCCCACACCACTAAGGTTGCTAGAATTGGCAATGTGGAGTTCAAGTTTACTTCTAGACGGACACTCCTTAAGGATGTCCTACATACTCCAGAAATGAGAAAGAATCTTGTTTCTAGTTTTTTACTTAATAAGGCTGGGTTTGTTCAGAATATTGGTTCTGATCAGTATGTCATCACCAAAAATGGATCTTTTGTTGGGTAAGGGCTATGCTTGTGATAATATGTTCAAGCGAATGTTGAGATGAATAAAATGTTGCATCTTCTTCTTATATTGTTAGTTCCTTTAATGTTTGGCATGCTGAACTTTGTCATGTTAACGAAAAACTAATCAAGAACATGAGTAGGCTAGGTATTATTCTAATGTACGTTTGGATGATTTTTGAAAAATGCGTCGTGTAGTCAAATGAAATCACGAAACCCCACATAAATCAATCGGCGAAAATCGAACCTCTTGACTTAATACATTCGACATATGTCAATTCGATGGTGCATTAACCCGAGTGGAAAGCGATATTTCATTACATTTATTGATGATTATTCAAATTAACCATATGTTTATTTGATGAGGCATAAAAGTGACTCTTGATATATTTAAAGTCTTTAATAGAAATAGAAAATCAATTTGGAAAAAAGATTAAGAATTTCGTAGTGATAGAGGCACAGAATACTGTTCTATTGAATTTACTAAGTTGTATGAAACTCTTGGCATAATTCATGAAGTTACTACACCTTATTCACCATAAATGAATGGAAAAGTTGAAAGAAAAATAGGACTTTGTGTGAACTTGTTGTTGCTACCTTGTTAAATTCTAGTGCTGCTTCTTATTGGTGGGGAGAAATTCTTTCTTTATCTGTATGTTTTGAATAGAGTGCCTAATTCTAAAACTTATACTTCTCCCATAGAACGATGGTTAAATATAAAACCGAATGTCTCTTATTTTCGAGTATGGGGTTGTTTGGCATATGTAAGGATACCGGATCCAAAAAGATCTAAGTTAGCTAGAAGTGTCACGCCCCGAAACCCACCTTAGGGGCATGACTGTCAATTCACACCCCTCGAAGCCTTCAACTGTGAAGGTTTTGAAGTGTAACGACACTAACCTTTCTTGTAATTGGATTTTTGTCCAATTGCAGGCACATATTCAGAGTAAATGCACAACCTTAAATTCTTAAATTCTCGAATTCAAATTGCATGCGGACAAAAAATTACTTCTAAATATCAAATCTCACTTATACATGTCAAAGGAAGTGCAATTACAAGTACATGTGTTCAGGTAGCGGAACAAATCTAAAATCCCCTCGATATTAAATTCCAAAACTAAAACATCCACTATCGAAATCCATTGTCCAAATATTTGTAAACTTAAACAATTCGATTACTAGAACAAATTTGAGAATCTCAAGAAACTCAACTTTGATCTAACATAGAATTTGAAGGATCAATATCCAAGTAACTTCTCAATACCAAAAGATCCAAATAAACTCAACTACCAATTAAACAAAAATCCAATATAAAATCCTAAGTCAAATTCTAATGACGACCATTCCTCTGCCTAGCCATCACTCCTCGCGGAAACTAAAAGTACCTGAAAAGATATCAACGAATGGGAGTGAGCTAAAAGCTCAATAAGAAATACTAATACAGTTTCATGGATCGAAGTTTTCAATCATATAACAAATAGGAGTGTTTTCATCAAAACTTTGATTCAAAAATAAGTTTGAACATTAACAAAATAGCAAAAAAACATTCTCATATCCATTTCGTCGGTTTCATATCAGAATTATTGATCAAACAATTTCATATCAAATTTCGATTCAAACACTTTCTATGATTAAAATCAAATACATTTCAAATATATTTTCTCTGGTCATCAAATAAATGGTGCGATTACTCATATCAAATCAAAATCAAATACATTTCAAATATATTTTTACTCGAGTCAAATCAAATACTCCAGTAGTGCCCAGAGATATCAATAGTGCAGAGTTACTTTCATATCAAATCGAATCAAATACATTTCAAATATATTTTCTCTGGTTATCAAATATCAAATGGTGCTGAGTTATGTGGAGACTTTGAATGGGTGACTAGCGAATTGTTCCTTTTAAGGTGGACGGAACCAAACACTAGTCTTGTAACCTCTAACCAAACTAGAAATTT
This sequence comes from Tetrastigma voinierianum, assembly GCA_016808115.1. Lineage (NCBI taxonomy): Eukaryota > Viridiplantae > Streptophyta > Magnoliopsida > Vitales > Vitaceae > Tetrastigma > Tetrastigma voinierianum. Next base: position 341,536 of record JAEQBH010001404.1, on the reverse strand, counting down.
GGGGTTCAAATCAATTACATTCCCACTTAAGAAAATGTAAGGTCAACTATTATATCCCATTGACAAGGGCTGAATAGTGTCAACTATTATATCCGTTAATGAGGGCCAAATGGTGTCAACTATTATTCAGTTGGTAGAACTAACAGTCAAATATTTCATTAAAGTTCAAATTACAAAACATCATATCTCCACATTTTCTTTCGTAAACAAAACAAATCTCAAAATCTGATCATACACAAAACTACTTTTTTTGATCCATGTATAATCGAATAAATAAAAAGGTAAAAAACTTCACAAGCAGTGTATATAATTCAATTAAAACAATTTTCATCTTCAAATGAAGTAAACAAACCATTTCTTTTAAAAATGCATTTATATCCTTACGTACATATATATAAAAATAATAATTTTTTGAAAAGCTGTATTAGAATCCCACTTACCTCAAAGGGTACTCTAAAGCCGAAGAGCTAATCCCAGGAATTTCTCAGATAGAATATTTCTCCTAAATTTTGTTCTTGAACCACTATGAATCAGAAAGTCGTATTTCCTCACAGATTCTTCGATGAGAGAAAATCAAAGAAGAATAAGCTTCCTTCTCTTATTTAATTTATACTAGAGAGTATCTATTGATACCTTTTACCCCTCTTTCATTAAATTAATTAATTAATTACTAATTGATTCTACATTATTATTTTCATAACGTCTTTTCATTAAAGTAATTAATTAATTACTATTTGAATTACCATTATTATTTTCATAACGTCTAATTGAATTATCATTATTTCCATACTTGTCCCAATTCAATTATCATTATTGACCTATAACGTATGCTATAAACATTATATGGGTGTGTTACCAGTAACTTATATCATACAAATTCACATCGTGTATTTTCACATCTTATACTATCTGAGTTCACAGGGTGTTACATTCTCTCCTCCTTTATAAAAGTTTGTAGTCCTCTAAACTTGACTTGCAATTCTTGAAATAGTGAGGATGCTTTTCTCGTCTCTTCTTTTAACTCCGAGGCTGCGGATCACTATGATTCCTCCATGGGACTTTACCCGACTTGGCAATGACATGTCGTGGGAACTTTATTCATCACATCCACAATTTGAACGAACACCTCTTCATAGGTCAAGTCCTCATAAAACTAAATAGGCTCGACTCCACAACATGAGGAAGCGTCGAAAACATATTTCCTCGAGGTCGATATAAAAACACATTATGAATCTTAGACGGTATGAAAGCGAGCTACTTTATATAAGAGTACCTACTTTCTCTAATATTTCCCAACAATTTTACATTAAAGACTAGTTTCCTTCTCAACAGATTTTAACCTTTATAATATCATTCAATTCAGCCAGCAAACTTTAAGATAACATATCATAAATTCAAATAAATGTGCAGGTTATCAACATAACACTTGTGTATACGGTTATATTCCAAAATCAGGACTATCCTTCCCGATGATCAATTACACAAGTTCATGTGTTAATTATTTTATTCTTTTCTCCAATATGATCATAACAGGGAGTCATAAACTATAAACCTTTACGAAGATATAATCTCATTGCTAACTTAAAACTATTCTCTGAAAATTTAACCAAAGAGTAGGGCACTCATTGATTACTTTCAAATAAACAATATATCACCATTAAATATTTCCAACTTGCGATTACTTTCATCAATTAGTCATTAGTTTAAGTACAAAACACTACTATTAAACTAACGATTACTTGAAGTCTGATCTAAAGTAAAATAAGAATTCTTATTACATACCATAGAATCAAATATTTATACATTATCAAAATAGCCTTAATAATAAGAAGCTAGTCTAATAGAAAAATTATTAGACTTTATCCATACAAACCATAATGAAACATTATTAACTAAGGTTCTTGGTAACCCCTATCATAAAATCCATGGTAATAAGTTTCACACTCATTTAGAAATGCAAGAAGTAGTTGCAAAGTACTAATAGGTGCTGATGTAAACCTCCATATACAATCACACTAAACCCAAAGTCACAAATAATGCTGTACACTTACTTCATATATGACCATCAAAATTCTATCTTAAATATTTAAACTTTTGCATCCTTTTAGGGTAGATCATAAGCTTAAAGTAATAAACCTCTTTCAAAAGTTGTCTCTTTATGTCTCCATTATTTAAGACATTAAGTCTAATCCCAATTTCAAGATGTATTATCTTAATGGGTAATTTCTAAAAGTTCAACTAAGTTTCAAATAATTCCTTATAAAATCTTAATTCTCAAACAAGTTTAGTTTGCACTATAATGCTCAACATAAGAACACCTAAAATCCAAGGTATGACATGGACTTGTAAACATCTCAAATCATATAATAATCGTTTAAACAACGTAAAGCTGAGATTTCCAACTGAGTAGTGTTTTCTATTTAAGGCATAAATCACGGAGATTCTCGTTCATTGTACATTTTATTAGTACGGAATAATGTCATATAATCCTTAAAAATCATTTTAAGAAGACAAAGACTTCAAAGCTCTCATAAACTATAGGTAGATGTATAAAAAAATGTCTTCATATCTTAAGTGTAAAAATCCATTTTACCTAACTTCAAATCATAACAAGGTAGTTTCTCTATCTTAAAATTTCAATATACTAAAAGTATATAATTTTATATTTGCATAAGAACACAACATAAATCCTAATGAAAGGCATCATTATGCAAAACAAATCTTTACGAACGAAATAATAAAATAAAGAGTTACTTTACCAATTTGCTCTTCAACTACGTGAAGCTATCATCATAGTTATAAGACCAATCAAACTTAACTTCTTTCTATATAACTTTGAAAATATAAGATAATCTTGAAATCTCTTAATAATTTATTTGTAATATCAAATAAGTGAAACTTCAAACTTTAATAACAATATCAGATCCTTTCAAATTTTCATTGTTTATCACTCATCCATAAAGCAGATTTTATTTCTAAGCAAATAACTACCTTGCAGACAGTTTATGTAACAAATTTATCCATAGATCCCTTCAACTAAACTCAAGATAACTAAGAATATGGAAAGACAATATTTTCCAAACAATCAACAATATAAAAAGGTAGTAAGCTCCTTAATTCATCTCAAATCAAGCAAAACCTTAATGTTGAGAGTATTAAGTCAATTCAATATCAGCTACTTATCAATCGTCATATTATAACTTCAAACCATGTGTCCCATAATGACATGATATAAAGTGATATTCAAATCATGCTTCATCTTGACAAAAAAGTATATTCACTAAACCAACAAACAATCTGAGAAGAGTGTAGTGAACTTTAACTAGTCATCGAAATCATTTATCTAACATACCTTTGTATGCAGAATACTGAGAATACTCAAATGGATATGAACTATCAACTAACACTTACTCATAACTATCCCCATACACAAGCTTAAACAAGTTCCGTTAAGATAATAAACCGGCTCTCTGATTCCACTTGGAGCCGACTTTTACTGTACTTAGTTTGCACCATGAGCACCATCACTCTATTCCCTCTTTCTTTTTTTTTATTTCTTCCCTATCTTTGGTGAAACTCTCTTCATTATCCTTCTCTATGATAAGGGCTCTGTCTACCACCTCTAAATAAACATCCAACTTGAGTGATATCTTATTCTTGAATAAGGCTAGTCCATCTGAAACTTTAATGCTTTCCCTCCTGCAGCTGTGATATTTGTAAGGAAAAAGCGTGATAGTTCGGTCAACAGCCTCATCTTGGGCCACTATCAAATCCCTACATTCCCAAACGGACAAACTCTCCCACCTTTTGTCGTCGAACACTATCAGGAAAATTACTTCTTAAAAACACCTCCTTAAACTATCTCGAACAATAGATTTTGATCCTGTAAGCCTTTTAATCATGAGCCACAATGATCAGCCTCTTTGTAACATAAATCTTTGCATAAGGACATCTTTTTTTTTTTTTTGCTCCTGAGCGATCAATGACAATAAAGAATTTTTTCTATCTTCTTAATCCAAGCCTCTACCTCTGTGTGGATGCGAGTGCACGAAAAATAAGGGGACTCGACTTCTTAAAGTCGTCGAAAGACTACCCACACTAGATGAGGATTGTCCTTGACCATTACTTCCGATGGCTCTGGCACGCCCTGACCCGATCGACGAAGTCCCCAGTATCTATAAAACCCTTCGGTACTCGCAGGGGCAAAGCCTCGGTGGAGGGTATATCATCATTAACGACTGTTTTGGGAAGGTGCGGGGTCTCCTTGGCGGCATGGTGTTCTATAAGCGAGTATAACTAATTTAGTCATTAAGAAGCCAAGTAAGCAAGTTAGAATTGTAGGGAATTAAAGGAATGAGAAGCTAAACTTAAGCTAATGCATCACTCATCTGATTCTAAAAGGTAAACTAAACGAGTTCCATCAGATCATAACCTATAAGCTGCGATGCCTTTCTGTGCTTGGCTCCTTGTAGAGGCGTGGCCCGTGATTAACGCGCCGAAGCCTTATTTTGAAGGTTTGAAGTGTGGCAAACACTAACCTTTCTTATGTAATTGGATTTTTGTCCAATTACTAAACACATATTCAGAGTAAATGCACAACCTTCTAGATTCTTAAATTCTCCAAATTCAAAATTGCATGCGGACAAAAATTACTTCTAAATATCCAAATCTCACTTATGCATGTCAAGGAAGTTACCAATTACCAAGTACCTGTTCAGAGTAGCGGAACAAATCTAAAATCCTCAATATTAAATTCCAAAACTAAAACATCCACTATCCAAAATCCATTGTCCAAATATTTGTAAACTTAAACAATTCAGGTACTAGAACAAATTTCAGAATCTCAGCTTCGACTTTGATCTAACATAGAATTTGAAGGATCAATATCAAGTAACTTCTCAATACGAAGATCGAATAAATACAACTACCAGTTAAACAAAAATCCAATATAAAATCCTAAGTCAAATTCTAATGACGACCATTCCTGCACACTTTAGCCGTCGACTCCTTTGCGGAAGCCCAAAGTACTGAAAAGATATCAACAGTGGGAGTGAGCTAAAAAAGCTAAATAAGAATACTAATACAGTTTCATGGATCAAAAGTTTTTATTCATATAACAAATAGGAGATGTTTTTCATCAAAACTTTTGATTCAAAAATAAGTTTGAACATTAACAAAATATACTTTAAAACATTCTCCGCCCTCCACATTTCAAATCAGTTTCATATCAAGTGTGATCCAAACAATTTCATATCAAATTTCGATTCAAACACTTTCATATCAAATTCAAAATCAAATACATTTCAAATATATTTTTCTCTGGTCATCAAATATCAAATGGTGCCCAGTTACTTTCATATCAAATCCAAAATCAAATACATTTCAAATATATTTTTCTCTGGTCATCAAATATCAATGGTGCCCAGATATCAATGAATCTTGATTACTTTCATATGAATCAAAGTAAATACATTTCAAATATATTTTTTCTCACGGTTATCGAATATCGAATGGTGCCCGAGTTATGTGGGACTTTCAAATGGGTGGCTAGCGCTAATTGTTCCTTTAAGGTGGACGGAACGAGAAGCAGCTACGTCTTGGTATTACTGAGCCCAGAAATTTGGGGTTGAATCAATTACATTACATGAGAAAATCTGAGTCAACTATTATATCCCGTTGACAAAGAGTGGAATAGTGTCGGTATTATATCAGTTGACAGGGCCAAATGGTCGACTATTATTAAGTTGTGGTAGAACTAACTTAGAGTCGGAAATATTTCATTCCAAAGTTCAAATTACAAGCATCGTATCTCATTTTCTTTCGTAAACAAAAACAAATCTGAAAGTATGATCCTTACCAAAACTAAGATCCATACAATAAATAAATAAAAGGTAAAACTTTTCACAAACCAAGATTGTATATAATTCAATTAAAACAATTTTTGTCTTCCAAATGAAGTAAAGCAAACAAATTTTAACAAAAATACGCATTTATATCCCTTACACGTACATATATATAAAAATAATAATTTTTCGAAATTGCGTTAGAATCCCACTTCTATCGAAGGAGTACTCTAAAGCTTTGAAAGAGCTAACAAGAATTTCACCTCAAATGAAATATTTCTCTAGAAATTTGTTAACTGACATAGATCAGAAAGTCGTCGTCATCACAGACCTCTTCAAATGAGAGAAACTGAGAAGAATAGAAAAGATTTCCTTCTCTTATTGAATTATCATAGGGTATCTATTAGGAAAATTACCTTTTACCCCTCTTTCATTAAATTAATTAATTAATTACTAATTGAATTACCATTATTATTTTCATAACGTCTTTTCATTAAAGTAATTAATTAATTCTTATTTGAATTACCATTATTATTTTCATAACGATCTAATTGAATTATCATTATTTCCATAACGTCTAATTCAATTATCATTATTATTTTTCATAGCATTATGCCTATAAACATTCCTACTTAATTTATTATTTTTCAGTAACTTCTCATCTATCACAAATTACGCAATACATTATATTATTTTAACATCTTTATCTTATCTGAATTCACAGGTGTTCTGAGAAGAGCATGTGAGTGTGTTTTTATTGGATATACAATACATAGCAAGGCATATCGTTTATGATATAAAAAATAATGTGATTGTAGGCATATATATATATATATATATATATATATATATATATAATAGGTTTAGACTTTAACAAAAATTTTGAGAAATTATATTTTATAAATCATAGAAATAATTTATTTTTTAAATGTGATTGGATATATTTTAATAAAAATAATTGTATTTTTAATAATAAACGAATATAAAATATAATCAAGCATATTTTTTAATAATTTGTATTTTTAATATAAATACAAATATAAAATATAATTAATGGGGTCCCACCCTTCATCTGCCGGTGGAATTAAAACAAGTAGGTCTTTGATGCGGCGGGTGCTGGCACTAACCAGCATCGTGAGGCTGACCAGGCCGGGTGCGTAGAGCAGGGAGGGCGCTTATGAAGTCCGCTAGTGATCAAACCAGCGTTGGGACTCTGTCAGCTATGGTGGGACACTGCAACAAGAATGAGGACCTGATATTATTTTGAATAGTTTCAAAGTAATAAACTTTCTTTAACACTGTTTTGAAATATATTTATTTTGAAAATTGATATTCAAGATCTTCTTAAAGAAAGAAATCTTTTTTAAAACTAAAATGTTTTTAATTTGTTTCATAAGTTTTTAGATATGTTTTAAGAAAAAGCCCCCACCTGTTTTATTTTTTAATTAATTTTCAAATTTATATAATTTTTTTTTTGATAACTAAATACTTAAGTTATAATATAGTGAAAGGTTTTCATTGAGACTTGAACTCACTGACCCCTCCCCGTCTACATGTCATGCCTTTTAAGCGTTGGGCTCAAATTTATATAATTATTTTCAAAAATGTATTAAATAATTATTTTGTCAGGGACTTAGAAATGCAAGTGAAAGTTGAGGAGTTTTAGTTTTTATTTTTATTTTTTGCTAACCAAACTTAACAAGTCAATAAAACATAGCTTTCAGTGGGTGGGCATGGGGAAGAATGAGTCGAGTTCAAAATAATGAACAAACAAATACTATAATGTAATTCAAATTGAATAGATGGTACAAAGAAAAGAAAACTTAACCATTAGTCACACCATTAGATGGCCTCAAACGAAGATCATCATGAGACCCATCATGTCACACCACAACAGTAAAACTCTATGCTGACTTGTTTCACATTGCCTTAGACTCATTAGGAGAGCAGCTCCAACTCCCGACTAGTTTGTACAAGTTTTGACCAAAATCTTTACTCATAATCATGTTAAAGGCCAACAACAAACTCCCAAAACTTAACTGGGGTTGACCTATTTGAAATCAGAAAAAACTCCTGCAATGAAGTCACCTACGCACCATAAACACTCTCGCCATATTCTCCAAAAACCTGCCAGCATATTGATCTTCATATGCCAAACAATTGGTTCGTGAAACTCATCGAGCCCTACTTGCAACATTTTTCTCTTTTGATTTAAAAATAAATAGGTACATGCCCATCACACTTTAAATAACAGGCAAGGGGAGGGTTTCAGGTTCGAGTCATAGTGGGGATATATACTATTTTGTATGCCAAATGTATAGTTTGAAAAAAAAAAGTACATTCTCGTTCGAGTCCCAGTGTTTAGATGTAAAAAAAAAAATAAGGCAGGATATAGAGAGGAGAGGGTCTCGGGGTTCGAGTCATAGTGTTTAGGTGTAGTAAAAAAAAAGAAATATAAGGGGAGGTAAGGGAAATTATCCATAAATGATAAAATATCTGAAAGAGCGTGGACATGTTTTAAAAATTTTAAGAGTGTTCAAAATTGTACTGTCCTCCATTACACTAGGGATGGCAACATTGACATTAAAAAATGTGAAAAAAAGAAACAAAAGAAATGAAGTAAATCAAAATAATAATTATACATATTGGGCTCTTAATTCTGACCCCAGATTCAAGTGAGTTATGAAAACCATTGATGATGCGCTTCAGAGTCAGATACTATGTACATTATCCTTGAACATCCCCATAGCTTTCATGTTTTGCAAAATTATTCTGGCTAAAAATCTTGTAAAACTTGTCTTCGACATGGCTTCTTTGAGTGCTACCATATGTTTGCTTCTGCTTTTGGCGTTCGTAGGCTAAGCGTCATTGCGGTTCTTCAGAAACATAACAAAGTTGTTTATGTAATTCGAACAATTGTTTTAAAAATCGGACCGATAATTGAATAAAAAAATAGTGGTTCACATTTCACTGGTCAAATCGCGAGCGAATTTATGACTTAATAAATACATAATTTATATTTTATTAAAATTTAAAAATTATATATATAATTAAAATTAATAATATTTAAATATTATTTATTCTACCCTATAAAATCTGTTAATATTTTATTGTGGCCTGTAACCCATATAAGGCTTGTTAATGTTGGATCATCTCTTGGATATGACCAATTTTGGTAAAATGTCAAGGTACATTGAATTGATCGATTCTTTAAACACGTCCAGTTCATCCTGTTTCGATGATTCGACCATTTGTTTGATAGGAAAACGACTCCTACTATTGAACTGAATTGGAATACCGATCGATCGATGGTTAGACTGGTTCAATCGGTTGGTTCAGTTTTCAAAATATTAGTAATTACTCATAATTTTGTTCCACCATTTTTTCAATTATGAATAATTTTAAATTAACCATGTGTATCCAAACTTAACTCGAGTTTCACAATTTCATTTCAGGTTGTGGTCGGGTTGAACTCATCGGATTGGAAGTTAATTTTGATTATATTCGAGTTCATTTAATTCATGTTCGGGTGTGGCTTGGGTTGAGTCTCAACCCAACCCCGCCTGACCAAGTTGTATCCTTATTGGTGTATGATTCAATAACCAAAATACCTTAGTTAATTTAAATTAGTTTTTATTTTTTATTTTATTATAAAAATATGATAGTGTGGACATTGCATTTTTGGCTATGATGTGTTCCCACTCAAAGACGAGACTTGTATTTTTTTTTTTTTTTTGTATTTTTGAAAAAAACCATTTTGAAAACGGGTTTGGAGTCGTTACTTATTTTATTAATTTTTTTAAGGGAAAACAAAATAAGAAATAAAACCCTAAATGTGACTCATAATAGGAAAAACAAATATGTGAAGCAGTACAGGTAGGGTTAGGTTACCTATTAGGAATGTATTTTGTTTCGGACATTTTGTACTCTTTTTGTTTATTTTATTTTATTTTTTTAACGATTGCCCATGAGCGATTGCAAGAGCAGGTAGTTCGAGCAGTTGCACAACACGGTGCGGCGTACCCTGAACAACAGCATCTGTATCGCGGGTGCAAGATGAGCGCGTTGTGTGCTTTGTCGCCGCAGCGTTGTCGCGGCTTTGTCACGTGCTGTAGCGTGCTTTCGATCCCGACGGCCTTACGGCCGGCCGATACTGTCGCTGACGCAAAGATTGTGTCATGACACCCGACCAGCGACTTTGTCGCGATAGAAAACTTTGTCACGGCGGACATCGAGTTCCACCTTTGAAGTCGCGTATCGCAACACAAAGGTGAACCCGCAGGCGACACCACGGTGGCGACACGGAAGATTATTCGGCGACCTGGCCCATTTGCGAGCCACGTCGCGACACAAAGTGAGCGACTCTATCTCGACGAGAGAACGAGGAGATGCATCGCGTGAGCCTCCTTTGGCGCTCACAACGCGCCCTGCCCGGTCCTCGATTCGTCTTGTAGTGGCGCCTATCGTGCGCGCTGCGCCTCTTTGTCGTGAAACACCAATGGAATAATAGAAATAAAGCGAAATCGGTATTACTAACGATCTCTTATATTTCAACACACTCTAAAATCAACATAAATTAGTCTTATTACTACAAAGGCCACTATAACCTGGAAAATTCGCCAAAATGCATTTATTATACAAAAACGAGTTTAATTACAATTTGTCTTTATTTTAAGATTATAGAAACTGGGTTTTCTACCCAGAATTTATAAAATACAAGCAAGACCAAATTTGGCATTTTTTTCGCCACTAGGTCCTCGAATGTGTTTCATCCCCAAGTGTACCTTCAGTACCTGAAATTATTTTTCCATGACGGGGTGGGCAATGCCCAGTAGTTGAATTTCTCTACGTGGATTCTTTCGCTGAGTCTTCCGTATGTCTCACACACACACATCGAATAAAATTATGCGCATTCACATTCGAATGTCTGCGTATCATTTATCATATAGTCACTCCTTAGAAACTCCTTGCTTAATACCATGTATGGAAAATTGTTTTCAAAACAAAGATATTTGTTTTAGTGGACAGCCATCAGATATAAATTAATGGACATGCGATAAGTAGCTGTGGACAACCCTCGATATATTTTAGTGGACATACTTTCAGATAAATAGTTGTTGGTCAGCCCTTCGATAAAACTCTCCAAAACCCATGTCATGCACTTACACCTAATATTCTACGGTGTCCGATGCGTATGAAATGCGATATCTGCATTTCATACAATTCTGTTAATATATCATACATGCATCTACTAACAATTACGCACATAACAGTATATTATGCATCTTTATGTGCCAAACCAACACATTGTCCGATCAACGAGTTCGACCATTAGTCACCGAATTATCCCGAAACAAACACAAGAGCTCGGCTCGGACCGCGAAGGCAGTCTATAAATCGGTCACGGGCGTAAAGCAGTCTCGAAGTACCAGTATTTCAGTCCGGATCTTTGGGAATTGAAATGCGCGGCTCCATTAAGCTCCAATACGTAATTAGAATGAACAAGCAAATATTAAACCAAGTAGGAGAAAAGACACTTACCTGCTGGAGTTTTCAAAAGCTCACAGATTTGATCTCGTTCTTGAAACTCTACCTCGAAGGATGAACTTCCAGCTCTTTACTCATGAAACTATGGGTTCGATCGTCGGGAAATTTAGAGAGAAGGTAGAGCTTTTCTCTCCAAGCTCTCTCTTTCTTTCCCTCTTTCTTTTCTTTCTCTTATCTCCGGTTTAGTCCAAGATGGGTCAAGTGAGAGTGTCCTCTTTTGCCATGTGTCAACCTCTCATTGGTTTCTTGGATTACCGCCTCCAAATATATCAAATGCTGGATTTCAGAATCATGTGGTGTGCGTATGCCATGCGAGTGATCTTGTTTGACTAGTTAAAAACGTGCGCGACCGCATGTGTGACTGGCCACGTGCCAAGTGTCAAAATCTTTACACTTTCGGTCGCGCCGAGAAAAATGTGAAATTAGGAGTTAATACCGAAATTAAGCGAAATTGATATGGTAGCTAGATTTCATAGAATGGGTTGTGGTGAAATCTGATATCGAAATCTAGAAAAATTCCGGTTTTCAACTGAAATTACCGTTTCTCTTCTTAGAAAAATTGAATTTTTAACAGGTTTCTGAGGTATGGTGAAAGGCCGTAACACCCCTTTAAAACCCTAAAGTTGGGTCTCTAATAATTAAATTAAGGCAAGTATGACAATCAATTAATCAATCTAAGGATACCCAGAGATAAACAACAATTATAACAAAACACATTAAACATGTAATAAATAACTAAAAAAATATCAAAGTCAAATGAGGTAAGAGTGTGTACCTTGGTTGTGAATCGGAAGCGCTATCAATAAAAATCAGGTTAGCCCAATAACACATATATAAATATTAATAATTAAATTAAAAAATGAACGTCAAATTATTTAATGAAGGATAGATGAGATGTTGGGCCCATAAGGCTACATTTATTTATACGTACGAGTCGGCTTCATATCTTGAATTTATTTGAATTAGAGTAAATTTTATTTTTGGAATTTTTGAAATCAAGTTTAAAATGGTAATTTTAGAAAATGAAAATATGATTTTAGGTTCGAAAAATAAGAATGTCACTTTAGGGAATAATGAACTTGAAATTTATATTTTCAAAAAAGAATACTTTGATTTGGGGAAAATTAGCAGTGATTTTAAAATTTTGAATTTTAAGAATTTTTTTTTAATATAAAGAAAATAAATTTTAAACTTTTGAAATTGAAGAAAATGATTTTTAAGATTTTAAATTAGAAGAAGATGATTTGTTTTTAGAAATTAAATAAATTAATTATTGAATTTTTGAAAGTTAAAGAAGATGATTTTAGAATTTTTTCTTTTAAAAAGTCAAAGAAGGTAATTTATTTTAAATTAAAGAAAATGATTTTGAGTTTAAAAAAGTTGAAGAAAAATAGTTTTGATTTTTTTAGAAAATAAAGAAAATGATTTTTGATCTTTTAGAAATTAAAGATAATGATTTAATTTTTGAAAGAAAAGCTTATTTATTTTATTTTAAATGAAGAAAATGATTTTAGATTATTTTTTTATAAAGTGAGGAAAATCTATTTTGATAAAATTTAGAAAATACAGATTTATGTTGGGAAGTACTAGGAAAAATAAATTTATTATTATTGTTACAACTTACAACTACTATTTATTTACTTATTTAGGAAAAACTTAGTAAGCTGGATTTTGTTTTTATTACACTTTGAAAATATAAAACAGACTTTAACTTAAAAAATAAGGAAAGCTTGACTTTAAATGAATTTAATAAATTGAAAGGTAGAATAATGGTAAAGATAATAACACTAATAATAAAGTTGACTAATATAAAACATAAAAAATGAGTTAGCATACCGCTTAGAAGCCACAAGTTAAATAACTTGGTAGTTGCTTCCATATGTTTCACACGTTATTAGAAATTTAGAAGAAGCTTCTTTTTTGTTGTTTTCCCATTACTGAATTGAATTGATCAAAACATAGAAGGCGAGCCCGGACCGAGTCACTGAGTCATTATATCACAATGACGCGTCTTAACGGTATAAATTGTCCGATTCGGACTAATTAATTCATATTTTACATTTAATAATTTATATAAGGAAAGAGTCGAACAGACTATTAAGATTAAGAAGCAGAAGAGGAAGGCCGTGTCAAATGCAAAGTACGGCGCCTCCCTGAAATGGATGAAATCAGCGCTCATACCGACTAATGAGCTGTTTGTGCAATGGAAACTATTGAGGCCACACGTATTTCCGAAACTACCCCTGCACTTTTTTTTGCTATATATAGATCCATCTTCTCCAACGTCTTCTCATCCTCTCGTTATAACTTATAAGCTCAAAAAAAAGAAAAAAAGCACTTTCTTCTCCGGCTCTGCAGTCTGATCTGCTCTGTTTATTATTCAAAGATGGCGCAAGTTAGCATCGCGAAGGCCGTTATGATCCTCTTCGCAATTGCGGTGTTCTCGGCAACAACAGCCACAGTATCGGCGCAGGAAATTACTCCGGCGGCATCGCCACCGGACGTTGGATCGGCTTTCTCTGTTCCTCTCCCCAATCTCATGATTGTTTCATCTCTGATTCTTTCCCTCGTTGCTCTCGTGAAGCACTGATTCGATTTTATACTCGATCTTCCTTCTGTTTGTAGAAGGATGGAGTATTGTATATTTATTGTATCTCTTGTTGAGGATTATATTGTATCAACTGCATTAAGATCTATCAGTTGGTCTCAATATTATAATAAATAATGATATTAATTTTATTATTCTTGTTCAATTGTTACTAGTTTTGATTATAAAAACAATGCTTTCAAATATCTATTTTAGTTCCAGAATAAATTTTGATATTCCTTACTAATAAAACGACAAACAGTTTTCTTTCTTGCCATGGACATTGCCCATTGGAAAATAAAATTTATGAACCTGTTGTTTACTCACTCTTTTTAAAAATTATTTTTGTTCTAAAAAATAAGAAAAATAAACAAAACATGTTTTGATTCTCTTTTTTGTTGGAAAAAAACAGGTCGATAAAATGCAGAGAACAAGAATGGTTTTTTTTTTTTTCTTTTGACAACAAGAAGACGTAGAATGAGAACAAGAATAGTTAGAGTATACCAAACGGTGTTTTTACTTCAACCAGTAAAAATAATAATAATAATTATTCTTTTTTCTTAAAGTAGGTCCACAAGTCTAAAAGACAAGAACAACCATTTTTTGTTGGACAGCAAGACAAGAACAATGAATTAGCTATGAGCCCGAAATACGTCTAGAATTTTATTTTATTTTATTTTTTTTTCAAATATTAAAAAATTGGGATGTACATACATCTACCATAATCATATACATATTTTCTTTTCATTGGAACTTTCTTCTCTCCAATTATATTTTATAAATCACAGAAATAATTTATTTTTTAAATGTGATTGGATATATTTTAATAAAAATAATTTTATTTTTTAATAAACAAATGTAAATACAATCAAAGCATTTTTTTAATAATTTGTATTTTAATATAAATACAAATATAAATATAATTATTTTGAATAGTTTCAAAGTAATAGACTTTCTTTAACACTGTTTTGAAAAATATTTATTTTGAAAATTGTTATTCAAGATCTTCTTAAAGAAAGAAATCTTTTTAAAAATAAAATGTTTTTAATTTGTTTCATAAGTTTTTAGATATGTTTTAAGAAAAGCCCCATGTGTTTTATTTTTAAATTAATTTTCAAATTTATATAATTTTTTTTTGATAACTAAACACTTAAATTATAATATAGTAAAATGTTTTCATTGGGACTTGAACTCATGACCCCCGCCTATCTCTATGTCATGCCTTTTTAAAACGTTGGACTGAAATTTATATAATTATTTTCAAGATAATAAAATTAAATAGTATTTTGTCAGAACCCAAATGCAAAAATTGTGAAAGTTGAGAGTTTTTAGTTTTTATTTTTTATTTTTATTTTTTTGCTAACCAAACTTAACAAGTCAATAAAACATAGCTCAAGTGGGTGGGCATAGTGAAGGAATGAGTCGAGTTCGAGTCTATTAGAACAAACAAAATACTATAATGTAATTCAAAGTGAATCGATGGTAAAAAGAAAAGAAAACTTAACCATTAGTTTTAGCAGTGCAACCCGTACAACGGCCTCAAACGAAGATCATCATGAGACCCATCATGTCACACCAACGAGTAAAACTACATCTTGTTGGTTTCACGGCTGCCCAGACTCATTAGGAGGCTTGGCTCCCGACTCAGACTAGTTTATCTGAGTTTTGACCAAAATCTTTACTCATAATCATGTTAAAGGCCAACAACAAACTCCCAAAACTTAACTAGGGTTGACCTATTCGAAATCCGAAGAAGCTTCACCAATAAGTCACCTACACACACCTATAGAGCGCTCTCGCCATATTCTCCTAAAACCTGCCAGCATATTGATCTTCATATGCCAAACAATTGGTTCGTGACACTTTCGTGAGCCTACTTGACTTATTTTTCTCTTTTGATTTAAAATAAAATGATGCATTACCCGTCACACCTTAAGCGATAGAGCGAGGAGTGCCGGGTTAGATGAGTGGGGATAGATACTATTTTGTATGCCAAATGTATAGTTTGTAAAAAAAAAAGTACATTCTTGTTCGAGTCCCAGTGTTTAGATGTAAAAAGAAAAATAGGCAGGATATAGAGAGAAGAGGGTCTCGGGGTTCGAGTCATAGTGCTTAGGTGTAGTAAAAAAAAAGAAATATAAGGGGAGGTAAGGGAAATTATCCATAAATGATAAAATATATGGAAGAGCGTGGACATGTTTTAAAAATTTTAAGAGTGTTCAAAATTGTACTATCCTCCATTATACTAGGGATGACAACGTTGACATTAAAAAATGTGAAAAAAAAAAACAAAAGAAATAAGTAAATCAAATGAAATGATTATACATGTTAGACTCTCCAATTACATTAGATTCAAGTCAATTGTGAAACCATTGATGATAAGCTTCAAAATTAGATACTATGTACATTATCATGAACATCCCCCATAGTTCTCATGATAACAAAGTTGTTTATGTAATTCAAATTAATGTTTTAAAAATCGGACCGATAATTGAATAAAAAAATAGTGGTTCACATTTCACTGGTCAAATCGCGATCAAATCTATGATGTAATAAATATGTAATTTATATTTTATTAAAATTTAAAAATTATATATATAATTAAAATTAATAATATTAAATATTATTTATTCTAATTTACAAAATTCAAGAATATTTTATCGTGGTCTCAGAACCCATATAAGGCTTGTTAATGTTGGATCATCTCTTGATACACCCATTTTGCAAATGTCAAGGCAAATACTGAATTGATCGATTCTTTAAACATGTCCAGCTTCTCAATTCGTTCGATGATTCAACCATTTGTTTGATAGGAAAACTTAATTCTACCATGAATCTGAATCGAATACGTATTTATCAATGGTTGGACTAGTTCAATCGGTTGGTCCGGTTTTCAAAATATTGGTAATTACTCATAATTTCATTCCA
Organism: Tetrastigma voinierianum; assembly: GCA_016808115.1. NCBI lineage: Eukaryota > Viridiplantae > Streptophyta > Magnoliopsida > Vitales > Vitaceae > Tetrastigma > Tetrastigma voinierianum. The sequence goes on along the minus strand of JAEQBH010001404.1, from coordinate 324,631 downwards.
CCATTTTTTCAATTATGAATAATTTTAAATTAACCATGTGTATCCAAACTTAACTCGAGTTTCACAATTTCATTTCATGTCGTGGGTCAAGTTGAACTCGCTGACAGTTAATTTGATTATATTCGAAGTTCATTTATTTCATGTTCTGGGTGTGGCTTGGTTGACTCTCAACCCACCCCACAATCGGAAATAGATCCCTATTGGTGTATGATTCAATAACCGAGTTGTATCCCTTCAATTCCACACTAAAGTGCCGCTGTCGCGACACAAAAGTCATGTCGCGACACAAAAGTGAACCCACAAGGCAACACCATGGTCGCGACAAGGTAAAGATCGTGGTCGCACACAAAACCCTAGTCAGCTTAAAACCCCACACGACTGACGGGTGAGCCACCCCGTCTCAACAGAGAACCCGGCGAAAGTTCCTGGTTCGCGATAGGCCTCCTTTGCACTTCGCGCTTCAAGACGCAAGTCCCTCGGTCAGGCACAAAGGCTCGCTGTCATGCTCACGCCTTTGTCCCGCACCACGGAGGTCACGCACACAAAACTCGGAATGTTAGCCCACCCCATTTGATCTCTTGCACCATTTTTTTTTTTTCAACACACTAATTAACATAAATTAGTCTTATTACTACAAAGGTCACTACAACCTGGAAAATTCGCCAAAATGCATTTATTATACAAAAACGAGTTTAATTACAATTTGTCTTTATTTAAAGATTACAAAATCGGGGCTTTCTTACCCATAATTTATAAAAATACAAGACCAACCGCATTTTCACCATCAGGTCCCTCTGATGCTGCTCCATCCCTAAGTGTACCTTTAATACCTGAAATTATTTTCCCATGACGGGGTGAGCAATGCCCAGTAGTTGAATTTCTCCTTACATGACATATTTCCCACCTAGTGCTCGAATTTACACCACACACACATCCAAGTAAAATTTCATGCGACCCTACCAATGTTTACATGCCATGCCCCATGCCTCGAGTACTCACCGACTCCCTCACATATGCATTTTCCATGTATGGAAAACTGTTTTCAAAACAAAGATATTTGTCTCGGGATGTCCTCCGATATAAATTAATGACACCCATGCGAAATAGCTTTAATAACCCTCCAATATATTTTAGTGGACATATCTCGATGGGGCCACATGTTAGTCAACCCTTTCCTGATGATAAATCCTCCAAACCCATTTCATGCACTTACAACAATATTTTTACTGATGTCCCAAGGCATGAAATGCATGATAGCTATCATACTAAATTATGTTGCTAATATATGATACATGCATCTACTAACATAATTCACACACAAACCAACATGTTGTCCATCTAGCAATGACAAAAAACAAAGACATGTAATACAATCAACAAATCCACCATAGTCCTGGATTGTCCAAAAGAAACACACAAGATTAAGCTCCTGACTCGCCTCAAGACGCCTATAAATCCAAACTGACTATCCAAATAGTCTGTAATTCTCAAACAGACTCATCCCGCATCTGGGACTGCACCAAGCCACTGATTCTACCCAACTACCCCAACCGCTAGAATGACTTTCAAAAACAAAGACAAAACCAGTAGGAGAAAAGGACCCCACCCTCGAGCTCTGGTCAAACTCCCGAGCTCTAGTCTCAATGCGAAGCTCTTTCCACGGGGATGAACTTTCCCTCTTGCTCCGCTTAAAACCACTGAACCGATCGCGAAACTTAGAGATACATAGGTTTCCCCAAGTTTCCCTTTTCTCTCCCCCCTTTCTTTCTTTCTCTCCCTCTCCCATCCCATTGGTCTGGGTCCAAGATGGGCCTGGCGGAGAGCACATCCTCTCTTACAAAAGGCCACCTCTCATTGGTTCCCTTTGGATTATCTTTATCCATATCCATCACTGATTTCCACCCAATCTATGAAGCACATGTCTCCCATGAGCCCCACTTGAGCCTGCTTGACTACTCCCACTTGACACGTGATACACCCGGTGTGACTCCAACACGCGGCTAAGTGTCTTCAGAGCTCACCCTCGCAGAACGACCCAGATCAAATATCACAAGTTTCTTTAAAGATGATTCACCAAGTTGACCAAGTTTGACTTTTCGAGGAGGAATAGTTTTAGGTTAACTAAGGCAAATCTCTATTTCTCAGAGGTCTCGCCGACATAGTTCATAGACGGGTGGAACGCCGTTAACCTACTTTACTGACAAGCAAGCATAGGAAGTCAACAAAGAGGCACTCTTTATCGTCCGGTTCACTGTCCCCGATTTTTACCCGAAGTTTCACCTTAGATCCTTATATAAAAACATAGCTTGATGCCAAATGAAACCTTAGCCCCAAGACACTGAGCCCAAACTCCTAGGAAAAAGTTTCTCAAAACGTGGAACCAAGTCAGCTTTGTCATTTATGAAGCTGCAGAGATTTTCTGGACTCAGACGAGGCACCACCCACCACATCGAAGCACGCCGACCTTAGAAGGTGCGCACGAAGAACTGCACGATCCCGCCGTAATTTCATGGCGAACCGTCACGGACGCTTGAATGGGCCTGGGCTAAGCGACGCGCAAATGCACCACAGTGTAACTGGCATTTCTTGATTTTTCTACTATCTCCGCCACCTCAAAGCCACCTGATAGCTCTTCACCATTTCGGGACTTCAACTCATTTCGTCCTTTTGCATTCCTCACCGTTTGAAAGATACACGTAAAATAAGTTCGGCCGGTTTGATCGAGTTTTCCTAGCCACTACAAATGACCGCCGACTCACAGAATGGTAATGATGCAGTTCCCGGTCTCTCGGGATTTCCATTGATATGTGGCTTGTAAATTTGGACATCGCTTAGTTAGGTTTCCATTTTTAGGTTGTTTTGTAATTACCGAGATGTCTGGACCGAAATAGGAGTACCACCTGGTCAAATTTGGCAAAATTGAAGTTGTGTTAGTGAAATCAGATGTTTTTAGGAATTATCGATCGTTCAATTTCGAGAAATTAGCTCCTAGGTGAAAAGCCCCAATGGTAGACGAAAGCATATAGTATGACACCGCAGTAATCGATCCGTCTGGTACCACTCGATGGTTTCATAGTTCTAATAAGGCTCTAAGGCCTTCGGGGCATCCTAAGGTTGTTGGTTCAGCTATTAGAGCCTACAGTTTTATCTATATTACAAAACACTACGGCCGGGAGACTCCATCCTCGCAGGGGAGCGTGGATCGAGCCTATAGTCCGTGGAGCGGTTGGCGTATGCTGTTTAAATGATTTGGGTTATTATATTTGATATATCTATTGTATTTAACATTATATATATATATATATATATATATATATATATATATATATATATATATATATATATATATATATATATATATATATATATATATATATACTGCTTTGATCAAATGGTTGCTGCATACAAATGTGATTATCGGTTTTATATAAAACAAGACATTTCATGTGAATTTTGTCAACATTTTAATCATAAGTTGTACTGAGTTCGGGATGAGTCTCTGTGGTATTTAGATATTTTGGGTATGTGGATCGGGGTTTTAAACCCTCAAAAATTATCAAGTCACTAAATGGATTTGAATATATGCTTAAAAAAATTAAGTTAAGGAATATGGTCATCGAGGTATTTCTCAAATTTCTAGCTTTGAATTGACGAATTAAAGATCTTCAATGTAATGATTGTTGTGGAAAGTAAATTCATACCTTAACTTAAGATACGCGACGCTGGGGAAAGCATATGAGTATGATATCGTAAGGAGGTTATAAGGTGATGTACCATATTGCACGTACCAGATTGGGTTCAAGATTTATCATCATAGAGCACAGAGATTGCCACGTGAAGGCCGCTGGAAAATGCTGAGCATCCAACTAGCCGATATTATTATTTCCACGGCCGTGAGGTCGGGTTTACCCGACGGTTTGGATATTGAGTTTGCCACGGTGTCGTGAGGTTGGTTACATCCAACGGTTATATATATTATTATTTCACGTGACGCGGCGTCAGGCCATCTGAATGTTATATTGAGTTTGCCACAAAGGCTTTAGAGATATTGGTTACATCCAAATCTATTATAAGTATATTATTATTTCCATCGGTCGTGGAGGCCGGGTTTACTCCGAATGAGATTTTGGATACCGTAGTTTGCCACGGTGTCGTGAGGTTGGTTCATCCAACGGTCATATATTATTTCACCGCGCGAGGCCCAAGCCACTAAATCCGCTCATCATCATTAGTTTCACCACGACATTCTTCGATGTTGGTGCCCGGAGGTGGGTGTCCTAATTTCCGCTTATGATGGGTATATGGTATGGTACATTGTTGAGTTCGGAGTAAGGTGTAACTATTGTGTTCATTAGTCATTAATGGTATCGTGAGGCTCGCCACGACGGTTTATGATGGGTATGTGGTATGGACGTTGTTGATTTTCTAAATATGGTATAACTATTTTAATACGCATGGTTTTGGTGTATTTCAAGGTTTTATCACTCTTGATCAATGTATATGTTTTGTGCTTGGCTTATGTCATGTGATATTGCATCAGACATGCTTTTTCTTAACATCAGGTTTGCCAATTTGTTGAGCATGATCCGCATATGTCAGACTTGGGGTAAAGTTACTTTGTGGAAATGTTTCTAAACGAACTCTTTACAAAAGAGTGAACGGAAGGTTTCTGAGAGCAACCATCAAAATATAAAAATGTTATTTTTCCTTATAAACTATTTGGCCACTCACCGAGATTTATTATCTCACATTATCGCTTTAAATCATTCTCAGTCTGTGATAAACAGAAATTCCGCCCACGCCGCATTTGACGTCGCTTCCTCCCGCCACAACAAGCCGTACTCATCATTTATCTATTTTCAGGTTTGTCAGATTGGACTTATTCATTTATACTATAATTTCCTAAATCCACACCCTTGGGAATCATTCGATATTCGTATTGAACTTTTACGCACCATTTATAATTGTTATGGTTTATATATATATATATATATATATATATATATATGTATAATCGGGTATTAAATTAATACATGGTGTTACTCCTTCCTTATGGGGGTCCCACCGTATCTTCCCTAGGGGATTATACAAGGGGACTTAATAAAGTAATCACCCTGTAAGTCCAGGAGGGTATTCTGCCCGTCCGCTGCCTGTCTCGAAAAAGCGAAATTTAATCGTTCTGAATTCAACGAAATTTGACGAGAGTTTAGATTTCCCCCAGAGATGATTTCAACGGTGAAGTCCGTTTTGTCATCTGAGATCTAGAAAAATTATGGATTTTCAACTGAAATTACCGTTTTACCATTTCTTAGAAAAATTGAATTTTTCTTGGGTTTTACAAGGAAGGTATGGTGAAAGGCCGTAACACTCCTTTAAAACCCTAAAGTTGGGTATCTAATAATTAAATTAAGGCAAGTATGACAATCGATTAATCAACTTAATGATATCTGGAAAAGATAAGCAACAATTATAACAAAACACATTAAACATGTAATAAATAATTAAAAAAATATCAAAGTCAAATGAGGTAAGAACGTGTACTCAGCTACACCTGGTTGCCATCGTAATAAAAACAAAGTTAGTCTAACAACACATATATAAATATTATTAATTAAATTAAAAAATGAACATCAAATTATTTAATGAAGAATAGATGAAATGTTGGGCCCCCCATCAAGGCCCATTTATTTAGCATCGGAAAGGACTTCATATTTCCCATTTTATTTGAATTATAGAGCAAATTTTATTTTGGAATTTTTGAAATAAAGGAAAAGGGTAATTTTAGAAAATGAAAATATGATTTTAGGTTCGAAAAATAAGAATGTCACTCTAGGGAATAATGAACTTTAAATTTATATTTTCAAAAAAGAATACTTTGATTTGGGAAATCACTAGAAAGTGAATTTTAAAATTTGAATTTTTTAAAGAATTTTTTAATATAAAGAAAATAAATTTTAAACTTTTGAAATTGAAGAAAATGATTTTTAAGATTTTAAATTAGAAGAAGATGATTTGTTTTTAGAAATTAAATAAAGTAATTATTGAATTTTTGAAAGTAAAAGAAGATGATTTTAGAATTTTTTTTTAAAAAAGTCAAAGAAGGTAATTTATTTTAAATTTATTTTAAATTAAAGAAAATGATTTTGAGTTTAAAAGTTAAAGAAAATAGTTTGATTTTTTAGAAAATAAAAAAGAAAATGGGATTTTGATCTTTAGAAATTAGAGATACAATGATTTAATTTTTTTAAAAGGAAAACATTTTTATTTTTATTTTAGGACGAAAGAAAATGATTTTAGATTATTATTTTTTTATAAAATTGAGGAAAAATCTATTTTTGAGTAAAATTTAGAAAGTAAGATTTATGTTGGAGATACTAAGAAAATTAAATTTATTATTATTGTTACAACTTACAACTACTATTTATTTACTTATTTAGGAAAAATTTAGTAAGTTGGATTTTGTTTTTATTATACTTGAAAATATAAAATAGACTTAACTTAAGAAATATGGAAAGCTTGACTTTAAAAGAACTTAATAAATTGAAAAGTAGAATAATAGTAAAGATAATAATAATAATAAGTTGACTAAGATAAAACATAAAAAATTGAGTTAGCATACCGCTTTGAAGCCACAAGTTAAATAACTTGGTAGTTGCTTCCATATGTTTCACACGTTATTAGAAATCTAGAAGAAGCCTCTTTTTTTTATTTTTTATTGTTTATTTATTTATTTAATTTATTTGTTGTTTTCCCATTACTGCAATTGAATTGATCAAAACATAGAAGGCGACCCCTGACCGAGTCAGTGAGTCATTATGTCACAATGACGCGTCTAATTGTCGGATTCAGACTAATTAATTCATATTTTACATTTAATAATTTATATAAGGAAATAGTGAGACAGACTATTAAGATTAAGAAGAAGAAGAGGAAGGCCGTGTCAAATGAAAAGTACGGCGCTACCATTCCCCGCCCTGGTGGACCAATCAGCGCATGCCATTAATGAGCTGTTTTGCATGTGGGGCATATCATACCTACACGTCTTGAAACTACTCTGCACTTTTTGCTAATATAGATCTTTCTTCTCCAACATCTTCTCCAACCCTATTTATAACTTATAAGCTCAAAAAACAAGAAAAAGGCACTTTCTTCTCCGGCTCTGCAGTCTGATCTGCTCTGTTTATTATTCAAAGATGGCGCAAGTTAGCATCGCGAAGGCCGTTATGATCCTCTTCGCAATTGCGGTGTTCTCGGCAGCAACAGCCAGCCAGTATCGGCGCAGGAAATTACACCGGCGGTATCGCCACCGGACGTTGGATCGGCTTTCTCTGTTCCTCTCCCCACCCCATATGATTGTTTCATCTCTGATTCTTCCTCGTTGCTCTCGTGAAGCACTGATTCGATTTTACAACACTGACTTCTCCTGTTTGTAGAAGGATGAGTATTGTATATTTCTTGTATCTGTTGTTGAGGATTATATTGTATCCGTTGCATTGGATCTATCGGATTGATTCTCATTATTTGCAATAAATATTAATTTTTATTATTCTTGTTCAATTGTTATGAGTTTTGATTAAAACAATGCTTTAAAATATCTATTTTAGATCCAGAATAAATTTTGATATTCCTTATTAATAAAACGACAAACAGTTTTCTTTCTTGCCATGGACATTGCCCATTGGAAAATAAAATTTATGGACCTGTTGTTTACTCACTGTTTTTGAAAATCATTTTTGTTCTAAAAATACAAGAAAAACAAAGAAAATACGGACAAAACATGTTTTGATTTTTTTTTTTGGAAAAATACAGGTAGATAAAATGCAGAGAACAAAAATGGTTTTTTTTTTCTTTTGACAACAAGAGCACGTAGAATGAGAACAAGAATAGTTAGAGAATACCAAACGGTGTTTTTGTGTTTTCCAAAAAAATTTATCTATGAACAAAACCGACCCTAAATTTTACTTCAACCAGTAAAAATAATAATAATTATTATTCTTTTTTCTTAAAGTAGGTCAACAAGTCTAATGGTGCTTTTTCTATCGATGTTGGGTTGAAGCTTATAGGAGTTGCTGGGTTGAACTGTCAGGCTGGATCACCGAATAACCTGCAACTTGTACTAAAGGATGATCAAACGAGGTGTGTCTAGGCTCTCAGATGCTAAGTCGGTTATTTCTTACGAAGGAAAGAATTATTAGTTGATAGGCGTTATGATTACGTACAGCCTTTCACATGAGTGAGTTTGTAAGACGAGAAATTCAATTTTTTGAAAAATGACAAAATGGTAATTTCGGTTAAAATCCGAGAAAGTTTAGATCTTAGATAGAGCTAACTGGCTCCCAGTTAGGATCGTATCGTGCTCCCAACTCTGTCGAATTTCGGTCGGGTCAGAGACCGGTCGAATTTACGCATTTCGAACATAGGGTGTCGGGTCTTTGTAAAAAGACATGTGTGACAAGGAAGTCGCTCTTCACGATGTCTTCGTGTAATAGCGTGTTGCGTGATTAGAAGAGGATGAGAATGAATGAGCAGATTAAGTCCAGTGTCAAGAGGAATCAGATGAAGGAATGAGATGGAAATTTTCATGAATGTTAATGAGAATATAAGCAAGGAAGAAATAGCAAATAACGCCTTCATTTTTTGAGACAAATCGTGCAGTAGGTTGGAAGAGATGTAGTAGCTTGGGGATTTGTGATTTTAGAGAGAGAAGGAGCCCTTCTCTCTAGATTTACGGCTGTTCGGACCGTCGGTTCTCGACGGAGCAAGAAGCAAAGTCGATCTATGCGGCGAGGGCTACGCGTGGACATCGATTTGGTGGAGTTCCGACAACTCTAAGAGGTAGGGATCTTTTCCTACTTGTGTTATTAACTGGTAGGCGAAGTGTAAATGGTTGAGGATGTTACGAGGCTTGGATTAGCGTGTTTTAGGTCTGAAACATTTGAGGCGAGTGGAAAATGCAATTGTTGTGGCCCGAGTGAACGATTGACTCGAGGGTTTCACTGTTCATGTGAATAGTGACATGATTTTTTATGTTATTTTTATGATGTTGAGTGATTCAAAATGAATTGCTTGTGTTTGTTAATTAGTCCATATGAGCTAATTTTGGTGTTATTGATTGTGAATTTGCATAACATGATTTATGTGGATTAATTATGTTAGCATATACATGTTTTATATATATTAACATGAGTTTGTTGGGATTGGCATCATGCATTCCACATGCCTTTGGGGCACCACAAGAATAATGGGAGTGAGTCGTCTTTATGAAATTGAAAGAAAACGAAAATGTTGTGAAAGGAATTTCGAGGAAGATTTTTCGAGAATTGTATTGGAGGTCGTCTAACATATCACTTCGGATGGGGACCATGATTGTTTCGGAGGCGTTATCAGACGGTCGCGCTGGAGAATGAATCCGATATATTTCTGCAGAATCTCGGTAGTAAGTTTTCGAGAACAAAAGCTTTTGTTTTGAAAGCTGTGATTTACGCATTTGGCTTAGGCATGTGAAGTCGGTGAGGACTCGGGACATGGGATTAGTCATGCGCGAACGTCGAGGTAGGTTCATGTAATTGCTTGGATGTGATTGTTTTCCATGACATGTGCACTTAGGTGGGGAGTAACACAGTGGAAGTCATCGCTGCGGAGCTTTCTTCCGCCTATCGATGGATCACTATTTCATGTATAAGGGAGTGTACGGGAGGGACGAGCTCACTAGAGGCCGCGTTTAGAAGAAAGCCGGGTTGTGGCTTTGGCATTGTCATTTTGTATAACATGTATTAGAAATTGTACATTTTAATATATGTTTGGTAAAGAGTAATTTATTAACTCTTAAACTATTTTATATAGTTGATGTATTTTGTGAGTATAAATGCAGGGGCATAAGTGGCCATTATTTTACTCGCATGTGGACCCTGTGTGGTCATTGTAAATTGTTGGGACAGGTTTTGTACCTTGGGTAGAGCTCCCCGTACAAGGAGACTACTTGGGTGCTATGAGTGGTGTCAGGGTTACCCGACATCCCGCAGTATTCCTTGGTGCGGGTTGTCAACGGACCCTCGGGATTTGGGGCGTCACAGCTTGGTATCAGAGCTTAGGTATACGAATACCTAGGGCTTGAGGGACTTGGGCTTAGGTCATGGTCATAAGGTGTAAGAACATCATAACTTGGTGGCTCGATGTTAGGGTTTAGGTATGTGATTACTGTGAAGCCCGATCCCCAGGGGTGGTTGACAACCCCGTCCAGCACGAAGTCTAGTGGATGTCGGGTGGCAACACCACAAAATCGAGGCGGAGTCTCCTTTGTGCGAGGAATCTCACAATACAAACCTATCTGAGCCGAGTTCAACTATGGCCACACGGGGTCCACATCTGATAAAATAGTAAAAATAACTCTTGGGCCCCTGCGTGAATACTCCCTGATAATCATATCCCAACCAAATATATATATCATGGTTCAAAAAGTTGATAATTCACTCTTATACAACATATGTTAAAATTTTAAACATTCTTATACATGTATCGACTAAAACACCAAGCCCTGGCCCAGGGCTTTCTTCAAAATCATCCTCCCAGGATGTGAATCTCCCTAAATACGCTCCACAGCTGCACGAAATAATATAATTCCCTCGATAGGGTGGCGAGAATGCCCGATGGTGGAATCACCACTAAATGGGTTACTCTCCACCTAAGTGCATATACTATGCTCAATAATAAGCACGCTTTTTCAGTAAATGCGTGATCTGCTTGAATGTCTAAATGACTGACGTCTTAGTGCTGGCCAAACCTCGCACTGCTAAGCCATCTTCAGCGTTATTTTCAAAACAAGGTATTTGTTTTTTGCTTGTGGACAACCCTCCGATATAAGTAGTGGGTAGGCTAGATTGTAGTATTTGGTGGACAACCCTCGGAGTGTATATCAATTGGGCCGACTCCAGACGATTGATATTTTTATATGAACTACCCTCAGTTGTAATGGACACACTCCGATAATTATTATTTTTATTAGTCAACCCTAGAAACAATTCTCTCAATAAGCCACACCATTACACTCACTCCTATTGTTACAGGGTGCGTGCATATGGAATGCGTAATCTCGAGTAGGTACAATTTATATAACACATGCAAATATATATAACATGATATACATTTACATTATTTAATCACACAACATGTTATGTAATTTCACAATCCATTACACAAAAAATTAGCTCACGTGGGCGAATTAACAAATATGAGCAATTCAATTTGAATTACTCAACCAAACACATTATTTCACAAAAACATTTCATGAACACTATTCACATGACAGGTAAAACCCTCGGAGTTCTTGTTCACGACCAGTCTGAACATCGGTTCCGCCATTGAACGAATTTCCTCTTCAGGCCTCATACACATCCGCATTACAATTTGTTTCATAAATTATACAATTAACAACCCCAAACGGCCCCTCACGGTCACGCGAGGTGCACAAATTTGGTTCCTGTTCTCACCTCCCGGTCCCAGAAGTTTTGGGATAGATCAAATAAGTTCGAGGCCTCGGTAAGCAGAAGCGTCGTAAAACACTTAAAGCAAAGTGTAAAACTCAAGTAGGATAAAACCCCTGCCTCACGGGTTTGTCAAAACTCCTTCGCCGGAACCCACCGTTGCTCTCGTAGCGTAGAACGGCTTTGCTTCTTGTCTAGAATAATTAGAGGTGGGATCTCCAGGAATCTTAAGAAGGATTCAGCTACCTATACAAAAAATCACAAAACTCCACTTACTGCGTCTGTTTTTCCCTCCAACACGTTTTTCTCATTTTAAGGGTAGGAAATGACACTATGCGGTATTTTGTCCTATTATCATTTAAACAAATTAAATAATGTCATCTATGTCCCTAAGCTTGGATTTTTTTTACATTTGGCACTATCTCGGTCGTTCATTTCCATCATTTTTCTACTCATGTAACATTAGTCACATGAGTACATGTTATAAGTGACTTTTGTCGTCGCGTTCGTTCTGTGTGAATCTTTCTATGCACCGAAAAATGTAAATTCATTATCTCGAAGTTGATAGTCGACGTGTTAGCGCTAGATTTCGCGAGGCGATTCCAATGGTGAAATCTGTTTTAGGTCATCCGAGATCCTAATAAATTTTGGGATTTTTATCGAAATTACGGTTTGCACTTTTTGAAAAAAATTGAATTTTACCGGTGCTGCGATGCCACTCTGCCGTGGAATTTCGTCGCGAAATTACGGACAATCATAATCACTCATGCGTATGCCGTGCCCTCTACCATGCGTGTTAACTCGTCATTTAATTATTAAGCGACCAATCACGTACCTTCATCCCTATGAAGGGATAGGTGGCACGCCATTGTCCTCGCTCCCACTTGGACTCCTCCACTCCACGGTGCTGCCATAGCACCCTCGCTAGCCTCACGGTCTTGCGTCATAAACGTCCGCGGCTATCAAAATGCACACTTGGTCCTCCTCGAAGGTCCCGTACGTAGCCGACCTCGATCTCTCCCGAATCCAGCGCATGAGCTAGATCGCGTATGCCGGGCGTGGGCGTGAAATACCTCGTGGACCTTTGTCATCTTTGGGCGGTAAAGCCAAGCCGTGCGCTCACGGTGCCTATCCTCTACGAGTATCTCGAAAAGACCCGATGAATCTCGGTGATAACTTCCGCAGCTTGCGAACGACCACTCGTCTTAGGCATCACCTTGGCGTGATCTGACCTTCTCCGAACTTTAAGGGGTCAACGTCGTCACGTCTGCGTAACTCTTCTACAGAGCTCACGGTGAGAAAACAATGTATCAAATATCAAGCTCACCTTCTCGAGGTGTCTCTCAAACAAACGTAAAACGATCCTCGAGTGATACTCATGCTCCCGCTCACGGTAGGAGTAGATCGAATGTCATCCACGAAGACTACGACAAGTGATCTGAATAAGGTTTGGAACACCACATGCATGAGGTCTATGAATCTTGGATTCAGGCGCATTCGTCGATCAAAGAGGCATCACTATAAACTCAAAGTGCCCATAGCAGTCTATGACATCTTGAGAAATATCTGTATCCTAAGGACCTGGCCGCCGGCGTGGTAAGCGGGTGTGAAGAATTATCTTTGGAGTAGACTCGCTCCTCTCAGCGATCGAACAAATCATCAATCCTGTGATAGTGCGATTCTTGATGGTAAACCTATTCAGCTATGCGTAATCAATGCACGATGCGAAGGGGCTTATCCTTCTTCTTCATGAAATAGAGCCAGGGTGCCTGTTGGTGAAGTGCTCGATCCCGATGAACGCTGTCCATTGGCTCTGTGGGCGGACTCGAGTTCTTTACAACTTAACCGGTGCCATCCTATGCGGAGTCATAGAGATGGGCGACGTACGAGGTGTGGCTTTCGTCTGAGAAGTCTGACCACTCTGAGGCAATCCCGATAGCTCGTTCGGAAAAACATCCATATACTCCGCAAACTACAGGGTAGATCTAAGTCACAGTCTCTCTCGTTCTATAGGAGTAAGGCTCGCTAGCCAGCCAGCTAGCGTCTGACACGGACTCGATATGCGGGGCAAAATGTCATGCTTGTCTCCCTTTGAAATACCACCTGAGTACGGAGTCGCTGCGTGTGAAGGTAACCCTCCTGCGCTCACGATCGATGCTCTTATGTAATTTGTCGACCCGATCCATCCCGGGATGACATCGAGACTCGACATGTCCATGATCCTCGGGTCCACCATAATTAGAGTCCACGGGGTCTCAACTAGCAACCTCGACATATCATCCTTATCCTCGCCCTAATCCCACTGAGGGAGGGCTCACATACGAGAGGGGCTCCTCGAGGTCTCGACCTCCCCCAAGCCTAAGTCATTGCCTGGAGTGCAGGGTTTTGATTACTTAAGTGCCCGGGCTCGCCCTCTGGCTGGAGCATGGCTAGTCTGAATACGGTGGGTGTCGAGGTAATCTCTATAGCCTATAACACCTTCTCAACCTACATGAACCAATGGTCTGCCACCATCGGATCTCCTCCCCTTGTGAATGTCGGAGGATGATGCGCCCTAAACCTCTGGAGGTTGCGGACCTCCACGACTACTGTTTATACCGGCTGTGCTATAGCTGTTGCGTAATACCTCTGACCTCAACAAGGAGCCTGGCGATCAAATCTTGAGGGTGGTGGTCGAATGTCGGTGGTGCGACCCGTTCCCAGTGGACGATCCTCGTCCTCGACCCCAGCCATCTACACATTTGAATGGCGGGTTAAATCTGATGCGGTATCTTTAAGGCATAAGCAACGGCCAGGAGCGTTAAGTGTCTCGATCCCGATTCATATATACTATGTCCCTGCATTTATATGCAATGTGAGACAATTTATTCAATCTATATTCATATTTAACATCAAAAATTTAATTTTTAAAAAAAAATTTAGCTCATTTTATTTTATTTTATTTTATTTTAGCGCCGTGAGCGATTAGCATGAGCGGTGTCCCTGGCTTGATGATTGAAAATAGTGCCTTTGTGTGCGAGATTGGGTGCAGTGCACACCACGACTTCGAGCTGCGTGCCCGAGCTTGCGTGCTGCTTAAGTATGCGTCCTGCTGTTCGAGTAGCTGTGTGCTGCTCGAGTGTGTGTGCTGCTTAGGCTACGTGTGCTGCTCGAGGCTATTGTGCACCTTTCGAGACTCTCGTATTGCTGCTCAAGCTTCTATGTGCCACAATGTTGGGAGCCTGCGTGTGCTGCTCGGCCTTCCACCATGTGCCTATCTGTTAGGAACTGCGTGTACTGCTCGACATACATGTGCCCATGATACGGTGAGCCTTTGTGTGCTGCTTAGTCTTCTATGTGCCAGTACCCATGTGTATTCTGATACAAGCAACCTTTGCCTGCTTTGGTGCATTCATTGCAGATGTATTTGTGACACTCGACTGACCAAGCTAGCCTCAGTCACATACAAATTTTGTATCGTGACACTCGAGGCAGGCCACCTTCGGCCTCACCGTAATCACGTCTGATAGTTTGTGTGTGACATATTTGGCTTGATAACCGACGATTTTCTCTTCTTTTTCGTTTCTCACACTTTTTTTCTTTTAAATACATATATATATATATATATATATATATATATATATATATATATATATATATATATATATATTCTCATGAAATTAAAATTACACACGAATAAACTTATAAAAATTTATTTTTATTCATTTTCTTTAATAGTTTTACACTATAAAAACCTTAGAAAATGATTTTCTTCATTTTTTCATTCCATCGGTAGCCTTCCTTGCTACTTCTACATGCGATAGCGAATCTTTCGCATCCCGCATCTTGACTCAAAAAATTTTTGTAAGGTTGACTTTAATCTTTTTCTAACGTGTAAGCTGGAATAAATTTCGAATTTAACAAAACCCAACTTTATTCTTGTTTAAACAGCATTCTTGTCAGGAATTTTGGACACTTGTTGTCGAAAAATTTTCTCGAACACTGGGTTATATTTACGTTCAACGTTTTCTCCTATGCTACTCACCAAGCATACACCCCATTCACTTAATACACATACAACAATCCATCAAACGACACATGATCACACATCATTCATGTATACATCAATCACCGTAAACACATGCATGCAGTGTTAGTTTTGTCACTTCAGCCTTGCAGGTAATCATTACCCCAACTACCATTTGCAAGTGGTGATGTCCTTGCATCACATAACCATGGCCTAAGCCCAAATTCCTCAATCCCTAGGTTTTCACATGCCTAGAAGTTCACATTACAGGCAGTGGCTTTGGCAGAGTCCCCCGAGCCCCTAGGTAGCGGGTATGCCTAGCTCGATACCAAGGCGCGACGCCGTCCGGGGGTCCAGTTGGCGGCAGATCAACCCACGGGATACTTGTGGATGTCGGGAGGCCAGCATTACCCTCACAAAAATCGGGTAGAGTCTCACTTTTGTGCGAGCTCTACGGAAATACAAACTTATTCAAGCAGTTCAATATGGCCTCACGGGATCCCTGTACAATTAAAATGAGTAAAAATAGCCTCTTGGGCCTACTTTGCATGATACTCATGATAATCGTATAAATAAAATATATATATCGTAGTTTAGAGTTGATAATTCACTCTTATACAACATATATTAAAATTTTTAAAACATTCACAATACATGTATCCAACTAAAAACACAAAGCTACAACCGACTTTCTCCAAAGAAATCGGCCTCCCAAGATGGAGTCGTCTCACAAATGCGCTCCTGTACCTGAAATAATATAATTCCCTCGACAGGGAGTGAGAGCAAATGCCCGATGTTAGAATCACCCAAATGGAGTTACTCTCCACCTAAAGTGTATGTCTGATGCTCAATGTAAACACACACTTTCAGTAAATACGTGATACTGCTTGAATACAAATGACGGCAATGTCTGAGTCTTCATGGAGCTCTCACACTTGCCTAAGCCATGTATGAGAAACGTTATTTTTCAAAACAAAGGTATTTGTTTTTTAGCTGTGGTTTCAATACTTTCCGATATAAGTAGTGGGCCAGGCTCCGATTGTATTTAGTGGGCGATCTCAAGATTGTATGTGCTGGGATTGGGTGGACTCAGGCGATTGATATTTTATATGGATATATGATATTGTAATGGAGCACGCTCTATAATTATTATTTTATTGAGTACCGACCCCTCGAAGCAATTCTCGATAAAGTCACCTCATGCACCGCTCCTATTGTTCGGTGCCTGAGTGCGTATGGGTGCATGATCTGCGGTCCGTCTGATTTATATAACGCGTCTGAATATAACTTATAACATGATATACATTTACATTATTTAATCCACGCAGCATGTTGTACGATTTCATAATCCATTACCGCAAAGTGCTTCGCATGGGCTGATGGCACCAAATATAACAATTCGAATTTGGTGCTCGACGAACATTATTTCACCAAAAATATTTCATGAGCCCGCTATTCACGTGAGCGGTAAAACCCTCGGGTTCTTGTTCGACCAATACAAATGTGGTTCCACTTACGTGAACCGAATTTCATAATACATTTAGGCCTCATACACATCACAATACAATTTGTTTCACAAATTATACAATTAACAACGAAACAGCCCCTCACGGTCAGTCACTGATCGCACAAATTTGGTTCCACACTTTCACACTCCTGGCCCCAAGTTTTTTGAGACCGATCAAACGACCTTCAAGGCCCTCGAGCCAACCGAACATCATAAAACACTTAAACAAAGTGTAAACTCAAGTAGGATAAAACTCTCTACCTCACCTGAAAGGCTCCCAAAACCGAACCCACACCGCTGCCTCGCCGCGCAACGCCTCGCTTCGTCTCCAAAGCACCCGACTACCTGATCTCCCGAATCTTGCAGAGAAGTTGCTCTCTCTTTTTTAAAAAAATCACAAAACTCCACTTACCGCGGGCCTCCGCTTTTCCCTCTCTCCAACACGTTTGGTTCTCGCCTTACAGAGATGACACTACGCTAAGATTTTGTCCTATTATCATTTAAACAAATTAACAATGTCATCTATGTCCCTTAAGCTTGATTTTGACATTCACTATCTCTCGGCCATTCACTTTTATCATTTCTCTAATTACGTAAATACGCTGGCCACATGAGCATGTTATGCTTAATTTTGTCACATCACATTTCTTACTAAGATCCGATACTCTATGCCTTGAAAAACGTGCAAATTCCAACTGTCTCAGAATTCGACGAAATTCGACGTGTTAGCTATATTTCGTGAGACGATTCCAACGGTGAAATCCGTTTCGTCATCCAAGATCTAGAAAATAAATTTCGGATTTTTATCGAAATTACTTCGCTTTGCCTTTCAAAAAATTGAATTTTCTCGTCTTACAATTACCTTAGGAAGTCACTGGACATGATTAGGAACAGCATATGCATTGTGTTTTATGTGATTGTCGTGCGTAACATGAGTTGTCAAATATGAATTATGTGATTTGTGTGCTCAGAAGGGCATACTGATTATAGAAAAAATGTCAACACTAGTGGTTTAGTGTGAGAACAAATTGTTGAGTAAATTTCTGTAATGTACCAGAATTAACGCAAAAAATGATGAAGAAAAAATTTCTAAAGTTTTATAAAGGTGTAAAACTCGAAAAGGATAAAATAAATTTTTAATAAATTTATTTCACATTAAAATGAAAATAAAATAAAATATTTTTTTCGGGTGGTTTTCCAAGAGTCGAATGAGAAAAAAATGATGAAAAAAAAATTGTGTTAGTCGGGCACGCCCATCCTCCAACCTTTAGGTCACGATACAACGGAATTGCATCGACATGAAGAGTAATGGGCAGCCTGTGGCCACGACACGCCAAGACTACCACGACACCCGGCCGAGCTTAAGGGCGCCACACACCATCGCAGGGCTACGATATGGCTGGCCCGTATACGGCAGACCAGCCGCTGCGGCGCGTACGTACCGCCAGGAGTCGCGACACAAAGCATCAGATCGCCGAGGGGCAAGAATCGAGTCGCACATAGCGCAGAAGGTCGCGACATAACGCTGACATCGCGTTAGCAGATGTCAGCGACACGACCGCGATATTTGATGGGGCACGCGACGCGACACCACGCGCGGTTGCATCATGCAGATGGATCGGGTCACGATACACTTCAGATTGCGGACCGAGGAAAGGTAGCTCACGCGACACGCAAGACCAACGCTACGCGACGCGCACGCTGACACGCAGGACTCCCGCGACACGGACGTCACGGGGTCACGATAATGGCCGGGCACAGCCCACGCATACACCCGCCAAAGAACATTCCGGCCGACCGAGCCGCAGGCGCCAACCTGCGGCGCAGTCCGCGCCTGCGGTGCACTGGGTGCACCTAACCCAGCTTTTGACTCAATGCACCGCTCGAGTCAACGTTTATTAATCGCCTACGAAAGCACTGCTCACGAGGTTTTAAAAATAAAATAAAATCAAATAATTTTTTTAAAGGAAATAAAATAAAATAAATTTTTTTTTGCTGAATATGATTTAATATATGAACTTATTGTCTTGCATTACCTATGAATGCATGGACATAGTGTATGAAATATTTTTCTATATGTGAATAGTGTCTCGGGGATGTGTTTACGCCTTAGAGATATTGCATTAGAATTTAACTTGCCATTTGACATGTATAGATGGCTAGTCGAGGGCGAGGACGTAGAGGTCGTCCACGAGGTGCTAGCCAAGCACCACCAGTGTTTGACTAGTAAGCTTTTGTTGAGGCACAGGTATTACGCCATCGCTATCGCACGGTGCTAAAGTGCCAGTAGCCAGGAGGTCCGAGTAACCCTCCGTATGCCTCAGCACATCATCCTCCCACATTCAGGAGGAGATCCGAAGGGTGGCGCACTCATTGGTTCATGCAGCCCAGAGGTGTTAGAGGCGCTCGGGAGATTACCTTGACACGTCTAGATTAGGACTAGCCGCACTCCACTGCAGGCTGCTGGCGCCTAAGTACGGCGGACCACAAAGACCTCAGAGACCTAGAGGCAATGACACAAGGTGAGTTCCAAGAGTCGCTCATGGTAAGTATTTTCCAGATACCGTGAGACACGCAAGGCCCTAAGAGTTCCTAGAGTCAAGCAGGGACGATGACTGATGGATTATGTGGTTAGATTCACTGAGCTAGCTTGTTTTCATTGCGGACTACGTACACCCGACATGGCCAAAGTCGAGGTTCGAGAATGGGCTAAAGTTGTCCATTCGGGGCAGGATTGTAGGCCTTCACCTACAAGACATGGACTCTATGGTTGGGACCGCCCTGACCATAGAGAGAGAGAGCGAGGATTCTCGGAGCACTCGGGATGTGGGCGTTAGTAGTAAGAGGGTAGTTAGAGAGAGTCACTTCTTCTAGTCTCGAAAGAAGCAGAGGGTCAGTTCACGTTGGTTCTAAGGCTGCGCCATCTCAAAGCCAAGGACGTATCAGAGTCATTTTGGCCAGCCGAAGGTGAGGCAGTGTGCTATCATTGCTGCCAGCCGACATGAGGAGGGATTGCCTCAGAGACAGGATCCTGGTGGTTTCGACAAATAAGAAATTTCAATCAGCTAGAGAGGGACAGAGAGGATAGCGTGATACCTCCACACCCTAATACAGCCGAGGAGCCAAGATTGGGTTTCGTGGAGCCACGAGCACCTTCCGCACAGCCGTAGCGCCGACGCATGGGGTCGCGGCGCAGGACGAGGCCCACATGCAAGGACGCCAAGGGTTCAGGGCGTGCTCCACGCCATCACACCACCGGGGCCGAGCCGGCCGACGCGAAGCTATACAAGGTACGCTTTTGCTATCTCGCCTACGGGCAAGAGTATTTGATTATGGTGCTTTCAGATTAATTTATCGGGCCAGATATTCGTAATAGAGCCGCTTGTGAGGTCGGTGCCTCGAGGAGCCTCTTAGACGTGAGTTCTCCCCTGTGTGGATTAGTGGCGCAGGAATATGGATGATATGTCGTGGTTGCAGTTGTGAGATCTCCAAGATCGTACCATGGTGGACTCGAGTGGGTCATGGACATGTCGTAGCTCGACGCCATCATTGGGATGGATTGGCCGACAAACTACGCAGAGTCGTTATCAATCGTAAGCCGCAGGAGGGTTACCGCCACACGCAGGATCTGCATCGCGGTTGTATTTCGTGGGGACAAGCATGATTTTGCCCCGCACGGTGTACGAGTCCGCATGTCATGGGACATTGGCGGGTTGAAGAAGCCTTACCCTAAAGGACGGTGCTATGAGGACCCTGACTTCTGGGATCTACCCTATAGCCTCAAGAGCATGGAGATGTTTTCCCGGATTGCCACGGATCATCCAGAGTAATTTAGACAAGACGAGTCAATAATCATGATACTCGCCATCTCTATGACTCAAGATAGGATGACACCGCCTGAGTTGCAGAACTTAGAGAGTCCAAATTATGTGGAGCCAATGGACAAGGGTTCATTGTGACCGAGCACTTCACCACTGTATACCCTGCCTGGCTTTCACAATAGAAGAAGGACGCATAACCCTTCGACCGTGCATCGATTATGCATTAATTGAACAGTGGTTACGACCAAGAATCGTACCCATTGCCGAGGATTGACGATTTGTCGACCGCTGAGAGGAGCGATAGTCTACTCCAAGATAGACCTTTCACACCGGTTACCATCACTAAGGGTTGTGGAGAAAATATTCCAAGATAAATAAGCCAGACACGCTTACGGGCACTGAGTTTACAAAGGATGCCTTTGGATTGATGAATGCACGAAGAAGCATTCATGGACTCTCATGCATGTGGGTATTCAATTTATCTAGATCGCTTTGTCGTAGTCTTCAGTGGATGACATTTTGATTTTACTCCCAATCGAGTGGGAGCATGAGTATCATTTGAGGATTGCGGTTACGCTTTGCCGAGACCATCGCTAGACGCCAAGTTCGCAAGTACGAAGTTTTGGCTTTTATCGATGTGAGATTGGGGACACGTGGTGTCAAGACGCGTGTCGCTGACCCAGAGAAGGTCGAGTCAGATGAGTTGGAAGAGGCCAAAGTCGCCGGTACGAGTTTCTCGATCGGGCCGGTACTACAAGAGATTCATCAAGATTTCTCCGAGATTAGCGCGACCTATGACGAGATTAACTTAAGGAGTCAAGTTTGATCGATGACTACGCGAGAGGCATTCCAGGAGTTGAAAAGGAGGCTTACTACGTACTCCTATCTCTGAGAATTCCAGACAGGGACAAAGGGCAAGACAAGTGTATCATGGATGCCTCGAGGGGCTTCCTGACCGATGTGTTTTGATGCACCCCGAGGGTAGTAGCTTATGGTTCCCTGGGCGCTTGAAGAATCATGATGCACTTCACCCCACACACAACATGCTGGCGACCGTAGTCTTTGCCTTGAAGATCCGGGCGTCACTACTTATACGCGACGTCAAGTGTACTGCACCACAAAAAGTCCGGGGGCATGATGCCACGCCAGCCAGGACCTCAATATGAGGCTACGCAGATGGATGGAGTTCCCAAGACTATGACTTCACTTCTTTGCATTACCACCCCGTAAGGCAAATGTGGTGGTTGGAAGCACTACCAAGTCACGGAGCATCGCTAGTATAGCTTCCCAGACGTTTGGATGCCGAGATCGCTGGGACGCCACATGCGATGAAGAAGCGTGCTCGTGGTACGCTGGGAGTTACGAGGCTACTAATCGCTCGTTGAGCGCAAAGTGATCGAAGTCCCGTGGGCAGACGAGATAGTGTTCATCGGGACCCGTACAATAAAGATAGGTACGAGCTTGACCCGCCCACTTGAATGGCGCCTTCTAAGATAGAGCACGTAGTGGTTCCCCGCCGACCGATTCGAGAGATTCTCGTGGAGTTTCATCGCTATCGATTGTTGAAGTACATCCGTGTGGCACGTAAGATGTACCAGATTCACGCCGGCATTACCGAGCCGGAATGAAGAGACATCGTAGGGGACTTTGTTCGACGATGTCTCACATGTCGCCAGTTAAGGTCGAACACCGTGCCAAGAGGGCTACTTCACCTATCGAGGTGGCCGAGTGGAAGTGGAGCATGTCACGCATGGATTCGCGGGGACCCACTTATACCGAACACCGCAAAGGACATGATGCATGGGGTGATAGTGGACCGATTCACGAAGCTCCAGATATTTTCTACCGCGGGCGGATGACCTTCACATCGAGAGATTCCGCCGGCCAGAGGCCTTGAGAGATAGTCTGGCCTACATGAAGTACCAAGATCCATAGTGCCCGATAGGGACCTCGAGGTTTACAGCGCACTTTTGGAAGAGCTTCCAAAAGGCTATGGGCACACGGATGACCATGAGTACACTTTCCACCCACGCATCTGATGGTTAGTTGCAGAGGACTATACTGTGTGCTAGGAGGATATGCCGCGAAAGACGCTGCCTCGGGATCATAAGGGTAGATGGGAAGAGCATTTACCCTTAGTGGAATTTGCCTACAACAACAGTTATTAGGCGAGTATATAGATGACACCATATGAGGCATTGTATGGGAGGCCATGCAGGTCACCGTTATGTTGGACCGAGGTGGGAGAGACCTCCATCACTGGTCCTGATATGATTAGAGACACCTCCGAGAAGGTGAGTTTGATACCACAACAAGCTCTCTCATGGCTTGTGAGCCACGTAAGAGTTATGTCGATGTACGACGCCGACCCTTAGAGTTCGAGGTTGGAGATCATGTTCCTTTGAAGGTGATGCCTAAGAGAGGAGCGTCGTCTCTAAGTGTTTAGGGAAGCTATCGTCGAGGTTTATCGGGTCTCTCGAGATACTCGGAGGGTAGCACTGTAATAGACACTGGGCTTTATCGCCCAGCATGTCGTGTCCATGAGGTATTTCACGCTCCATGCTCGGAGGTATCAGCCCAAATCCAAACATGTAGTGGATCGGGGAGAGATCGAGGTTGATACTCGGGATGGGACCTTCGAGGAGGACCTTCGAGGAGTACTGCTGTGCATTATGGATACCGATTAGTTTTGCGACGCAAGACCACGAGGTTAGTGAGGGTGCTATGGCGCGACCGTGGAGTGGAGGAGTCAACACGTGACACGATATGGCCATTTATCCCTTCTTTAGGGATAAAGGTACGTGGTTTAGTCGCTTAATACTTAATGACTAGTTTACATGCATGGTATAGTGCACGCCGCATATGCATGCGAAGCTGTCATGATCATTCACTCTGAGACGAAATTTTAAGGAGGGGAGAATGTAAGACCCGAGAAAAATTCCAATTTTCCTCGAAAATGGCAAAATGGTACTCTTCGGGTCAAAATCAAAATTTTCTGTGATCTCGATGACGAAACTTAATTCACCGCTGCGGATCGCCTCACGAAATCTAGCTATCACCGCCGACCCGGCATGCCACTCATGTTTTTCGAGGCACCGTGTCGCGTCGCAAATCCATGTGACGCGACAAAAGTCACCTACTACACGCACTACGACACATACGCATGATTAGAGAGAGAATGAGAATGAATGGCTTAGATTGCCAAGTGTCAAAATCAAGATGAAGCGGACAAGATGAGAATTTTTGCAAATATTAATGAATAAAGATAAAATAGCAAAATAGCCTTCTTCTTCATTTTGGACAAATCGTGGCAAGAGGGTCGGGAAGAGATGCAAAGAGTTTCGGGATTTAGATTTTAAAGAGAGAGCGAGCTCCTTCTCTCTAGATTCACATTATTCGTGACCGTCTGGTCGACTCGAGCAAGAAGCAAAGCCGATCTACTTAGCTAGGGCTACGCGTGGACACCACTCGCGGAGTTCGACAACCTAAGAGTAGGGATCTTTCCTACTTGTGTTATTCTTCGCTAAGAGCCATGTAATGGTCAGATGTTCGAGACTCTGGATTAGCCGTGTTTCTGGCCTCAAAACATTTGAACATAGTGGAGAAAAAATCCCCATTGTTATGGTCGTGAACAGTGCCAACCCGAGGGTTTCAATGTTCATGTGAATAGTGACGTGATTTTCAGCGATTTTGGCGATGTCGAAAGTGATTCAAAACTAATTGTTACAGGTTTGCTAATTAGCCCATGAGCTACTCTGTGTTATTGATTGTGAATTTCCATAACATGATTTATGTAGATTAATTATGTTAGTATATACATGTTTTATATATATTAGCATAAGTTTGTTGGGATTGGCATCATGCATTCCATATGCACTGGGGCACCCTAGAATATAATGAGTGAGTAAATGACATGAAATCGAAGAAAAATGAAAAATGTTTTAGAAAGGAATTTCGAGGAAGATTTTTCAAGAATCGCTTTGGAGTCGCCCACGTATCACTGACGAGACCATGATCAAGCTAAGTGTTATCCAGCACTACCTGAGGTAAATCTCCAATTTATTTATCGATCCTAAGAGTAAGTTTTCGAGAACAAAAGCTTTTGTTTTGAAACTGTGATTTCAGATTCGGGCTTAAGCATGTGTGAAGGGAGCTCTGAGGACTCCTGATTACCGATCAACATGTAGATATTCGAGCAGGTTCATGTAGCTTGATGTGATTGTTTGCCATGACATGTGCACTTAGGGCGGAGTAATCCATGTAGGAAATTATCACTACTGGGTTTTGCTCACCCTGTCGAGGGATCACTATTTCAGGTACAGGGAGTGTGCACGAGGACGGCGCTCACTAGAGGCCGCGTTTAGAAGAAATCCGGGTTGTGACTTTGGCATTGTCATTTTGTATAACATGTATTAGAAATTGTATATTTTAATATATGCTCGTAAATAGTATTTTATTAACTCTCTCGAACTATTGTATATACTGATGTATTTTATGAGTATTAATGTAGAGCTTCCAAGTGACCCTTATTTTACTCGTGACGGACCCGCGTGGTCATTGTAAATTGTCGATAGGTTTTACTGGGTGTAGCTCCCCATACAGCGACTCGCCATTTTCATGAGTGATGTCGTTACCCGTCACACCCCAACCTTGATCGTACCCGATTGAGGATCCGAACCGAGTTCGTGTGCGAGACCATATACCGGACTCTTTACTCCTGATTTTTTTTTTTTTTAAAGCCGACTGTACCAAAGGGGTACGACCCACATCATATAACAAAATTAAAATATTTACATATCAAAGAACTACCAACGTGAGTGGTGTCCATCAAAAATCTATACTCATTTACCGAGTCCCATTTACAAATACAAAAACTACTTTTACATTTACAACTCGTGAGCACGGAACCTACATGTAGTGAACCTCATAAGGTGTCATTTCACCAGATGATGTCTCTCAGACGCCTTCTCCCGTATCTATACCGATTAAAAACCCGTTTTAAGCTTTACGCTACTGGGAAACATTTCTTATACGTAAACACAAATAACAGATACGTAACAAGATATCAAAATCTTCGTGAGTTCATATCATATTTACACACATAAATGTTCTTGTAAATAAAATTAAGCTTATTCAGATCTCTCATCTACGGTACTGAACTTATACTTCTAACAATCTTATACTCTATCAGAATTACACTTACGCGTACTTATCCTTATTCGATCTTATACTATAGCACTTATTCTTATCCTGTCTTATACTTATAAAGCAATGATCTTATACTTATAGCAGACTTATTCTTATTCAAGATCTTATACATATTCAGATCTCCCAAAGGACATATACTTGAACTTCTGTCAGACTGATACTTATCTCCTGTAGGATATATATTTATACTTATGTTTGTTCAGACATGTACTTATTTAGGTCTCCCAAATGACATACATATCGGAACTTATACTGATACATGTCTCAGACTTATACTTATTTCGATCTCCCATAGATACAAGAACTTATGCTTATACAAAGGCATCAATCACGTATTGGTATTTATATCTATCCGCATTCCGTAGGAGCTTACGTAACTTATACTTATCCTACTTTAGTTTACACTTGTTCGGGAGGGATTCGTAGGTATCACGAGATATTACTAACGTACAATGTATTGCGGAACTTACCTTATGATGAGTACCCGTAAGTACTACAAAAACTTATACCGTACTCGGGATTCATACTTGTTCTATGAAGTAACCTGGTCTTACTAACTTATACTCAGACATCGAACTTATTCTGTAATTCGATCTTATTCTTTGGTACTTCTGATCTTTACACCTTGTTTATTCTGATATGCGCACCCGTAGGTACTACAGAGATATTACGAAACGTATACTGGTATTGCGGAACTTATCCTTATACGGAAGTACCCGTAAGTACTACAAAACTTATACTGGTACTTTGTATCTTATACTTGTTCTATGAAGTAAATCCTGGTCTTACGGAACTTATACTTGTATTACAAAACTTATACATGTATTTCAGATCTTACATGTATATTACGGAACTTATAATCGGGTCTTACTTTAACTTATAAAGGTATTCCTCGAGCACACATACTTGTATTTCGGATCTATACGTGTATTATTGTAACTTATACATGTATTTCGTGATCTCATACATGTATTACGTAACTTATAACGGTCTTACTTTAACTTATAATCGGTCTTACTTTAACATATACTTATCTACTTTATCTTATCCTTGCGGCGGCTGCGTACCCAGAGGTACAATAAGCAAGCCTAACTAATCATAATCGTATCACATACAAGGTCGACGACGTATGCAGATACATATCAAGTATGGACATTAGTCCATAGCAGGTACAGATCATAACAGATACATATACTTATTTTACCGTTACGAGAGTACCCGTGGTACTACAGAACTTATACTTATTTTACGGATACGAGAGTACCCTTAGGTACTACTAGACTTATACTTGTTTTACCGATACGGGAGTACCCGTAGGTACTACTGGACTTATACTTATTCGGACCTCCCGTAGGAGTTACAGAGTTTCTTCTTATGCAACTCTATACTTGCACGACGTATGTTCATTCAGGACTCTCAGAGTTACAGAGCCATTCTTATTCGTAACTTATAGTTATAACAGCTTATTATCATTATCTCGGACTTTAGAGTTACAGAGCTTAGTATACAAAGTACCCGCAGTACTCACACGCATTCACATACGCATGTACCCGTAGGTACGCGTGACTTATACTTATATTATCGGGTACGGGAGCATCTGCAGGTACTACAGAGATTAATCGCATCTCGTGAGTACCCGTGAGGTACCACGTACGTATACTGCAGGTACATTTAGATCTTACTCTTATTCTTTATTCTGTCTTATTATATGTCTGTCTCACTACCTGTAATTCAATCATGTTAAACGAAGAGACGCTAATACAATATCAGCACTACGCACGACATAAAGATCAAGCCGTGAAGACCGGCACAGACGCGTCGCCACGCAACAGAGTGTCGTGAGCACCGCCAGGAGTGCCAAAAAGCACCGACAAAAACGTAGTCGCTTCACGCACAGAGTGTCAGAGCACCATCAGGAGTGCCGGCACCAATCAGAGTGCCAAGCACCACAATAGGATGTCCACTCATTCATTCTCGGGTCCTAGGTAGTCATATTATCATATATCTTTCGTAACTTGCAAGTCATCTTTATCACATTCTCGCGGTTCATACATTTTTCTTATCATGTTCATGTTCATGTTCGCATTTCATCGTTTTCAAATTTCATCTCAAATTCGTGTTTCATGCCTATTCCATATGGCATTTCTGATACTTGTACCTAAGATGATGCCCATCCACACATCATTCAAGTTTCCTTGTCCCTCTATGAATTTATTTCAATTTAGAAATTGAATCATTCCAATTGGATCATCCAAACTCAAGTTATGGACATTTTCATGCCAACTAGTTTGCCACCGATTTTACTCCGAGGGACGGTTTAGTAATATTTATTTTCCAGTGCCTTGTCTCCATATTTGACACTGTCTCTCAAATTCTTTAAATCTAAGGTGCTAAGGGTTCATCTCCCAATTGAATCACCCAAATCGAAGCACCTAAACTCAAGTTACGTTCAAAACAATTCGAACTACTCTATGATCAAATCGATGCAGAATTGCCACATACGGTCCCACTTTGAGGAATTTATGGGCCACTTAGAGTCAGAATTTGACGACCATATTTCAGTTCGATTTTCCTCAAGGCTATTTTAATTGTCCACTTGAATCACCAAATCGGATAAGAAATGAAAGAAGATACCAAAATACGAAAAACCTGGCGAATAGAAAAACTTATAAAATTCCCAGACATGTTCAAGGTGTACCGGTACATGTCCCCCGAAAATGCCCAGAATGTGTGTTTTTATCACATTTTCCATACTTTGCTACCCAATTCAACTCTATACTTCAAACACAAATCAAAACCATTCCATATTTTCTCAGAACTTCTTTCTACTCAATTCCTCTTCATTACATGTGTATCTTCAAAACTTTTCCATGGATTTCTCCCAAAACCATTCTAATATGGGTCACAACCCATACATGATCCAAACATAGAGAATTGTTAGAGTTTGTTCTAAACCCTAACTCCATTACATACAATTTAGCCATGAATTCAACCAAAAAGGGGATTCCTTAATATCTTGTTCCTCGTGGGTTTTACCAACTTTACTCTAAGAAATCTAAGGTTAAGATGCACCAATCAAAACCCTAGATTTGGAGACAAGCTATTAATCATACAAAGCCTTAAAGTTCCATAGATTCATTCAATTCCATGATCGGGTAAGTTAGTTTCCCATAAAAAAATCCAAAAGTCTCATACCTTGGCTTCGCTTCGCTTCTTCTTCTTCTCTTTCTTCTTCTTTCTCCCATTCTCTTCTCCCCATACGGCTTGTTCCTCCTCCAAACATGAGACCAAATTCTTGGTCTTTAAATCAAAACATCCCCAGCCTCGCTTTTGGCTATCAAACCCATTTTTGGGTTAATTTTTCTTTATTTGCTTTTCGCCCTCCAACTCTTGGCCATTTGTATTTCAATTTTTATTGTATTTTTGCCTCTTAATTTTCTAGGAATTACACCACAATTCCTATTATTTATACTTCGTCTCAATTCTTGTTAACTTATGACTTTGTCCCTGACACCATATTTGTCCTTGTGTCTTTAAAATTTCTGGTTTCTGCTTCCATGTTTCGTATTTAACTCAATAAACATTCAAATTAGGCTTTACAAAATACCCTAAACATGCCGAAAAACTTCTAGTATATTTTCAGGGGGTGTTACGACACCTCGACACATCCACGAATATTCCGCAGTCAATGGCTTGTCACCCGACCTCCGGATTCAGGGGCGTCATAGGATTGCTCTGCTCGGAGCATTTATAGTGGATGATCACGATGACTTTCCTTATCGATGAGGATACGTGGTCCCTCCTGCATCGATGTGGGATCTTTTTCTTCCTTATCGCTAATCGAATATTTACAGGATAATTAGAAGGTCGTAATCATGGGGGATCTTTCTTTCCTTAATTGATATCGGATCACGAATATGGAGTGCTTTCCTTTCTTATGGCTCATCTAATGTCACGGATAATTCCTCCAATTCCAGCCGAACCCAAAGGTCCATTCCAACCGCCTCAGATCCGTTTTAGATTTATATGACTCAGGGGCATATGCCAAAGATATGTTTGGTTCATTTAAAGGTTCTTTCTCTTACATGGCAAAACATTAGTGTTATTCAATTCATTTTGTTGTAGTGATGGAGAGACATGCTTAATAATATAAAGATTGTCCATCAATGTACCAAAACAGATAAATATTTTATTTAACTTGATAATAACATAATCATTAAACAAAACCGAATATCCATCCTTAACCAAACTAGAAACTAAAATCAAATTCCTTCTAATGGAAGGTACATAAAGACAATCCTTTAATAATAAATATTTGTCTCTACCAAAATTAAGATAGTAATCTCCTATTGCAATAGCTGCCACTTTCGTAGCATTGCCCATGTGAAGATAAATCTCCCCATCACTAAGCTGCCTGGTTTCTTGGAACCCCTGCAAAGAATTGTAAACATGATTAATGGCTCCCGTATCTACACACCAGGTACCAGTAGATAACACAGCTAAGCATGTCTCAACCACTAGTGAATAAGACTTACCTTGCTTGTTCACCTTGCTGAGATAGATTGAACACTGCTTCTTCCAATGCCCTGACTGCTTGCAGTGAAAACACTTGCCCTTAGGCTTTTTCACTCCTCCCTATGGTCCAGGAGCTGCCTGAGGAACATGAACTTTCTTTTGAACTCTTTTCTTCTTCTCTTATTGCCTTTGGCTTAAAGAAGAACTCTTTTCATGACAAGAATAGTATATGGCTTCTTGATAAGGCCCGTTTAATACCGCCTTACAATTGTGCCAAAGTCCATTGAGGTTTATTCATATTATAATTCAGGAAAATTGCTTATATGAATCTGGCAATGACTAGAGAATGATATCGACCTAGGATTCCCCACAATTTCACCAATAATCTTCTAGTACATTCCGTATGACCAATCATCTTCGTAACATGATCCTCATCGTAGTTTTAGCCATTGTTGTATTCATCAGATCTTTCATAGCCTTCTGCCTAGCAAAACGAGTCTGATCCCCAAACATTTCTTTGTCTTTCATCATCATATCATAGGTCACAGGTATAGATCGATGCCGATAAGCGCACATTTGATTTGGGAAAATTAACAGAAAGTGATTTTTTAAATTTTGAATTTTAAAGATTTTTTTAATATAAAGAAAATAAATTTTAAACTTTTAAAATTGAAGAAAATAATTTTTAAGATCTTAAATTAGAAGAGGATGATTTGTTTTTAGAAATTAAATAAAGTAATTTTTGAATTTTTGAAAGTTAAAGAAGATGATTTTAGAATTTTTTTTTAAAAAGTCAAAGAAGGTAATTTATTTTAAATTTCGTTTTAAATTAAAGAAAATGATTTTAAGTTTAAAAAAGTTGAAGAAAAATATTTTTGATTTTAGAAAATAAAGAAAATGATTTTTGATCTGTGAAATTATGATAATGATTTAAAAAAATTTGGAAGAAAACATTTTTGATTTTTTTAGAATGAAAGAAAATGATTTGTGATTATTTTTTTTTATAAAATTGAGGAAAAATATTTTTTTGAGTAAATTTTAGAAAGTAAGATTTATGTTGGAGATACTAAGAAAATTAAATTTATTATTATTGTTACAACTACTATTTATTTACTTATGTAGGAAAAACTTAGCAAGCTAGATTTTGTTTTTATTACACTTTGAAAATATAAAACAGATTTTAACTTAAGAAATATGGAACACATGACTTTAAATGAATTTAATAAATTGGAAGGTAGAATAATAGTAAATATAATAACAATAATAATAAAGTT
Source organism: Tetrastigma voinierianum (assembly GCA_016808115.1). Classification (NCBI taxonomy): domain Eukaryota; kingdom Viridiplantae; phylum Streptophyta; class Magnoliopsida; order Vitales; family Vitaceae; genus Tetrastigma; species Tetrastigma voinierianum. The sequence continues at coordinate 292,820 of JAEQBH010001404.1, read as the reverse complement.
GGCTAAGATAAAACATAAAAAATGAGTTGGCATACTACTTAGAAGCCACAAGTTACATAACTTGGTAGTTGGTAGGGGGGTATTTGTTTTTATTTATCAACAATCAAACAATTTTAGGAGAGTGTAATATGAGTAATTGGAAAATAAAAAATTAGAGTTAAGATGCATAAATATAATAGTAAAATAATATACAAATATGGGAAAACATAGAATAGGAAAACAAATATACATAAGATCAAAATAAATATACATACGAAAATAAATATACAAACTAACCCAAACATACAAAATAATAAAATAAGGAAAAACATGGAACAGGAAAATGAATATACAATGGAGCCGTTGTTACTTTATACGTTTGGCTTCCAAATGTTCCACACGTTATTAGAAATTTAGAAGAAGCTTCTTTTCTTTTCTTTTCTTTTTTTTAATTGTTTATTTATTTAATTTGTTGTTTTCCCATTAGAATAGATCAAAGCATAGAAGGCGAGCCCGGACTGAGTCACTGAGTCATTGTGTGACAATGACGCGTCTTAACTGTATAAATTGTCTCATTCAGACTAATTAATTCATATTTTACATTTAATAATTTATATAAGGAAATGGTGAGACAGGCTATTAAGATTAAGAAGAAAAAGAGAAAGGCCGTGTCAATTGAAAAGTTAGGCGCTACCCTCCGCCGCCCTGGTGGACCAATCAGCTCATGCCATTAATGAGCTGTTTTGATATACGTGGCATACTAATGGGGTCCACACGTCTTTCCGAAACTACCCCTGCACTTTTTTGCTATATAATAGATCCATCTTCTCCAACATCTTCTCCAACCGTAGTCGCATCAGCATCCTCTCGATATAACTTATAAGCTCAAAAAAAAAGAAAAAAAGCACTTTCTTCTCCGGCTCTGCAGTCTGCTCTGTTTATTATTCAAAGATGGCGCAAGTTAGCATCGCGAAGGCCGTTATGATCCTCTTCGCAATTGCGGTGTTCTCCACAACAGCCACAGTGTGTCGGCGCAGGAAATTACCCGGCGGCATCGCCACCGGACGTTGGATCGGCTTTCTCTGTTCCTCTCCCAATCTCATGATTGTTTCATCTTCGATTCTTCCTCGTTGCTCGTGAAGTACTGGATTCGATTTTATACTGACCTTCCTTCGTTTATGCTTTATAGAAGGATGGAGTATTGTATATTTATTGTATCTGTTGTTGAGGATTATATTGTATCCGTTGTATTGGATCTATCATCGGATTGATTCTCATTATTTTATAAATAAATAAATAAATATTAATTTTTATTATATTCTTGTTCAATTGTTACTAGTTTTGATTATAAAACAATGCTTTAAAATATCTATTTTTGTTCCAGAACAACATATTCCTTATTAATAAACGACAAACAGCTTTTCTTGCCATGGGCATTGCCCATTAGAAAATAAAATTTATGGACCTGTTGTTTACTCACTGTTTTTGAAAATTATTTTTGTTCTAAAAAATACTAGAAAAACAAAGAAAATACGGACAAAACATTGCTGATTCTTTTGTTGGAAAAAACAGGTAGGTAAAATGGGTGAGAACAAGAATGGTTTTTTTTTTTTTTTTGACAACAAGAACACGTGGAATGAGGAACGAGAATAGTTAGAGAATACCAAACAAAGGTTTTTGTGTTTTCCAAAATTTTATCTAAGAACAAAACCTAATTCTATATTTTACTTCAACCAAAGAAAAATACACAATTATTATTCTTTTCTTAAAATAGGTCAATGTGCCTGACGATGCTTATCAATGTTAAATGGCTTCATGGGGAGTTGTCAGTCGATCCAGTCAGCCGAATCACCCAATAACCTCGTAATCCTGCACTAAAGGATGATCCGACGAGGTGCCTCACGGCTTCCTCCGATGCTCAAGCCATTCTTTCTTACGAAAGGAAAGAATTCCAACCATTGATAGCGCAGACGGGCGCACCTTTGGTGGGATTGATCGACATTTATAGATGATTGGTACGACTTTCCTTATCGATGAGGATATCGCATCTCCATTGATAAGGATCTTTTCTTCCTTATCGCTAATCGAATATTTAGAGGATAATTAGAAGGTCGTAATCATAGGGGATCCTTCTTTCCTTAATTATACTGTTGCCAAAATTTGAAGATTTTCTTACGTCTATCCGCGTCGCCGAATTACCCTCGTCACCGCTCAAATTTCACTGTTTAGTTTCGACCCTAGGCCCAAGCCTTGGGGGGAACCTGAACATCGTTATGGACCAAGCCCCCTGCTGGAGGCTTACGCTGCACCCATGAGATGCCTACTGCCTCGGGCTTGTGTTCTCGGGCTTCAGGGTCGTTTATTTCAGTGCACCATCGCTCTCACCTCACAAGAAGTTTCGGGCGGCTGAATCAGCGCTTCTTGATCGAGAAGCGAGTTCCACGTGGCCACAAGGCTCTGTCAGTTTAGCTTGTCGTCATAATTGTATCGCGATAATGATGTATTTCTCTCAACTGCGCTCGCTTCGCTTGACATATCTCCAAGGTTTTTGAAGTGTCTCAGCTACTTAAACCAGATCTCCTTGTTCTTTAACTTTTATTAGTTTTACTCTTTTCTCAATTTCTCCTGCTCTTCAAACCTCTTCTCTCGTGGCTCCATTTTCGCTCTCTCGAACTTTTCCTGACATCGTGGTAGGACCTGCTCAGGTGATTTCGTATTGCCTTGTCTCGCTTTGTATTGTCGAGTCCCTTTCCCTGGTTTGGTTCGTCTTTCTTCTTCTTCCCTTGTTTACCTTTACTTGTTATGGAGTTCGTGGGTCCCTAGTAGTCGTTGTTTGTCCCTTCTTTCCTACATTTTTGGCCGAAATTTTGTCTTTTATCATTCGTCCGCCTTCCCTTACACTTGCTCAATCATGCGTACTTCCTTTGGGCCTAGTCGTCCTTCCGGTCTGTGCATAAGGGGTAGTTCCACTAAGAGATCGGACTTAGGCGCACAGAGTGGAGGGTCCGTCGTCCCGGCCATCATGTCGATCGAGTACTGACGTCCCCCCCTTCTCCCCATGGCAAAGGCAAGGCATGGTCATGAGATCGTATCTCAAGGCTACTACTTTGAGGGAGTATCAGAAGGTAATGCCGAAGATGTGGGCCCTAGTCAGTCAAACCTCATAATTTCGCCTCGGCTATTGCAGCCCCCTTCTGTCTCTGCCTGTGCCCGACTTTCTCACTTCCACATCGCTCAAGTGTCAAGATGGTTTGCTTCTTCGAGGCGCCGAGAATGGCCTCCTCCGTCCCTCCGCATCCCGCATCAAAAGCGCCTATAGTATTTTAATGTCGGGCTCTACCAACTTTCTCCCAACTTCCGGGGTGTTCTGGTCAGCCATAGTCACTTCAGGATAAAGGCCTAGGGTACTAACATTGCATCGCTTTTAATTTTTAGTGCCAAGGAGTCCGTGGAGGGCTTTTTGTACAGTACATGTGGCCTTTAATGCCAAGCTAATTATTTCAGATCTCACGTCTTCCCATAAACACTGGAAGGAACGGTATTTTTTATGGGAGGTCGTAATTGGGAATATAATCCGATAGACCGAGAAGACACGCTTGGTATTCTGACCGCTTGGACTGCCCCTGAGAACCTCCGTGAGGTTTCGTTTGCGTTTAATTGGGTTTAGCTTACGAAAGTCATGAAGTGTTTTCTAACTTTACTTTGGTTGTGTGGTCTTCAGGTATTCGCCACGACCTTAGCCTCGAGAATGAAGAGGTGAAGCGAAAGTTGGCCAAGTGCCGCCCGCAGATGTACTCTGAGTTGATTAGGTTGGACATTCCCAAGCCTTCTAGCGTGTCTCCTTCTCGGGCCAGGCGCCGAGATTTATTTGCCCTTTGTCGTAGGGACTTCTTGTGAGGGCCTTGTTCGTGAAACCCCCGCTCGGGAAGAGCTCAGCCGGGTCGAGTCGGTAAGCAAAGAAAAGGATGTTAAAGCGTAAAGGCTCAGGCTCCCCTTGAGGCGACACGGCGGCAGGGTGGAGTCGGGTTGGGCGCCTTCTCCGGTCGACCCGGCCCAAGGGTGAAATCGTCGACAGTTCCTAGTGAGAAGTCGGTGGCGAGTCAGGAAATTTCATCGGGGAGGAATGTGAGCTTCCTCTTCTTCAATTACGCCTATTTATGTTGAGGTCCTGGCGTGAGACTTCAATGATCACTCCACAGCTGCCCGGAGGATGAGGGAGGGGGTTGCTTTGGAACTTAAGGGGAGGAGGACTCGTTGCTTGCCAATTCGGAGCTTGCCGTCGGGGCCATATCGTCCATTCTACGGGATTCTGATCTTAGGAGGGTGAATGCCATGTCCATTGAGGATGTTCTGGCCTTATCGTTTTAGGGAGCTGCTATCGTATGTCTGAACGCCTCTATTTGTTTGTCCTATCTTTGATTTCGATTTGCCCTTACCTTTTCTTGTTTTGGCATGTGGTTACCTATGTGAAGAGCACGTGAGGGCTTGTCTTTAAGGGAGTCACCGGGCGCGACGTATAAAGCTAAGGTCGCCTCCGACCTCAGAAATGTTTGAGCTGAGTGCAACATCAGCGAGGATGTGCTTGATGCCGAATCAGAGTTGAAGCATACTGACGGCCCAGTACGGGGCGGAACAAGAAGGCTCGAGATAGAGCTAGGGTCGGCCCCTTATGGCTGCGAATGATCGAGATGAGATGTAGATGTCGCCATGGAGGAGCTAAGACGATTCGAGGCGGCTGCGGGTTGTTAAGGCGGACAATGAAGCGGGCGGGAAGAAACTGTAGGCGGTTAGGGACGAGTGCGTCACCAGGCCGCGACCTTGGCGGAGTCTTCGAGGTCTGCGGCGAGAGCACAGTGGGGCGCCTGAACGACGAATGTCGCGGGCTTTGTGATGACCTCCGAGGCAGTTTGCCTTAATGGCTCAGAAGGAAGGGGTGATTGTCGAGCTGAGGGATGAGGCATGCACCTTATGGGCCTCCGGTTGGCTTTCTTTTCGGCCTTGAGCTACAAGGTCTTCCCGAGGTTTACGCCCCGATTTTCTGTTCTGTTGAGGACGAGATGGGAGTCGAAATCGATGGAAGATGACCACAGGGTGTCCTCGACTGCCCAGCTCCACTTTTCTTCTGACGACCAGTGGTCGAGGCTACCCGACCCTCACGTCTTAGATGTTAGGCTTTCTCTGTCATTCTTCTTCCCTTTTGTAGCCTTTGGCCCTTGTAATGATGATTTTGACCTTTTATTGAAACGTTGATTCGTATATTCATGCTCTTTGAGTCTTTTTCTTTTTTCACCCTTTTTATGGCTTTTGAATGGACTGAATTATGTGATTCTTGCTATAAGTGGGGCGCGAGTGTTGTAGCAGCGTCCGAGAAAGTGTCTGATCTGTGATCTTGTGAGGGTGTGCTCTGATGCAAAGTGTCGCATTGTAGTATTTTGGAGATGAAATTAGGAAATTATAAATTGGAACCAGAGATTTGATGCTAAAACGAGAATTACGATTGTCATTTAGCGAAAAGGTATGTAGGCGTAATAAAGTTAGAGATGGGTAGTAGTAGGAATTTGAAAGTTGGATTTGCGATTAAGGAAAGTTGAGGGGGTGAAAGTATAATTAATAAAAGTTTAAATAGTAAAATAATAATAATGAATTCTTGAGAATTTTCGGGAAGTCTAGAAAATTCTCTAGATCTCGGATAATGGCTTGATTTCTTGTAGATTAAGTTAGATCTCGAAATCTAGTGACTAGAAAAGTTTCGTTTAATTCGAGAGACAATCGAATATTTTCACAATTTTTAGGCGACGGATAAGAATTGAAGCACGAAAAGCGGGGATTTTGAAGAATTCAGAAAATGGTAAGTATATAAGAATATTCGTTAGGATAAATAAAATTGAAACCGGGAAAAATAAATTGTTTCGGGGTTGAAACGGACTGAGAAAGAAAGAAAAAGGGACATGTGGGTCCCACTTAAATAATAAAAAAATAAAAAAAAAAAAAAGTTAAAATCAAAAAGGAAGAAGGGACGGCAGTGCGTGGACTGTGAGGGCAGAGAGAGAGGCAGTGGCGATTTTTTTAGTTTTATTTTTAACATCTTGCTACCAGTTACGAAAGAATTTGTGGAGTCGGTTTCGTCGGGATAAACAGAAAAGTCTTCCTGCAGCGACGAGGCTGCAGCGTGATCTCATGTGAGTTCGCAGAATTCAGGTGAAATATCACGGCAGGTACAGTTTTACGGATGCGTCGTCCCAGTGGTCGAATTTTTCGGATAAGTTTGGTCTTCCTGCAGTGACGAGAGGCTGCGCGTGAATAGCAAATCTTGGCTTTTTGTCGAGGTTGAAGAGGTGGGAAATTTTCCTCTTGTATTATTTCGGCTAAAGAATATATTAGGCTTGGAATGTAGAGTATAAAGTTCGATCCACGAAAATTTTTAGGCCGAGTTTAGAATTTTTAAGGAAATTTTAGGAAATTTTGGAATTTTCGGACAGTCAGATAGAATTTCGGAATTTTCGGACGAGTTTTAGTTAAATTCGGGATTTTATTGACTTGATCAGGATATGAATTCGAAATGTTTTCGGGTGTTTAGGTATGTGGAGAGTCATTTAATTACAGAATCTGGCAAATATCTTGCGTGAATGACGTTTGGGCGCGTATTTTTAAATTTTAATTATAATAGCCAGTGTCTGGAGTGCTGGTTGTCTTGACGATGTGTGTCCCCAATACATCGAGTGTGTAGGCTAAAGCAAAGGCGGGAAAGTTGTGGAAGCGTCTTCGGGTTTAGCGGCGAAGTGAGTGTTACAGTTCGTTTTCGAATGCTAGTGTATTATTATTATTATTATAAGCGTTTGCATTTGGTATTTGTGGTTTTGAATCTGGCTTAGATTTTGAAAGCAATGATGAGTTAAAAAAGCGAGCAAATGGTTTTGAGTTAAGCGATTTTTGTGAAAACGTGGTTTAAATTGTAAAACCAATTTTTAACAAGCAGCGAGTAAATGGTTTTGAAAAGTTAAACCATTTTTTGAGCAAACAAGCAGTAAGCGAATGGTTTTGAGCAATTAAGCGAATTTTGGCAATAACAGTAAATGGTTTGAGTGGCCAAAACCGTTTCTGAGAAGCGATAGTAGCCAGCGAAAGTTTGAGAGAAAACGAGGCGCTTTTTAGTTAGCGAGCAAGCCGGTCGGGTATTCCGTGTGCACGGTGGAGTCAGTGTCTCATACATGCATTTTTAGTTTTTGCCTGGTCGGCAAACTTAGGACATACATCATGCATTTTAAAGTGGCGGGTCGCGTACGAGGGTATACTAAGGTTATGTTTCTAGCTTAAATTATGGTGATGCGGATCAAGTTCCACCATATTCACTTGGGAAAAGGTGATGCGGACGGGTCCTTCCTGACACGGTCGCGAACCCCGTGTTCACTGGTGATAAACAAAAATAGGCCTCGGTGGTTGATGTTTTATAAGCATGTATACGGTTTTGAAAAATCGTGGTGTGGTTCCCGTCAGCCGGGGCTTCGGGAGAGTTTTAAAGCGGCGGTTGAGCAGGGCTTCCGTTTTATTTTTAAAGAATGCGGTTGAGCCCGGGCTCCCATTTTATGAAAAGTTTTGAGAAACTTTTTAAGCGAAGGTTTGTGAAAGGTTTTTTAGAAACTTTGAAGCAGATAAAGAAAGCAACCCAAAAGAAATTTGAGAAGTTTTATAAACTGGCAACTGATAAATGAGAGTTTTATAAGCTTTTAAAGAAAAGTAAAGCAATGGCTTAGTAAAGAAAAATTTTAGAAACTTTTAAAAACAGCAGTACAAAAACAAGCGACAAGAAAAGTTTTAGAAACTTGAAAAGCGAAAAAGCACGGAAAATAATTGTAAAGAGGTTTTACATTTTTGAGATGTTTTGAGAAAAGCAAAGCGTTTATAAACATACACTCAACGAGCTCGTTTAGCTCATTATTTTCCATTTAAAAAACTATTTTTAAGTGCAGTGCATGAGCGGAGCATAATAGGGTTGATACGATATTATGCAATCTTTGTTAGTAAGAATATTATGTAAGAAAATCTTTGAATATGTATAATGGAGCATATGTATGTATGAAGTAGTTTGTGAGAAATGTGTTGTGTATCTTGGTTGCCATATTTTGGATATAGTGTAAATTGGATGTATACGAGATTTGGGACATGTATCTATGTGCGTTTGTTATCTTCTTAGAAATTTTATAAAATCATAAGTTTAGAAAAGAAAAAGAATTTTTATAGGAGGTTTTAGCAATGAAATGGGCTGGCCGGGAGTTTCTAGTCGTCGGAGGTAGCAATTTGGGGGATTTTAAGTAGATTAGTAGGCGCGGCGTAAGTGAAGGGGTAGGGGGTGTGTCAACATGGTATCAGAGCAGGTTGAATATAATAACCTAGGACTTGAGTAAAGATGATACCACGCAAGGTGGTATCGAGCATAAACGTGCGTGATGCGTTTGGTGAAATGCATGCAGTATCAAGTGATTCAACAGTTGAGTTTTGGTAAATACGGCACTATGTCAGGAAGAGGGCGTGGGGTGGATCCCCCAGGAGAGTTGACCCGACCGGGTTTCAGGCGTCTGAGCTGGAGGGATGAGCACGTAGTAGGTTCCAACATCGCCTCTATGAATCGGCCTCCGGCGGCAGGTTGAAATTTGGACCATCTAGGCCACGGAGGAGCTCAAGTGCCGAGTTGTTCTGGCGGAAGCGGGTGGCATAGATTGCACGGAGATGGTAGCCATAGTGACCGTCGGCGGTCGCAGCCTCCCACGCCGCCCTAGAGAGGTTATGGAAAGGCAGGGAGGTCGATAGAGAGGAAGTCTACAGGCGGGCGCCAAGCCATATGACGGCAGTGGTGATCCAGAGGTAGCCTGGTTATGGCTAGATAGAGTAAACAAAGTATATGGAGTTATGGGCTGCATGGATGAGCAAAGGGTCTTGTTTTCCAGTTTTCTGATGGAAGACGAGTACCAAGGTGGTGGGATCTTGGTAGAAATCTGATGGCATATCATGGGACCAATTCCAGCAAGAGTTTACTAATAGGTTCTTTCCTCAGAGCCATAAAGATTCAAAAATTGAAAGAAGTTACAGGCCCAGATTGGAATTGGTTCCCTATATTCAAGCGAATGAAGTTACAAAGTGTAAAAGGTTTTATCGAATTTACTGACACAAGTTAGTCGTTTATTAGTGGTTCGCCGAGAATAGATTTGGGGACTTAGTAGGCGGCTGAGAGTTGAGCAAAGTACCACGGTATGTCGAGTAGGCGGGGAAAGTAGGTAAGAGGGTGCACCGAGGCACGTCCGACAAAGCTGTGAGGCGGTGCAGTAGAAAGAAAAGCAAGAGCGGAGGTTATGATAGAGGTGCGGAGAGTGATGTACTAGGCGCATTAGGACACTTCACGGGCATTATGAGTTTTTGGTGATGCCATTTGGTTTGACTAATGCCCAATGGCGTTAATGGATTGATGAGCAGAGTATTGGTAGGTATTTGGATAGGTTCGTCATAGTTTTTGCTCGATGATATCCTTGTGTCTTCGGGTAGTTTAGAGAACATTCGAGCACGAGGATTGTGATGCGAGACCACCCCCAGGGAAGCGACAGTTGTATGCGAGTTGAGCAAGTGTCGGTTTGGCTCGGTGGCATTCCTAGGTCATGTTATTTCGGTTGAGGGTAGTGTGGATTCCAATAGAAACTGGTGGTAAATTAGAAACCACGAAGAGAATGTCGGAGGTCGAGCTTCCTTGGTTTAGCGAGGATATTACAGGAAGTTTGTTGAGGTTCTCGAATATAACCCGACCAAGGCGACAAGGAAAGATGTTAAAGTATGATTGGGTAGATGCTTGTCAGAGTTTTGAGAGTTAAAGATAGATTGACTTAAGCTCCGGTTCTAAGCTTTACCCGATGGGAGAAGAGATGGATTGTGGTTTATAGTGATGCTTGAGGCAAGGCCTTGGTTGTGTTTGATGTAGGATATAGGGGTGATTGCATATGCCTCAAGAACTGGCTAAAGAAGCATGAGGAGAATTGCCACACACACAACTTAGAGCTAGCAGAAGTCGTGTTTGCACTAAAAATATGGAGACATTATTTATATGGTGTTTGTAGGATCTTCTGATCCACAAAAAGTCTTCAATATATTTTCACAAAGGGTTAAACCTGAGGCAAGAAGATGGCTTGAGTTGATTAAAGACTCTGTTGTACTTGCTCCAGTACCATTTAGGAAAAGCTAATGTCGTAGGATCACTTGGTAGAGCTGACAGAGAGTTCTTATCTCACATGAGATGAGTTATCTTCCACTATTGGTGGATGCGAGCTTTAGGGGTGATATTGGAGGTTGAGGATTCGAGGGCCTTGGTGTACGTTTCATGTTAGGCAAAGCTTCACAGTGGACCCGGATTCTAGCGAGCGGTCACTAGATCCTGAATGATTAAGCTTAAGGAAGAGATAGAAAAAGGAAAGAAAGCGGAGTTTTAGATTAGAGATGATGGTATGATAGTGAAAGGGCCGGAGATGTGTGTGCTAGAATATAGGCGAGCGAAGAGAGGCGTAATGGAAGAAGCGTTCATCTGCGTATGCTATGCATCCCGAGACGGAGTACTAAGATGTACGAGAACTTTGAAGAATATTGCGGTGGAATGGGATGCGAAAGAGATTGCAGTTTCGTTTCTAGGTGCCTAACATCAGCGGGTGGCCCGAGCATCGAGGCCGCGGGGAGATCACGATTTACTCCCTATTCCGGTGTGGAAATGGGAAAAAGATTACTATGGATTTTTGTTACGGGTCTTCCGCGGACTCGAGAAGCGACATGATGCAATATATGGGTGATGTCGTCGATTAAAGTTTGCTCATTTCCTACCAGTTAATGTTGAGGATTCTTTAGAAAAGTTGGCCAAGTTGTATGTAGATAAGATAGTGAGACTTCATGGGGTTCCAGTTTCGATAGTTTCGGTCGAGACCCGGGTTCACATCCGAGGGTTTTGGCTTTGGTTGCAAGCGGCGTTAGGTACTCGCCTACATTTGACCTGACATTTCTCCCGGACGGATGGCGGTCGAGAGAGGACTATTCGGACGTTAGAAGAGGATATCTTGCTTGTGATGAATTCAAAGGAAGTTTGGATACTCACTTAGCACTAATGGGTTTACTAATGATAGTATCAATGGAGTAGATATGGCTCAGATTTGAGGCGTTGTATGGTAGAAATGTAGAACTCTTGTCTTTGGGATGAGGTTGGTAGAGAAGGCTAGTAGGCCACGAACAATGCGGATGACTTCGGAAAGTGAAAGTTGTTCGTGATAACTTGAAGATAGCAAGAGATGAGCGAAAGGCTATCGCGGACGGCCGTCGTAGAGACACAACGAGTTTGAGATAGGTGACGAGTCTTGAAGATTCCCGCGCTTGGAAAGGTGTGTGTTGAGATTTGGGAAAGCGAGGCAAGCTTAATTAGAGATATAGGACCTTATGAAGTTATGAAAGCGAAGTAGGTAGGTAGCTTCTGAGTTGAAGTTACCCCGAGGTTATCAGGATTCGTGATACATTTCATGTGTCGATGTTAAGGGAAATATATCTGGATCCTTCACATGTATTGAGAGAACAGGTGCGGTTAAAGGAAGAATTTGACTTATGAGGAATGCGTGTAGATTGTCTGTCGCAAAGGAGCGAGGTGTTGAGAAACAAAGTGATTCGCTTTAGTTAAGAGTATTATGGAAGAATCGTGGGGGAGGCCATTTCTTGGGACGAGGGCACGAGATCTTGGCCGTCGTCTGCTCGCTTATTTCGGGATGAGGTATTTTCGTTTAGCTTCTTTTGGAGTTTAGTTTGTCGTTCGAGGGACGAAATGTTACAGAGGGAGGATTTTGCAGCCAGATCCAGGAGAGTGTGCGGTACAATCTTGTGGGGTGTATAAGGTCTGAAGTGTCGCGTTGTGGTATTTTGGAGATGAAATTAGGAAATTATAAATTTTGGAGCAGAATTTGATGCTTAAAACGAGAATACTGATTGTCGTTCGCAAGGATATGTAGGCGTAATAAAGTTAGAGATGGTAGTAGTAGAATTTCAAAAAGTTGGATTTGCGATTAAGGAAAGTTGAGGGAGTGAAAGTATAATTAATGGTTTAAATAGTAAAATAATAATAATGAATTGCAGGAATTTTTCGGGAAGTGCCGAAAATTCTAGATCTCGGATAGCTGAAACGGACTACGGATTAAGTTGGAGTCACCATGAAATCTAGTGACCTAGAAAAGTTTCGTTTAATTAGGGAGCCGGTCGAATATTTTCACGGTACAGGCGACAGGATAAAGGTGAAGCGCGGCAGGATTTTGAAAATTAGAAAAATGGTAAGTATATAAAGAATATTCGTTTAGGATAAATAAAAAAAATTGAAAGCAGGGCGAAATAAATTGTTTCGGGGTTGAAACGGGTGAGAGAAGAAAGAAAGAGGACATGGGTCCCACTTAAATAATAAAAAAAAAAATAAAGTTAAATCAAAAAGGAAGAAGGGACGGCAGTGCGTGGACTGTGAGGGCGAGAGAGCGTGTCGATTTTTTTTAGTTTTATTTTTTAACATCTTCTTCTCGGTTTACGAAAATCGGCCCAGTCGGTTCGTCGGGATAAGCAGCGAGTCTTTCTACTGCTGACCCAGCTCTGTCGTGAGTCTGCAGCAACGGATTCGCGGGAATTCGGTCAAATATCTGGCAAATTTTTGGTTTTGGATCTACGTCGTCCCAGTGGTCGAATTTTTCGGACCAGTTTGGATGCTACTCTGTGACGGAAATTGCAGTGGTGTACAATCTTGGAGGCTTTGTCGGGTTGAAGAGGTGGGAGAGATTTTCCTCTTGTATTATTTCGATGCAAAGGTATAATGTTTGGAATATTAACTGGGTAATGGTCGGTCTGAAATTTTAGGCGGGTTTAGGAATTTTAGAAATTTTAGGGAAATTTTGGAATTTATTTTCGGACGATCCATTTAAATTCGGAGATTGTTTCGAGACTGATTTGGTTAAATTTCGAGTTTATTAACACAGTCCGGATATAATTTTGAAATGTTTTTCAGTGTTTTAGTATATGGAAAGTAAAGCAGTGCAGAATACAGTATATGCACATGAATGACATTTAGGTATATGTTACTACGAAAATTTAATTATAGCATGCAGTGTGCAAATTAACTGGTTGTCTTGACGTGTGTGTCTAATACATCAGTGTGTAGAATTTAAGCGAGCGGGAAGATTTATTGGAGCGTGTCGGGTTATGTGAAAAGTGAAGGTGTTCTAAGTTCGTTTTCATCTTAGTGTATTATTATTATTATTATAAAGCGTTCTGTTTGTTTCGTGGTTTTGAATCTGCCGTTTTGAAAGCAGCGATGAGTTAAAAAGCAGCGGAAATGGTTTTGATTAAGCCAATTTTTGAAAAGCATTGGTTTTAAATTGTAAAGCAATTTTTAACATAATAATGAGTAAATGGTTTTGAAAAGTTAAGTTTTGACAACAACCAGTAAGCGAAATGGTTTGAGCAAATTCGCCATTTTGAAGCAAGCAGCGAGTAAATGGTTTGAAGTGTAAAAGCGAATTTACAAGAACGAGTAAGCAGCAGCGAAAGTTTGAAAAGCAGGCCTTCCCCAGTTCTAAGCGCCGGCCCAGGTCGGAGAGGTATTCGGTGCGTTGCGCGATTGGAGTCGATTAATAATCTGTCGTTTAGTTTTTCTTGATCGTAATGAGACATCTGTCGTGCGTTTAAAGTAAGCGGTCGCGTCTGGCGGGTATATAAGGTTATGGCTGTAAATTATGGTGATGCGGTCGGTGCATATGTCGCGGAAAAAGGTGATGCGGGACAGGGTCCTTCCAAACACGGTCGCCAGACTTAGGTGTTCAGAAATTACGAGTAAGCAAAAATAGGCGCCAGGTGGTTGATGTTTTATAAGCATGTATACGGTTTGAAAAATCGCCAATTGGTTCGTCGCGAGGCTTGGGAGAGTTTAAAAACAAGCGGTTGAGCAGGGCTCAGTTTTTTCAGAATGCGGTTGTGAGGCTCCCATTTTTATAAAAAAGTTTGAGAAACTTTTATGGAGTTTGTGAGGTTTTAGAAACTTTTGAAACAAAGATAAAGCAGCAAGAAATTTGAGAAGTTTTATAAAACAGTAATGATAAATGAGAGTTTTATAAAGAACTTTAAAGAAAGCAAAAGCAGCAATAGTAAAGAAAAGTTTTAGAAACTTTAAAAGCAGCAATCTAATAAACAGCGAAAAGTTTTAGAAGCTTGAAAACGAAAAAAAACTACGGAAAATAATTGTAAGAAGTTTCAATTTTGAGATGTTTCAGAAAAGCAACGTTTATAAGTCTGTTCGGCGAAACAGTTGTTTGTTTAATTTTAAAAAACTATTTCAGAATGCAGTGCAGCGAGGCGTTTGGAGCATAATAGGGTTTGTCTGATATTGTACAAGAGATGTAGTAGTAGAATATTATGTAAGAAAATACTTTGAATATGTATAATGGAGCATATGTATGTAATAGGTAGTTTGTGAGAATGTGTTGGTATCTTGGTTCTTAAGTATTTTGGATATAGTGTAAATTGGATGTATCTGAGATTTGGGACATGTCACATATGCGGTATTATCTTCTTAGAAATTTTATAAAATCGTAAGTTTAGAAAAGAAAAATTTTTATAGGGGTTTTAGCGGCGTCTGACCCCGACATGGGAGTTCTGATGGTCGGAGGTAGCGGTGGGGATTTACGTGGAGTGGGCCGCACGCCCATAGCGGAAGGGGGTGGGGGTGTATCAGTGTGTTATTACTAAACGAGAAGTGGATATTCTTAGGTCGGCCGTGAAACACTAGTGAATGTCGGGTGACCAGGCATCTCTGTGGCAATCAGATGAGGTCTCCTTTGTGCGGGGGGCTACTGAAATGACAATCACGAACAATCCCAATATAATACATAACATGAGTACTAAGAAACGGCCATGAGTATACACAGTTACTCATCAATATACTATTATATACAATAGTTAAGAGAGTTAAAGTTTACTCTTTTACAACATATATTAAAATTACAGAATTATAATGTATCTTACATCATAAAACCAAAGCCGTAATCCGACTTTAAGCGGCCTCACATGATGAGCGTCTCTAGTCGCGCTCCACATATGAAATAATAAATTCCTCGACGATTATTGTCTTGATGGTGGAATCATGCTAAATGGGTTACTCTGCTGAGTCACGTATACTGATGCTCTGTGAAAACACACATTAGTAAATGCGTGATCCTGCTTGAGATAATACTGCGTGGCCCGACTCATACCCAAGTCGCCATGGGCTCCCTCGCTGCATGCATTATGAAGCGTTATTTTCAACCAAAGATGTTGTTTTTTGAATGAACTGACTACTCGGAGTAAGTAGTGGGCCAGACTCGACTGATTGATATTTTATATGGGTTGCCCACCAGATATTGTAATAGACATGGCTCAGATGGTGTGGTATTTGTTAAGGTGACCCTCGAAACCACTCTCTCGATAAGCCATCTCATACACTTTCGCTCTTATCGTTAAGATTGCCTGGAAGTGCATGAATGCGTGATGCGGTCCGTCTGATTTATATAGCAGCGTACAAATATATCATCATCTTGATACGTTTACATGGTGTCCTTTAAGCATTGTTGTATGATTTCTGTCAGTCAACAATTAGCTCGCGTGGAAATTTGTTAACAATGACGAATTGGTTGGATTGCTGGCCAAAACGTATTGTTCGCGAGAAAATTAATTTCGTGAGCAACGCCGTGTGAACGATTGAAACCCTCGGGTTATTGTTCAATGCCCGATAATCACGTCATTCGAGTTCGCTTTGTGAGCGCGAATTTCTTAGCCATTAACGATTCTCATACAGCATGCGATATCTGATTTGTTTAAATTATACAATTAACAACCCCGAACGACCTCCACGGTCCTTATTTCACAAATGGGTTTCAAATTTTTAACGATTCGATTAAGATTTGGGGCCGATCGAATGGCATCGCGGCTGATCAACTCAAGCGTCGCTAAGTACATTTAAGCGAAAGTGTAAGCTGGTAGGATGGAAAAGCATACGCCGCGGAGTTTGTCGAGCTCCTCGACACGGGGAACCAGCGTAGGTCGCGTGAAACGACTTTCTTCTTGTCTGGCAATTTCGACGGTGGTCGCTAGAAACCTAGAGAGAAGCTTGATACTCTCTCACTAAAACACCAACTTCTAGTTTCTGCATCTCCTTCCCTGCTTCCCACGTTTTGGCTTCTCATTTCTATTGTAGGAGATGACTATTATTTGGTATTTCGTCTTATTATCATTTAAAAGTTATAAAATGACATATATGTCCTTTCCTCTTGATTTCGACATTGTACATGCCGATCGTCCTTTATCATTTACACTCTGTACGAACATATCGCGTGAGTCATCATTATATGTGACTTTTGTCGCGTTAAATAAGTTTTACGACATAGATACTTGGCGCCTCGAAAAACGTGCAAATTCCGATTGTCTCGAAATTCGACGTATTAGCTAGATTTCGCGAGACGATTTCAACGGTGAAATCCGTTTTGCCATCCGAGATCTAGAGAATAAATTTAGGATTTTTATCGAAATTACGATTTTGCCCTTGTTGAGAAAATTGGAATTTTCTCGGATCTTACATTCTCCCCTCCTTAAAAGGAATTTTGTCTCGAAATTCTGTGCAATCCTGACTCCATGCATATGTAATGTACTAATGCGTAATAAATTCATCGTTAAATGTTAACAGTAGTAACGTGCAGCCGTACTAAGAAGGGATAGGTGGCCGTCGTGTCTCGCTCTCGCGTTGACTCATATTATAGTGCATGTAGCACTCACTAGCCTCCACGATCTTGCGTCGTAAAAGCACGATCACGGCTATCCAAAATGCCGCGTATCCTTCGCCGAAGATTACATCGATTAATCCCAGCCGCCAATCGTCACTAATCCCATACGTAGTGCGGATGCGGAGTATACTTAGGAGCATGGATACGTGAAATACCTCGTGGACACCTGACATGCTGGGCGGTAAAGCTAACCAGTAAGCAACAGTGCCTATCCTCTCGAGTATCTCGAAAGACCCGATGAATCTTGGCGTGCTTCCAGCTTAGAACGACCACTCCTCTGCTTGGCGTCGCGCGGCGTGATCCTGACCTCGAACTCTATGGGTCGGCGTCGTACATGCGCATAGTTCATCTGGAAGCTCGGCGTGAAGGCGTTGTCGTATCGGCTTCGCGCCCACGAGGTGTCTCTAATCGAATCGGGACCGGTGATGGAATTCTCTCCCCTCGGTCGACATAACGGTGACACATGGCCTCTGTCTGATGCCTCATATGGTGCGGCGTCTGGCCCATACTCGCACGATAAGCGTTTGTTGTAGGCGAATTTCATAGAGCCCAGTGCTCTTCCGGCTACCCTTATGATCCAGGGACGCATGCTCGCGGCATGTCCTCCCAACACTGTGTATAGTCGCCCGGGTAGCCAGTCTCAGATGCGTGGGTGGAAGCTTCATATACTCGTAGTGGTCGTTGTCCATAGCCTTTTGGAAACTCTTCCAAAAAGTGCGCTATAAATCTCGGATTTTTATCCCGGAGTACTATGGATCATAGGTACTCCATGTACTTAGGACTATCATCGAATATCTGGCCAGGCATAATCTCTCGAGGCGAAGGTCATCATACGGCTAGAAAATGTGCCGACCGTGGAGTCGGTCCTTATCATGCAGCGTCATGACTGCGCGCTCTACGTCCGTGATGTGAGTGGGTCACAAAGTCCATCGTGGCGTGCTCCCACTTCGCTCGGCTACCTCGATGGTGGCGACCTGGCGGCGCCAGTTGTTTCGGCCTTTACCTGTGACCGTGGGACGAAGAAAACCGTCGCTCAAGTCCCATCGTGTCTGCTACGTCCATTACAGTAGTCTTGCGGCGAAGATCTGGTACATCTTCGTGCCACTGGATGCCTGACAATCGAGAAGCAGTGAAACTCCACAGAATCTCCTCTCTCAAATCCAGTCGAATGAGAACCAGCTACCCAGATCCTCTATCACAGAAGACTACCATTTGTGTGGGCCGGTCCGACCCTTGTCACATTTTTGGCTGTACCAAGTCCACACGATGGACACTATCTGCAGATCTGTAAATTTGGGACTCAATCGCTCACGCTCAATAGAGGCGGTGTAGCCACTAAACTCCCCCAGCGTGATACCCCACTGTGCACGCTCGTGCGTAATCAATGTCAACGGTCTCGAGCATCCACCACTCACTAGCCCAATACCCGGCGACTTGGATGAGTGCATCGTACCACATTTTGCGCCTGAGTGCAGTAATGCAAAGTAAAGAATCATAATCCTCTAGGAACTCCGTCCATCTCGTTGCCTCATGTTGAGGTCGGCGCATGAAAATATACTTGGACTTTTATGAGTACGGTATACCTCGAACTTCTCGCCATATAAGTAGTGGCGCCGTCTTCAAGGCGAAGACTACGACCGCCAACTCCGTAATGCCGTGCGTGGGGTAGTATCTTCGTGATTAACTGATTGATGGGAATGTGGCCCAATTACCCTCTGGGGATGCATCGAGACATCGATGAAGCCTGGTATCTGCCACCTTTGTATTTGTCCACTTTATCCCAAACCTCAAGATAAGAGTTGTAGTAAGTCTCCTCTTGACTCTGGAATGCTTATTTGCGCGGGTCATCGAGTGAAACTTGACCTCGCCGGGTCGAGCCTCGTCATAAGTGCATGTCGGAGAAATCCTCAATGAATCTCTGTAGTACCCGATGACCCGAGCTACGTATCTCGAAAACTTACTTCGGTCTCTCCCAAATCATCACGGCCTCAACCTTCTCTAGGTCCACTGACACGCCTGATGCTGACACCACTTGTCCCAAAAATCTCACCTTAGTAAGCCAAAACTCGCACTAGACTTGGCGTGCAGCGATGGTCTCTCGACAATTGTAACCTCTGATCCTCAAGTGATACTCATGCTCCCGCTCGTGGGAGTGAGTCGAATCATCCATGAAGATAGCGACAAAGTGATCTAGATAGGGTTGGAACACCACATCACGTAAGAGATCCATGAATATTCTTGGCGCATTCGTCCAATCCAAAAACATCACAGTAAACTCAAAGTGCCCATATAGCGTCTAGCGCTGTCTTGAGATATCTCTATCTCACCCCAACCTCAATTGATGGTAACCGGTCGCGAGAAGGTCTATCTTGGGGTAGACTGGCGCTCCTCTCAACGATTAAGCAAGTAAATCGATCCTCGGTAATGGAGTGTTATTGATTGTAACCTGTTCAGCGTGTTAATCAATACGATCGAAGGTCGCCATCCTTCTTCTTATAAATAGAGCTGGGCGCCCCGTGGTGAAGTGCCGATGCAATGAACCTTGTCTGACCGCTCTGTGCTTGGACTTTGAGTTGCCTGGCTGGCGAATGTAATCTATCGCGAGAAGTCATAGAGATCAAGGTGAAATACGGGTGTAGCTTCGATCACCAGAAGTCTACTACCCTGTGGGCTTGATCCGAGGAGCTCATCTGGAAAAACATCCACATATTCACACTGCACTGGGGTGGATCTAAGTCTGGTCTCCTCGTCCTCCGAGGTCAAAGGCTGTTAGCCAACCGTGCTTCAGCCTTGACACTGGACTCAAATATGCGTAAGGGGCAAAAATATCATCTTGTCCCCCTGAATACCACAGTGCGTGTGCGTGTGGCGGTAACCCTCTATCGCTGTTCGATGCGACCACACAATCGTCCACCGATCCATCCAGGGATTACATCAAACTCGACATGTCCATGATCTCGGGTCATTGTGAGTAAAGTCCCCAGATCTCCGACTACTTAGCCACGACAAATCATGTATTCTGCGCCTAATCCTTAGGGGAGAACTCACATACAAAGGCTCCTCTAAGGTCTGACCTCTAAGCGACTATCATAATGCGATCGTGGTAGATTAATCTGAAGCACGAATTAAATAACACTATTGCCCATAGGCGAATAAACGTGCCACTGTATATTGGTTGATCTGGCGACTTAGCTGCTTGATTGTGATGGGTGTGGGCACGCCCACTGAACCCCACGTGTCCCTGCCTGTGGGCCTCGTCCTCCTTTCGGCCCTGCTTGGCCTCGGGCTTGCACGGTAAATGGGAGGTGCAGTGTAGCTCACAGGCGGCTTGGCTCCCAGCAAGCACGTACCGGGGTTGTGTGGAGGAACGTCTTGTATCCTCTCTCTGTCCTACTACCAGCCCCGGGGAGATGCGCTATCCTGAAACCACTGGGATCCCTGTCTCTAGGCAATCCCACTCCTCATGTGTCAGGCTGGCGGCAATGGTAGCAAACCATGCCTTGACTTAATGAAACAACTTCCTCATCCCCAATCCACAGCCGGGATGGATGCGACTGAAACCCTCGTGAGCCAAAAACCTGCTGCCTCTTTCTGAACTAGAGGCGAGCTCTCCTTCTCTTGCTACTAACACCCGCATCTCAGTGCTCAGAGCATCCTCATCTCTCTCTATGGTTAGGGTTGTCTGACCCATGGAGTCCATATCTGGCTGGCCCAGTCTGATCACGGCAGAATGAACAACTTGACCCATTCTCAAATCTCTAACCTTGGCCGTAATCGTGGCTACATAATCATCCGACAAATCAGACTAACTGCGTGAACCTATCCACATAATCCATCACCGTCATACCCCAGTGCTTCCAACTCTGAACTCCACGAGCAGCCGTACCTCGTAGTATTGGAAAGTGCCTGTGAGCGACTCCCTGAGCGCTACGCCCCGTATCGTGGCACCCCCAAGTGCTGCAGGGTCCTTGCCCATTCCACCATACTTGGGCCTCACCCTGCAGCTAGACGGTAGCAATCCCCCAGTCGCGTCGGAGGTATCATTCCTTGCACCTTCTCGTGCACTTTGCTGAACAGTAGTGCTATCGGATCCTCCCCTGTGAATGTCGGGATGATGCGCCTAAACCTTTGGAGGTTACTAGGACCTCCACGACTATCACTACACTGCTTAGATGCGATACGGCCGCCCTGATACCTACGGCCTCTACAAGGCCTGGCGATCAAATGCGGTGGTTGGTGAATGCGGTGGTGCTGACCCGGTCTTATACGTGGAGCGCCATCTGCGTCATAGTCACCGATAGCCATCTCACGGAGTTTGTGAAGTTAAATACAATGCGATCTCTGGGCATAAACCTTTGCGAGACACTATTTATACCACGAATAATACGGTTCATATCGATGTCCCTGCATTTATATGCAATGTGAACAATAATTCATGTTAAATCATTTTATCAATTTATTTTCGAAAATTTCATTTTCCAAAATTTTGTCTCTTTTATTTTATTTTATTTTATTTTCAAAAATTTTATTTATTTTTTTATTTTTATTTTTGAAAAAATTTTATTGTTCATTCTTTGTTCATCGATTTACTATTGCCTAATGTAGGCGACCCGAATACGATATTACGACACACTTGGCGCCCTTGTTAGTCTGTCTGTTCTGAGTGTATTGTGACACATAACTGACAAATCCGACCACCTAAGTTTGCCAATACAATTGTATTGCAATACAATCCTCATGACCTCCTCTTGCAATACAAGCCTGACCACTTACATCGAGTTGCAATGTCAGGTATTGCGATATAATGTCATGACTAACCTCCCTATTGCAATACAATTCCAACCACTCAACATCCCTTGTCAACTTGCAATACACCTTATATTGCAATACAAAAACCCCTTCTCTTGCAATACAATTGAAGCGTGTGAAATGGGTTCTACTGATTTTTTTTAAATTTTTCATTATTTTTTTTCTTTTATTTCAGTATTGGAAAATACACTAAGCTATATATATACCTTTTTTTCATTTTCAACATTCGAATAAATTTATAAAAATTTATTTTTATTCATTTTCTTTAATTTTACCTTTGTAAAACCAAAAAAAAAAATTCTCACCTTATTTTTCAATAAACTAAATAAATTGCTTAAAATTTATTTTATTTATTTTCTTGTTCGATTTTACCTGTTGTAAAACTCTAAAAATTTTCCAACACATCATGTTTTTTCCTATGTGTAATCACTAAGCACACAAACAATCACAACACATAATTCAT
The DNA here is from genome assembly GCA_016808115.1 of Tetrastigma voinierianum. Classification (NCBI taxonomy): domain Eukaryota; kingdom Viridiplantae; phylum Streptophyta; class Magnoliopsida; order Vitales; family Vitaceae; genus Tetrastigma; species Tetrastigma voinierianum. The sequence continues at coordinate 270,725 of JAEQBH010001404.1, read as the reverse complement.
GTTATACATATTTTCATACAACAATTTATCAAATCATACAAAACACGAACACATGCATGCGGTGTCTGGTTTTTGTCGAAGTGATTTTCCTAGGTAATCTCATACCTACACTTAACATCGAACCACACCTAGTGGTGATGTTCTTACACCTCAAAGACTATGGCCTAAGCCCAATCCCTAAGGTCCTAGATAGCCGCGCCACTGAGCTCACGATGCTTTGTGTATTACGGCAGGAATTAGTTGACTACCGTCGACATGAGAAACGCTCGTGAATGTCGGGTGACGAAACGACTCTCATGAAAATCGGGGCGGAAGTCTCTTTTGTACGGGGCTACACGAGAACAAACATGTGTAAACAATCAATATAATACATAACATGAGTAAACGGCCACTTGGGCCTTACAGTACTCATCAATATATCCAACTACATATAGTAAGTTCCAAGAGTTAAAAAGTTTACTAACACAACATATTAAAAATCTGAAATTCTAATACATGTACTGTCGTAAAACCAAAGCCGCAATCATTTTTGTAACGACCTACATGATGGCGAGTCTCCTGAATGCCACTCCCTATACACGAAATAATAGAATTTTCTCGATGAGGGTGAGCTAATGCACAATGGTGGAATACTTTAAATGGGTTACTCTCCGCTAAGTGTATATGTAATGCTCAATGAAAACACACACATTCAAGTAAATGCGTGATCACTAGCGAATATGCATGACCAACTCATACCAGGGTCTCATGAGCTCCTGCACTTGCCTAAACCGTGTGAGAAACATTATTTTCAAAACAAGATGTTGTTTTTATTGTGGACAACCCTCCGATATAAGTAATTGGACCGACTCGACAATTGATATTTTATATGGACTACCCTCTAATGTGTAATGGACACGCTCAGATAATTGTGTCTTAGTCGACCATCAAAGCAGCTCTCCCGATAAACCATACATGCACTCATTTCTGTCGTTCTTAGGTGCCACAGTCAATATGAAATAAATGATCTTAAATTCGATACAATTTATATAACACATGCAAATATATAAATCATATCATTTACACATTTATAGGTAAATACCTGAGCATGTTATGCAATTTCACAATCCGTTACACGAAAATTAGCTCGCGTGGTAGTGCTGCTTATGGCGGTCGATTTGAATTATAAATAAACATATTATTTCACAAAATTAATTTCGTGAACACTATTCCGTGAACGTTAAACCTCGGATTCTTGTTCACGGCGATCATCAATCATCGGTTCACTTTGTGAACTGAATTTATAGCCATTACCGTATAAATGTTGGCATGTGTCTGATTTGTTTATGGAATTATACAATTAACAACCCCAAACAGCCCCTCATGGTCACTTATTTCACAAATGGGTTTCAAAATTTTCTAACAATTCGGTTCCAAGATTTGGGACCGATCAAATGATCCTCACGGCTGTCAAACTCGAAGCATCATAAATACACTTAAACAAGTGTAAAACTCAAGTAGGATGAAACCCCTACCTTACGGGTTTGTGAAACTCCTCGGCACTTGTTTCCCAGCGTGGAGGTCTCGCCGCGTCAGAGCATTTCCTTCTTGTCGACAAATGACGGTCGGATGCTTTAAAACACAGAGAAGCGATACTCTCTCATTAAAACACCAACTTCCAGTTTCTGCATCTCCTTCCCTGCTTCCCACGTTTAATACTCATTTCTGTTGTAGGGAGATGACTCTTATTTGGTATTCGTCTTTATTATCATTTAAAAGTTATAAAATGACATCTATGTCCTTTCCTCTTGATTTTCGACATTTAGTATTTATGCCGTAGTCAGCTAGTCATTTCTCTATTCATGCAACTTATGTCACATGAGTGCATGTTATATGTGACTTTTGTCACATTAAATATCGTTTTACGGCACCCGATACTCGGCGCCTTGAAAAACATGCAAATTCCGAATGTCTCGAAATTCGACGAAATTCGACGTGTTAGCTAGATTTCATGAGACGATTCTAACGGTGAAATCCATTTCGCCATCCGAGATCTAGAGAATAAATTTCGAATTTTTATCGAGGGGGGTGGGTTTTGCCCTTGTTGAAAAAATTGGGTCTCTCGGGTCTTACAAGCGAGACGCTTGTTAAGCGGGTTGTGACTCTCGAGCTGAGTCATAGTTCGACGAATGGAGCTATGGCTTCTTAAGGCGAGCTACGTGGCTCTTTACTGTGAGCTACTGGGCTCGTGGCCAGGCAAGCTCCGTGTCTCCTTTGGTGTTTGCGTGGTTCCTCGGTCGAGCTCAGGTGTCTCTGTGATAGAGGCACGCATGGTTCCGGGAGCCTAAAAGCTCAAGTGTCCCCTATGGACTGAGCTGCATGTTCCTTCGAAGTCTAAGCTCTATGTCTCCTTGTACTGAGCTGCATGATTCCTTCGAAGTCTGAGCTCTATGTCTCCTTTGAACTAAGTTGCATGGTTCCTTCGAAGTCTAAGCTCCGTGTCTCTTGTGGACTGAGCCGCATGTTTGTAGTCCCGAGCTCGTCTCCTTTGGTGAGTTGCATGATTTCTTGAGTGCAGGCTCATGTCTCCTTTGGTGGCGCGGTTTCTTGAAGTCGAGCTCTGTCTCAACTTCGGTCGACCTGGTGGTTTCTTTGAAGTCTGATCTTCATGTCTCCTTTGGATTGAGCTGCTTGGTACCTTCGTCTCTTCTTTGGATTGAGTTGCATGGTACCTTCGAAGTCTGAGCTCCGTGTCTCCTTTAGACTGAGCTGCATGACTCCTTCGAATTATGAGGTCTATGTCTCCTTTGGACTGAGCTGCATGGTTCTTTCGAAGTCTAAGCTCTGTGTCCCTTGTGGACTGAGCCGCATGTTCCTTCGAAGTCTAGCTCAGGTGTCTCCTTTGGTAGTGCTTGGTTTCTTGGTCGAGCTCAGTGTCTCCTTTGGACTAAATACTTGATTTCTTCAAAGTCTAAACCGTGTGCTCCTTTGGTTGGCTGCAGTTTCTTGATATGAGCTTTGTGTCTCCGCTGGGTGAGCTGTGATTTCTTCGAGTCGAGCTCAGTGTCTCATTGGACTAAGTTGCATGATTGTTGTTTCAATTACGAGTCTATGTATCCTTTGGTGAAATTTGCTTGGCTTCTTCGAGTCGGAGGCTGCGTGTCTCCAGTAGAGGCCCGGGGTGCATGATTCCTTGAACTACGAGCTCAGGTGTCTCCTTTGGGTGAATTTGCATGGTTCCTTTGAAGTATAAGCTCCGTGTCCCTTGTGGACTGAGCCGCATGTTCCTTCGAAGTATGAGCTCCATGTCTCCTTTAGACTGAGCTGCATGATTTCTTTGAAGTCTAAGCTCTGTGTCTCCTTTAGACTAAGCTGCTTGGGTTCTTCAAAGTCTGAGCTCCGTGTCTCATTTGAATTTGGCGCATGGTTCCTTGATCTGACTCGAGTGTCTCCTTTAATTGGCCTTGGTTTCTACAAAGTCTGAGCTCTGTGTCTCCTTTGGACCGGGCTGCATGATTCCTTCGAACTCTGAGCTCCGTGTCTCCTTTGGACTGAGCTGCATGGTTCCTTTGAAGTATTAGCTCCGTGTCCCTGTGGAGAACGCTGTTCCTTGATATGGGCTCCGTGTCTCCTTTGGTGAGTACGCATGATTTCTTTGAAGTCCCAAACTCGTGTCTCCTTTAGACTAAGCTTCTTGGGTTCTGTGAAGTGCGGCTCAAGATTACCGTTGGGTGGCTGCATGGTTCATGAGAGTCTGAGCTCCGTGTCTCCTTTGGATGGTACATGATTCCTTGGCTTGACTCGTGTCTCCTTGGGCCCGAAATTTGCTTGGTTTCTTCGAGTACGAACTGCATGTCTCCTTGGTGTAGTTGCATGATTCCTTCGAACTCTGAGCTCCGTGTCTCCTTTGGACTGAGCTGCATGGTTCCTTTGAAGTATAAGCTCTGTGTCCCCTGTGGACTGAGCCGCATGTTCCTTCGAAGTATGAACTTCATGTCTCCTTTGGACTGAGCTGCATTATTTCTTTGAAGTCTAAGCTCTGTGTCTCCTTTAGACTGAGCTGCTTGGGTTCTTCAAAGTCTGAGCTCCGTGTCTCATTTGGACTGAGTTGGATGGTTCCTTGATCACGAGCTCCGTGTCTCCTTTGGTGGCTGCGTGATTCCTTCGAGAAACTTTGACTCGATGTCTCCTTTGGGTGACTACTGGTTCTTGATCGAGCTTCGTGTCTCCTTTGTTAGATGTCTTGAAACTGCTGCTCCCAAGATCATTCCTCCTTTCCCCTCTGATGGGGGGTTGGCTCTTCACCTCCATCATCCCTGTCAAGCGTACCTTCGTTTCAATCGTCTCCGAGGAGTACGTTGGGATCATGCCCTCTGGTTCGGCTATTTTCTCCTCTTCTGTCACGTCTCGGGGGGCGCCGAGGTGTTGTTGCTCTTTCTGTAGTATGGTATTGCAGCCTCCATAGGCCTGTTGTTCATCCGGTGGTCGCTGTACTTGTCTGGTGAGTTCCGCCAACTCCTTGAGAAAGCGCTGATTGACGAGACGGAGGACCTCCATCTCGTTGCTAGCAGCGTGGAGAGCTTCGGGAATGTCTTAGGTTGCCGTATCGTGTTGTCTGTTGATGCCCGTCCTCGGGGTTGGCATGACTCTGATCATGTTTCAAGTTGATCACCATCAGTCATTTGTCAGTTTACTTGTGGAACAATCGTTCCTGAACTGACCTTGGCCAGTAGTGCTTTTTCTGTCGATCTTGAAATTTAGACTTGTGGAGTTGATGACCCGTCTATCTGTTGGATCGTAGAATAACCTGCGACTACCTTTGGATGATTCGGCGAGGGTGTGCATGTCGGCTCTCCGATGCCTAAGTCAATTTCTTTCTTACGGAAAGGAAAGAATTCAACTGTTGATGGCATTATGATTGCGTACCTTTTGTTGGTGGGATTGCTCGATATTTATAGTGGATGATCACTATGACTTTCCTTATTGGATGAGGATACGACGTCCTCCCCATTGGATAGGGGATCCTTTCTTCCTTATCGCTAACCGAATATTTAGAGGATAATTAGAAGGTTGTAATCATGGGGGATCCTTCTTTCCTTAATTGATATCGAGTCATGAGTATGGAGTGTTTTCTTTTCTTACGGCTCCTCCCCATTGTCGGCCAGTTCTCTCGTCGCGGTTCGGTATTTGAGGCAGTTGACCCCAATTTTGACCTTGGGGAACTGAACATCGTTAATGGTCGAGTTCCTCGATGAGAGGCTTTTGTTGGCCCCATGGAGGATGTCGGCCGGTGTGGGCAGGTGTTACCGGGCACATGGGCTATTTTATTTTAGGCACCATTGATGCAAAGACGAAGAACAACCATTTTTGTTGAGACTGACAAGACAAATAATTTTTATTTTTGCAATTAAATTTATCTTTGCAATTAAAAGACAAATAAATCATTGAAATTTTGTAGTAAATGTGAAGATTAAGAGAGGCGAAGAAAGAAAAAAAAAAAAAATGATAATTCTTATTTTTTTGATTGTTTAATAAGATTTTTAAAGAAAATCAAATATAAATAAAATTAATTAAAACTTGCAAATCTTTAATTCTTTAATTAATCTTTATATTGATGATTAAAATAAATAAAATTTGTTTGAAGTAGTAAAAATGCAATGTAAAATGTGAGATTTAATTCTATTTTTATTTTCTTTCATTTTTATTTACTTTCATTTTTCCAGTGTTTAAAATGTCGCGATATATCGGGTGTCGATCGATTTCGACATGATATCGGGCATCGGTAGTCGATCGATTGAAAAATCTTATAATATCGGTGATATATCGCCGATATATCGGTACTGCATCGATATATCTATGTGATGCCCCAAATCGAGGGTCAGTTGACCCACTTGTCAACTGCGGAACTCTGTGTCTCGTATCATAGAACCCGTACATTCATACTCACTAAAAATATATCGACCAACTATATTTTATAGTTCGAAGTTGATTACATCCTCTTAATACAACATATATTAAAATTTAGAATTCTGGCAAATGTTTTACAAAATAAATACAAAAGCCATGAAACTTTCTTCTCAACGGCTTCTAATGGCGTCGTCTTCGAACACTCGCATCTTGAAATAATGTTCCGCCGACGGTGAGACAATCTTGCAAGTGGATTGAATTATCTACATGGGTTACTCACTAAGTGCACATGCAATGATTCAACATAAACACATTGAGCAAATACATGATCTAGCGGAATGTCTGCATGTGATATGGATGAATGCATTTCACCCTTTCCCAGCTTCGAGCCCTCATTGACTCCTCGCGCATGCTAAGTGAATGTGGCTTAATGTTGTCAAAGCAAAGGTTTTGTTACCGAAAACATCTTCTTAGAATTTCGGTAAAATCTATTAGACAACTCTCAGAAATGAGTGTGGGTAATCCTCGAAAGCTTGATCGCAGATCACCTCAGAGATGGTATTAGACAGCTAAAGCAGTGCGGAAAATCTTCACTGAAATTCGCTGTGACCATTTCGTTTTTCATTTTCTTTCATGTCATGCACTCATACCTATTATTCTAGGTTGCCCCGGTGCATATGAAATGCATTATGCCGTTTCCATACAATTCATGTTAATATATTTTACAAAATTAACTCACAACATCATGTTATTCAATTCATAGCAATAACACCAAAATTAGAAAACGTGGGCTAATAACAAATCCAATTCCAATAGCTCACCCACAATTATATATATATTTTTATATAATTCAACATCATATTAACACATTTAATTATATGCGTTAACAATTCATTTCCACCCATATCTCGAGCCATTCATTTTTAAGCAATATTTTGCAAATAACACATGGACATTTTTTTGTTTAATCATGCCAATAAGGTACATTTTTAGCAGTCCCCAAACAATTAATTTTGTCCCGTGGGCGACCACTCTCCTCTTTGCTCCCGGTTCCACTTTGTGGGCAGAAATCATAATATTCATTAACAACACCAAACCATAATTTAACACACAATTATAACACAAGGGGACCATTTCGGCCCGAGGATCGATCTAGGGACTATCAACGGTCTGAAATTCCAACAATTCGATCGAGTTTTGGGATGTGAACTCAATGCATTCACGGTAAAAAACACTCAAATCATTTACAAGGCTCTTAAAGCGAAAACAACCGGTAGGAGAAAATGCTACCTCTGGGTTGTCAAACTCCACAAAACAGGTGCCCATGCATAGCCCTTGTCGCGTAGAACAACTTTGCTTCTTGGCCGAGCAGACGAGTCACGAAAGTCGAGGAAATCTAGAGGGAAGTTGGACTTTACTCTGCAGGTGATTTCACTTCATTGCGTTGAGCAAAATGGAGAAGAAAGACTCTTTCTTTTCGTTTTTATTAACAACTTTTGTCCTCGCGCTTGTCAATTACCGTTGGGCATTGGATTTCATATCGCTTTATGCATCTTTGAGATTTTCCTCCAATTAGGAATGCCACATGTCCATGTGGGCACACCCGAGCTCAAGTTGATTACGCACTTGACATGGCCTTGTGAAGCGACTCAAAATGTGCGAAGTGTCCTGTATGCTCGTTCTTTTTCGAAAAATGTCTGAAATTAGATTATCTCGGAATTGACGTGGTAAACTGGGCAGATTTCACGAGGCAGAGTCAGCGGTGAAATCCAGTTTCGTCATCCCGGGAATCGAAAAATTACAGTTTTGACCGAAATGATCGTTTATCGCTTTTGAGAAAATTATGATTTTCTCGAAGTTTCACAATCTATAGCTTGCTGCCGACCAGGGTTGTAGCAGTGTCATGCTCAAAATTACACATTTTGGGTGATATTTCGATCATTATCTACGATATATCGGAAAAAATCGGCGATGTTGTGGGTGTGTCAAGGGAACCAAATTTCAAAGAGAACTTGTGAAAGAAACTGAAGAAAAAAATTCCAAACAAAAATTGTGGAAGAAAAAATAAGAAATAAAATATAAAAAAGGGAATAGCGACTGGAATTGTGGAAGAAAAAAAATTCAAACAGAACTTTTGGAAGAAAAAATAAGAAATAAAATAGAAAATGAGTTTGGACTAGAAGATTGGCCGGAGACTGAGTTGTAGCGCGAAAGATGTTGGTGGCACTGTTGCTGGGTATGTCGGTAGATTTATGGCGGAACATGGAGCATGATAAAAGAAGAAAAAGAAATAAAGAAGGAAAAAAAATAATAAAAAGGAAAAATTTGCATAGAAGGGATAAAAGGAAAAAAAGTTGTGCGTGGAAGAAATCAAAGCTATAAGGGCTACCATACATGTAAGACTCTGAATTTAAGGTTTCAATGAATAGTAAATTTCGTTTTGATAAGTATGTATTTGACTGAAAACGGTCAAATAAATACTAATTTTTGAAAAAATGAGTCCTGAAGAATCGAAAATATTTAGAATAATGTATTGAGGCTAAAGGAACTGAAACAGATTAAAACAAAATTATTTTAAGGGTTGAGAATGTAAAACCCTTGAAAAATGTAATTTTTCTGGAAAATGGCAAAACGGTAATTTGTCACTGAAAAAAATATGTAATTTTTCTATATCTCAGATGACGAAACGGACTTCATTGTTGGATTCGTCTCCACTAATCTAGATTGCAAGCGGGTAGTTGAATTCCAAGACGGTCGAATTTTGTGAGGTCGATGACGAGCGTCAGTGGACCACGAGAAACGAGATTTTTAGAAAAATCTCAAAAAAATGTCAAATAATTAAAGAATGTCCATTTAAGATAGATGGAACTGAAATCGGGATGAAATAAATTGTTTCGGGGCGAGAACGAAACCGAAGAAGTGTGACATGTGGCGCGACATGAGCCACGTGTCCTACTTATAAATAGTCACTAACGTACCAAAATATCTGCATTTTGAAATTAGAAGTAATATAAGAGAGAGAGAGAAAAGAAAAAAAAAAGCAATCTTCTCTCCTCGATTCAAGAGTTTTTGTTGGTCGGATCTTGTTGGGTTAAGAGTTAAAGTTGCTCGCAGCAGGCTACGGCGATGGATACCGAATCACAGATTTCGCTAAGGTTCAAAGTTGGTTTTGCAACCGAAATGACGGTGTCAGGAAACCACTCTATTTGAGGTGAGGTTTTCTCTACTCGAGTTAATTATGTCTAAGGGCATGTGTGTGTTCGAGGAGATCTTTGTCAGGTTTTCCTTGACACGTGGCGTATTTTAGCCCATAACTTTTCCATCACTCATCCGAATTGAGTTATTTAAACTTTTGGTTAAACTATACTGATAAGAGAACATATCTCCTTGAAATAAGTATATCCAAATTCCGATCCCTTTGGACTCAGAAATGCATTCAAAGTGTACCAGCACACTAAATCCTGGGTGGGACACAATGGTTATGACCTCCAATTTCGGAATGTCATAACTTCTTTGTCCGAACTCCGTTTTGGGTGTTCTTAGACTATAAGGCCCATTTAGTCAAGATTCCAGCCATGTGTCACGTGGAGGACGGGGATATCACCGCCTAGCGGCGGGTGTGCGGCCACCTGAAACCGTAGTTACTTCCAGCGAGAATCACGTGACGGCTTAGTATTGCTGAAAACTCATATAAAATTTTCCTTTTCTCAACTTATAATTTGGTAAAATCTCGACATATCGGTACATAAAGGACATATTCCAAATCCACAGCCAGACACAATTTACACTTTTCCAAATATGTGACCGTGACATTCTTTCAAAGAACCTCGGGCTCAACACATTTCACATAACTACACTAATATTTTTGTATATACTCCACTATACAAATTCAAAGTATTTCCTACAAAAAGATTGTTAATACAACACTAATACAAAAGTCGGGAGAATCTAATATCTTTCCGTCAAGCATGCACATGCACAGGGAAAATAGTTTTTAAAACAACAACATAATGAGCTAAACGAGCTCAGTGAGTGTATGCTTTATAAAATGTTTGTTTTTTCTGAAAATATCTCAAAACTGTAAAACTCTCTTTTACAAGACATTTTCCAGAAACCTCGCTTGCTTGCTTTGCTTTAAAAGTTTTTAAAATTTTTCATAACTTCTTGCTTGCTTTAAAAGTTTATAAAACTTTTCATAAACCTCTTGCTTGCTTGCTTTACTTTGCTTTAAAAGTTTATAAAACTTTTCATAAACACGAGAGCCTGGGCTTAACCACTTGCTTTAAAGGTTTATAAAACTTTTTATAAACACGGGAGCCTGGGCTCAACCGTGCCGGTGTTACTGGTTTACTAGTGGTTGATTTTCAAAACTGTGTGAAAAATATTTGTAAATCCAGATCAACCACTGAAGGCCTTTCTTGCTTATTGTACCTTAGTAAAACACGAGAGCTTAGGCTTCAATCGTGCCGGAGGAAGGACTTGGGTCCGCATCACCTAGGTGAAAGGGCCTTGGCTCACTGCCTTTCCGGTAAATATGCTGGAATGACCTTGGTCTACGTTACCATAATCTAGCTAGGCGCCTTAACCTATATGCTGAGTAAGTGCCACGGTTTCCTTTAAATGCCATGATGCATGAACTAAGTTTGCCATTGAGGCAAATCTAAAATGCATGAAATAATCCTAACACCACCAAGCGCCATGTGGAATACTATCGCCGTGTCTTGCTTAAACCTTAGGGATTTTACGTTAGGCGTTTTATAAAATATACTTTTGTTTGTGTTTGCTTGCTCTTTGAAATATGGTTTTACAACTCAAAACCATTGCTTGCTTGCTTTTTAAAAGTATGGTTCAATACATCAAAACCATTACTTGTTTGCTTTTCACATATGGCTTAAATCAAAACCATTGTTTGCTTGCTTTAAAATATGGTTTTCAATCAAAACCATTAAATACCAGCGTAAAACAGTTTATAATAATACACTAGTATTTGAAAAATAGGTTTAGAACACTCACCTTCCTTTTACAATAATTGAGCACGACTCCATAATTTCTCCGCCTCGAGCTTTTTACCTACATTCGATGTGTTAGACCACACACGTCCCGGCTGGCAGAAGCAGTTGCACACTTGGTGCTCTGATTAAAATTTCGGAAAATATGTAATTTGATTAAGATTCCTTGAGCATATGGCTAGATTCTAGACTCAGGGACTTTCCATGAGTCTAAAGCACCCGAAAACAATTACGAAAATTATGTCAGGACTGTCACCAAATAAGGCTGAACAACAGCTCATAAAATACTACAATGACACTTGGTGCACATGGCTGCCCCTCTGGTTACACGGCTCGTACACCCTCTCGGGACGGGCGTTACAGGGGATAATCGAGCGTGGCTGAAAATTTATGTTTTTACACAGTGTGCGGGTTGCTTGGTTATGTCGTGTGAATATGGCCGAGGTTTTGGCATGACCATTTCATGGCATGTTGTGGAGCTATTATATGGGGTATTAATTGCCATGGTGCATAAGAAAAACATGAGGAAACAAAGAGGAGTTGAGTTCAGTTGATTTTAATCAATTGAAAGTGATTAAATGTAAGAGGTTGCTAGAAAGTATATTATAGTTAATGGTTTAAGTGAACATGATTAAGGTATGGATGTTAATGGATTTTATGGATAATGTGACTTGTAGGAGAAAAGTGATTAAGGACAAGGGTGGAGGTGGAAAGTTTGTTTTAAGAGAAAAGGCTTAAATAACTAAGTGAAAAGAAAATGTAAATGTTTGTGAATATATATATATATATATATATATATATATATATTTACTAATGTATATGTTTTCATATTTATGTTATAAATGTTTAAATAAAAAAAAAAGAAATGTGGTTTTCTTGACTTTAAATTATGTTGAAAATAAGAAATGAATATAGTTTCCATAGTTTTTATAAAGCATGATTTATGGTTTTCATATTAAAGGAAATGTTTATGAACTCTATATATATATATATATATATATATGTTTATATGAAAATGTTTTGAATCATGGTTACCCTATATACGACTAAGTTAAAGGAAAGTCGACTAGAGTACTTTACCCTTATTGCATGGTACATGGGAAAGGGATGAGATTTTTATAGAGAGGAAAGGAAGAGTGATACATATTGCCATGCACATGAAAAGTATGAAAAGGTTATCAACGCATAATGTGATTTATTCCCATGGTATGATGTTTAAAGAAAGACCGTTGTAGAGGTTCCTTTTGGGCCATCGGTGATGTAAGGCCCATTTCCTTATGGAAGTTATTTCATGGGCCAGTGGTTAACGGTAGGGTGGCCTCCATGGATATGGCCAGTTTAAGGAAAAGAAAATAAAGTAAATGTTTATTAATGATGTTTATAATTGTTTTACACGTTATTATTTGAGCCCCAGCATGGAAAAGAAAGTAAAGTAAATGTTTATTGAAATGATATGTTTATACAATTGTTTTACACATTGTATTTGAACTATATGGAAAAGAAAGTAAAGTAAACGTTTATTGAAATGATATGTTTATACAATTGTTTTACATATTGTATACGAGAGCATATCTGGAAACATTATTTTATGGCATACGAGATCAGAGGGTTATGTGATGCGATGTAACCGTAGGGACACATATGTACACCAAGTGTCATTGTAGTATTTTTAGGAGTTGTTGTTCAGGATGAAATTGTGAATCATAAATTTATTTAACCCAAAATGTTGTACTAGAAGAAGGGTAAAGTTGTAATTGATTCAAAATGGGACATAAAGGATATAAGATGAAGGAGTATGCCAAAGTAGAAATAACAGTTGGTTTCAAATATTAAAGTGATTGAGGACCTAATTGTAATTAAGGCAAAAAGATGTGATTATAAAAGGGCATGAGACAAACAAAACCCTCATTTAGTCTCTCAAACTAGAGGCTGTTTTTTGGGTGAGGAAAGAAAGAGAGGAAGAAGAGGAAGAGAAAAGAGGAAAGGGAGAAATGGGTATGTTTTTGTGTTGAATTGTATATTTTGGTTCTAGGGTTTTTGGTATAGATTATTGGACTTTTGGACCTTTATATATGGATTTCCATGGTTCTTGGGTTCTTGATCTAGTTCTGAGCTAGGGTTGAGGTTGTTTTTACATTGTCTTTGGCTTGGTTGGATTGATTTTAAATGTGATTGTAAAAGGAGAATGTTGAGTTTTTAAAGGGAATGCTGTCAAATTTTTTATAAAAACCCTTGTTCTTGTTTTGGCTATAGATTAAGTTATAATCATCTAAATGAATTGATTATAATTCGTAAAGAGCCATAAGAGATAGGGTTACAAATTTATAGAAGTGACCAAGAGCAAATTGTAGCTCTAAGGCTCCCAAATACGGACTGAACTCACTGATTATGCTCTGTTTTGGGTATTGTTGTAGTGTTTTGGCCATAAGTGGAGTTTCACTCATCCAAATTGAGTGATTCAAAATTCTGGGTAAAATATACTTCTAGGGGAATAAGTTAGTTGAAGGAAGTGCATGCAAATTGTAACCCCAAAGTGCCCATAAATTTGTCAAAGTGGAGCTATGTGCAGATTTGTTTTCCCCAAATTAATTAATCTAGATGTAAATACCAATAACTTGAGTTTTGGTGATCCAAATTAGGTGATTCAATTGGAGAAAAGAAACATAGAACATAGTTTTGGAATGAGTGAAGAAAGAAGCATTTTCCAAGTTATGGAGTTAAGACCCCAAGAAATAAAGGATAACAGTAGGTGATTCAGTAAGCTAACCAATTTGGCATCAAAAAAATGTTGTAACTTGTGTTATGTGGTTGAGGGTCTTAGAGAATGAATTTTAAATTGAAAATTTAAAGAGATGTCATTGCATATATAAAGGACTTATCTGGAGAGTTTCATAATTTTTGAAGACCGTTTGAATAATTTTTGGGTAATAAAGTCCAGAGAGTACTGTTGGAAAAAGTTTGCCAAAATGAGTGGTTTTTTTTAAGGGGCTTTTTGTGCTCAAGGGTAATTTGGTCATTTGGATTTATATGAATGTTGTGTGACCCTAAAGTGAACTAACGTGTGAAGTGCGTTAAGTTTTCACCTTATCTTGTGACGATTAATGTTTCGCCGTATTAGTTTGAGTGTGTGAGTGCATGAGCGGAAAAGTTATTGGAGTCGTGCTCAAGTTTTTGGTAAACAAAAGGTGAGGTGTTCTAAACTCTATTTTTAAATACTAGTGTATTGTTTATAAATCGTTTGCGCTGGTATGTTATGGTTTTAAATTATTAAACCATATTTCCAAGCAAGCAATGGTTTAAAGTGTTAAACCATATTTGAAAACAAGCAAAAATTATGTTTTATAAAAGCAGACCTTCTGGCCGCTAGCTAGATTATGTTGGCGTGAATAAAGGTCTTTCCACCATATTTACAGGAAAGGTGATGTGGGCGAGGCCCTTCCACCTGGTGATGTGGACCCGGGTCCTTCCACCGGCCTGGTTGATGCATGACTCCCGTGTTTATAAAAAGTTTTATAAACTTTTTTAAAGCAAGCGGTGAAGCCAGACTCTTTGCATTTTATGAAAAGTTTTATAAAATTTTTTTTAAAGCAAGCGATCGAGCCTAGGCTCGTGTTTATAAAAGTTTATAAACTTTTAAGCGAGCAGTTAAAGCCCGGGCTCCCGCATTTATAGTTTATAAACTTTTAAAGTAAGCTGGATGATTGAGCCGAAGCTCGATGTTTATAAAAAGTTTTATAAACTTTTAAAGCAAGCGGTTGAAGCCCAAGCTCCCGCATTTATAAAAAGTTTTATAAACTTTTAAATCAAAGTAAAGCAAGCAAGCAAGCAAGAGGTTTATGAAAAGTTTTAGAAACTTTTAAAGCAAAGCAAAGCGAAGCAAGCAAATAAGTATGAAAAGTTTTAGAAACTTTTAAAGCAAAGCAACGAGGTTTAAAAAATGTCTTGTAAAAGAGAGTTTTCTGATTTTGAGATATTTGCAGAAAAAGCAAGCATTTTATAAAGCATACACTCACATAGCTCATTTAGCTTATTATTTTATTGTTTTAAAAACTATTTTTCAGTCTGAACCACGTGGATATTGGAACATATTAGGATCTCCCGACTTTTGTATCGATCTTTGTATTAACAATCTTTGAAATCACTTTGAATTTGTATAGTGGAGTATATGTATGTACATAGTGTAGTTTTGTGAAAATGTGTTGAGCCTGAGGCTCTTTTAAAAGAACGTTGTTGGTTGTCATATTTGGAAAAGTGTAAATTGTGTTTACAGGATTTAGAATATGTCCTATATGCAGCTGTTATGTTTATGAGATTTTTAGCGAATCCTATAAGAGTTAGAAAGGAAAAATTTTATACGGGTTTTGTGACAATCTGACCGGCTTCCGCGGGATTTTCTAGTCGTTAGAATAGCGGTACGGGGATTTAATGGGGTGGCGGGCACGCCCAGCGCTAGGGGGTGGGAGTGTGTCAGCGTGGTATCGAGAGCGGGATCTTAGAGCTGTGTTATTAAGCCCAGTAGTTTTCGTATTCACTGGCATACTACGCTATAGGCAACCATGCATTTTCCAATTCAATCATACATATCAAGTGTTTCAAAGTATTAAACAGTTGATTTTGGCAAAATACAACACTATATCGGGTAGAGAGGGGCGTCGAAGTGCGTCCCTAGGAGAGTCATTCCGGAGAGGCTTAGGGCGTCTTACGATTTTTGAGAGAGATGAGCACGTGAGTTGGTTCCACTCTTAGCCTTCATGAATTAGCCTCAGTAGCAAGTCGGGTTGGGCTGGCTCCCCGGGCCGCGAGAGGAGCTCGAAGTGCGGGATTGTTTACGGTGAAGCGGGTGTACCAGTTATCAGGATAGTGGCCATAAGCGACTCGTCGTGATCCCGCGACCTCCGCAGCCACCTAGAGAGGTTCTTGAAGAACACAGAGATCTATAGAGAGAGCGCGAAGTGGGCGCCAAGCCATGTAATGGCGGTGCGATCCGAGCGGCACGGTTATGGTTAGACGAGGAGTAAGCAAGGTTCGCAGGTTATAAGGCTACGGATGAGCGAGAGAGTCTTGTTTTCCGAGTTTTACGTGGGTAGAACCAAGGCTGAGATTGTGGGATGCCGTGGATAGGAGGTATCACGATGGTATATCATGGGACGATTTGACGAAGTTCAGCGATAGATTCTTTCCTCAGAGTCATAAGGATTCGAAAATTGAGGAGTTCTTCAGATTAGAGCAGAAGAACATGTTAGTATCAGAATATGAGAAGAGGTTCTCAGAACTAGTTAGATTGGTTCCATATATTTAGGCTGATGAAGTCCTATAGTGCAAAAGGTTTTTGGCAAGATTATAGCACCGGATCAGAGTGCATTTGTCAGTGGTTCCTCAGAATAGGTTGGGGACGTGGTGGGGCAGCTCTGGGGGTTGAGCAAAGTACTACGGCTATGTCAGTGGCGGGAAAGTAAGAGAGTGCACCGGGCACTTCTAACAAGCTACGGTGATCTGATAGAAAGAAAAGCAAGGGTAGGGTTCTGAGAGGCCGAGAGTCTGGTCGGGAGCTATTTCTAGTCAGGGATCAGTGAGGCCCCCAGTTGCTAGCAGTGGCACCCAGAGTATTCCTCCCATCTGTGATATGTGTCGGAGGCGACATTTTGGGGAGTGTAAGAGATATAGTACAGGGTGTTTCCATTGTGGCCAGGAAGGCCATTTCATTAGAGAGTGCCCTCAGTTGATTGGTGCAGAGACATCGATGCTTCGGCTAGCCCCAGACGAGATGAGCACTCAAAAGTCTTCAAGGAGAGGTTTCCTAAAGCGGAGGGGCCAGAGCGCGGCCGCGGGTAGGGCGGTCATGGTAGGCGAAATTAGGGCCCGGGGATCTGGACAAAGGCCACCGGGCGGAGTTTATCTTGTATTTCGGCGGGATCACGGATCTGACTCTAGATGTAGTCCTTTGGTATTATTTCTATCCTTGATCATGATGCATATACATTAGTGGACCGGGGCCACACGTCCCGTTTGCATACGAGCCTTTCTTAGATCGCTTCGGATAGAGACCCAGCCATTAGAGGTTGTGAGGTTTCCCTTCTAAGCGGGAGATCTGCGGTGATCTCGAGACGGAGTAGTCGAGAGAGATAGTAGAGTTCGATTGGGGACGGAGTGTTCCCAGCGGATCTTGTGGCCTTAGATATGAGGGATTTTGATGTGGTTCGGCATGGATTAAATTTATCTCGCCATAGAGCCACATTAGATTGTTATAAAAGGAAATAAAGTTGCATAGGCTGGAAATTGGAGGTAAAGTTCGGAGGAATCGCGAGAGTTATTTTCATTATGATCTCGCCAGCGTATGAGGATGTTGCGTAAGGGTTGTCAAGGTTATCTGGCTTATGTGGTGAAGACAGGGAAGGGAGGGACTCTAGTGGATGAATTCAGGTTGTTAGAGAGTTCCCAGATGTATTCCCGGATGATATTGTAGGATTACCTCTAGAAAGAGAGGTGGAGTTCACCATTGATTTGATCCCAGGGACTGAGCCCATTTCCATTCCTCCTTATAGAATGGCTTCTGTAGAGTTGAGAGAGCTTAAGGCTCAATTAGAAGAATTGTTAAGTAAAGGATTCATTCGTAGAGCATATCCATGGGGGGGGAGCCCACTCTCTCTCGTGAAAAGAAAGATGGGAGCTCATGGGCTGGTGTATGATTACAACAATAGAGTTACTCATTAATAATCACATCCACTCCCTAGGATCGATGAGAGTTATTCGATCAACCCAAGGGTCTCGAGCACACTCCAAGATTTAATTTGAGGTCGGTATCATCGCTGAGTGTGAGGGTGATGTTCCTAAGTGACCGCATTTAGGACACGCTACTTATTATTATGCGAGTTTCGGGTGATGCCGTTTGGTTTGACTAATGCCCCGACAACGTTTATGGATTGATGAACCGAGCATTCCAAACAATAGATTTCGATAGGTTTGTCATAGTCTTTATCGATGATATCCCAGTGTATTCGTGCAGCCCGCAGGGAACACCCGTGAGCACATGAGGATTGTGTCGCTGCACCCTAAGGGAGCTAGCTAGATGCTAAGCTGAGCAAGTCGGTTCATTGACTGCAGACATTCCCAGTCATGTATATCGACTCCCAAAATATACCCTAATAGTTTTAATTTGTTTAGTATGTATTAAAGCTAAATGGAATTTTTGGGAAATACAACGAGAGACCCGAAAGAAATATTAAAGACAAGGGTAAAGTGGTAATTTACCACTTGAGGACATAAAAGGCATAAATCAAAAGTTAGTATGCAATTATGGAAATTGAAGAAAAATTTAGTAGTCAAATCTTAGAATATGGCATAAGTTGAATTTTCAAAAGTGGAAGAATCCAAGGACTTAAAGGCAAATAAAAGAAAAGAACCCAGTGGCTTTATTTAAAGGCCAAACATGGCCTTAACAAATCCATGGATAAGACCAAAATTTGGTCTCCAAAGGGCAAAAAGAACAAACCGTGAAGGGAAAAGAAGAGAAGAGGGAAGAGGGTGCTGAAGGTGCAAGAAAGTAAGAGGAGAAGAAGAGATGAAGCAAAGATCCAAAAAGGGATGGAAACTAACCTTGATTATGGATTCTATGAGATTCGCAGCGGATCTTTGGTTTTCAGATGATTTATTGTCTCGCCCAAACTTAGGTTTTTCTAGTGGTTTCATCCTAACTCACTATGGAAAAGAAAGGTGGATAAAACCTTAAATAGTACAAGAAACACATGAAAACTTTTCGAGGATAGATCTACAGTTCAATGGCAAGTAATCGAGTTGGGGAGCTTAGAATAAACCCCAATTCAATCTACATATGTTAGGGTTATGTATGGGTTAGATCCATAAAGATAGTGGGTTCGAGAGATTCATGCATGAATTCTTGAAATAAGATAAGTAACAAAGAGGAATTGAGTAGAAAAGAGGTTACAAGAAAGCAGATATGAATTAAGCCATTGCACTAGCTTCTAAGCATAGAGTGATCTATGGATAAATGCATGAAAATGGGAGAAAACACACATTCTAGGTATTTTCTGGGTGACATGTATCTGAGACACCCTGAACATGCACCGTACATGTTAGGTTCTGGTCATTTTGGGCCAACATGTACCGGTACATGTTGGAGGTGTACCGGCACATGTGACTTGCTTCTATTTCGACTAGCTTTTGTATTTTAAATTTATAACTTGGTCATTTCTTATCCGAATTGAGTGATTCAAGTGGCTAATTAAAATAGACTTCAAGGAAAACTAAACATATAGAAATAGCTACCTTCTCATTCTGACTCTAAGTGGCCCAAAAATTCACTCAAAGTGGGGCTATGTGCAAGCCAAATCCTGCATCAATTTGATCATAGAGTAGTCCAAGTTGTTTCGGACGTATCTGAGAGTTTCGTCTCGAATCGCGATTCCAGGCTCTAGCAGAACCCTTAACCTTAGATTTAAATGAGTACAAAGACTTCCAATACAACATGGCAAGAAACCTCATAAATAGAGTAATACAACTGTCCCTTGAATGTAATTGGTGAATTGAATAGTTGGCATGAAAATGCCATAACTTTATTGATGATTCGATTGGATTGATTCCAATTCCTAAGAAAAATAGATTCATAGAGGAACGCACACACATGAACGATGTGTGAATACGTAAGTATTCTCGTATAAGTATAAGTATATGAAATACCATATGTAAGAGGCATGAAATAAGGAAAGTATAGAAATGCAATATGGCAAATATGTTCATGAATTTGATATGAAACAGAAAACGAACCGACATACAGAACATGAACATGAACATGAAATGGAAATATGTCATAAATACATAATGTGGCTAAGAAGGCCCCTATTATAAGATAGTAAGTTATCGAACTAAAATAATTGTAAATTGCCTAAGACCGCTTATTGAATGATATGATACCTATGTTACGTAAGGTGCACGTATAGTACTTCTGCATTTCGATTAGTGCGACAAGACTCTCTGATCGCAGCCGCACATTAGTACTAATACTCTAATTAGTGCGACTAAGATTCTCTCGATCGTGTTTCCTAAGACATTAGTACTTAAGATTTTCCGATTAGTGCGACGACATCTCGATCGTGCTTCGCACATTAGTACTTCGGTAATCTCTGATTAGTGCGACGACACTCTCCGTTAGTGCTCTCAAGACTCCTCGCTCAGGCTACTAAGACCGCATCGTACCGGCACCTTCTGCACTTATCAGGCCGCGGTCCTACTCATTCAGACATCGGGTCTAGGCAATCTAACAATTATAAGGATAAGACTCAATAATGAATAAGAATAAAGGAATGAATATAGTAAAGATCCGAATTTGACCCACAGTACCCCTGCATATGTTCCAGTACCTACGAGCAATCTCCGTATTTACTCCTGTAGTACCCGCGGTACTTTTGGTACAAGTAAAATCTCAGAGTACCTGAACAGTACTCCCGATCTGTGAATATAAGTACAAGTTCCAGAATATAAGAGAGTCCAACAGACTCACTGCACTTCAATATAATGAACCCCGTGTAGCACTCCACGATACTATCAGATACTATCAAGCTCGAAACTCCTACTCTGAACCGACTACATAAGCCCGCGACGCAGCATAAGAAATCAGATAAGTCTAAAGATGACTGATATGAACCGACAACTCTCGTTTGTTTCTGGGGATATGTTCCGAATCAGATAAACCTCGGTATATGTATATGCCAGATCAGACTCGCTTATGGACTAATGTCCGTGATCTTATATGTATCCGCATAAGTCCGATATGACCCTCAGATGTATTATGACTCGACTGTTCGACGATAAGACCTATGGGTACCGCCGCATACAGGAAACTCTATAATTCCTATAAGAGATTTGATAAGCATGTTTGTGATAAGGACAAGTACATGTATAGCATCCCAGATAAGAGATATGAATCTGAGATAAGAACAATATGTGATTCTTCCAGAGATATAAGTCCAAGATACCTACTGCAATCTTCATAATGAATCACAGAGTACCTACGTACTTTTACTGCATGTCTGCATAAGATCCAGAAGACAAGCACATGTCTGGTAATGCAAGTATAAGATCCAGAAGACCAAGATATATATGCCTGTGAAGACATGTATAAGATCCGAATATATGTATAAGTCTCTCAGACATATAAATCCAAATACAAGATGCTGGGTCCGAATACCAAGCAGGTTCGTAAGACCAAGATGAGTTCCATAAGACAAGTATAGTTATGTATCACGTATAAGATCTCGGAAGACAAGAATAAGCTCGCAACACAAGTATACATCCGTAAGATAAGGATATGCCCATAGTACAAGTATAAGTTCCGCAAGACTACGGCAATTTCCAAGAAAGGTCTAAGCCTCAGAATCCTACGAGAGATCTGGATAAGTATTAGTCTGACAGAAGTTCAAGTATATGTATAAGTTTAGTACCGGATATAAGGAATCCGGTCATATAAATATGTGTCCTCAGTGAGATAAGTATAAATATGTATCCTACTGAGATAAGTATCACCGACAAGTTCAAGTATATGTTCTTCGGGGGAGATTCAATAATTATAAGTCCGAGATAAGTAGCATTATAAGTCCCGCAATATATGTCCTTTCGGGAGATTTGAATAAGTATACTGATAATTAGGAATCAATAAGTATTGTCTGGCAGAGATCCATAAGAATAAAGTCCTATAAGTAGAAGATCTTAATGCTATAAGTATAAGATCCGAATAAGATTAAACCTGCTATGAGTATAAGATCCACATAAGAATAAGTTTAGTAAGGCGACCTTGGCATATAAATTTGTTATAAGTATAAGTAAAAGTGTTCGCCCCGCATACGATGTGAACAAGCATAAGTTTGTTGCGTTGATAAGAATGTATGCAAAATTGTTATATGATAATGCGATACGATACCGTTATAGCGAATTTCAAGATTCGATATCCGTTACCTGCTTTTAGCGTGATTTCGTGTTTCAGATAAGATATGTTTCCTACTGCTGCAGTTTAAAGACGGTTTTTAATCCGTACAAGAGAAGACGCCTCGAAAAACATCCGTGATACAACCGCGCCAACACACCG
The DNA here is from genome assembly GCA_016808115.1 of Tetrastigma voinierianum. NCBI lineage: Eukaryota > Viridiplantae > Streptophyta > Magnoliopsida > Vitales > Vitaceae > Tetrastigma > Tetrastigma voinierianum. The sequence goes on along the minus strand of JAEQBH010001404.1, from coordinate 248,735 downwards.
CAAGGGTTCATCATAGTAACCCAAGGGCTCGAATATGTAATTGAATGTAAAGTTGTTTTGTGTATATGTATAAGTAAATGGGACTCGCTTATATGTGTCTAGATTTTGATGGACACCACTCTAAGGGTAGTTTTGATTTGTATATAATATTTTGATTCATAAGATGGGCCATACCCATAGGTATGTCTGATGAAAAAAATAAAAATCAGGTAAAGAGTCCTAAAGATATGGTCTCGTCCCGAAACCTGCTCGATCCGCCTAATCTGCCTGACGGATTCGGTGTGAAAATCATGTGATCTCAACTAAGGGGGGTGAGCGTGGATCCCTGTAAAATGGGCCGTGGTAAATTGGAAACTGGTCAAAGAATGTGTCGAGGTTAGAAGCTTCCTCGTTTCACAGGCATTGCTGTGAAGTTTGTCGAGGGTTCTTCCAAGACAGCGCCCCACGACTGCTCGATAAGAAAGATGTCAAGTATGATTGGGTGGATGCCTCGCTGCCAGTTTCGAGGAGTCAAGGGTAGATTGACTTAACTCTAGTTCTAGCTTCTGGGCTTCAATGGGAGAGATGGCTCGGTTTACAAAGTGATGCTTCTAAGCAAGGCCTCGTCAGGGTTTCGATGTGTAATGATGGGGTGGATTGCATATGCCTCTGTAATAACCGGCTAGAAGCATGAGGAGAATTACCCTACACACGCACTTGTAGCTTGGCAAAGAATGTGGTTTGCTCTAAAGATATGGAGACATTACGATATGGTGTTCTCAGGATCTTTACATCATAAGAGTCTTCAATATATTTTCTCACCCAAATAGTTAAACCCGAGGCAAAGAAGATGGCTTGAGTTGATTAAGGACTACGACCGTACTACGAGCACCATCCAGAAAAGCTAATTTCCTCGTAGTGTGATGCCTCGGTAGGCCACTGCAGAGTTCTGTCTCATATGAGATCAGGTTATCTTCCACTGTCAAGTGGGATCTAAGAGTCTTTTAGTAAAGCATATTGAGGCCGAGAATTCAGGAGCCTTATTACCCATATTTCATGTTATAATCCCTCCTAAGGATCAAATTTTGGGCCAGGCACTACAGGATCCACGTGATGATTGCTTATGAAGAGATAGGAAAAGGAAAGAAAGGTAGTTTCAAATTGTGAGATGATGGCATGATAAAGGGAAAGGGACAAAAAATGTGCGTGGCCGTAGAGTATGGGTGAGCTAAAAGAGAGACATTACTGAAGAAGCACATCTATCCGCGTATGCTATGCATCCGTGTAGTACCAAGATGTACAAGACTTTGAAAGAACATTACCTATGAATTGACGTAAGAAAGAGATCAAGTAAGTTTCGCCTCCGCATGTCTAACCTGGCAAGAGTGAAGGCAGAAAGCATCAAAGGTCCGTGAGGGAGATACGCCATTCTCATTCCAGCATGGAAATGGGAGAAGATCACTGCGGATTTTGGTGAGGTCTTCCACCGACCTCGCAGACAAAATGATGCTATATGGGTGATACTGATCGACGACGGTCCGCCATTTTCTACCGCTTAATGTTGAAGATTCTTCGAAAAGTCGTCTGGGGCTTATACGTGGACGAGATAGTGAGATTCATGTGGGGTTCCGGCCGATAGTTTCAGATCGAGACCCTGTGTTCACATCCGTGTTTTCGCTCTACTGTCACTTTAGGTACTGGGCCATTTCAAAGACAAAGATTTCATCCTCGGGACGGATGGCCGTAAAGGACCATTCGTGACGTGCTAGGAGGATATGCCGAGAGCTTCAGCGACGGAATTCAAGTGGGAGCCGGGATACTCATTTGAATCATGGAGTTCGCCTTACAACAATAGCTAATGCACAAGATGTATTTTCGCCTCCATTTAATAAGATCAGATGTAGAAAATGTAGACTCAAAGGTGCTAGATGAGGTTGGTGAGAGAAGACTGAGTTCTGACCAAGGCAGATCACCCGTAGGAAATGAAAGCGGTTCATGATAACTTAAAGATAACAAGAGATGTGACATAAAAGTTAAGTGCTATCAAACTCGGTCAGTAGACTCGCACTGAGATAGGTGACCGGGTCTTTTTGAAAATTTCTCGAAGTGGTGTTTCGAGTCGAGGCTTGGTGCTTAGTTCGAGAGATATATAAGACCCTATGGGATTACGAGCAAGGCAGACCTAGCCTTATAGTTGAAGTTACCTCAGAAGTTATCAAGGATTCAGATAGACCATGTGTCGATGTTAAGGAAATATATCCCATCCTTCACATGTGTTAAGAGAGCGCTAAGGCAAATGAAGGAGAATCTCGACGGCAGTACCGCGCAACATCAGAGATCGCAAGGAACAAGTGTTCAGGACTAAGGTGATTCCTTTGGTTAAAGTCCTATGGAAGAATCATGAGAGGGAGGCAGCTACTTGGGAGCCAAAGGCTCAGATGCGCCGTCAGTATCCTCAATTATTTTCCTTTCCTTTGAGTTTAGTTTGTTCATTTCGAGGACGAAATGTTCTAAAGGAGGGAGGATTTGTAACGCCCTGTCCCGAGAGGGTGTACTTGCACGCGGTAACCGTAGTACATATGCGCACTCAAGTGTCATTGTAGTATTTTTTTGGAGTTGTTGTTCGTAATAAAATTATGAATCATAAATTTATTTAACTCCTGAATTAAAATTGCAGTTAAGGGCAAAGTTGTAATTGATCCAAATAGACATAAAGGATATAAGATGAGGAGAGTATGCCAAAGTAGAAATAACATAAGTCAGATTTCAACATTAAAGTGATCGAGGACCTAATTGTAATTAAGGCAAAGATGAGATGTGTGGTGGCATGAGATAAAAACCTCATTTTAGTTCTCAAACTACAGTCCAGAGAAACAAGATAGGAAGAAGAGGAAGAAGAGGAAGAAGAAGAGGGAGAAGAGAAATAAAGTTATGTTTTTGTATCGGGAATCAAGGTATAGGTTTTGGGATTTCTAGGTTTTTGGTATAGATTATTGACTTTTGAACCTTATATGGATTTCCATGGTTCTTGTTCTTTGATCTAGTTCCTGGGGAGCTAGGGTTTGAGTTTTTCTGTTGTCTTGATTGGTTGGATTGGTTTTGAGGAATGGTTGTAAAAAATGAGAATGTCAGTTTTTAAAGGGAATGCTATCAAATTTTCAGAAAACCCCTATTCTTTGTTTTGGCTATAGATTGCTATAATCATCCAAATGAATTGACTTTAATTAGAAGAAACTGGCAGAGGCGGCCACAAAATATACAGTAGAAGGCACCAAGAGCAAATTGTAGTTCTCCAAGGCCCCAAATACAGACTGAAATGTGAGCTCGTGTAGCTCATTGATTATGCTCTGTTTTGGGTATTGTTGAAGTGTTTTGGTCATAAGTGGAGTTTCACTCATCCAAATTGAGTGATTCAAAATCCCGAGTAAAATATAATTATAGGGGAATAAGTTATCTGAAGGAAGTGCATGAAAATTGTAACCCCAAAGTGCCCATAAATTTGTCAAAGTGGAGCTATGTGCAGATTCTGTTCTGCCAAATTGAGTAATCTAGATGTAAAATATAATAACTTGAGTTTTGGTGATCCAAATTGGGTGATTCCAATTGAAGAAGAAACCTTAGAACCATAGCTTCAAATGAGTGAAGAAAAAATTTCCAATTTATGGAGTTAAGACCCTACAACAAAGGATAACAAGAGGTGATCTCGAGCTGAACCAATTTGGCATCAAAAAATGATGTAACTCAGGTTATGTGGTTGGTGGCTTAGAGAATGAATTTTAAATTGAAAATTTAAAGAGATGTCATTGGATATATAAAGGACTTATCTGGAGAGTTTCATAATTTTTGAAGACCGTTTGAATAATTTTTGGGTAATAAAGTCCAGAGAGTATTGTTGGAAAAAGGTTTGCCAAAATTAGAGGTTTTTTTTGTTGGTAAGCTTTAAAGGCTCAAGGGAATTTGTTCATTTGGATTTATATGAATGCTACAAGGACCCTCAGCGATTTCATATGCGTGAAGCACGTTAAGTTTTAAGCTATACGCAGCGACACGTTTTCGCCGCATTCATTTGAGTGTGTAGCTAAAGCAAAGGCGGTGCTGGAGTCGTGCTCAAGTTTTGGTAAACAAAAAGGTGAGTGTTCTAAACTCTATTTTTAAATACTAGTGTATTGTTTATAAATCGTTTTACGCTGGTATGTTATGGTTTTAAATTATTAAGCCATATTTCAAGCAAGCAATGGTTTTAAAGTGCTAAACCATATTTGAAAAGCAAGCAAAAATTATGTTTTATAAAACAGGCCTTACGCGCTAGCTAGATTATGGTGACATAGACCAAGGTCTTTCCACCATATTTACCGAAAAAGGTGATGTGGGCCAAGGCCCTTCCACCTAGGTGATGTGGACCCAGGTCCTTCCACCGGCACGGTTGATGCCCATGCTCCCGTGTTTATAAAAAGTTTTATAAACTTTTAAAGCAAGCGATTGAAGCCTAGGCTCCCGCATTTATGAAAAGTTTTATAAACTTTTCAAGCAAGCGGTTGAGCCCAGGCTCCCTTGTTTATAAAAAGTTTTATAAACTTTTAAAGCAAGCAATCGAGCCCAGGCTCCCGTGTTTATAAAAAGTTTTATAAACTTTTAAAGCAAGCTATTGAAGCCCAGTTCGCATTTATGAGTGTGTCTATAAACTTTTAGCAAGCTGGGCCGAGCCTGTGTCTTTGTTTATAAAAAGTTTTATAAACTTTTAAAGGAAGCGGTCAGCTTCCAGCCTCGTATTTATGAAAAGTTTTATAAACTTTTAAAGCAAAGTAAAGCAAGGAAGCAAGATGCTTATGAAAAGTTTTAGAAACTTTTAAAGCAAAACAAAGCGAAGCAAGAAAGCAAGTATGAAAAGTTTTAGAAACTTTCAAAGCAGAGCAAGCAAGGTTTCTAGAAAATGTCTTGTAAAAGAGAGTTTTACAGTTTTGAGATATTTTCAGAAAAAGCAAACATTTTATAAAGATACACTCACCGAGCTCAGCTTTATTCATTATTTTGTTGTTTTAAAACTATTTTCAGTGTTGCACGCCGGATGCTTCTGAGCATATTAGATTCTCTTGGACTAGACGCCACAGATAACAATCTTTTGTAAGGAAATACTTTAATTTTTATAGTGGAGTATATGTGACGCATATACAGTAGCTAAGGAATGCTATTGCACCGGCGCTTCTTGTTAACGTTGTCGTCGCCATATTTGGAAAAGTGTAAATCGTGTTGCACAGATTTGAATATGTCCTATATGCAACAGCATAGCCGAGATTTTAGCAAATCACAAGTTGAAAAGGAAAATTTTATACGAGTTTTCAAAGCATAGCAATACTGGCCATTTCACAAGATTTTCTAGTCGCTAAGTAACTACTGGGATTTTCCGGGTGGCCGGCACAATCTGCCACTAGTAGGGGGTGGGAGTGTGTCAATTTTCCTATGAATTGTACTCTCATAGAGCTCCTTTAGCTCACCTTTTTCCAAATGTTTTAAAAAATGTTTTCAGGGGCAGAGACTGACTTGCAGTTTGAGCGTCCTCCGGGCTAGTGACACTTCCGCCTCACGCGACGACCACTTTTTGAAAATGTATAGTTTTTGTTGTAAATAACTACTTGTGCACCTTTCTTTTGTGATATATATATGTTTTAAAGAAACATCCACAGAGCTTGGACCTGTTTTGTAGAGGTACGTGAGGCTAAATTCTTATCTGATCACTCTACAGAAAATAAAATTGTTTGAGATATCTATAGTGTTCATAAAATGATTTTCAAGCTTCCAAGTGATTTGAAATTGTCAGAAGGGACTTGATGTCCTATTATTGGATGTGGGGTAAATTAATTGTTTTATTACAGGTGTTGTAAATTGGGATATGTCCGAAAAACAAAGGAAACTATGCCTGATTTTCTATAAAATGTTTGCCGCATAAAAGTGCGGTTTTAATGTTTGTTAAAAAAAAATTCTCATCTCGACTCATGTTTCATAAGATTTGGGCTTAAAACATAATCAGAGGCAATCTGGCTGATTCATATTCACTTTAAAAGGCTTTTAAAAGAAATGAAAGGGTTTTTTTCGAATCCTTAGGAGTGCCAGAGGTCCCTCTATAGAAAAGGAAAACCCTGTTGGTCCTTCAATACAAATTCACGTGTTATATTTGGTTTTTTAGGAAAAGCCACGTGTTGTTAAGAATATTTGAATAATGTTAAGTTATCAAACATGTAAAAAGAATATTTTTATAAATAATAGTCATATTACATCAAGTGTAAAATAATGATATATATAGAGAGAGATATAAGAGAGATATATATGAGATATGACAGAAAGATATATATATATATATATATATATATATATAATAGGTTTAATCTAATGTAAATTTTGAATTTGAACTCATTATCTTTTATAAATCATATAAATAATTATTTAATGTGATTATATATTTAATAAAAAATAATTTTATTTTTTAATAAACAAATATAAATATAATCAAAGTATTTTTAATAATTTGTATTTTATTATAAATACAAATATAAATATAGATTTCCTGGAGGGCTTTTCATGGAGCTTTGGCTTTTCTTCCTCGCCATCGCTTTCTTCGGCACATCTATCCACGTGCTCCTCCGCCTCCTCTAAAATAAGAACAACCTCCCACCAAGCCCTCCCACTGTCCCCATCTTTGAAAACATCCTCTAGCATCTAAAATCTTATAAACTTTTGAAACACGACCATCTTTTAAGGTTGATCAAAATCATCAAAGACTATATTTTGTGTGAGCACTATTAAGATTAAAATTTAATGTAATTAATTAAATACATAAATCATTCCATTTAATCCCATTTAATAGACATTAAATTGGGGAAAGCTCAAATTAAATTTAAAACGAAACAACAAACATAAAGATATGAATTTCACCATGGTTGTTTCATTTCAAGACTGAACTACGGAGTTTCGCTTCTTCCTTCGCAACCGTATGCTTCGACGCGTCTCTCCACGCGCTTCTCCGCTTCCTTCCAAAACCAAAACAACCTCCCGTTGGGCCTTCCCACCGTCCCCATCCTAGGAAACATCCTCTGACTTCAAAAATCTTCTAGAAACTTCTCGAACATAGAGACCCTCTTTTTAAGAACATTTATTAAGAATAAAAATTATTATAATTAATTAAATACATAATTCGTCCCATTTAATCTAATTTAATAGATATTAAATGAGAAAAGTTCAAATAATTGAAAATAACAAAAATATAACATTTGAAATTCACCATGGTTGTTTGTTGTATTAACTACGTGAGCTGCTTTTCTTTCTCACCTCCGTCTGTGTCAGCGCGTCTCTCCACGCTCTCTTCCGCCTCCAAAACCAAAACAACCTCTTGTCAGGCCCTTCCATCATCTCCATCCTCATAAACATCCTCTGACTTCAAAAATATTCTAGAAACTTTTTGAATGTCTATACCCTATTAAGGTTGATCAAGAAATCACTCAAAGACTCTCTTTTAAAGGACATTTATTAAGAATAAAATTTAATGTAATTAATTAAATACGCAACTCATCCCATTTAATCTCATTTAATAGATATTAAATTGGGAAAAACTCAAATTAAAATTAAAAAGAAACAACAAATATAAATATGTGAAATTCACTATCATTGTTCACTACACTAACCATGGAGCCTTTGCTTCTTCTTCCGCTCATCACTCCAGATCATGCTTCTCCAGTGCCCATTTTCTCCTAAACAAGAAAAGCCTCCCACCAGGCCCTCCCACCGTCTCCATCCTCGAAAACATCCTCTAGCTTCTAAAATATTCTAGAAACTTCTTGAACGCTGAGACCCTCTTTTAAGGTTGATCAAGAAATCACCTAAAGACTCTCTTTTAAAGTACATTTATTAAGAATAACAATTAATGTAAGTAATTAAATACATAACTCATCCCATTTAATCCCATTTAATAGATATTAAATGGGAAAAGCTCAAATAAAATTTTAAAAGAGTTTATAGCCTATGGTACTTTAGTTGATGTTTCTCGATGATAACAAACCAAGGTTATTGGTTACTAATGGTTAACATTGAGTTGAGTGATAGGGTGAAGTTGATCAAGCATCAAATGAAGATAATACAAGCAAAAGATGACAATGATGAAGTTGATCAAGTACTTGGAAATAGAATTCACTAAAATCAAAGAACCAAGATATCAAGATAACAAGTAATAAAGATTCCAAGCTCAAGCATCAAGTGAAGATTTTGTTAGCTTAGGAATCTATGCGTGAATACTGGTACTAGGATATCATTCATTTATCATGCATCACTCACAAACTCCTGCCAAATCCTAAATTGCATATATTTTGAAAACATGAGTTTAAGCATAAAACCTGACTTCATAATTCAAAATGAGTTTTAATGTTATTCATATTATATGTTTTAAATCAAACAAAACATGAATTTGAACCTTAAAAGAGGTTGTGGAAAACCCAACTGCGAATCTGATGAACGATACCTAAGCAGCGGTAACAAGGAACTACCAGAACAATTCCTTGCCTATGAACAATACCACGACAGTGAAACAATCGATCGATTATGAACCGGAAGAGTGGTGAGACTCAATTGGTTGGATGCAGTAGCTCATCTAAAGACCATAAGAGGAAACGACATGACCGCTATGTGGTCGCCATCCTGGCTGAGTGCAACGGGTCATATTTCAACTGGGCCAGGAAAATAGTGGCCTGAAGTGCACATGACAAAGCGGTCGACCGATTGATCCGCAAGAATCCGCTATAAACTGGGACTTTCTATGCACAACCCGCTATAAACAATTAGTGTGACGCTCACTCGGGTCCGCTGACTACCCGTCAACTACGCATCACAAGTGATGCCCGTTACCCGACTCCACTGTAAAATCTAGTCTCCTTGTAATGAGAGCTCTAACACCTGGGAAATGAAACACTCAGATGAAACCCTGGGTCCCAAGGCCCAATATAATCACACGATACAAATATGGATAAACCTACTCGGGCCCATACTACAATACCCATAAAAACATACCAACTATAATCAATAGTTCCAAGAGTTCAAATGTTTTACTTTATACTAAACATATAGTAAAATAATTCGAATTCTGGCCATATGAATTACTCATCAAAGCCACAACCAGGCCACAACCAATCTCTAGGATCAGCCGGTCCCCACGGCTCTCGTACCGCAAAGGTCCCACGACGCGAAATTTAACGTCGCATGACCGCTCCTGCTCGCTACTCCAAATCTGGGCGCAATGCAATGATCCAAAATAAACATACATTCAAGCAAATGGATGATCCTACTGAACAATGTCTACATGACCAACTCGATCCCGAGTCCTCATCGACTCTCTCACACTCGCCTTAAGCTCAGATGAATTATCGCTTTTTATTAGCTGATACCGATGTATATATATATATATATATATATATATATGGTGAGTTGAGTATATATATATATATATATATATATATATATATATATCAATCGGATCGTCCGACGATCGATATATTATTTCGCTTGCGGACTACCTCCTCCGATGAATATCAATCGGGTCAGCCCGAATGCATTTATATTTTTCATTCGACTACCCTCCGAACCATTTTCTAGATCTATCTCACGCACTAACTCCTAAAGCTCCCAGATGTTCCAAAGGCATGGAAATGCGTATGCCAATTCCAATACGCCTAATTCACATGTAAATATATAAACATGCATATATTTACAAAATATTCAATTCACACTAATCATAAAGCAGGAACGAACATTTCACATCAAAATTAGTTCCTTTGGGCTAATGATCATACACGAGTAATTTAATTTAAATCACTCGGCCAAACACAAATTTTCGCAAAAATATATTTTTTAACTGACGTTTCTGAACAAGAAAACCCTAGGCTATCGTTCTATCAAGACACAATTTATCTGGGCTCACTTTAGAACTCATTTTCTGGCCAGCCCGCCTCATACACACCGGGGGGGAAGGCCACATTTTCACACAAATGCACAACTAGGAACCCATCACTGTGGACGTCACGATCAACCAGCCATGGTTTCAAAATCCAACATCCTTGCTCCAAGCTTTGGAACCGATCAAATCCAGTCATTCAAGGCCTCAAGCAAATCGAAGCATCAGAAACACCTCTAAATAAAGCCAGAAACCCAGAGGAGAAACCCTACCCCGCTGAGCCTTGATAAACTCCCTAACTGCACCCACGCAAGCCCCTTCGTTGCAGCAGCTTCTCCTTCTATCCCGAAGACCATCATTTGACACCAGATTTGTAGAGAAGCTTTCCAAGGAAAATCTCTCAAAATGGCTATCGTAAGAAAAAAATATCCATCTCAATGTTTCAGCTTTGGTTTATGGTAAATAAGAATACGCATATACACTATTTTGTCACCATGACTTAAAATCAAATCCACAACGACCATTACGTTCCTTACTGTGACCGATATTCTGACTACCGACCGCCCATTTTCATCATTTCTACTCATACCAATTTACGGCATTATGAGTACGCAGCATATATGTGACTTTCGTCGCGATCGAAAATCGCTTACAGACCGAACTCGCGACGCCGGAACGCCAGAATTCGACAATTCTGGACCACGAAATTTACGTGCTAAATTTAGATTTCGAGATTAATTCCAACGATGAAATCCGTTTCATCATCCGAGATCTAGGAAATAAATTACAGATTTTTAACCGAAATTACAATTTCGTAACCAAAATTACGATTTTGCCCTTTTCCTTAAATTGAATTTCTAGTCTTACAAACTAAGGTACAAGACTTCCTGGCCGACCGGCTAAGGCGCCTTATGATTCGAGTTCCCACCTATAACAGAGTGGGGATCACTTGTCGGGATATGAGACTTATCAGAGCATCCTCTCAAACATCATTTCTCAGGAATAAATTCCTCGAATCCAAGATTGTGTGGAGTGCATTCATTACATGTGCATATTGTAGAGTACATCTTTATGTTCATCAGAACTTGAGTTGTATTTGAAATATCTCGAGAGTTTGAGAGAAAGTGTCTCATTGTGCTTAAGTGAGAAAACTTTAAGTGTGTATAGCTTGAAGGAATTGTGAAGAGCCCATTGGAGCCAAAATCCAAGTGTAATCAAGTTCGGGATTGGAGCTTGGAACTCGAAAGTGTATAATGAAGAGGCCCATCGGGTTTCAATCCAAGTGTAAAGAAGCTCTGGGTCGAGCTAACACTAGCGGAACCCCACCCGCTGAAAGTCGAGTATAAGTGACGAGGCAAGGAAGTGTCGAACCACTATAAATCCAGGTTTTGTTTTCTCTATCATTATCTCTTTAATTTATTGTTATTGCATTAAATTAAAGTTTTTGAGAAAACCACCCACCCCCCTCTCTCAGTTAGGCTGTTGTCATATTAAACTTTCGTAAATGAAAATATAAATATGTGAATTTCACCATGGTTGTTTGCTACACTAACCAAGGAGCCAGCTTTTCCTCCGCCACACACCGCGCCTAAGACGTCTCTCCATGCGCTCCTCCGCTTCCTCCAAAATAAGAACAATGTCCCGCCAGGCTGTCCCACCGTCCCCATCCTCGGAAATATCCTCTGAATTCTAAAATCTCATAGAAACATCTCGAACATCGAGACCCTCTTTTAAGAATCACTCAAAGACTCGCTTTTAAAGGAAATTTATTAAGAATAACAATTAATGTAATTAATTAAATACATAAATCATCCCATTTAAGGCTATTTAATAGATATTAAATGGAAAAATATCAAATTAAATTTAAAAAAAATGTATATATAAATATGTGAAATTCATCATGGTTGTTTGCTACAATAACCATGGAGCTGCTTTCTTCCGCCAATCTCGTCAACGCGTGTCTCACGCTACCCTCCTCCTCCTCCAAAACTAGAACAACCTCCCATAGGGCCCTCCCACCGTCCCCATCCTCAGAAACATCCTCCTCCGTCAAAAATCTTCTTGTGAAACTTCTTCGAACGCCTATACCCTCTGCTTAAGGTCAACAAGAAATCACTCAAAGACTCTTTTTTAAAGGACATTTATTAAGAATAAAATTTAATGTAATTAATTAAATACATCATTCATCCCATGTAATCCCATTTAATATATATTAAATGGGAAAAGTTAAAATTAATTTTAAAAAGAAACAACAAATATAAATATGTGAAATTCACCACGATTGTTTGCTGCAATAACCATGGAGCTTTGGCTTTTCCTTCTCGCCACTGTCTGCGTCGACGCATCTCTCCACGCGCTTCTCCGCCTCCTCCAAACTAAGAAAAACCTCCCGTCGGGGCCTCCCAATGTCCCCATTCTCGAAAAAATCCTCACTTAAAAAATCTTCTAGAAACTTCTCGAACATCGAGACCCTCTTTTAAGGTTGATGAAGAAATTACCTTAAGACTCTCTTTCAAAGAACATTTATTCAGAATAATAATTAATGTAATTAATTAAATACATAACTCATCCCATTAATCCCATTTAATAGATATTCAATGGGAAAAACTCAAATTAAATTTAGAAAGAAACAACAAATATAAATATGTGAAATTCATCATGGCTGTTTGCTGCACTAACCATAGAGCTTTGGATTTTCTTTCTCGCCACTGCTTTCGTCAACGTGTCCATCCACGTGCTCTTCCGTCTCCTTAAAAGTAGAGCCCAAAAGCCACTTGTCACCCCACCCCTACTAACTTGACGTGTGTGCAGTACCTGAAACGTGATTCTTGGCTTATTAGAATCACTTGTGAAGCGAAGCGTATTAACTTATGAAAACCGTATAAAAATTTTCTTTTTCCTAATCTTGTGATTTTATAAAATTTCGCTTGACTATACTTGATGCATCTGAGGACATATCCCAAAACCTATATATACAATTTACACTTCCCTTTTAGAAACATGGCAACCATAACCTTCTTGAAAAGAGCCTGAGTTCATCACGTTTTATGAGAAACCAAAATTTTGTACATGCATATGTTCCACAATACAATTTCAAAGTATTTCCTTACAAAAACTTGATAATACAACACTTAAGCTATATGTCCCGGCTTAAGAAACGTGCTGTACCTAAAAATAGTTTTAAAGCAAGGGAAAATAATAGGCTAACTTGAGCTTAGTGAGTGTATGCTTTATAAAATGCTTGCTTTTTCTGAGAATATCTTAAAATTGTAAAACTATATTTTACAAAACATTTTCCAGAAACCTTCCTTGCTTTGTTATAAAAGTTTATAAAACTTTTCATAACTTCTTGCTTGCTTTGCTTTAAAAGTTCTAAAACTTTTCAGAAACTGCTTGCTTGCTTTGCTTTAAAAAAAAACTTGCTTGCTTTGCTTTAGAAGTTTCATAAAAACTTTTCATAATATGCTTGCTTGCTTTACTTTCAAAGTTTCTAAAAACTTTTCATAAACTGCTTTCTTGCTTGCTTTAAAAGTTTATAAAACCTTTCATAGCATGGAGCACAGGCCGGTAGCTTGCTTTAAAAGTTTATGAACTTTCCATGAACACGGGAGCACAGGCCATTTGTCTTAGGTGTTGCTTGTTTACAGTGGTTGATTTCAGCGTATGAAAAATGCTTATAAATCAATATCAACCCTTTGGAGGCCTTTCTTGCTTGTTGTACCATAGTAAACCTTTGGAGCCTAGGCTTCAAGCGGATGCGGGTGGGGACACAGGTCACATCGCCTAGGTGGAAGGGCCTTGGCCCACATCACCTTTAGGTAAATATGGTGGACAGACCTTGGTCTACGTCACCATATAATAGCTAGCGCGCTAACCCTATATACTCCAGTACGTGCCACGGTCTCCTTTAAATGTCATGATGCATGAACTAAGTTTGCCGACCAGGCAAATATAAAATGCATGAAATGATGTCATAACACCACCGTGCACATACGGAATACCTCTTACTGGTATGCTTGCTTAAAACTAGGGATTTTCGTTAGGCCTATTTTATAAAATATACTTTGCTTGCTTGCTTACTTGCTTGAAACATGGTTTAACAATTCAAAACCATTGTTTGCTTGAAATATGGTTTGATAATTCAAAACCATTTCTTGCTTACTAAAACTCATTTCTTGCTTACTAAAACTCATTGCTTACTTGCTTTAAAATATGGTTTATAATCAAAACCATTAAATACCAACGTAAAACAGTTTATAATAATACACTAGTATTTGAAAAATAGGTTTAGAACACTCACCTTCCTTTTACAATAATTGTTGCTGGCTACAATTCTCACATGTATTATTCACACTGCATATTGATGTATTAGACCACGCTCGTCAGCCTGACCAAGAATTTGCACACTTGGTGCTACAATTATATTTTTCAGAAAATATGTGGGCCCAATCACTATTCACAGGCATAGCATTTCTAGATTCTAGACTCAAAGGGACTTTCATAGAGTCTAAAAACACTTTCAAAACATTTTTTTGAAATTTATGTCGGATTATGCGAATAAATCCACAGAAATTTGACCGAACCCTATCAAGCAGGTCTAAATTGCTTGGGAGCATACGAAAAAGAGTCCCAAACTCTAAATTCCTAAACTCATTCAAGAATTTTAGGTGAAATTCTGGCCTCTCACGGGCTCTAAGAAAATTTCAAGTCATTACATAGCAAGCTAGAAATAACACACAAGTAGGAAAATTTCCTACCTCTTGAGTTTGAAGAAGCGTTAAGATATAGAATTTTCTACAGCGTGGCTCGTCAGCGTAGTCAACTTTACTTATACTGCTCCAGCAAAAATCTACAGGTCAATTTAGTAATCGAAGAAAGCGAAGAGAATAAAAAATAAAAAATCTCGTCCACTCTCTACTCCCACGCCCCTCTGTCATTTCGATACGCTAGTTTCCTTTTGTATTTTATCCTTTTTTTAATTATTATTATTATTATTATTATTATTATTATTATTATTATTATTATTTTGAAATTCCATAATTTGTACTTTCACCCCTCCACTTTCCTTAATTGCAAAAGTGTCACAATGCTTTGAAAACTTTATAATTTCATCCTTAAAAACAACTTTCAAAAATACTATTATGGCACTCAAATAATTAAGGAAGCCCTTGGTGCACATATGCGACCCTACGGTTACATGCTCATTGCAGCTCTTAGGACGGGCGTTACACCCACTTGCCTAAGCCACCAATAGCCTCTTGCCTTGTCGACCAGTGCATCTGCCTTCACAGTAGCACGATTCAGTGCTGAAACAACAGGTCATCCCATACCTGCTGCCCGATACCAAACCTTAAGAAGTTAGTGGCCTATGTTCAAACTTGTGCCACTACATCAAAGACTTTGGCAGCTGCTCATACTGCATGGCACAGCGGATGGTTCGGGTGCTGGTTCAAATGTGGAGCACCTGGACCTCAGCATTTCTACAAGGTCCACCAGTTTCAGCAACCTCCTAAGGCTTGAGAAACTAGTTTTTAGGGGACTCAGTCTCCCCCACTTTTTGTTTTCATTTTTCTTATTTTATTTTAGTTTATTTCAATTTATTTAATTTTTCTCTTTAGGTTTTCTCTAATTTTTAGCTAATCTTTGTTTCTGGCTTATTTTTTATTTTTCTGCATTTTTTTTTAATTTTTTGTGTTTATTTTTGCAGGTTTTTGCTTAATTTCGACAGTAGAGCAGCAAAATCCAGAAATTTCGAAGCCTACCAAAATTCGCAGCCTGTGAAAATTCTTGTTTTCCAAAATTACACCCACTTTTTTTTGTGTCTTGCCTAGCCTGCAGTTTGAAAAATTGAAACTTTGTCCAATTCCGTTGATGTTAGATTGATTCCATGCCTAGTTAAGTGGATGATTAGTTGAATTCTTGTTGCTTTCGACCTTTTTCTTCCACCTATAGCTAGCCACACACTGTGCACATTAGGTTTCAACAATAGGCTGAAGAGCGCCTAACCTCTAAACTTTACCAAAACCTACCTAGTTTCGTTGACTACCTCACAATAGGTTAAGGACCCCCGTGAAAGAAGGCCCGATGTGTCTTGAAATAAAGAAGTGAAAAGAAAAAGAAAGAAAAAGAAAGAAGAAAATTTGTGCTTTGCCTTGAAACAGAGCACGGTCAAAGGGGTATATGTGAAAGTCTTTAAAACTTAGATGCCTAAGCCAGTTGGAGTCAACGATTTTATGCTCGTATATGGGTGGATGGGTAAGGTTTAGCGAGTTGTAGGTCTTCGGAGTCTCGAAATCATTCGAGTGCGAGGGTGAAACATGAAGAGTTTGTGGTCCAGAAGAATCCTTATGACGAGCCCTAAGCCTTAATTGGTTGAGTCATTGGTAGATCCCCTTTACATGGACTTTGGTGAGGTCGATTCATCGACATTGCACCCTACTGACACAAAGAGTTGTGGAATAAGAGTGGGTTGATCTATTTAAGTTTGTTAGTGTCCTAGGTGGAAAGCGAGTGGCTTGGTGGGAGTCTGGGTTGGCGGAGTTTATTATCGGTGATCAAGCGAACACTTAGGTTTTGGTGGAAGTCTCGGTTGATTCACGGGGAGGCTCTTTTGATACTCAGTGCGTATGGCATTCATTCTCGATATAGTTATTAGGCAAGGGTTTGATAATTCTCATTGAGGTTAGGCATTACTCATCCATACTTTTTAAATACCATTTTGAGAACATAATATTTATTATTTTTGTTTGCTCTTTCTTTATTTCTTTCATTGCTAAGGGACTAGCTTGATGTCGGTTAAGGGAAAGTGATTTGTGCCCAAAATGCTATTTTAATTTTGTTATTGTAGTTTGAGCACTTTTGTATACTAATCAGAAATAACCCCATTTACTCTGTTGAGCCGTATTCTATTGATCGCATTTTGTGGCTAATTTTGTAGTTATTGCAAGCTTTTAATGCCAAATTTATTGAATCGACTCAAACACGAAGAATCCAAGCCGAACTCGGAGTTGTAGGTGAAGTCGGAAAGAGAGTGGGTGAAAACAAAGAAAACAAAACACTCTGGGAATTTTGCGGGAGTTGCGAAATTTCCCGACACCATGAAATTCCCTTGACCTATGAATTCGCTATCTATCTTGTTGACCCCGTTTTTTACCACCTTTTTGTACCTTTTTCCTAAATTACCCTCTATGTTTGTTTGGTAGTTTATACATTTTTGTAATTTCCCTTTACTCTAAGCAGTATATAAGCCTCGTCAGGCTGTAGGATCATCAACTGGAATGCAATAGATTTTATTGCCAGCTTTAAATCTCTCACACATTTTCTCTTCCCTCATTTTCCCTCATTTTCCCTCATTTTCTCTCACTTTCTCACTTGCCAAACACCCCCTGAGGATGACAACTCAAAGGATGGTTGGCTAAGCTCCTCCTATCCTTGAAGAATAGGGTTATTGGGTAGGGTTTTGAGGTAAACTACTAGTCCTCTTGTTTTTAACACAAGCAGTTGTTGTCATTTATGCCTCTATCTCTCACTTTAGGTTTAAATCCTTTTGAAGTGTCCCGATTGACCAGTACTTGACAATCTTTTAAGGTTCAGTGGATGCTTATTACTAGATCCACTGATGCTCGTTTAGTTTCTATTTATTTGTCACTGTAGGGTAGATCAAAGGATCAGTTTTACTGTCTTGAAACATTAATTACCAATAAATGCTATTTCTCAAGAGGAAAACTATTAGGGTTCGGTTTTATAGCTAAATGAAGATCCGGTTCGGAAATGACTATAGGTCATTCTCACCAACACGAGGAAATGGACCCGAGGACCTCTCAGTTGCCCTAGAACTCCAAACCCCGAGTGGCGAGGTCGAGGTTCTTTTACATTTTACTACATTTTATTGGCAGTCTTCAAATCACCAACCCCACTATTTTTATGAAAAGCCTAAAATCCAAAGTGAAATCACCATTGACTCAAGCTGACCCAGTTACTACGAAGAAAACCTATCCTTTTGTGTTCGACCACAGAGACCTTTATCTTTGTAGTGGCTATGCTACGACAGTAAGAGGTTTAGGTTTATAAATATTATTGATTCTAAGCACCAAATCTCTACCCTAATGCATACTACGATTTCAACGAATCTAATGAATTTCGCAGGTTGCGAAATTCTACAGGTTGCGAAATTTTCGCAACCTTGCAAAATTCCTGTAGTGTTTTGTTTTCTTTTATTTTCTACTCCAATTTCCTTATGACTTCTGACCTGCAACTCCGAGTTCGGCTTGGATTCTTTGTGTTTGAGTCGATTCAACAAATTTGGCATTAAAAGCTTGCAAAAACTACAAAATTAGCCCTAAAAATACGTCATTAGAATAGCCCAGAGACCTTAATGTACCGTCGGGTTATTTCGGTGGATTAGTACACAAAAAGTGCTCAAAACCTACAATAAATAGGGCTCAAAATAGCACTTTTTAGGCACTAATCAATACCTCAACAAAAGCTTTCCCCACTTGCCTAACAACTCCTTTCTTAGGCATCACATTCAAGAAGACATGATCACCCACCTCAAACTCTAGAGGTCGTGGCGTCTTCGACATAGCTCTTCCTGCGGCTTTGAAATTTGTGAGGAAAGGCAGCTTCCCATATCAAACCCGCCTTCTCAGAGGTGTCTCTAACCAAATTCGGACCCGTGGTATGTCTCTTTCCCATCTCCGTCCAACAAACCAAAGATTGACACTGCCTCCCATATAATGCCTTATAAGGTGTCATCTGTATGCTCGCCTGATAACTATTGTTTGTAGTGATTATAGGGTAAATGCCTTCTAAGCTACCTTGAGATCTAGGAAGCATGCCCGTAGCATGTCCTCTAAAGTCTGGATGGTCCTTTTTGATTGACCGTCCGTCTAAGGATGAAAAGTTGTGCTCGTCATCAATTGTGTCCCCATGACTCATTGGAAACTCTTCCAGAAATGAGTTGTAAAACTAGATCCCGATCCGATACTATGGATACTAGCACTCCATGTAACCAGACTATCTCCCGTATATACAACCTGCAGAATTCCTCTAGAGTAAGAAGAATTAAATCCATACGGTAAAAAGTGTATGGAAGCTTAGTGAGCCCCGGTCTCCTATCACCCTGCGTCATGCCACATGATCATCATGAGATAGTGAGTGCAAGTCCATCGTGATTGTATTTCCCCACTTCCACTGGCTGCCTCCAAGAGAATTTGGGTAATCCTCTTACGACCTCGGTGCTCCAACCTTTTTGTTGACACGTGAGACATTGTCGAGCAGGAAATCTCAACGTGTTTCTTCATCCATCTATTAATGTTGGCGAGATCAGTTTGGCATGTTTGGATGTGAATTCAGACATCAACTGCAGGGATCTCTATCTCTATATATGCCAATTGCGCCTAAACATACCCTAATAGTTTCAGAACATATTTAGGATATAAAATAAAGTAAATGAAAATTTTCCGGAATTTAAATCATAAGAACGAAAAAAATATACAACCCTTAAATTTTATAGGAAGCCAAATAAATTTAGTAAAAATGTCAAAAAGGGACCCAAGTGTCCTAAATGAGGAGTGTAGAGTTAAAAATATGAATGAAATGAAAATGAAATTGAAATGAAGTGTTAAACTGAGAAAAATGAGAAATGAGGATTTGTGTGTGCTTGAAAACAGGCCTTATGAGACATGGGGATTTAAGACCACATTTTTGTCTTTGAGACAAAACTCTCATTTGGGAATTTTGTGTGGGAGAGCTAGGGCATCATCCGGTTGAGTGTTGAGGGAGAAAAATTGGTGATTTCTCCATGTGAACAAAGTTTGGTGGTCGAACAAGAAGGAACCTTAGTATTAGAATCAAAGATTTGAAGATGAAGACAAACCCTTTTACCCTTCTTTTCTTGTGTTTGGGTTTATAGAAAAACCCTAGCTTTGTGTAAAAGTGTTCATGGATGGTTTTAGTTCAGTTTGAGGTTGTTTTGTATTGTTGGTTGGGATTGGTTTAGATTGGTTTAGAGGAGTGTTTGTAAAAAAGGAAAATGTTGGGTTTTAAAAGGAAATGATGTCAAAATTTTGTCAAAACCCCTGTTCTTTTATTGGCTATAGATTAAGTTATAATCATAAAAATGAAGTGATTTCAATTGGTAAAGAACCATAAGAGATATGGCTACAAATATATAGAAGGGACCAGGAGAAAATTGTAGCTCTAAGGCTCCCGAATATGAGCTTAAAGGTGAGTTCGGGTAGCTCACGAGTATGCTCTGTTTTGGGTGTTGTTATGGTGTTTTAGCCATAAGTTAAGTTATACTTATCCAAATTGAGTGATTCAAAATTCTGGGTAAAATATAATTCTAGGGGAATAATTTACTGCAATGAAGTGTAAGCAAATTGTTACCCCAAAGTGACCAAAAATATGTTAAAGTGGAGCTATGTGTAGGAATAGTCTGATTCTGCCTTGCAAATTAGAGATGTATGGATGTAAAATGTAATACCTTGAGTTTTGGTGATCTAAATTGGATGATTCCAATTTGAGAAGAAACCTTAGAGCCATATCGTCAAATGAGTAGAAGGGACCATTACCAATTTATGGAGTTAAGACCCCTTAAATTGAGAAAAGCGATGGAAGTAGCAAATTGAAATTTGGGCATACGACTAGTTTGGCAGTAAAATGTCGTAACTTGTGTTTGGGTGATCCAAATGAGATAGTTCAAATACCTACTAAAATAGACTCATAGAAGTATAATTTTCTTGAAGGAAGTATAGACAAATATGGCTCATGTGTCCCCAGAAAAATTTTCAAGTGGAGGGTATTAAGGTAGACATCAACCCTAACCAAAACTCCTAGAATAGCAGACCTGTATGTGATTGTCATTGTATTTGAATAGGGGATGACGAGGAGGCTTCGCATTGAAGTCGAGATTTCGAGAGATTGGAATCAGCGGCGATTTTTGGATTTTGTTCTCGAAACCCTCTCTCACATTTCTAAAATATTTGAATAATTCACGAAATGATTTAATTTTGGGTATGATTGACAAGAAAGTGCATATTGATTTGTGTTTGAAATTATTTGTTTTATGTGATTTGAGACAACGTGAAAGCAATTTGCATAGAAAATTGCATGAATGTGAAAATGTTCTATTTGTATACAAATGTATATATATACTATTGTAAATTGTATTGAATAATTTTAATGCCCTTAAAACCGTTAGAATTTGAGTTAAGGATAAATTGGTATACCAATAAGAGTCGAGCAAACGTACTATTATGGCATCTGCGTCAGCCCGGCGGGACGGTATCGGTAGTGTACATGCTTAGAGTACATATTTTATAAAGCAGTGTTTGCAGCGGCACGCGTTGGCGGGCCGTCTTAGGTGATTCGTTATCCTGTCCGAAAGCATAGGTTAAATTTGATAAGGGCTAAAATGCAAAATGATAATAAGAATGAAAAAGTGCATGATTTATGATTTGAATGATTTGTTGCATATGAAAATGCATAGTTTGAGATGACCAATGAATTGTAATTGATTAAATGGAAAATATCTTTATGTATGTATTGTACTGCATTGGTCATTTAAGAAAGTATGAAAGCATTGTCTTATGAAATTGCATGATTTGATTTAAACTGAAATAAAGAGAGAATTGTATAGATCTACTAAGCATGAAAATGCTTAGCGTGTTGTTTTTATCAACACGTAGGTACCAAGTAAAGTAAGCGGGGCCAAGAAGATGGCCAGGAGCGCAGTCGCGTCAAATAATGCAGAATATAAGTAAATGCTCCGTCCCATGCATATCATTCCATTCATGATATTTTGTAACTATTTTGCATTAAATTCAATGATGTAAAAGTCTTCTTGAGAAGAATATATTTTTTACTCCTTTTGTTTTGGATATTTATGGAATGTGTTTTAAAGAGAGGTGAACTCTAAGAATATAATTTTGTAAATGTATTTGAAAAGGCATGGAATGTGATTAGGTATTGATATCATACACCCATAAATAATTATGTTTTAAATGAATATTAATTATTCATATTAGAAATGGGTATATGAAATGTGTTTAAATAGACAGGCCTTTAAAGGTGAGTAGCTACACGGTGTGGAACCACGACTCTTCCCCTATACCAAAGACTACCATCCGTGTAAATTGCCCAGCCTTCGTCACCTATACCCCTCTGTACCCGATCCATAATAGACAATATCTTTGTGTCTTGTCCTTGGGACTCAATCACTCTGCTCGGTAAGGAAGGCGTAGCCACTAAACTCCCCAAGGTACATAAGCTTGATCACTATACTATAGTCCTAACTACCCCTACAATCTCAATAATCTGCCACTCCCGGGAAGCTATACTAGCCAACACTCCCCGTGACTTCCGGTTGAGTGCATCAGCCACCACATTTACCTTATCGGGGTGGTAATGCAAAGTGAAATCATAATCCTCCAGATACTCCATCCACCTATATTGCCTCATGTTAACTATGTAAAAACGTACTTTAGACTCTTGTGGTCCGAAAACGCCACGAACTGTTCACCGTATAAATAGTAGCGCTAAATCTTCAAAGCAAAGACAATGGTCGCCAACTCCATATCATGCGTGGGGTAACTCTGCTCGTGGTTCTTTAACTATCGAGAACCGTAAGTCACTACCCTCCCAGACTACATCAAGACACATCCTAGTCCATCCTTGAAGGCATCACAATACACCATGTACCTCTGTCCCCTCTCTGGAACTATCAAAATAGGAGCTGAAGTAAGGTTCCTTTTCAATTCTTGGAATGTCTTCTCACACAGGTCATTCCACTCAAACTTGACCTCCTTCCGGGGTAAATCGTGTCATAGGGACAGCTAACGGGGAGAAGTCCCCAATGAACCTCCTATAGTACCTTGCCAATCCTAAGAAACTGTGTATCTCGAAGATTGACTTCGGTCTCTCCCAACTCATAACTGTCTCAACCTTCTCCGAGTCCACAGATACACCCAAAGCCGATACCACTTGCCCCAAGAATCTCACCTCAGTAAGCTAAAATTCGCACTTACTGAACTTGGCATACAACTGATGTTCTCTCAAGGTCTGGAGAACAATCCTCAAGTGACCCTCATGATCCTCCTTAAACTTGGAAGAGACCAAGATGTCATCCACGAAAACCACACGAACTGATCTAGGTAGGGCTGGAACACCTATGCACAAGATCCATAGATGATCTTGGAGCGTTACCGTCGTCCAGTGCATCATTAGCGAACTCGAAATGCCCATATCAAGTTCTAAGCGAGTCTTAAGTATTTTTCTCTAACTCCTCAAGCGATGGTAGCGGTGTGTGCGGATCTATTTTTTGGAATAAACCCACGCCCTCTTAGCTGATCAAACAAATCATCAATCCTCGGCAAAGGGTACCTATTCTTGATAGTAACCCTATTCAATTGTCGGAAATCTATACACAATCGAAAAGTCTTGCCCCTCTTCTTGGCAAACAGTACCGGAGGGCCTCAAGGTGAAGTGCTTGGTCTAATAAAACCTATGTCCAACAATTCCTGTAATTGGACCTTGAGTTATTGCAACTCAGCAGCCATTCTATGCGAAGTCATAGAAATAGGTGATGTACCAGGGTGCAACTCAATAATGAAGTCTACATCCCTATGCGGTAGTAATCCCGGTAGCTCATCTAGAAAAACGTCCTCGTACTCACCAACCACCTGAGGTATACCCAAATCCTGTCTCACCTCATCCTCTAAGGTAAGGCTTGCCGGCCCGACCATCGGCTTCTGAGTCCCATCTAGAGTCGTAGGTCGAGTCAAACTTCATGCTTATCCTGAAACATAACCTGAAATGCATCAAGTGTGTAAGCGATAGCCATCTACGATCACAATCAATGAAGACTCGATGTGTCGTCAGCCAGTCCATCTTAAGGATGACATCAAACTCTGACATGTCCATGACCCTAAGGTCCACAGTGAGTAGAATCCTTGAGATCTCTAGCTCACAATCTCGACATATCTGATAAATGCTCACCCTAGTTCCTATAGGAGAACTCACATGTAACGGCCCTTCCAAGGTTTCAACCACCAAGCCCAAATCTTTCACACATGATGCAGCAATGAATAAATGAGATGCACCAAAATCAAACAATACTCTTGCCTATAGGCAAGAAAGTATAAATGTACCCTGCATCACTGACTAATCTGCAAGCTCAGTCTGAGGTGCAATGGCGTAGACACGCCCTTGGGTCCTTGAGGTCCTAGCCTGTGAGCCCTGTCCTCAACCTCGACCCATGCCCCGACCCATCTAACCTGTTTGCGAAGTAGTAGGTGCTTGTGCAGCACTTTGGGGCCAAATCTTAGGTTCCCTCGTCCCATAGTGGGGTGGGGAGGAACAAGCGTAATGCGCCAGTCCCCCTGTGGCTGGGACTATGGTGTCCCATAACTCTGGGATCCTTGCCTCTGAAGGCAATCTCATCTCAAGTGTCCAAGATGGTGGCGCTAGAAACATGCTCTCTACCTTAGCTAGCTAGGAGCCCTAAAGTGTCTCCCATATTGGGATGACTGATTCTGGCCTTGGCCTTGATAAGCGTGGTCCTGTCCCTGAAGCCCTCGCGGAGTAGAAGTCCTCAGCTTCTTTCCCGATCTAGAAGAAGAGAGTTGACTTGTAACGCCCCAAAAATACCCTAGAATTTTTATAATAATTTTATTATATATTCCGAGTATGAATTGAGCCAAACTTGGGTTTTTTAGAAAAATTGATAAATTGATAAATTGTGAAATGTAAATTGAGTGTGAGCATATGATTTAATATTATATACTAAAAATGAAATTGAGTGAACACAGGGAAATAAACCCAAGTGAAAAAGGGCAAATGTGGAAAAATTGTAAAATGAGGACCTAAGGGTCAGTTGTTATAAAGAATAAATGTCTAAGTGAATTTATGATAAATGAATGGCCAAAGTGTATAATAGGAGACTAAAATGGAAAATTGGATTTATTGGGTGGCCAAACAAGGCCTTATGAGGAATAAGTGACTTAAGTCAAAAAAGGGGAAAATGAAAAATGAGAAATGGGTGTGTAGGCGAGCAGGCCTTACACAAAAGGGATTTAAAAGACCAAGCTTGGTCTTAGATGCTCCATATTGAGCAAAACTCGTTTTTGAGAGAAGGAGAGGAAAATGGGGAGAAAAGCTAGGGTTGCAAGAGAAGTGGTTTTGGTTGGGTTTTGCTTCATTTCTTGCCTTTAAGAGATCAAGCAACTTCTGAGGAGATTTGAAGAGATAAAGGTAGAAAAATCAAAACCACAGCTTCATTATTTTTTATTTGGATTTTGGTGAAAAGTCCTAACTTGAGGAAAAGAGATTTTTATTTATTCTAAACCACATTTGGAGTTGTTTTGGGTGGATTCCATGGTGGATTTTTGATATGGGATGAATTGGAGAAGGATTGTGGAAGAAAAATGTGTGAAAATGCCAAAATCCAGCATTTCAGGGCAAAAACCCGTAGGTGGTACTGGTACCAAGAAAATGCCAAAATCCAACATTTCAAGGCAAAAACCCGTAGGTGGTACCGGTACCAAAGAGTGGTACCGATACCATGATGCAGTGGGCAAGTGGTACCGGTACCACTGTGATACCTGCGCGTGAGAGCTGATAGGTACCCGATCAAAGTAGTGCAGGGTACCCTTTGCTACATGACCTGTTTTGTGCATGTTTTTGCAGCATTTAAAGTCGTGTTCGTATACCGATGGTTAGGGACCTAGAAATGATTAATGGGGGTTCGAATAAGGAAAAACTAAGTGAAAAATATGCGGAGTACCTCGCTCGTGAAGCGATTTAAATCGTTGAAGCGGACTTAGTGTCTTAACTTGAAACCTCTAGCAAGATAAATTGTCATTCACTAAAAATATGATAATTGTTTATCCACTAGAGTGGCGTGATTGTTATTGACTAGGGACGGGTGATGATCGCTAACTGGGGCCAAGAGATAGAAGAGAAAAACTAGTCAAACGACTTAGGTTTGTTCTCTGTCTCTATTCTTATTTCAAGTATTTTGGTAGTTTACAGTAAATATAGAAATGAGTACATGAATGAGTATATGAAATGAGTACGTGAATAAGTATGAAATGGTACCAG
Organism: Tetrastigma voinierianum; assembly: GCA_016808115.1. NCBI lineage: Eukaryota > Viridiplantae > Streptophyta > Magnoliopsida > Vitales > Vitaceae > Tetrastigma > Tetrastigma voinierianum. The sequence goes on along the minus strand of JAEQBH010001404.1, from coordinate 222,727 downwards.
ATTGAGTATATCTTTGAAAGATAATCACGAAAATGAATATGGAATTGAAATGTGATATTGAAGAAAATCGAATGAATGTGAATGATAAGTCGGGTGTAAACAAATTCGGTCAATTCTAACATCTTGAATTGAATCGATATCTTAGAATGGCAGAAACGGCGGGATGCACCAATCGACATCCGTCACGAAGGCACCCCGAAATTGTCCAATGTCCCACTTGGCGGGATGCACCAATCGGCATCCGTCATGATGGCGTATGGCATTTAAGTGATACCACATGTCAGGGTGCACCAAACGGCATCCGTCATGATGGGAGACCGAATTGTTAAATGTGTGAGCACATTGCAGATATAATAAGGGCGGATTCATCAAAGCGGAATCCATCACGAGTAATGATTTGAATAGTCAAAGTGAATTAACCAACATTGACGAGTGTAAATGGGAATTTATGTATACGCTTAAATCTCATAAATTGAATTGTGAATTAAGTTGATGCATTGAAATTGCATGTTGTGATATGATAAATGATTTGTAAAATGAAAGCATGCGAAAATGAATAGCATGAGTATATGTTGATATAATAGGCATGGTTGATGTTAAATGCATGTCAAGTTAAATTGAATATTGAAATAGAGCGTATAGAACCACTAACAAGAAAATGCTTAAGCGTATAGTTTATCTATGCGCGGTGTCGGAAGTAAGCAAAGCGAGGCCAAGATCAAGAAGCACAAAGTCATAAAAAGAGAAATACGGCGTATAAGTATATACCGAGTCATTTGCATATCATTTCTTTTGAGCAAAGTGGTATTTTGTAAACAAAAGGGTTAAACTCGAACATGATTTTTGTATATCGTGCAGGCATGAATGCCTTCTTTGTAAATATATTTTGTTAGAAAATTATGGGCCCTCTGCGAATTGCATTGAATTTGTAAATGATTATGGGCTTACAACTAAAACCGCTTCATAGCGAAATGACAAAATAAAATGTTTTGATAAGATAAATGACGTCAGATCGCCGGGCTTGGTTCGGATCACGCCATTGAGTCGAGTGCGAGGATTCGGTCATGACATTTTGAAAAGAAGTTTAATAACACGGAAAATAAAAAGAAATAAACCGAGCTTCCCCGGGTTTCGGTTTAGACTCGTCGATTGGGTCGGACTGGGCTCGAGGGTCGCTTCATGACTCTCCTTCCTCTTATCACTAGCATCCGCATCCTAGATGCTCTGTGCGTCATCCACCTCCCTCTCAATGGACATAGCGGCTTGACTATAAAGTCCATATCTTGTAGAAGGAGTCCCATAATTTTACCCCGGATGGACAATTTCAGATCATCCTCGAACTTTCTTACTTTGGTCATATATGTGGCCACATAATCATTAGCGAAACAAGCTAATTCAATGAGCTTAGCCACATATTCGAACCTTGTCGTTCCTTGTTTGACTCTAGGAACTCCCGATCTTTTTCATGTCGAGTAGATGCCGGGAAATATTTACCCATGAAAAGCTCGCGGAACTCTTCCCATTTCATTGCCTCCAAGTCCCTTGAGGCTTTGACCCAATCCCACCACACTTGGGATTCACCCTCTTGCTGGAATGCAGCTCACTTTATCTTAGTGGCATCAAAGGTGACCTCCATAGCCTCCAATATCTTTCCGACTTGTTGGAACCAATAATCAGCCACCATTGGGTCCCCTCCTCTCTTGAAGGTTGGAGGATGATGCGCCTTAAATATCTGGAGGTTACTTGACCCTCCCTTGCCCACGGTTGCACTAGCCTGTGCAATAGTGGCAGCCACAACACTCACCCGTGAAATAGTAGCAATAGTTGTACCAATAGCCTCCACGAAGGCTTGTTGGTCAAAGGCCAATGGTGGTTGGTTGTTGCCCTATCCACCGCTTCTATGTCCTCTTCCTCGACTTGCCATCTACATATGTCAATTAGAAAATTGAGATTCATTTTCTTGTCTAACTAGTAGTTCATGTGCCAGCTACTAATAGACATCAACAACCCGAACCATTCGTTGGTTCTTTTCCTGAACCCCTAAGGTTATGTTCTCTAACCCTAATGTTCATCTTTTTCCATGTACACTCTACCATGTATATTTTTCCACACAACACATAGTAATTCTATATATATATATATATATATATCACCATGTATATATTTCACACAACACATAGCACACAATGATGTAGTGCAACAAGAAACACACAATGCATGCAATGGTCTAAACCCATTCCATCAAGCCCTAGGTAATCGCTTACCTATACTGTGATACTAAGCTGTGACACTGGTATCAGATACCAAGCACTAGGTAATCATAAACCTAGGCTCTAATACCAAGTTGTGACACCCCAAAGCAGAAATTAGTTGACTGACCATCAACGCGAAAGACTCGTGGATGTCGGGTGACCCAGATACCACACTATGTAATCCCATTTACCGGGATCGAAAACATAATAACCTTCGTAGCCGCCGGGCCCATTTGCCATTTTCATTATCACGAGATTATAATTAAAAACAACCCATAAGGGTTTAATTACAACTCTTTTGCATAATAAAACACATAGCAAAACTAGTTTGTAAATAAAGTTTACAAAAATAGTTTTGTAAAGCCACAATCCAGCTTGTGGCCTCGAGTAAGCACCGTCCACCGATGTACTCCTTGAACCTGAAATGTTTTCCCATAAAGGGTGAGCCATGCCCAGTAGAGTAAACTCTTATAGAGGCGATTCCCCACCAAAGTGTGCATGCAATGGTCATGTTCCACAATTCACATTCACATTCACATTCCTAGTAAAAACATACAATTTCTATCATGGAATCCTACATGCCATGAAATGAGATGAGGCTCAATCATGTACCATGCCCCGAGTCCTTACCAACTACCACCATACCCAAGTCTTTACCGACTCCTACCACATAATGGCGAAGCCAATGTGTGATAAAATCTGTCATTGATGGATTACATCCAATGATCATTTTCAGACAAAATTCATTTGTTTATAAACCAAAAGCTTTTTGGATGTTACACCTCAAATGATCATTTTATATTCAAAACAATATGTCTTTTGTGGGCAACGAATTTTGGTGTAGCATGCCAGGCTTCGCACACCTATACACTTTCATAGGCTTTTATTGTTGGAAATATGTATAGCCACATATACCGAGTCTTTCACCCGAGAGAGTATCTATCCTTGCTTTCTATTACCCGATACATACTTTCATTTTCATGTCTACAACCGTGTGACTCTATTGGACATCGTCCAACGGTACCGAGCCCACCATCACACCAAACGCAATGTTGATCAATACAACGTGCTTCCAGCCATGTCATGCGATGTTCCCATGCCATCTGATACAATGCACCATTGCCATGTTTTATCATCAACTCCATGTATAATGGATGCTACAAGGACAACATAGTGCACCACTCACGGGTGTCATGGACGATCACATCCGCGCATATGACTTCCATAATTCATTTCATTCTAATGTCAATATATCTTGCATGCATACTCATAACATCAACACATGTCGATTTCTATGTTCAAGCGACCAGCCTGCTACAATCAAGTCATGTAATAGCCATTTGCACATACAAATTCATCACATGTCAATACATTAAAACACACATATTGACATCCAAACATGTCACTACTTAGTCAAGCAATGACACTTTCAAACAAGTCATGCAATGGCCCCAAAGCAAGCCATAACAATCACAAACTAGGTCATGAAATCAACCCCAAATAGGCCATGAACACAGGCCTCAACACAGTCACAGGCTCGCCTAAGCGTAGCCTACCTTTGCCTAGGCGAGCAAAGCCTCGCTTAGGTGGACCAAAAACTCCATATTCATGTCCTCGGGTTCGCCTTGGCGGACCCCTTCACTTAGGCGAACACCTCCTTCACCTAGGCGAAGACTTCTTTCTTCTTGGGGAAACCCCTTGTCCTCGCCTAGGTGAAGGACGCTCGATAGGAACTCGAATATCCACAATTTCTAGCCCAAAAATGGAAAGTAAATCAAGGTAGGAAGAATCCCTACCTCTTATAACGTAGAAGAAACCTTAGGAAGCCTTGTGGACACTTCTAGTCGAGCCTTTGATTTCCCAGATATCTTGGATGCGGAAGAATCGTGTTTTTCGAATGATATTCACAGCGTAGCCCTCGTTGATGCGATGAACTTCCGTTCTTGTCTCGACGAACTTTGACCAACGAAATCTCATATATCTTGGAAAGAAGCCCTTGGCTCTCCTACTTCTCTCTTCTCTCATTCTCACTCTCACGCGTACACGACAGCAAAAAATATGATTTTCTACCACTGGTTTCCCACTTTTGTTTAAGTTTTAGAGTATTGGGCCGTAATCTCGTCATGTCGCTTTGCTTGGAGTCCGATTTTGGCCGGCGATTCATTTCAGGCTCGAGTTGAGTTAGTCATATTCAGTGAAGCTTGCTTCGAGTTATTCTAAGCTTAGAGATTTTTCGTATAAATCTCATCCTTGGGAGTCATTGGACATCCGCCACCTCGAAAAATGTGAAAATCCTACTGTTTTGGAATTTAACTCAATTCGTCTACATAACTAGATTTTGCGAGACAAATCCAACGGTGAAGTCCGTTTCGTCATCTGGGATCTAGAAAATTTCAAGAATTTCAACTTGTATTGTAGTGGCAATTTACTGTTTTGACATTTTTTTAGAAAAATTAGATTTTTCTCGAGTTTTATAGACTCTATTTTAAAGGACATTTATTAAGAATAATAATTAATGTAATTAATTAAATACATAACTCATCCCATTTAATAGATATTAAATGAGAAAAGCTCAAATTAAATTTAAAAACAACAAATATAAATATGTAAGCTTGAAATTCACCATGGTTGTTTCTTTTCTTGTGGAGCTTTGGCTTTTTCTTCCTCGCCATCGTGCGCATCAGTAGCGTCTCCTATGCTCATCCGCCTCCTCCAAAACCGGAACAACCTCCCGCCAAGCCCTTCCACCGTCCCAATCCTTAGAAACAACCTATGGCTTCTAAAATCTTCTAGAAACTTCTCGAACGTTGAGACCCCCTTTTAAGGTTGATCAAGAAATCACCCAAGACTCTCTTTTAAAGGACATTTATTAAGAATAACCATTAATGTAATTAATTAAATACATAACTCATCCCATTTAATATTTATTAAATGGGAAAAGCTGAAATTAAATTTTAAAAAACAACAAATATAAATATGTGAAATTCACCATGGTTGTTTGCTACACTAACCATGAAGCTTTAGCTTTTCTTCCTTGCCACCGTCTGCGTCGGCACATCTCTTCATGCGCTCCTCAGCCTCCTTCAAAACCAGAACAACCTCATGCCAGGCCCTCCCATCGTCCCCATCCTCGAAAACATCCTCTGGCTTCTAAAATCTTCTATAAACTTCTCAAACGTCGAGACCCTCTTTTAAGGTTGATCAAGAAATCACCACAAGACTCTCTTTTAAAGGACATTTATTAAAAATAACAATTTATGTAATTAATTAAATATGTAACTCATCCCATTTAATCCCATTTAATAGATATTACCTTTCTATTTGTTGTTTTTGTATTTAACCTCATTAGTCATCGCGCACATTCATCACAATAGGTACCACCCACTTCGGTCGTGTGACACATACAACAATAATCAACAACATTAAATTTCTAAAAGAAACCGACAATAAATATAACTTGAGTGATGTCTTTCACTTCGTGCCAATTTTCTCCTAGATCGGTAACAAAATTGCACTCCATAGCGAACAACTTGTGCAAATTGAAAATAGTTTAAGAGAAAAATAAAAACAAAAAGAAAGAGAAAGAAACAGTAAAAAAAATCTAAAGAAACTACATGAACCTTGAGTGTTTTTTAATCGGTGCACTTTGATTTCCAGGAGAGTGTTTAGGATTGGACTCTTTATTGTTTATCATGTCATCGGCGTTTTCCATAAACAAAAAGGAAAGAAAAAGTAAATAAAAAACAAAGAGAATTATACATGCGGGAGACTCTCCATTCCTTTTCAAATTGGATAATAGCTCCAGATGGCGGTATAATAATTATTACCACCTCTGAAATTACTTGTAGAACTTGTCTTCCATGGCTTCTTGGGCGCCACCACCTGTTCATATGTTTCGGCGTTCGCTGCCTCAACCGATTTGCTATGATGTCCCACAATACTTTATAATAAACAAAGTTCATCTAATTCGAACTAATGTTTTAAAATTTAGACGATAATTGAACCGAAAAGTTAGTGATTCCTGATTCATTGGTCGAACCGTGATCAAACCGGTGATGTAATAAATATGTAATTTATATTTTATTAAAAATATAATTAATAATTAATAAATTTTAAAATATTATTTATTTTATTCTATAAAAAACGTGAATATTTTAATTTGATCAAATATATGTAATATTTAAATGGAAAACATTAAAAGAGTGAAAATAGTATATACTAAAAATTTAATGATATATATATATATATATATATATATATATATATATATATATATATCGTTTAACATATTTATTATAAGATTTGTTTTGTAGCACAAGTTGAGTGATGATTTGGTTATATGCTGCTGTTTGGGAAAACTTCTCCTACATGGTTTGATTCCCTCCATTACATAATTTAATGTTTGTATTTTGCTTACCCACCTAGATGAGTCCACATCGGATCGAAGAAATTAAAGATTTGTGTTAGCATAATGACACGAGGTTATACAGAGTGGCTAGTAGCCCAAAATAAGGCTTTGATTAGCGTTGAAGCCATCTCTTGGTATGACCAATTTTGGTGGAGTCAGGTACATTGAATTGATAGTTCTTTAAAACCGCTTGGTTCACTTTCCCGGTTCGGTGGTTCGACCAGAGTTCGTGTAAAGGCGTTCGATAGGAAAACAGTTCTCGTTGTTGAATCAAACTGAAATGCCGATCAATCGATGACTGAACCGATTCAACTGGTCAGTCCGATCCAGTTTTCAAAACCCCATAATACTTATCTAATCAAACAAAGTAGCAAGTGACAGCATAACGAACTGGCTCATAAAGCACAAGTACCCCAACTTCAACAGCTTTGACTAGGTGACATGCACTTATAAACCAAAGAAAGCCAAATTTTATATGACATTTGGCATTTTGATAATAATAACAACAACCAACTGTCGTGACTCTTATCTCATTGGTCTCATCATTAGTGCACTTTGATTTCAAGCGAATTGTTGGGTTTGACTACGGGTCGTTGGGCAAGAACTAAGTTCATCGCCTGGCGAGACTCACGTGTATTTCAAATAGAATTTCACAGTCGTGAAATGGGAGAAGCATCAGTTTTTACGAAAAATGGCGAATGGTAATTTTGGTCAAAATCGAAATTTTAGATCTCGGATGACGAAACGGACTACACCGTTGGAATCGTCTCGCGAAATCTAGCTATCATGTCGAATTTCGTTGAATTCCAAGACATTCGTAATTTCACGTTTTTCGAGGCACGTAGAGGGTCAGACACTTGGCACTTATGGTGGCTCAGAGATGCCACATGTCTTAGTGAGAATGGGTCAAACATATGAGCTCAGTGTGGGGCCCGTGTGGACACGTGGCATGATGCCATTTGGGAAATCCCGATAGTGGATGGATAAAGGGATAAAGTGTAATCCATGAACAAATAGGTGATTGACATGGCAAGAGAGGAATGATTCTCTTGACCCAGAGTTATTGACCAGTTGGGTGAGAAGAAGGAGCAATGGTGGAGAGGAGAGAAAAGTAGGATTTTTAGCGAGCTACGCCTGCACAGGATTCTGGTGGAATGTAGTCGGTTTAGGCGAGGTAAGGCTGAAAGTTGCTCCCCAATGGGGGCTGCAGCGTGGAGTGGGTTTTGGAGTTTCGACGAACTCAGGAAGGTAGGGGTTTCTCTACTTGTATTATTCTTTGGCTAGGGCCATTTTAACGGATGGATTTGTTGGGCACAGGATGGTCATAACAAACTCAGAAAAGATTTGGACAGTGAAGAAATCCTAGAGTGGTTTTTAGGCAGTCCGCGGTAATTTTGTTATTAACTTGTGTGATGTTGTGTTATTGTCATGGAGTAAAGGACATGTTGATTGTGATTTTGTAGGCAACCCCCTTGATGGGATTTGTCGGTTTGTTGGTCAACCCCAGTGAGCTAATTTTGTGTTATTGTTATGAATGAATAACATGAGTAAGTTTTGTTAATATATGCATGCTTAGTATATTAACATGGACTGTATGTGATGAGTGCCTAAAACACTCATGCCATACCCGCATCTATTCTATGGTTTTAGCTTTATTTTACAGTTAAATATGCATTTTATAGCCCGATATATGATTCTTGCATTTTGTGTGAATGGCGAGGTGGAGCAGGCGGAGTTTTGGGACCATTTTGGAGCGGAGAACGAAGAATTTGGCGGGAGCGTGTGACGTCTGACGTCGCGGCCTTCGCCTCTCGGCGTCCCAACATGTAGCGTGGCGCAAATTCTGTCTCAACATCATTAAAAGCAAGGGGCCCGGGCTCGAGAGGGGATCGGAAAAGCGTATGGGCGAGGGCCGCGAAGCGGAAGCGGCGATGGTCAGATCGATGGAAAATGATTGCTTTTGTATTTTTCTTCCCTAAAGAGCTAACGTCTTTATAGATTGATTATGTGTATAACCAAGTCCAGTATGTTCTAGATTCACATCTAGGGTTTTGTTGAACCCTGTCAGGATTACATGGATTAAGATTTTGATTTTATATTATTCAGTTATTCATGACTTGTTAGTATATGCTCTATATCTGTGATTTATATACATGTAATGTACGTGACATTGGCATGGTTTTACGGGTATCGAGATCGAGATGAGGCGCGAGGATCTAAATAAGCGACCCTCGAGTTAGTCGAGTAAATAGAGATATCCAGATTAAATTGGTAATTAAGGTTAGAACATTTAAGCGTTTGAACATTGGGTTGGGAGTAGGAATCACACTCGACCACATTGGCAGATAAGGCGGATACACACCTCGATAGGGTATCTCGTAGGCATGATCACTTAGCCATCAATAAGTCGAATATTTGAATAGTAATTTCTCTAGGTAGTAATCCATCAGAAGTGGTAGGGGGAGACAGAGCCCTAGTCTCCACAACACAGTAATTTACTAAGATAAATTAGTTTAGTTTAATCTCACACATTAGTTAATTTGTCACTCAAAGCTTACGTCTAGATAATATTCAAAGGCTAAACTCAGTAGTCACTTCTCCCCGTGGATCGATATCCGTACTTAGGTACACTGTATTACTTGATACGACGCGTGCACTTGCGCACATAGGCGTACCACCGGTTAACACACACCCACGCTTTTGGCTATCGAGTTTTAACTCCGTTCTTGGGAAAGATTTTGTGTTGATATTGAAAAACAACAATTATATATTACTCTAGAATTCTTATTTTTGTTTTTATTTTACTTTTACAAGTGCTGGTAATTTGGTCTTTCTGTTTCATGTGTGATTGCAGTCAAGGTTATAGTGAGTGCATGCAAACACGGGGTCAGGTTGAACTACATCCGTTTGATCCTAAGTCGGAAAGAACCTTGCAGATCACCTTGAAGCTGAAAAGCACGGTATATAGAAATCTAGCAATCATGCAGAACAATGAAGAGCACGATCTTGGCCATGAGCAAAATGAGCCACAAAGGGACCGCAATGGGAATAACGGTAGGAATCATGCACCCAGGGCCGTTTGCTCTACGACCCGGATGATCCATTCGTGTTGTTAGAAGAGTTTGCCTGCGCCTACGATTGTTCGAGACGGCTATCCGAAGACCACCTATTCAAGCAAACAACTTCGAGTTGAAGTCAGTGACCTTACAGATGCTTCAGAACATCCTGTTCCACGGATTTCCCAATGAGAATCCGAATATGCATTTAACCAACTTCCTCGAAGTCTGCGACACGATCAAGTACAAGATGCTTCAGAACATCATGTTCCACGGATTGCCCAATGAGAATCTAAATATGCATTTGACCAACTTCCTCGAAGTCTACGACACGATCAAGTACAATGGGGTCCTTTGAAGAGAGGCACTCGGGTTGAGATTGTTTACTCTCACTGTTGATAGAGGCGAGCATTGGTTAATGAGTCAACCAGGATTCATTACTTCATGGAACGACTTAATGCGGAAGTTCTAACGATTCTTCCACCACGAGTACTGGTGGTGCAAGAGATCAATACTTTGACAACTGGGGAGAGAACCTGGCATAAACATGGGATAGATTTCCGCGTATTGAGGAAGTGCCCACATCATAGATTGACGGATGGATCACGAGTCATGCACTCTATAATGAATTACGAGGATCACGGTAGGCGATGATTGATGCCTCGGCAGGAGGGGCGCTAATGAAGAAGACCACGAACCAAGCATATGAAATCTTGGAAGACGTTGCTACTAATACCAATCAGTGGCCTAGAGATAAGATCACATCAGTGAAGGCCATATGGCGCGGTCTGCGCGAGGTTCTACCGTGATCCTAGTTACTCATGTCGCCTGACTTACTAAGCGACACTGGAAACGGCCAGGTACGCGAATTCCATACGAGGACCAACCCATGGGAGTTGGGTGGTGCAATGGAGGACGATTATGGCAACACGAATGCCGGTCGGGACGCAACGTTAGAAGCGAGCCGGTATGGTCGAGGTTTAATCGAGTCAGCCACAGTGGCAAAGGGCGATATAAACTGACAACTACTCGGGAGAAAGACCAAAATCAAGGCTAAAGGTGGCATAATACTCAGAATAGTCAGAACAGTCAGGGTTATGGATGGAGGAACAATCAGAACAACATGCCACCATCCCAAGTAAGCGAACCACCTCCCGAGAAAAATGTGGACTTGGAACAAGCCCTTGCCTTGAATACTCACCTGCGCCTCTAGCCTTTATGAATGAGACAAGGCGAATATGCAACACCAAGCCACCCGATTGAACAATCAAGCGCGCCGAGTTAGAAAATTTAGAGGTGCGAGATGGAGACGAAATAGCGATCTATTGTGAAGCGGTCAGGTTCCTTACGAAGCAACTCAAAAGTGAACCCGAGACGCGAGGGAAATGAACATGTAAGCGATCCACGGCCGAAGTGGTAAGAATTGGCGATACAGGGCAACGTGTGAGGAGGTAGGCGAGAAAGTCATCGAACCCGGTCGAATGATAATATAGAGGGGAATAGCCCCAAGAGAAACGATTTGTCGAGAGAAGCCCGAATCAAAGGACCTGCCCACGTAACCTTAACCCCGATTCCCGCATCCCGTCGTCTAAAGAGCATAAGGCTGGATAGTAGTTCATCAAGTTAGTGAGTATTCAAGCGCACATCGACGATACGTTTCTTGATGCTCACGGAACAAATGTCAAGTTATGTCAAATTTATGAAGGACATCTTGTCACATAAGAGAAGACTGGAAGATTTTAAAATAGTTAACCTAACTGAGGAATGTAGTGCCATCCTTCAAAGGAAGGCTGCTTAAAAGTAAATTGACAGTTTCACTATCCCTTGCACCATCGGGCACACTATCTTTGAGAGAGTTTTGTGTGATTTGGGCGCCCGACATTAATCTCATCCTCTATCCATATTTAGACGTTTGGGGTTAGGTGAAGCTCGCCCGACCTCTGATCACACTCCCGGCTGTGAGCCAGACCCAAAACATCCAGAGGGGTGATAGAGATATCTTAGTGAAGGTTGACAAGTTCATCTTCCCGGCATATTTCATTTATTATTAGATATGGAAGAGATAAAGAAATACCCATAATCTTGGGTAAGACCATTTCTATTCTGTTGTGGAAGCGATCATTGACGTTCGAGGAAAGGTGAATTGAGTGCGGGAAGATGAAGTCAAGTTCAATGTGTTGGAAGGTAGCCAGAGACATCCGTGGAGAAGTGATACATGCTTCATAGCGGACCGTAGAGGCTATAGTGTCTAGCCGAAATCCCAGTGTCGCGATCCTCCCAGGCTAGCTGTCTGAGTGGTCGGATAACACAGGCGAGGCGGGAAGGAGTATGTAAAATGGATGGATTCCTTTGAACCCCGATAGAAGGAAATATTTTGAATCTACAGTGAAAACACTAAAACGCGGTCTTGATACATTTGAAACGACCGCCCCGAGATGGAACAAAAGCCTTTACCTAGCCATTTGAAGTATGATTATCTTGGGACGGCCTCCACATTACCAGTGATTATTTCAGCGTCCTTGACAGCAATAGAGGAAGATAAGTTGTTGAGGGTACTTAGAGCTCACAAAAATGAGCTCGAATGGTCTCTGGTCGATTTAAAAGGGCCCTTCTATGTGCATGCATCGAATTTTGTTGGAAGATGACCATAAGCCCTCAATGGAAGCATAGAGGAGATTGAATCCAAGCTATGAAAGTGATCGCAGGGAGTATTAAAGTGGCTGAATCACAGAGGTTATTTATCCTATTTAAAACTGATGCATGGGTAAATCCGGTACAAGTAGTACCTAAAAAGGAGCAATCGTCGTAAGAAGCGAGAATAGCAGCATTCTTCTTGCCACAGAGCAGTCACCGATTGGAGAATTTGTGTGACTATAGAAAGCTGAATAAAGAACACTAGAAAGACCATTTCCCATTGTCGTTTCTGGATCAGATGTTGGATCGACTAGCCGGACATGAATACTATTTCTTTTTTTATGGATATTCCAGCTACAATCAGATTGCTATAGCCCTTGAAGATCAAGAGAAGACAAAATTCACGTGTCCTTATGGTACATTCACATTCAGGCGGATGCCCTTCAGGCTGTGCAATGCGCCGGGCACATTCCAACGCTATATGATGGCAATATTCTCCGATATGGTTGAAAAAACAATCATCTTCATGGATGATTTTTACGTAATAGAAGCTCAGCATTAATTACGGAGAATTTGAGGTCGGTGTTGATCAGATGCGAGGAAACCAACCTTGTACTCAATTGGGAGAAGTGCCATTTTATGAGTGAGGGTGTACTTGGGCGTCAGTTTGAGAGGAATAGAGGTAAACGAGCAAGATTGAAGCCATAGAAATTACCTCCACCCTCTATCTTGTAAAAGGCATAAGAAGCTTTTCAGGCCATGGCAGGTTCTATAGGCAGCTTCATCAAAGACTTTTCTCGGATTACCAAAGTGGTATCCACAATTTACTAGTCCAGGGACACCATTTGAGTTTGATGCACGAGTGTCTGCTTGCGCATTTTAGTCTTAGAAGATAAATTGGTATGGGCTCTATTGTAGCTGCACCCAGTTAGGCTTTCCATTTTAGCTAATGTGTGGCCCTTAGTGACTATACGGATTGGAAGTGTTAGAGGCGAAAAGAAATAATATTCCAGGTGATCTACTATGCTAGCCGATCCTTGAATGATGCCCAGCTGAACTATGCCACCACTAAAAAAGAACTATTGGCCATTGTCTTTGCCTTTAACAAATTTAGGCCCTATTTGATCGGTAACAAGGTAGTCGTCCACACTAACCACTCCGCCATAAAATACTTGATGACCAAAAAGGACGCCAAACCCAGACTAATCCAGTGGGTTCTCTTGTTGCAAGAATTAGATTTAGAGATTAAAGGCCGAGAAGAGGCAGGGCTAGTTGCAGATCATCTATCACGGTTAGAAGGGCAAGTGATGAGGTCCATGTGAATGTGACTTCCACAGATGACGACTCTTAGCTATTGAAGACAAAGGGGCGGTTCCATGGTTTCTTGGAACTCACGTGAATTATTTGGTGGCAAGGTGATCCCTCTGGAATTTAGCTATCAACAGAAAAAGAGGTTCTTCGCACACTTGAAACACTACTACTGGGAGGAACCTATTCTATACGAACATTGTCTTGGCAATCCAGAGATGTGTGCCCAAAGATGAAATGGACAGTATTCTGAACCACTACCACACTTTACCATGTGGGGGGCATTTCGGTGGCCAGAGAACAATAGCTAAGGTACTTGATCCAGAACCCTAGCAGCTAGCTTATTGAGGATGCTCCTTGATTCATTATCCACTTGACAAATGCGTAGAATGGGGAGCATTTCTAGAAAGGACGAACCGCCCATGTACACAATTCTAGAGAGCTGTTTGATTTATGGGGGATGGATTTCATGGGTCCATTTTCCCCTTCTTTTAATAACTTGTACATCTTGCTGGCAGTAGATTACGTCTCTAAGTGGGTTAGGCAATCACAGGCCACTTGCTAATGATGCTAAATTGGTGGCCTAGTTTCTTCGCAACCACATATTCTCACGGTTCGGTACTCCCCGAGCACTAATTACAGATAACGGTACCCATTTCTGCAATAAGATGATTGACAAAGTCTTGCACAAGTATGGAGTGTGACATCACACATACCTCTCATACCACCCACAGACAAATGGGGCAAGCGGAAGGCTATCAGATGTCCAGAAATCAAGTCCATTCTAGAAAGCAGTCCACGGCTCCAGAAGGGCGGTCGAAAAAGATTGAGGATGCACTGCGGGCATACGGAGACAACATTTAAAACACCATTGGGTATGTAAGCCATTTTGAATTGTTTATGGAAAGCATGCCACTGTAGGTCAAATTGGAGCATCGAGCCTCTTGGGCAACTCGTATTTGGAGCATGGGACGATACATTAGCAAAGAGAAGAGAGGATGCTACAACTCAACGGGTGGGCCAATTCATGACGAGGCTTATGAGAATCTTTCGCATATACAAGGAAAAACCAGCTTGTACGAATAAGCATATCGCCATGAAGAGTTCGAGGTGAAATGACAAAGTCCTCTTGTTTAATTCCCAGAGCTCAGAGCTTTTCTGGGAAAGTAAATTCAAGATGGTCGGGACCATTCCTTTGCTGACGAGTTTTCCACATAGAGGGTGGAAGTGCGCATCAAGGAAAGGAACATTCAAGTTAACGCAACGGTTGAGCCGTGCTGAGAGCGAGTTCCATGCGAGCCAAGCGAGACACACCATTCCACTGCAGCACACGGAAGGAGTACAATAAAGCGATCCATATAAGCGGGTTCGGCGCATTGAATTCAGACGTCGAGCTAACGACATTAAAACAAGCGCTTCTTGGGAAGCGACGAAGCTTTTCTTGAAATTTTTCTTTCCTTAGTTTAATTTTTATTGTTTGTTTTCATTTTGGTTTGGTTTTGTCTCCTTCTGTAATCGGGATTTTCTTTTGGCTATCTATTTTCAGGGCCCGAGACAGAAATTAATGTGGAGGATCCGCTCGAGAAACTCATTTCAAACGTTAGAAGGGGTCAAAAATTGCACCAGGGGGGGGTTTTCTCATACCTTAGAACCGTGTTGAAAATTTTGCATTTTGGCCTTCTCTGTCACGTCGCGACGTTGGCTCTGCTTGTCGTGACGTTGCAAATCATGTGCGGCGTTGAACCATGAAAAACCAAGCCTCGGTAACATCACAACGTTGGCAGTTACACCCCCTGGAACGTCGCAACATCAGTTTTACCACTCTCTAGAACATCGTGACGTTGGATCTCAACGTCGCGACTTTGGATTTATAGCCTCTCTAGAACGTCGCGACATTGGATCTCAATCATGGTGGCGTTCAACCTTCCACCCTTGGGAGAGAATCACGACGTTGAACTTGAGCGTCGCGTTGCCCCTGACCCATTGACCAAAGCCCTCCATTTTTTGCCCTCCCCTCGCACACCCTGCAGGAACTCCTTTCCTCCATTTATTCGTAGAGCCTCCTATCGCCTCTACCGCGCCTGGCAACCGCCCACGCCGCATGACCTTCGCCCTTGTCTCCGCCTCATCACCACTCAATGGTGCTAACCCCGTCTTGTCGGCTAGTGAGTTCGACATTTTTTTATGGGGCGTACTTAGGTCATTTACCAGGTCAAATTTGGTTCGAGCTGCGCGGGCACCTTAGGTGCACCTAGAGGTCGTGGTAGTCTCCCTGACGCCCTCCTAGCCTTCGTTCCCATTGTACACCCTAGGTGCTCAATCATTTGTCAAGGTCACCTAGGAGTGGCCTCCTCTGTGCCATTCGGCCCCGGTGCACCCCTTGGTGCCTAGGAGGTCTAGACCCACCCCTCTACACCTATGTCGGATGGGGCAAAGTTGACCTTCACGGGGTCGGGCCGGTGAGTTGGAGCTCCAATTTCGTATCACAGATTTGTCAATGAAGGTGTTCTTAGATAGGTTTGGCCTTGGATTTATAAGGAATCGGTCTCGTCAAAGAAAGGGTTTCCCACCACCTGACGACTTCTTTAAGCAAGACCATTGCGAATAAGGGATGGCGGGCGCTATGCCAACCACCTCGTCCAGCTGCGACGAGTGTGGTACAGAGTCATGACCTCGCCTCCCATGTCATTGAAAAAGGTCTAGTGCATGGCGTAGTAGACTTATTTGTATGATCATCAGCTTGATTTTATAATCTTAACCAGTCCACAGGCCTTTTTGATCTATATGATGGCTAGAAATTGCCACAAGATCCTCGAGGTCACGACCAGCCCAGGCGGGGTGAGTGAAGCTTCAATAGTGAAGGGCACGTCGTACGCCCAGGCCCGAACATTTGACCTATATTCCCAAGGTTTGGCATCACTTCATCACGTCGCGTCTCATTAAACTGACGAGCGTGTGTGGTGATTGCCAAGCGTGCCACCTTCGGTCACGCCATCATCGGATATACCCTTCCCGATGTTGGAAGCGAGTTATCGAGGATGACATCCTCCGCTGCAGGGACACGAAAGCTGAACACAAGGCACCGCTTTCTCATATCACGGCCTATGCAGCGGCTAGGGTGCCCTTAGAGGACAATGGCGCATGGATACACCTATTAAAGCTATCATGGTGGCGTGACAAGCAAAAATTACCCGCGACCTGAGCCATGTATGGCTTCGGGCAATGAACCCATAGACGAGGATAGGCTTCCACGAGTATCGAGCTTCGTTTTGAACTCTGGCGATCCCGGGGTGGCGATGGCGATCATCCACTCACCCACCTCCGCCACGGCCCGACCTCGGAGAGGCCCATCGATCCGGCCCGACCTAGGGCCCAGGTGCTACGCCCTCAGCGTAGCCGATGCGCTGCGGGATGAGACGAAACTGAGTCCTCATTACCTAGAATATGGAGCCCTCGGCGTTGACATGCGTGCCGTCTGGCTAACCGAGGGCGACCATTCTCGAAATGTTGGTCCCTCGGGACCCGGCTTGCCCGGCTCGCCCTCCACCTGACCACCAGCTCACCGCCGCCATGATGACGGACCACTCACCGGGGAGTTTCTTCTCTCTCTTGTTCTTTTTATTGCTAGTATGAGGACCAACGGACTCATCTGTTTGGGGGGTGTGGGTGGTGATCGAGTTTTTGTTCGAGTTGGCATAGTTTAGTGATGGGGTATTTTTATTTTACGTGTTCTATTTTTAGTTTAGGTTGGGTTTGTTTTGTTTATTTTAGTATGCCAAGTCCTGTGTTTAGTTTATGTTTGTTTGTGTTAGTGTATGATTTTTGTGTTTAGTTTTTTTTTTTTTTTCTGATAGGTCATTTCTCTATTTTGTTATTTCTAGTCACTGGGAGTCCCTGGTATTAGGATATGTTGACGTTAAGAGTGTTTAGGTAGTGTGTGCGTGATGCCATGCTTGAGAGTCAAGGATCTCTTTTGACCGAGTCCACAATAATCATGGGCGAACATAGTATAAATCCAGAAAGGATTCGTAGGGTGTTAGATGCTCGAGAATTTCAGGTTGAATAGGTAGGGAGGCAAAGTGAATCACCTCAGGAATGTTGGTATTTCTCAGGCACATCACTCTCACACCACAGGATGACCTCTAGGGTATGCTGAGTCTTGAGCCAGCTACTAGGTTCAACAAACCACAGGGTCTCTAAACACCTAAGTTATGGGACACCTTACAAAAAGAGGATTGCCATCGAGCCTGAGTTAAAAAAAAAAAAAAAAAAAAAAAAAAAAAAAAAGAAAAAGGAAAGAACCATATGAGCAAGAATAAATTAGGATCTTGTGAGAATCCGGAGCACGGTCGGGGGCCTTTCAAAGCCCGATGCACGAGACGGCGGCCGGGAGCCATTAACTTCACTGCCCGTTACAGGGGACAGAAGATGGAAGTTTCCCACAGCTTAGGGCCCTTAGGTTTAGTTGAGTGTTCGGGGTGACGTTCGAGGGGAACTAAATGCCCGGTGCCCTTAACCAGCGGTGAGAGTCATCAACTGTCCCGTATATGAACACTTAGCATAAACTTACGGGTACTAGTTTTTTTTTTTTTTTTTATTTCATGCGTAGGTATGTTAATGACTACAAATGGTGCATTCTATCCTTCAGTAGTTAGATTCTCTGACTAGGTGAGTTGAACTCAAGTTTGGGGGTGTTGGAACCAAGGTATAAGCTAGAGGTCATTTATTCAATGCACATAGGGTCATGGGAAAATGAATACACACTCGGAGGTTGAGCGCTTGTCAGTGCAGAGTTGAAGCGAATTCCTTCGAAAGTCGAACACCCTTACGGATCCCCTGAAATTCGAAGAAACAGGCAAGATTTGTGAGTTAGTCCATCTTGATCCTTCGTATGTCAGCATGTGCATCACAATCCTAGTGTTAGGTTATAGTATGTAGGTTGTGTGGTTTAGAGTCGATTCTTGGCAGGGACGAAGCTAAGACTGAGGGTGTGATGAGTGCATAAAACACTCATGTCATTACCGCGTCTGTTCTATGGTTTTAGCTTTATTTCTGATTAAATATGCATTTTATAGCGATATCGATTCTTGCATTTTGTGTGAATAGCGGGTGGAGCAGAGCTGGAGTTTTAGGACCATTTTGGAGCGAGAGAGAAGAAGAAGAGAAGTGCGGGAGCGTCGCAGCGTCGAGCGCAAATTACTGTCTCAACATCATTAAATCAGAAAGACCAGAAAATCAAGGGGATCGAGAGAAAGCGTCTGAATAAGGGCCTGAAGCGAGCAGCAATGAATCGAATCGATGGAGAAGGCGAGTTGCTTTTGTATTTTCTTCTTTCTGAAAGACTCACGATGTTTTATAGATTGATTATGTGTATAACCAGAGTCAGTATGTTCTAGATTCACATCCCAGGGTTTGTTGAACCACATCGGGATTGCATGGATTAAGATTTGATTTTATATTATTCGGGTTATTCGCGACGCGGTAGTATTTGCTCTATATCGTGATTTATATACATGTGATGTCGTGACATTGGCATGATTTTCTTTGGGTATCAGAGATCGAGAGATGAGGGCGCCCGGGATACGAACAAAGCGACTCTCGGTCGGTCGGTAAATAGAGATATCCGGGTCACGGGTGGTGGTCTGGGTTAGAACATTTAAGTGTTTCGGAGCATTGGGTTGGGAGTAGAGATACACTTTCAGCCTGCTTGCGAAGATGGATACACCTCGAGAGGGGTATCTCGCAGGCACGATCCTCGCCATCGATAAGTCGAATAAGGCGAGACCAGTATTCTGCAAGTAGTAATCCATCGAAGTGGCGGGAAGGCAGGCCCTAGTCTCACAACCGCAGTAATTTACTAAGATAAATTAGTTTAGTTTAATCTCACACATTAGTTAATTTGTCACTCAAAGCTTAGTCGGATAATGATGAGCTAAACTCAATCAGCGTAACTTTACTCCCCGTGGATCGATATCGTACTTAGGTACCTTTGTATTACTTGATATGGCGTCACTTAGCACGCAGAGCTTCTGATTAACACACACCAGCTTTTGGCTTATCAGTATGGAATGTGAATTGAATGTTTGGTGTGCCATTGCATGACGCTTAGGTGGGAGTAACTTCAGTAGGAAAATTCCACTCTTTGGGCATTGCTCACCACCAGTCAGAATAATTTATTTCAGTGCGGAGGTGCCCAGGGGATGGGGTGCATTTGAGACATAGAGGCGAAGAAATGGCCAAGTTGGCATATTTCGGGTATTTTTTAGATTACGGAAGACGATCCAATTTTTGTGTAAATTGTAATTAAATATTGTAAACAAACTCCCTTTTTGTATAAAATATACATTTGTGTTGTATGGATGTGGGCCCTATTGGAGCGTTTAAATATGTATGAGTCTCATGATATGAGACATAGATTTTGCGAGGTTGTGTTGGTCCAACGAGACACCAGGATAGGCGTCACAACAGAAGATCCAAAAGAGGAGATTTGGGGGAAATCAAAGTTTACAGGTTAAGAGGTGTTTTAAGGTTTTCTAACGGTGTTTTCTACGCTCCAAGAGGTAAGGATTCTTCCTATTTTGATTTTATTCCTACCCTTGGGCTGAATTGGGATTGTTTTAGAGCTAATTGCTTGGGTTTTGGCATAATTGAGTAGCCCCTGCACCCCTTTAAGCCTCCAACTTTAAACGGTCATATCTTTCTCGTCCGAACTCTGATTCACACGTTCTTAGACTCTATGGAAAGCTCTTTGAGTCTAAAATCTGACCATATGCCTATGGATGGCATTTTGTGCTCACATATTTACTGAAAATTTTATTGTTGCACCAAGTTTTCTATTGTATTGACATGTGATGTGAAAATGACCCTTCACTCTGCCCTAAGTTTGGGGCTGGTTTTTAGTTAGGAAAAATTGGGAAATTGGACTAGTGTTCTCCATGGAAATTGTATCCGCATTAGTGAAATTGATGTTAGGCTTTTAAATCACTCAAATTGGACCTCTATAACTCAAGTTATGGTCCATTTTAAAAACTGCCGCAATTTGCCACATTTGACCCCATACAACATCCAGTTTGGGACTGATTTTTGTTGGGAAAAAGAGGGATTTTGGACTAGTGTTCTCCATATAAATTATATTTTCATCTGTAAACTTGATGTAGGCTTTTGAATCATCCAAATTGGACCTATACAGCTCAAGTTATGGTCTATTTCCCAGGACTACTATAGCTTAGGTTGTTTAATGATTTGTGTCCAAATTTTGGGATTGTTAGAGGGCCCAACACGAGACTTGATTCGGAACTATTCTATGGTCTATTATGGCTTGTTGTGTGGAATGTTTTGTGGGCATCTCTATGCCACAATTGGTCTTGAGGATCAAGTTGTCATTGCTTAAGTTTGAGTAACATGGTTGGTGGTAATTGATTGGAAGTTAATATGTGTGTCCTAATGTAATGACATGTGAATGTTAATATATGCTTGCATGATATATTGACATGAATGGAGTGTCCCATGGAAATCATATGCGAGGTGATGGTTGTCCTTGACCTTTGGTAAGTGGTGTGGAATGTATTGTACATGTAGCATTCATTATCACAGTGACATGATATACATGCAATGGCATCTTGCGTGCATATGCATGGGGACATCGCGTTAAATGGGTGTGAGTGCATGGTTGGTAAATCGACACCGTGTTTGGTGTTTGATGGTGGGCTCGGTCACATTGGGACCAATGTCTAGTAGAGTCGCATGGTTTTGTAAATGGTAAATAAAATATGTTCGGGTATCGACAAGCGGGAGTGAATTTACTCCCTCGGTGAAAGACGCCAATTATGGTCAAACATAGTCATGCGATGAAATCATAGTAAAAGTGTCTAGGTTTATGGAGCTCACAGTGCAACACCAAAAATCCATTACCCACGTAAAGGCGCATGATTTTGAATATAAAATTATCATTGTGAGATATCATCCAAAAATATTTTGGTTTATAAACAAATGAAATTTGTTTTGAAAATAGCGTCGTTAGGATGTCATCGAATGACGGTTGTATCTCACATGGGCTTAGGCGTTGTGTGCGGGAGTCAATGGGGAATCGGGCTCATGGTACATGATGAGTCGCGTCTCATTTCATGGCATGCATGGCATGTAGGATTTCATATAGAATTTTCATGTTCTTGTTGGAATGTGAATGTGAAATGTTAGTGAGCATTCATGTGCTCTTGTAAGGGGCATTCTCTACGGCGTAGCTCTGCTATAGAGCTTCCCCTTTTGGTGCGGGGGAATACAAGCGAACAATGCTTACTCAAGAGGCTGTGTCGTGAAGAAGAGAGCGGGCATGTATGATAAATCATTTTGTAAAAGTGTTTGGGACAAACTAGTTCTAGCACGTAGTTTTGTATAAATGAATTGTAATTAAATTTTTTTGAATTATTTCCATTATAGTTAGGTATGTAATTATGGTAAGAGTGTCGTGATCGGACTCTTACGAACTGTATGTAAGTGTATTAGTTTCATGTTTTAACTTAAATATAAATGAATGGGTCGTGGTGAAGGGACGTATAGAGGTGGTGCCGAGTAACTCGGTGTTTACGAGTAAATGGTATCGGTCTGGTACCGAGACTTAGGTGCTTAATGACTTAAGGTAAAAACTTCCGGTAGGTTGACGGCTAGTCAACAGGACCCCCGAAAACTAGGGCGTCACAAAATATGTGAATATTTTAATTTGATCAAATATGTTTAATATTTAAAATTGATAAATATTAAAAAAAGGGAAAATGGTATATATATATATATATATATATATATATATATATATATATATAGATATATAATATTATTATTTTGCTCACTTAGATGAGTCTCACATCCTCAATATTCAGGTTATACATTATGGCCAGTAACCCATATAAGGCTTGTTAACGTTGACCATCTCTTGGATATGACCCATTTTGGTAAAATGTCAAGGTTCATTGAATCGATCGATTCTTTAAACACATCCAATTCACCCTAATTCGATGGATTTGACCGTGGTTCGATAGGAAAAGCGGTTCCTACCTTGACTGAATTGGAATGCTAAATAATCGATGGTTGGACTGGTTCAACCGGTTGGTCCGATTTTCAAATTATTAATAATTACTAATTATTCATAATTTCGTTCTACCCTTTTTTCAATTATGACTAATTTCATGAGCATTTTAATATTTGTTCATTTTTACAATTTTCAAAACATTGGTAATTACTCATAATAACGTTCCATCATTTTTTCAATTATGAATATTTTCACGAGCATTTTAATATTTATTAATTTTTTAGGGAATTTGTAAAATTACACAACTTAGGAACTCTTATGTAATGTAATACTTTTATATTGTTTTTTATACTACTATTCATAATATAAGTCTATTTATACAATTATTCGTAGTTTTGCTGATTTTGAAACAATTTTCTCAAAATTTAATGCAATCTTTTTTAATCCTACTCATACTTTTGGAATATTTGTGTGATTACATTATATAATATTTCACATAATATTTTACAAAAAATTCAATGAGCCTAAAATCTAATAATTGATTTATAGGACTGCAACTTGAACGGGTTAACCCAACCCGAGCCCAATCCGATGTTTTGATAGTCTTGAACACTATTTTTTATGATTGGGAGGTTTTGGTTCAATTTTATCAACCCAATTTAAGTTTGGGTTGGATTTGTGCTAATGGTTCGAATAACCCACTCCAATCCGAACCCACATCTCTCTCTCTCTCTCTCTCTCTCTCTCTCTCTCTCTCTCTCTCTCTCTCTCTCTCTCTCTCTCTCTCTATATATATATATATATATATATCTCTATATATATATATATATACTATATATATATATATATATATATATATATATATATATATATATATATATATATTAAATTTTAAATCTTAAATTAACCCATATGTACCCAAACTTAACCCAAATTTCATAATTTCAATTAGGGTTGTGTTCGGGTTTATCATCAGTGTAAGTCAAATTTGATTATGTTGAGTTCATTTAATTCATGTTCGGGTTTGGCTTAGGTTGGCTCTCAACTTGGGGCAGACTACTCGAGTTATGTGATTAGTGTATGATCTAATAACCAAAATACTTTAATTAATTGTCATTTGTTTGGCTTTTATGAAGTATTAAGAAATTTTTTTAATTATTTAAATTATTTATTTTATTATCAAAATATGAAAGATACATAAAATATAATTTAAATTAATTTAAAGTAAAACATTTCAAAATTATGTTATTTTTCTAGTAAAAGATAAATAAATGAATTGAAGACACACAAAAATAAGTTATTGGATTTGAATTCATCTTTTTTATTATTATTTTCTATTTCATTCCACGTTTATTCTATTCTCTTTATTTTCTAATTTGTCAACATTTTCCAAAGACCAAATGGCTTACAACTAATACAAATATAGAGTGAAAAAATCAAACATTTATGCAATTCAAAGTCACGACCATATCATTCTCAAAGTGAACATGGGTCCAAATGTGAGAGCTCACGAATAGTGCTTAATAAGATTAATTATATAGTTGTTTGTTTATTAAATAAAAATAATTTTTTTAAATTTTTATCTAAATTGTGAGACGATAATTTTCAAATAAAAATTTAAAAATACATATGATTTTATTTAATTAGCATTAAATAGATCATAAGAGTTTCAATTGAATCATAAAATATATGATTTTATCATTTTTGAATATTTAGTTTTCCTTAATAGAAAAAACATTAAGAAAAAGCCAAAAAATCAAATATTTTGGCCTTTTATATTCAGTCAAAAATTTCAAAAATCCAATAATAAGTCTTGAAAAAGTACAAAATAAGGAATATGAAAAAAAAAATAGTAGTAAAACAAATTTTGAAAATTGGTTTTGATGTTTTAGAGAAAATAACCTATTAAAAAGCCCAAAATAATCTATTATAATATATATATGCATGGCCACGTAAAATTGTAATAGGTGGTGGAGGAGATAAACCGGATAGTAAAGCCAGGAGAGGAGATCAAGCAAGAACACATCCACCACCTGAACTCCCTGAAAGCGGTGGTGCTGGAGGCCCTCCGACGGCACCCACCGGCCATTTCTCCATCCCGAGATCGGTGACGGAGGACACCATCTTCGACGGCTACTTCACTTAAAGACGCCTGGTGACTTCACAGTCGCAGACATGGTGGGACCTTCAGTGTGGAAGCTTCCGACGGAGTTCCGACCAGGCGGTTCATGGGGCGGCGGACGGCGGCGGAGAAGGCGAGGTTTGATCTGAAAGGGTAGGGGAGATAAAGATGATGCCGTTTGGAGAGGAGGGTCTGTCCTGCTATTTCTTTTGCATTGTTTCATATAGAATACTTTGTGGCTAATTTGGTAAGGGATTACAAGTGGTTGGCTGGGGATGAAGGTGGGGTTGATTTGAGTAAGAGAAGATGGGTTATGTGAGAACTGTCTATTTCGGGTTTGTCTCACCTAGAACTACTACAATTAATTAGTTTTTTTTTTTTTAATGGAAAAATTAGTATTAAAGTCATTTTGTTTAATGACTTTTCCATTTAAATACTAATCAAAATATTTGCTTTTTAAATATAACAAATTTTATGAATTTTGTTTTTAAATCCTAACTTTTATTTTAATTATAGTTTTAGCATCAAAATGACGTCTTACCACGTTGAACATGATAGAAGTTCTGAGTCTTGTTGGGATATAAAAATAAAATTCATGAAAGTTATTATATTTAGAAAACAATTTTTTTGTTTAGGATTTGAATACTAATTTTCCCTTTTTTTTAGATAAACTAGGATTAATTAGTTTGGTTTTCATTAATGTTGTAATTTTGTTTTATTATGTGGTTTAAATATTATATTGTATTTGATTTGATGTCATGGTGTAATGCTTTTCATTTATGAGATCAATGAACTTAACTAAGGGTTTAATTTATTTTTTTTAAGAGAAAAAGAGAGTTTTCAATTTATTTATTTTTTTAAATTGAAAGTCGAAGAAGTTGAATGAAAAATAAAATTTATAAAAAAAAAATGTTACTATCGTAGACATGAAATAATTATTTTGAATAGTTTCAAAGTAATAGACTTTGTTTAATGTTGTTATGAAAAATATTCATTTTGAATATTGTTATTGATCTTATTTTAAATCTTTTTTTAACTAAAATATTTTTAATTTGTTTCATTAGTTTTTACATATGTTTTAAGAAAAAACCTCCATGTGTTTTACTTTGAATTATTTTTCTTATTTATATAATAATTATTATTTTTAAGAGAAAAATAATTTTATTGATTCAAACTAGAAATATATGGATTAAAACATATAATCAAAATTGCTATCAAAGTTAATAGCATAATGAAACGACTCAAAACTATATATTTGATAGTCAAGTATATACATGTTATATTACTATTGTGACTAGAATATATTTGACTCAAATTTTGTAAGCATCACAAGCCAATGATTGATTTGATTTCTTAATATACGATCGTATATAATTTGCTCATTCGAATTGCCAAAACATAACTAAACGACGTACCATGACAAAAACAAATCATTACGTCTTCCGAAAGGCAGCACTTAATACGCCGTCGACGAAGCGGCGACCGCCAGCCTTGCATGAGGCGACCAGCGATCGTATTGTACTGAAACCTGACTAAATTGTAGAAAAACCTAGATTTGTGTGGAATAACCACTTTATTGAAAAAAAAAAGATGGAAAAAATGTGTAAATGAGAGATTTTAGGTCAAGAATGACAAAAAAAATTATCATCATTGCTTAAAGAAAATAGGCTAGTAAAGAAAATTTTGAGAGAAAAGGGGGCTATGGTTTCAATTTTTTTATATAATTATTTTGAAGATAGTAAAAATAAAAATAAATTTTTAGTTGACATAGAATAATTATTTAGAATAGTTTTCAAAGTAATAGGCTTTGTTTAACATGAAAATATTTATTTTTGATGGGGTTTAAAATAATAGGCGTCTGAGCCCGAGACCATGACCCCAGTGCGGGCTTAAGAAGGGTTAAGACGGACCTAGCCAATGCTAGGCCCTGATGACATCCCCAAATATAGGCTCGAATGAGGAGCTGACACACCCTTTAAAGGCAGTAGCTAATGAATCCGTATTAGAGAAAACACCCCATCTCTGTCGGGAAAGTAGGATATTTCTCAGTATCCAGCATTAATAAGCATTCGATAAGGAAAAATCTACCGATTAGGGAAGGAATATCGTATCATCCTCTAACAACGAAAGATCTTATTCGATTGTCATCATCGACTATAGAAAGTTATACGTGATGCGCACAGAAGTATAAATACCCGAACCCTTATCGGTGAAGGTGCATGATGCGATGCACGGAAAATTCATTCCTTAAGAAGTTGATCTTTTTTGTTCGGAAAGAATGGCAGGCGTCGGAGGAGGCAACGGGGCGAGCGCCGATCCCTTTTTGTTTCTTGTTTTTTACGAGAGAGTCAGCGTATGGGTCAATGCCGGGCCAGGTCCGACAATTCAAGCACGCTCGGCCAGTTACGGTTGAAAAAGTATCATCGGTTGGCAAATGCAGCGGGAGCAGCCGGTTCCTTTACAAATAAAGTGACTTCTCAGTGATGAAGTATCAGCTGAGGCCTGGCGGGAAGCGGCGCCCAATCCTCGAGATCTGAAACCGACCCAGCGGCGTGGACGGCGGAGCCTCGGAGAGTGCGTTAGAAGCTGTGCGAGGCCCGACACGAGGATGAGTGGGCGTTCAGCGTCACCGTGACACTTCTTTGAAGTTGGGAGCAATTCATGAAGTAATCTGACGCCGAGACATAACAAGCGAAAGACAAAAACCATGTTGCAGGAAAATGACACCTCGGCCCTGCGTCGAGAAGCGGATAGAGAGGGGAAACTAGCCACAGGAGCGAGATCCTTACTAACCCCCTGGAGAGGATCGCGTGAGGAGAGGTCGTGGGAGCGAGAGGTTGGGGACATCGGTAATCGGCCACATGAAGGGAAGCGGTAAGAGCCGAGCTCCGGTCTCCATGGGCGTACGATGCGACAAGCGAATCTCCATTCCCTTGCGTAGAGTCTTTGCACTTCCCCGCCCGGCTGCGGGCTTAGCGGCTCGGGGAGGGTATTAGCGCCCGATGCTTCGGTCGGGCGGGGAGGTCTTAGCCGGGCGATGCTTCGGCTGTGAGAAGCAATAGCTCGGGAGGAATCTTAAGCCGGCGAGGAGCCCGATAACCCAGTTTGCGGGGAAGTGCTTGCGCCGGAGCCAGTGGCTGACCTGCGAGCTTAGCGGCAGGTGGCACCCGGGAGCCCGATAGCTCGGTTCGCGCGGGAGAGATGCCGTCCGGGCCAATGGCTCGGCTGCGAACCTTGACTCGGGAGGGTCTTGGTGCCCAGAGCCCGGTAACTCGGTTCCACACGGGAGGGTCTTACGCCGGAGCCCGATTACCTCGGCTGTGGGAAGCGCGGCTCGAGGGTCTTAGCGCCCGGGGCCCGATGGCACCGGTTCGCGCAGGAGGGTCTTAGCGCCGGGCCCGATGCTTTCGGCCACTGAGGCTTAGCATCTCGCGGGGGTCTTAGCGCCCGGGAGCTGTGGCTCCCGGTCGCGTAGAGGTCTTAGCGCCCGGATCCCAGGCTCGGCTGTAGAGGCTTAAGCATTTCGAGAGGGTCTTAGCACACTGGGAGCCCGTAGCTCGGTTCGCGCGAGAGGTCTTAGCGACTGCAGGTGATGGCTCGGCTGCGAGGCGCGTCATGGGGGTGGCGCCGTGGCTTCCGGTTCACGTGGGAGGGTCTTAGCGCCGAGACGATGGCTCATTTGTGAGCCAGCGTTTCGGGAGGTCTTTGCGCGCACTGGGGCCGGTAACAGTCATGCGGGGTCTTAGGCGCCCGGGCCCGGTGAAAGCCTTGCAGTGGGGCTTAGCCGGCTCGGGGAGGTCTTAACGCCCGAAGCCCGATGCTTTCGGTTGCTTGCGAGGGGGAGAGGGTCTTAGTGCCTTGGAGCCCGATAGCTCGACTGCGAGCTTACCCGGCTCGGGTCTTAGCGCCCCGGGGCTGTAGCTCGGTTGGCGCGGGAGGTCTTAGCGACCTAGAGCCCGATGGCTCGGCTTGAGAGCTTAACAGCTAGGAGGGTCTTAGCGCTGGGAGCCCGATGGCTCGGTTCGCGCGGGAGGGTCTTGGCGCCGGGCGATGGCTCGGCCTGCGGGCTTAGCGGCTCGGGAGGGTGCTTGGGGCCCAGGGGCCCGGTAGCTCGGTTCGGTGCGGGGAGGTCTTAGCGCCACAGGGCCCGGTATCTCGGCCTGAGCTTAGTAGCTCGGGGTGTTAGCGCCCGGGAGCCCGGTGGCTCGGTTCGCGCGGGGGAGTGCTTAGGCGCCACAGGGCTTGAAGTAGCTGACACAGCAGAGCTAGTGGCTCAACTGTGGAGCAGCGGCTCGGGAGGGTCTTAGCGCCCAGGCTCGTGGCTTGGATTCGCGCGGGAGGGTCTTAGCGCCTGGGGCCCGGTAGCTCGGCTGTATGGCAGCGGCTCGGGAGGGTCTTAGGCGCCCGGGGGCCCGGTGGCTCGGTTCGCGTGGGAGGAGTCTTAGCTTTGAGGCCCCGGTGCAGCTCTGGCTTAACTTTCGGGAGGTCTTAGACCCGGGGGCCCGGTGGCAGATTTAGCTCGGGGGATATCTTAGCGCCCCGAAGCCCGTGCTTCGTCTTGTAGAGCTTAGCGGCTGGGGGGGTCTTAGCGCCCGAGAGCCCGGTGGCTCGGTTCGCGCGGGAGGTCTTGCGCCGGGCCAGTGGCTCGACGCTGCAAGCCTTGACTCGGGGAGGGTCTTAGCGCCCGGCCCGGTGGCTCGGCTGCCGGGCTTGGCTCGAGAGGG
This sequence comes from Tetrastigma voinierianum, assembly GCA_016808115.1. NCBI lineage: Eukaryota > Viridiplantae > Streptophyta > Magnoliopsida > Vitales > Vitaceae > Tetrastigma > Tetrastigma voinierianum. Next base: position 193,201 of record JAEQBH010001404.1, on the reverse strand, counting down.
TCTTAGCGCCCGAGCCTAGTAGCTCGGTTGTAGGAGGGTCTTAAGCGGCAGGGCGTCGGCTCGGTTGCGAGCTTAGCATTTCGGGAAGGCCTCGGCTGAAGACCCGATAGCTCGGTTTGAGCTTAACCGGATCATGAAGCCTCGTACCCAGGGCCACTATGGCTCGGTTTATAGAGCTCAATGCTTTCGGGGAAGGCCTCGCGCCCGAGAGCCCGGTAGCTTAGTTTGTAGAATTTGCGGCTCGAGAAGGCCTCAACGCCCGGGGCTCGATAGCTCGGTTTTTCGGATCTTGCGGCTGGAGGCCTTGGGGCCCGTGAGCCCCAGTGGCTGGTTGTAGAGCACGGCTCGAAGGGGGGCCTTAAGCGCCCGAGCCCGATGCTTCGGTTCACGAGGCTTATGCTTCAGGCCTTAGCGCCTAGGAGCCACAGTAGCTCAGTTTAAGAGTTTAACATTTCGGAAGGCCTTGGCGTCCGAGAGCCCAGTCCGGTTGTAAGAACTATGACTGGGGAAGGCACTTAGTGCCCAGGGAGCCACATGAAACTTAGTTTTAGAGCTTAACATTTCAAGAAGACGCTAGCGCCCACGAGCCACATGGCTCAGTTTGCGAACAACGGCTGAGACAGCCATGAAGCCAGTGGCTGATTTTTTGAAGCCTAATTGCAAGCCGCAATAGCTTTGGAGCCGTGGCTCAGTTTGGAGCCAAAGCGGCTCAAGCAGACCCGGGAACCAAACATCTCGATTTAAGCGAAACAATATTAATCTGACAAATCCCGTTATGTCGTGAAAAGTCAATGTCATAAGCAATACAGCCTTTACCTACGCCCGCTTTTGCCAAAGGCTCGGGGGGCAACTGATGGGGTTTAAAATAATAGGCGTGCGGGGCCCGAACACGGTAGTGAGAGCAGAAGGGATTAAGAAGTAGGCTGGTACCAATGTTGGGCCATGATGACATCCTAGAATATAGAGGCGAACAGGGAATGACTCGCCACTGAGACTAAGCCTTGATGAATCGTATTGAGGAAAACACCCGTCTCGTTACGTCAAAGTAGGATATTTCGCAATTATTGTTCATCAATTACCCTTATTAATCAATTTACAATAAGGAAAGAAAATCTCTCACGATGCGGAAGTATATTATCGTCATAAATAAGGAAAGATATTATTTAGTGTCGTCGTCCATTAGGAAAGTTATCGTGATCGCGCATTATAAATCTGGAGCCACCCGTCGATTGAAAAGTCACCTTGATGACGCGCAAAATTCATTCCCTAAGCGAGTTTATTTTCCTCTTGCAGGAAAATGACTTAAGCGTCGGAGAAATATTTGGTGGCCCACATCGTCCTTTTTGTTTCTTGTTTGCGGAGGAGAACAAAGTCACAGTCGTGAGGGCCCAGAGCTTCGCATAATTAGCTGACTATTGCGGTCAGGTTGAAAAAGCATTATCAATTTTGAAAATTATTATTGATTTTCGTAAAAATAGAATTTTCAAGATAGTAAAAATTGTTATTGACCATGACCCCTGGGCCGTGACCCATGGATGGTCTATGTTAAGATCCGGCCCAAAATCTCAGCCCACTAAACCATGCCAGTAGGGAGACGAGAGGAAGGGAGCAAAATGTATCTGAAGAAACCGTTATGGAGCGAGTCTTCGCCTACGCCGGAGTCCGACCAGAAGCCGCCGTATACGGCGACGGCCGTCGGAGAAATGGTGGTGTCGCTGAACAAGCAGAGAATCTACAGAGAGGTGACGCTTGCTCTCCAAACCGGGCTCAAAGACGCACGTGCCGAGTTCTCTTTCATCCGAGTTCGTGGCCTTCGAAGCATTCTTAAGTTTCTCCGATCGGTGGCCGAGTCTGATTCGACGATCAATCTCTTCTGCCACAGCCAATCTATACGTGAGCTCCAAGGTCTTGACTTTTTTTTTTTTTTTTAAATTGATTTGTTTGTTGTTTTCTGTTGTGTCATATGGTTTAGGGTTCGTAAAATGTGAGATTTGATGATGGGGGTGTTTGGTTGGCGAGAATTTAGAGGAAAAAAGGAACTGAAATTTTGGTGGATTATGGTTGTTTTGTGTGTTTGACAGCTAGCCGGTTTGTTGAATTGTGTTCTGTTTTTTGCTGAGACATTCGAAGATAAGTAAATGAAAGAAAATTTTGGACTTGAGGTGTGAGCGGGTTTTTTTTTTTTTTTTAAATTTCTTTCAGGGGAACAACGGCTACTTGTCTTAGTAGTTCGATTATATTTTGTTTTGTTGTTGAAAAAATGTAGGGAATTAAGCTTAGGATCTACATGGTGGTTTTGTTTAGTTGTTATATGGGCAAAAATACAAACGGATTGTTCTTATTTGATTTATTTCTTTCTTTTCTTTTCTATGATATAGCTGTTTCTATAGTGCAGTGTTAAGTTGCTTGTCTATTTCTTTGTTTCCAAAGAAGGAAGTCTGAGAAAGTCAAATGGTTGGGTGAAAATGGAAGAAAAGATTGGTATTTCATTTTTATCTGTTTGTTTGCAAAGGAGAACGAAAATGTGGGGACAAAGAAATAGTTGACTATGTTATGACTGGCTGTTAAAAAATGGAGTGGATAACAAAGAAAAAAGGGGAAATGAATCAGAATGGAATTTTAGTTTCCTTACAATTTTGAAACCCTTATATTGGATATCTTTACTATGTAACAGTGGTTCCCTGTTCTCTTTCAATATTCATTAAGACGGTATGAGGAAGACAGTAGCAAATTTGAATCATATATTTGGTGTGGAACCAATGAAGATGAGTACCTTCAACTGATGCTGAAGTTGCACTTGCACTTCGGGTTTTGGAAGGATGTTGTCTGCTCCACAGGAAAGCACCATTTTTGCTCATCAACATAAACCAATTGAGGTATGTATATGGACATCTTTTGTGCATATTATTGTTTTCCTCTTTTCATTAATGGTTAACATGCTTCAACCATTATTCTGTCTTATTTTCTATTTATTCATAACCTTTATACTAGATGATCAGCAAAACTTGGAATGTTTGATATTTGGATTGTGATAACACTTCATCAGTTGTACTAACTAGAATGATAGAGTAAAACTGGATCATCAAATACAAATATGTGGGAAGTACTTATTTGATAGAAGATTGTGACAACTTGTTGGTAAGTGAGTTACTTATCGAAAAAAAAAAAAAACTTGGTGGTTAGTGAGTTTGAGTAAAAAGATAAATTTATAATTAATGGTATAATATCCTTGAGTCACCCATTTGGTGCCTCTTTCTTAATAGATCTTTTTCTTTTCCTATAAAAAATTAATAAATGTTATGACACACTCCATACATTGCATTTCCATTTAACCTCTAACTCACATATTTCTTTTAGAAGAAGCAAAAACTATTGGAATAAAAAAGTGAAAACAATGAAGGAGAAGATCAATTCAAGTTCATTAGAGGATGGAGCCAAATGAAGGATAAAACAAAGGGCGAATTATCAGGTGGTTTCCTTGTATGAACTATTAGAATCTGTATTGTATGGTGTATATTTTCCCCAGTGAAGAAAACAGTGGAAGATAAAAAGAAAAACTTTGGTTGGGGAGAGTCGTTATCACCATGGATTTGTCTAAACAGGTTTGTTCTTTTTTGCTTGAATGCTCACTTCGATGATGTTGCTGTCTTGTGCTTGTGTTGTTCATCCTGTCTTTCCAAATGAATTTAACTGCCGTTCAACTTTCATTTTGCCTCTCTAACGAAGACTTCTCTAGATGATTATTATTATTTTATAATTCTCCTGGTTCTGTTCTTGACTGTTTGAGTTTCAAAGTTGGAATTAGCCTCTTGATTAAATTGCTGAGTATTGGATCTTAATCATGCAGGTTTTGATGGATATATTGTCAACTCGAGGGGGGGTACTTGAGCAGGGTGCGTGCTTGGATGCTTTAATCTCGATAATGTTGGATTCATATGCAAATCAAATGGTATGCCATCATCTGGTTTTTGGTAGTGATATGATTGCATGATTATATTTATAGACTTTGTGCCACTGCCTCTCGTGGACCCATGCATTTGTTTTTGTCCTTTTTTGCTGGGGACTCTACTAGGCAATGAAAGTATTTGATCTCATATTGGGTTTTCATGTACTTTTTTCTTTTAATGGATAATAGAACTCTCAACATGAAATGTATTTTTACTTTATATCAGGATTTTGAGTCGTGTGGTGATGGTATTGAGGAAGTTGCACATCTCATCAGGGACAAACAACTCGATGAAAATCTAAGGTATTTTCAATCTTTAATGCATACTGTTGATATTAATATAATTTTTTCTATTCTTAAGTTTAGCCAGTGAGTAATGTATTGCTCGTTCTTTTACTTGTATTATGTTCCATCTGGATATGGACTTCTGACATAATTTTATGTACACCAATAGCAAATTAGCTGGCTGACCTTCCTTCTGACTTCTAGAGAAATTGGAATTAAAATATTTGTTTATGATTTTGGTAAGAAGATCATGTTTGTAGGGTACTGATGCCTTCCCTTTGGAGAACATGAAACAAATTAACTGCTGAACTAGTTGGAAATTCTTGAAATCCAAAAGTGAGTGATCAATAGAAGATATTTCCCTATAGCAACTGCTGATCAGAGTAACTTTCAGGTCTGGTTTTAGGTTGTCTAGGGTAGGGGTGTAAACTAGTCAAGCTACTCGAGTTCAAGTTCGATTATAATTATTTATTAATTTTTTAATTCATTTGAGCTTTATCGGGTCGGTCGGGAATAAGCTTGACGTTTCAGTCAGTACAGAAATTTTGAAAAAAGTTTGGTCGAGTTGGGGCTGAGGCTTGGCTATGTATACCTAGTCTAGGGAGGGGGGGGAGGGTGGTGGGTTGGGATATGTAATTTGAGAATGCTTGTGTATTTATCAATGTTGCCTTTTTAAAAGGCTGTAATTTTGGAAAAAAACCTTTGTCATCTGGGATGCCTATTGGGCCTTTCTGTTTTGTCCTGAAAATCTATTATATTTATCATAAGATCAATTCAGGGTAGCTAGAGCATCAAACCCATCATTTTGTTTACAATTCCTTATCTTGTCTTAGCTGATTTAAGGAGGTGGTGAACCAATGGAATTCCATCGAAAATAAGGGTCCTATTGGTTCCTATTTTTGAAAACTATTTTTGAGAACACAGTGAATACCATTTTGGTGTTCTCTGAATTTAGTGTTTTTTATATTCTTTGTGCTTTTTAGAAAAAAAAGCTGAGAACCAAACTTGTTATCTTTGTTTTTGATAATAGAAAATAGTTTTCAAAAAACATGAATCAAACAGGCTCTCATTTTTTTTTTTTTTTTTTGTTATGGAAAAACACGAGAACAGAGAAAACATTAAATTTAGAGATAAAGAACAATTTTAGAGAACACCACCAATATAATGTTCTCTGTATTTTCAAAAACTATTCTCAAGAACAGTTTTCATAATCAAGAACCAAACAGACCCTTTGGTTCTTGTTTTGGAAAACAAGAACATGTTTGGTTCTCAGTTTTTTAGTCCTTAAAAACACAAAAAACTCTAGATTCGGAGAACTAGAACAGTTTTCAAAGACCACCAAAATTTTGTTTTCTATGTTTTAAAAAACAGGCCTAGGAATTAAGCCTCCTCAAATTAGTATTGCCTGTGACTTTTTTCTTTTTCATGAAAAAAGGAACTGTGTTGTAAATAATTTAATTTCCCAATAACACATAACATCAATGAGAACAAAACAGTTTTTTTCCATTCGTGTAGGATGAAATGTGGAGAAATTCTTCTTCTTTCACTCATTGGACATGAAATGAGGAGGATAGAAGCTCCGTGGCTAAGGCCACATACAGAAGATGTAGGGGCTTTCTGGTGAGAATCTGCTTCGTGATATGGGCTCGAGAGCTGGCAGTCAGGCCTACCCTCGATCTCGATCTCGAGCTAAGTCTAACTGCTCTGCACATCCAAGCTCGAAGGGTGCTTGAATCGCTGGACTTGTACTGAATCAAAACACAGGCGACTATCAAAACTCAGTTCACATTTCCGGTATGCATTTTCACATTGTTATCTCACAAATATCAATTGTTCATCAAGATTTTGTTTGTTCTGTTCTGTTCTGTTCTGTTCTGTCTATTAACCATACCATTATTTCTCTGAGAGTAGTGGTTTAACATGACACTGGAAAAACGTAAATCGCTTTCTGCATGCTTTTTCTCCTCACCCAACCCTTTTCTTAAGCAAAGAGAGGTGATTTTTAGCTGTACAGCCTTAAATCACCCATCAACGTCTCTCTTAGTCATTTTCTTTTCAATAAAATGATTCTTTCATATAGATCTAATTTTTTACTTTTTTTTTTTTTTTTTTTTGTGATTTTTATCATTCGAGCTTGACATTGCGGCGTGTGGTTGTGTCGTGCTTGGTAGGAAGCGGTGGGCGTCGAACGTATGGCAATATTTAATTAAACAAAGACATCAAATCATGCCGAGGCTAGAAACCGATCAGTTTTCAAGCAGTGACGGAGTCTCCAACGGTGGTTCGCCATGGATTCTAAAACTCTCTGTTTTAAAGGAAATTTCCTTCGGTATATTGGGCTTCTGAAATATGGTCTGGTATCAAGGAGAGATTTCAGACTGCACATCGTTTTGTCATTGTGCAATCTCAAAAATGATTTTTTTATGTTTGATTTCATCGTGGAAACCATAAAAGAAAATTAAATGTAAAAAGAGAAACAGATAAAATGAATTTGAATAAATATAGAATTAATTTATTAGGCCTAACCCTATTTTTTATTTTCTTTTTATTTATCTATTTTTTCCTTAATACTTTACGGCAAAAAGTTTTTTGAAAATCAAGCATAGCTTTGCTATATATAAAAATAAAAAATAGAAAATATTTTCATTCTATAAAAAGAAATACAAGCTTTTGAGGCCACGTGGTAAAGGGGTGGTGGATTTCTTTTATAATAAAGAATATGACAATAATGTAAAGGAAAATTGAGTTACTAACAAATATTAAGCAATTAGATTCAAATGATCGCGTGGCCTAATGGATAAGGCGCTCGCCTCCGGAGCGGGAGATTGTGGGTTCGAGTCCCATCGCGATCGAATTTCATACTTAATTTTGTTTTTGTTTAGATTAATTTAATTTAATCTTAACCAATGAAAATCCCATGTCTCGTATTCTGCACCAAAATATAGTAATCATCTTTCTTTTTTTTTTTTTCTTTTTGAAAAAATTAAATTTAAAATCCTAAACTTTCATGACTAATGCATTTATTGTTATTTCGAGCCATGTAAACTGCATAGAGCTTTACTATTTCTTAACCGAGGATTTGAGTTAGTATAATTATTTATTAAACTTTTAATTGATTTGAGCTTTATTGAGTCGATTTCTAGTAGCTCGATTATTTTTCGAGTCGAGTTTCGAACATTTAAAAAAAAGCTCGATCGAGCTTGAGCCAAGTTCGAGCTTCAAGTTTCTTAATTGAGTCGAGCTCGTATCGACTCAACTCTACTCGATTACACCCTATACAAGACATAGAGGATATCCACAAGGAACACATGTACAATTAAAGAAATTAGGAAAGGTTAGAAAAACATTATGATGTTTCAACTATTCAGGAAATTAAAGAAGCAACAATTGCTATCTCAAAAGATTAAGAAAAAAAATTCCAAAATCATGGTTGTTACATTGGAAGACTTTAATGGAAACTTCATCTCTTGAAAAAGAAAATAATTACTGGGGCCAACGGTCGGTTTAACATTTGGAATTTACTGCAAACCCAATTTTCTACTGAAAGTTCAGAGGCAAAAGCTTGGATGCTCTCAAATTCCTCCCTGTATATCACAAGCAAAGATAAATCTCAGTCATATGTAGCAGTAAATTCAGATCCAATTGGAAACAGGAAATTTGGAAAAACTGGCTTCTCACAGAAGTGGGAAAATGGTGCATAAATGCCCTTGACGTATGGCTGTATGTCCAATTTAATCTCTGAGTTTTTTTTTTGTCCATAGGTGCCCCCGCTTTAATGTCATAGCTCATTCATACCCTTGCCGTCACGGGAGCTGCCCACGTGGCGTTCCATGTCAATGGTGTTTAAATGGCCGTTTGTCAAGTTTTTTCCAATAATTGAAAATTTGAAACATTGCATCATTCTAGAACATACATGTTTTGTAACGACCCAACTCTTAATTTGATATTGTCCGGTTCAGGGTTGCAGTGACACACACACGGCTTCCCACCAACCAGTCCCGGTTTTGCTTCTTTGTTAGGCCTACGCTCTCAAGAAATGACCTTGATAGTATTGAGATAAAGTCTTACATATATGGACTTCAACCTTCCTCTCTCTAGGCGATGTGGGACACCACATGTTTACCATACAATCAGACTGAACAATCGAATCAATGTACCAAGGTAGAATTGTCCAAGAACAATTTTTCAAAGGGGAAAATCCTACCAAATCAATGGAAATAATTACACTCAAGGAATCTGTTAAAGAGCATGATATTCATATTAAACTCAAATCCTACAAACTTGGGCTTTTAAGAGAGTTGGTCGTTTAACATGGTATCGGAGCTTGGCTTGACGGGAGGTCCTTGGTTCGAACCACCTCTCTACAATTTGAATCTCATTTGTTTATTTGAAAGTCCATGAAGGACTCTATTTGGTTTGTTTAACTCTCCACGTGCAGGTGTTAAAGAGCATGATATTCATATTAAACCCAAATCCTACGAGCTTTTAGGAGAGTTGGTCGTTCAACAGAATCAAAACCCTAGTTAATACGACTTGACTCAATATGATGGTGGGACATGAAAATTCCAGACAATGATAATAAATGACAACAAGCAACAAGAAGAAAGAAAAAGAAAAAAAAAAAGCATTACCTTCCTCCTGGATGCCCCACATAAACAACCAGGCTGATAAGCCCTCCAGATGCTAATATTCTTGTTGCAGCCTGCAATGCCAAGATTGTTGTTGCCGACGTCGTAATTACTTCTTTGTCACCGCCAGGAAGGTAGCCTAAGTTAAATGCAACAAGCCTAAAACCAACCAGGCATCATTCTAGAGTGAAGTTTAGAAGAATTGTTTAGTTTATGAAATGGCATTGCATAGATATATATATCCCATCAAAAATGACTGCATCAATGTATAATAGATATGGATGCTGGCAGTAATATGATTATTGCTAGCCACTAATTCTCATATTTTTCCCTTAACTGTATAGTTTAGGCATGTAAATTAAATGAAAAAGGGGTAAACATGTATATATATAAACTTAAATCACGTGGCTCATTGGCAAAGATGATGTTTTCTATAAAAAAAAAGAAGATATTTTTTATTTCGCTTCATTAATTATCGGTATTTATGGTCTTCTGCAAGGGAGGAGCTAGGTGATAACCAGAGAGAATTTCAAGAAAGACTGAGACTAACAGGAGGAGAAAAGGCGAATATTAAAACCAGGGACTCTAGTCATTCCAGATAACTAAGTGCTACCAGACGTTACATTGTAACAAACTAACGATCACAGTAAAAGGGCCTTTTACAGAAATTTCGCTTTTCGGTTTTCCCACACCACTTTGACATGAAACAAAGGCTGACAATGATACGGTCCCTTATCAGTCATGCAAAAACATTAGAATATTCTGTCTACACAAGTATGGAGGATCATAAACTTCAAGATGTTCATATAATTATCCAACCGATACTGTTCCTGAAAACAAAGGTAAGCCATATATGACAGTACTATAGATATGAAGAAATTGAACTGCAGTCAGTACCTTAATGCAGTACTCCTCGGAACAACTTCCTCCATTCTACTGTGACAGATTGGGAAGAGCTTCACAAGTTCCTTCTGCATAAATTTGAGAGTTAGTGAAACAAGCATAAAAATTTACGTTCTCTTTTTACTCGGGAACAAGAATGATGAACCACAACATCAGTATGGGTATCTTTATAGTTTAAAAGACTAATAAACAAGAAACACAGCACATCATTAGGCTGCTTGAGTGTCCAGGTGGTTTCAGAGCAAGCCTTAAGTCATGAGCCCAAAAGTCTTTAGAACATGTTCTTATTAATAATTCATGTTCCCTCCTGAATGTAAACTATCAGGTACTGAAGCAAGCATACACCGACAGAGGTCAAACATGCACATGCTCCAATAACAGAACATTATTCCTTTTCTTTTTTTCCCCCTCTTTTCTCCATATTTTTTAGGAGAACATTGGATTCAAGTGGGTTTGTCTGTAATGGATCCATCTAAAAGTGCCCAGTAGGAGCTCTGGACCCCATAAAATTTAAAAACCGTAGATCCATGCACTTGCTCTGACTTTGTTTGTGAAGTGTTAGACACTAATGCTCACTCTAATGTATTAGGATTCAAGTCTAAAACAAATACTGGTTGTGCAAATACTGAATCTCAAGAATAACATATTAATTCTTTGTGCACATCTAGTAAGGAGGTGGTCGTGCATGCATGAACCATAACTTATAATGTCTACTCTTGCATTGAAATGAAATTATAAAGTGGATGTGCATGAATAATAATTCTAGAGTGTCTACAGTTCTACTGAAATAAAATGATAAACAGAAGAAAAATGCTCAAGGTAGTACCTCATTTGGATTCACCGATTCATTGAGCAATGAAGCAGTATTCTCTAAAGCATCGTTCTGAATGTCCATTCCATAAACACAACCTCGTCCTGACCCATCAGCAACCATTTTGAGCATTTCCAAGGTATCATATCCATTTCCACAAGTGGCATCGACAACTGTATCTCCTTTTTGGACAACATGCTTCCATACCCTGGTAAAAAATGAAAATGCCAAATTATTCCAACTCAAACAACCATCATTAAGTAACAATAAGGCACTATGAATGAGAGAATTAAGCCAACCATTGGCTTAGCAATCATGCAGAACCATATCTAGAATATATCATTATTTGCTTGGATTAGACCAGTGCTTAAGGAAGCTATCTTTCTTCTTTGTCTTCTGCTTTTCCAAAAAAGCTTGTAACACGTGTTTATATATGATGAGCAAAAGAAACGAAGAATATCAGTGCCAACCAAGAGCCATATAATTGGTTCTCTTGTTCACCACCACAAAACTGATGAGATAATATGAGTGTTTTTTTTCATTTCTTTTTTTTTTTCTTCTTCAGAATATGATGTTCTTATGCTTCACTTAGCAACACGTAAATTCCTTGAATGAGCTCATCAAATTCTCACATTAGTGAGTCCTAAATTCATACCAAACCCCAAAAAACTCCTTCCCCCAATTCGTTATTAATGTAGAAAGCTTCACATGCGACGTATTTACCTTCAGATAGACATTTGTTCATCATATCTTACTAAATCTTAGTCAACATGGATTTTCTCAAACTGCAATAACTTGATCTCCAATTATTCCCTCAAGTCCAGTACTGTTGACTTAAGAACAAAATACCAACACCATTCTGCTGCAAGAACAGTGAATATGCACTTTCCAATATGGTTCTGGAATTGATTTCTTCCAAAATCCAAAAGGAATTATTTAGGATGAAAACAGAGATTCTAAACTCGAGTAAGTGGCAACTTAATCATAAATAAATCATGTTATCCCTTTCATTTACTCTAATTTTTGTTTTCTGGTAAGCTTCTAAGAAATCTACATGGGCAAGCATCAAAGATAAGAAAAGGTATAATTGGTTCCAACCAACAATTTCAGATTGTTCTGGCCAATATGATCGATATCTTATCCTGCAATATAACTGACACATTCCCGAAGTTATGAAAATGATTGATTAACATCGCTAAATGCCACATATACTATAAATCTAACATAGATCTAATAACGTCTACCCTCAACAATGCAATTAATGAACTTAGCATTCAAGCAAACAACTGAATTACAGAATATTGATACACAATCATCCCAAGCAAGCCCAGGATTTAAGAAATGGAAATTCAGTACCTACAAATGAGCAACTTTGGTTGCCTTCTCCTTGCCAAAAATATAGCCCATTAAAACATCCTCCATCCCTGAATTAAGATAGTAACATCATAACATAGCAAAAATGGCAGAATTACATATCATTATTCAACATAACATTAAAAAGTACAAGTAATCTAATTCCTTTTTTTTTTTCTGAGCCAATTCATGTCTTCTTAACAAGCTAAATGCAAAGACAGTCCAAATTTACCAGTTTTGAGCCACAACAGATCAAAGACTGTCAAAACAACACCTTTTAAAAGACAATCCTGGCTGTGGCTTATACTCATAAATTCAAGAAGAGTATAATCTATCAGTTCTAGTCAGATAAGAAAACTATCCCTTTGATTTTCGATTCAGATAAGAAATTTACTATCAATCGCCAAAGAGTCAGAGGAATTGCGTTTCCGATAAATATTTGCTAAATCGAAGACACTTGAATGCTGTGTTTCACTTCTGAGAAGCAATTCGCGAAATGAATAACATTAATCTTCATTTGTGGTTAGATTGGCATAGATTTGGGTGGTGGAGGAACATAATGCATACCAGAAAAAGTAGAATTCTTGGAGAGAGAATGTTCCATCTTTCCATTTCGTACGAAAGAACCACTGAGATTCCGACGAGCAGCGGCCACAAACAATCTCGGAGTGAAACTTGTGAGCCTCTTCTGACAAGGAATCGGTAACCTATGTGAACAATATCGCATCAGCAGCATCTCCGACGGAAATCAAGGCGTGCTCCCGAGGTTCTGTTTGGTTCGCGAGAAAGAGAAGGAATTTATTATGAAATTTATCCCGAGAAAAGCGGAGGACGGACAATCTTGAATACCCTAAAATTTTGAATCAAGTCCACGCTGTTCCTGATATTTTATCATTTATGGATAATTTCCCTCACCTCTCCCGGGTTAATCAGGTCGCACTAGAGATCGATTAGTTGAGTCGAGCTTGAACTCGATTAGTTCGAGTAATTAGTCGAGTCAAGATCGAATATCACAATGCTTGTCTCCAACTGATCTTAAGCTTAATCGAGTTTTACTTTGTTATTAGGTTTAAAACTATTTGAGTTTAATCGATTCAAAATCGAGTCGAGTTTAAGTATAATTATTTATTAAATTTACTGATGATTTGACTGTCGGTCCGATTTAAATAAACAGCTATTTTTTGAGTCGAGGTTTGACGTTTAAAGAAAAAACTTGATTAGCGAGTTCAAGTGGAGCTCTTTATCGACCGAGCTTGACTGTTCATTTCGATTACACTCATATTTACAAGTATGGATGCATATGAAGATTAATATGTTGGTGAGTTTGAAGCGAGAATGTGGCGAAGTCTTTATAGAGTTACAGTAAGTGGCTCGTTAATTGAAGCTGTTGGAGTTGGCTTGAGGTGATACCGGGTTAAGTTTGGGAAGTTTATTCTGTCTGCTTGACTATGAAGTAAAGGTTTTAGTAAAACCAGTACACAAGTCGGGAGTTAGGCTGCTCTGCAAATGAGTGCAAAACGGTGATATTAGGTCAATGTTTGAAAATGCATGACATAGAGATGGGAGAGGGAATTAAAATTAAACGATGATAGTTTCTTATGTGTAACTAAATAGTTTAATTGTCAAAAAAATAATTATATAAATTTTAAAAATAAAACACGAGAAGAATTTTTCTTAGAACATATCTACAAACTAGGAAAGAAATTAAAAATATTTTAGTTTAATGTTACTTTTATTCATTTTATTAAAATAAATATAAATATGTTAGGACTTTTTGTTAGTTGGCTTTGTTTACATTTATATGTAAAAAAATTAAAAAAAAAACATGTTGGTGAATATTTTGAAGATATTTGAAGAAATTTTTCGGGTGAAAAATAATTTGGAAAGGATTTTGAAGAAATATTTGACAGGATGGTGAATATTTTTGGAGGAAATTGTGAATGAATTTTTAGATAGTGAATATTTTGAAAGGGATTATGAAGAAATCTATTTTTACTGTTGATTATTGTGGAAAAGATTTATGAAGAATTTCTCTAAACCCCATTTGACATATTTTGTTGATTTAAATGTGTGTTTGGAAAACATGACTTGTGTTGGCTGATTTAAGAATATATAAGACTCTAGAGGCTTTTCAAAGCCAGCTTTGAGAGCCTTCATGGTGGTCGGAGAAATATGTTTTATGGTTTGCATAGAAAAAATTGAGAGAAAAGTCGATGAGAGTTACGTTCGTATTTTGTTAATGATAATTTTCGCATGAAGAATAATGTATTGCTTTTAGGAGAAAGTTTGAAAACACGGGTGATATTTGCTGAACTATGTCACTTAGAAGATTCTTAATAACGGTGATATTGTCAAGGAAAGAGTCTTTAAGTTTGTAAGTCCGAGATTATATTTGTAATCGATTGATTCTTTGTGGATGAGTCAATATTTGGGCATGACCAGATAGAGTAAGTGTGATGCATCGAACTACATTAATAGTTTTCTAGTGTCCTTTATTTTTCATGTATTTATATTTTTGGATATGATTGCTTGATTTCATAATTTCAAAGTTAACTTAATTTCGTTTCAGTATTCACATGGTAGTGGTATAACCCATTTTTGTGACAACTAAAAATAAAAGCCAACCTAATTACAAAATATAATACTATATATATAACTATTCTTATACATGTTACCTTAAAATGTTATATATATGAAATTAAAAAATTAATCTAGCTTTAAATGGTAAAAGATTGAGATAAGCGTATAAGAAAAGCATGTCAATCACATAAAAGCAAAAATCTCACATCTGAAATAAATAAAATATAAATATATATATATATATATATATATATATATATATATATATATATATATATATATATATATATATATATATATATAATATTACATTCAATTTCAATTATATATTATCTATATTTAAATTCTCAAAGATACAAAACTTGCATGGGAGCAAACAAGATTTTGTAAATTGTGAACAAGTTATATTTTATATAATATTTAAAACCGTCTAAAAATAAAAATGATTACGTAATCTTTAGTTTTTTTTTTTTTTGAATAAACGTAATCTTTAGTTAAAACTACAGATAAACGCGTCCTAGCTCATTCCTAAAAAATAGTGACAAGAAGTAAAAGGTAGATGGACATATTTGACAGATTGATCTGTTTAATCAAAGATGTCGAATATGGTGGTAAGCTTTCTACCAAAAAAACAGGTAGCATTTATGTGGTGACTTGCTGGCCAGTTGTCTGGTGTTAATGAGGGTATAGTGTGTGAACTGTGCGGTTCTTCCTTAGCCGTCGTTGTTCAACAATTGCACCGTCAGTTCTCGACAGCCAATTCGGTTCTGTGCATGAATCAGACTAAAAAAATCGTACGATCTTGAATGCGTTGTGTAAAGCATATCTTGAATGCGTTTTAACATTGGTTTTTAATAAGCTCCAAAATCTCAGAAATCTAAAACGTTTTGTTAAAAGCATATATACATGTTAAAACACATTCCCAATTTCAAAATGCAATTCCTTGAAATTTAAAGCATTCTCTCTCATGTTAAATGGATTGTAATCACATATTTCTTATCCCAACCACACCGCATTGTTCCCACTCATGTGATGTACATGCAAATGAACTACATATTGGAATTCAAATTATATCAACTAGCCATCCACTTTTCAAAAAAAAAAAAAGATAAAAAAGAAAAAGAAAAACTAGCCATCCTAATGACAATTCTCTTGAATGTGAAAGAAAAAAATATTAAAGAAAATGATCATTATCATGGAAAATATAGAAGAAAAATAAAAAACAATCAAAATTTCTTGAAATTTTACATATTTATAAAATTCGCGAGTAAGCATATAATAGAGAGAAATAAATAAATGACAATATAATTAATATATTAAATTTAAATCATTTTTATTTTCTATCAAAATTTTTGTTAAGTTTTTAAATATACATTTTCTTTTCACTTGTAACTAAATTCCAAAGCAGCCAAAAGAAATTTGAGAAAAAAAAAAAGAAATGAAGAAGAAAAATTGAAGGGAAAGAATTAAAAAATTAAAAATTAGATTTAAATTTAATAAATTATTTTCATACTTCTCTTCAAATTTGTTTTATTTTTTTTTATTATATATAAATTAAAAAAATTTAAGATATATAAAAATTTAACCAGATAATATTTTATTTATTTTTTTATATTTTCGTAACAAAATTAAAACTAAACATAAGCGTTGTGGTGTCCATTAGTTAACATAGCCTAAGAAGTGTTCTAAAGGCACTCCCATCCTCCATGGTTCATTTTATTTTAACAAGAACAATGGAGGTCTCTTTTTAAAATTTACGAATCTTTAGACACTCAAGACAATAATTAACACCTCCTCTTTTATTTTTATTTTTGATTTTAATATAAAATAAATAATAATGTCACTTCTTAAGCCATGTTTTTGTTTCATCATATTTTGACTTCTCCACATTGAAATATATGGACAAATTCCAAATTTATGTTTATTGAATTGAACCGATAAATGGATGATTTTTTGTTTAGAAAAATAACCGATAATTAGATGATAAAATTTGATATTATGAACTATATTTGGTTGGTTATGAAGAAGCACAAGATATATAATACAAGAGAGGGGATATAATATTTCACATTTGATTAATAATGGGATATAATAATTTATTCTACCATTTATCATATCTTATGTTAAACTAAACATGAATTATTAGATATGCTATCTATAATCTTTATTAAGCCTTTTTGTTGAAAGATTTTATGAAAAGATTTTGAAGAAAATCTTTCACTAAATGGTGGATATTTTTGGAGGAGATTATGGAAGGAATTTTTAGATAGTGAATATTTTGAATGGGATTATGAAGAAATATTTTATTATTGACTAGTGTGGAAGAGAATCAGAGATGGTTAGGATTTTCTTTAATTCCATTTGACATATTTTGTTGATTGAAATCTATAAATATTTAGAAAACATGACTCTTTTTTTGTTAGACTTTGAGATATGGCAGACGGCTAGTGCATATAGACTAATCTCCATGACTGGAGGGGCCCAATAAGGCGGTAAAGTTTTACTACGAGGAACATAGTTGCATTCGCTAGGGTTTGAACTGGCTTAGGCGATTAAGATAAGAGCATATTTATACGCTGCGTATTGATGGTTGATTTGAGAATGAAGCATATAAGCCTTTGGAGGCAGTACAAACGGAGCCTTAGAGACTCATGCAAGTACAATTTCGGAAATCTAATCTTCCATGGAATTTTGACCTTATTTTGACAAATATATCCTTTTCTTGTATAAATATTTTAAAGATATTTTGTAGGTGAAAAATATTTTGGAAAGGATTTTGAAGAAATCTTTGACTGGATGGTGGATATTTAATTTGGAGGAGATTGTGGAATGAATTTTTAGATAGTGAATATTGTGGTTGAGATGCTTGAGGATTTTCACTAAACTCCATTTGACATATTTTGTTGATTCAAATTTGTGTTTGGAAAAACATGACTTATGTTGGCTATTCAGATGAGGTAGAAAAAAAAAATGAGAGTGGTTTTTTGTATAGAAAAATTTGAGAGAAAAGTCTCCGATGATAGTTCGGTTCGTGTTTTGTTAATGATAATTTTCGTTTGAAGAGTATGTTACTTTTAGGAAAATTTTTGAAAAGACGAGTGATGCTCGTTGAACTAGGCCACTTAGAAGATTCTTCATAATGATGATATTGTTAAGGAGGGATTATTTAAGTGTGTAAGTTCAAGATTTTGTTTGTAATCGGTTGATTCTTAGTAGATGACTCATTGTTTAGGCGTGACTCGATAAAGTAGGTGTGGTGCGTCGAACTACATTAACAAATTTTCAGTGTCCTTTATTTTTCATGCATTTATATTTTTGGACTTGATTGCTTGATTTCATAATTTTAGAATTAAAAACATAATTTTGTTTTAGTTATCACATGGTCAAGTCATAACCTAAACTTTAGTGTCATATGAGCTTTGGACCGGAAAGAAGCATAGCATAAGGCATTTTCATGTTTGGGGTTGTCCAGCTGAGGCTAGGCCATACATGCCTAATGAAAGAAAATGGACTCAAGAACAGTAAGCTGCTATTTTGTTGGGTACTCTGAGAAATTGAGGGGTTTCAAGTTTTATGATCCCTTAAGTAGATCCTTTTTTGAAACGAGAAATGCAAAATTTATTGAGGATGTTGAATATGGTGGGACTTCAGAACTCAGGAAAATCGTCTTTGAAGAAGAATGTCATTATTCCTACTGTTGCAACTAAAAATGATCAGGTAATTACACCTAAAATTATTTATGATGCAAATCTAGAAAATCAAGACATGATCCCTGAGTTACCTCCTATTCATATTGAGGAACCCGCTCCTACTCAAGTAGAGGAGCAACAACAACCTCAATTGGAAGTGTCATTAAGGAGATCCATTAGGGAGAGGAGATCAACGATTTCGGATGACTATATCGTATATCTCTAAGAACACAAGTTTGATATGGGACTGGAAGATGATCCAATATCTTTCAGTCAAGCCAAACAATGTGCAAACTCTAAAAATTGGATAGATGCCATAAAAGATGAGATGGAATCAATGGAAGACAATGACGTTTGAGATCTTGTTGAATTGCCTAAGGGAGTGAAACCAATTGGTTGTAAATGGATTTTTAAAACTAAAAAGGATTCGAAAGGCAATGTCAAAAGATATAAATCACATATAGTTGTCAAGGGATTTACTCAAAAGGAAGGCATTGATTATAAAGAGACTTTGTGACGCCCCTATCCCGGGGGTCCTGTTGAAAACCCGTCAACCCACGGAAACTTGTGAATATCGGGTATCCCGATATCACACTCATTTGTCTCATATATGGAGACCCATTTCTGTATAATTTTCTTACAAATAACCAATTTGTAATAATATTTCACAAGAGTTTGATGTACAACTCTTTTACACTTTTATATGCCAAAATATATTAAAACTAGATTGTTCTAATATATTTTACAAAAATAATTCTCAAGGCCACAACCTAGCCTTCTTCGTACTCACAGCCTCGAAGGAGCATCGTCTTCTCGTGTACCTGAAAGGGGGATCCCACGACGGGGTGAGCAAAACCCAGTAGTGATAATCTCTTACAAGGGTTGCTTCCCACCTAAGTGCACATGTAATGACAACTAAACACATTCAAGCAAATTCATGATCCTACTTGAATGTCTACATGCTGTCGATACTTACAGTCCTCAGGCTCCTCGCTGTGACTCGCTATGTATGAAGTTTATTTTCAAACAAAAATGTTTGTTTTTGCATTTTAAATCATAGGATATCCTTGAGAGCAAGGACGTACTCGACCATGGGAAATCTGAGAATGCGGACATCATCAGAGTGATGGACATCCTCAGGAACATTGGATGCCCTCAGAACTTGGACATGCTCAGAGCCTTTGGACATCCTCGAGCCTTGGACATCCTCAGAACCTTGAATGATTCCCAATGAAACTTTTATTTCAACACTGGACATTCTCCGATTTCTTTAAAACCATGCGCTCAGTTTGAACAAAGTCCCATGCCACTGAGCCCACCATCGACACCAACCACAATGTCGATCTTACCATGTCCCCGCGACAGCCTATCGAACACCAAACACGGTGCCGATTTACCAAGGTCAACACTGAACATAGAATCAACCCAAACCATGCACTCACACCCAATGTCATGCGATGTCCTTGTGCATACAAATGCATGATGCCAATTCATTTATCTTATGTCACATGAATATTTATAAACTATATGCAACACGATCAATTCACGGATGGTTATACCTCCTACACAAAATTTTCATGTTATTCGAATATCAAGCAATAACACCCAACTATAGCACACAAGGACCATTCGGGTCCGAAATCGCCCGAGATCGCTCCAAAATGGTCCCAAAATTCCGCTGGGCCTAGTTTTAGACTAACTAACCGGCCACTCACGACCTCACACCATTCAAACCATTCAAATGGCTCTTAAGCCAAAAATAAACCAAGTATGAGGAAATCCCCTACCCAATACAGTAGCCTACAACATGCCATGCACTGGTCATGCCAAAACCCGGCTATTTACATAGACATAACCAAGCAACCTGCACACTTCGTGTAAAATATAGGTTTTCAACAAGGTTATGATTACCAACTTCCCTCCACAGGTACATGGCTAGAATATTGACTCAATGGTACTTCCATAGAGTCCAAAAACACCCAAAACGGAGTTCGGACGAAGAAATTATGACCTTCCGAAGTTGGAGGTCACAAATGAGTAGCCAGCCCTACCCGAGCTGACCTACCCGACCTGTCCTGGCCGACCTGACCTAGCTGGCCAGCCCCAGCACCCACTACCATAAACAGGCACATGGATGGAATCTTAACTCAATGGGCTTTCCATAGAGTACAAGAACACCTGAAACGGAGTTTGGACGAAGAAGTTATGACCGTCCGAAGTTGGAGGTCACACATGAGTAGCCAGCCCTGCCCGAGCTGACCTACCCGACCTGCCCTAACCAGCAAGCCCCAGCACCCACTGCCATCCATAGCATATGGATGGAATCTTGACTCGATGGTCTTTCCATAGAGTCCAAGAACACCCAAACAGTGTCTGACGTAAGAAGCAGGATCGCATGAAGTTGAAGGTCACACATGAGTAGCCAGCCCTGCCCGAGCTGACCTACCCGACCTGTCCTGGCCGACCTGCCCTAGATGGCCAGCCCTAGCACCCACTGCCATCCAAAATCACATGGATGGAATCCTGGCTCAATGGGCTTTCCATAGATCCAAGAACATCCGAAACAGAGTTCGGACGAAGAAGTTATGACCTTCCGAAGTTGGAGGTCACACATGAGTAGCCAACCCTGCCCGAGCTGACCTACCCGACCTATCCTGGCCAACCTGCCCTAGCCGGCCAGCCCCAGCCATCCAAAGGCACATGGATGGAATCTTGACTCAATGAGCTTTCCATAGAGTCCAAGAACACCTGAAACTGAAGTTCGACGAAGTTGTGTTTACGACCTTCCGGTCGAGGTCACACTTATCAAACCCAACCGAAGCCGACCCGACCTACCGACTGCTCGACCGCCTACCGGCCCGACCCGGCCTAGCCGACCAGGGCCGTTAACCCGACCGAATACGACTCCTCTGCCGGATCGACCTTGGTCCGCCGATCTCCGGGCCGTCGACCTCCATTTAAATTATTCGTGGTAAACAAACCATAACTTAGGGCCAAAGGTCCGACCGAAATTCAAAGCCTAACATCAAGTTCACTCATGTGGCTACACTTACCTGGAAGGCCTCACTACCAAATTCTTTATTTCCTACCCAAAAACCGCCTAAGGTCCTAAGCACGCGTATTGTCACAATATGACAGCTTCCCATGGTTCAAAATGCAACCAAACATTCCCCTTAGGGCAAGACACCATAACACATAAAAATGGTACACAAGGACAATTAATTAATCTGAAAAGCAGTCTCCGGACTGTCCTAAAACAATCCTGGAATTTCCAGCACACTGTCCCAAAGACTTGGGACGGTTCACACTGCTACTCACGACCTCACACAACCCATGCCATTTGAATGATCCTTAGACAATGATTAAACCAAGTAGGAGAAAAACCTCACTTCCTGGAGTTTAAACTCCCAACTCCGGTCTCTATACGGCCCTTTCAGGATGAACTCTTCCCTTCTCCACCAAACCGCCAAATCGATTGTTTAGAATCAGAGAGAAGTGAGAGCTTCTACTCTAAAATCTCTCATCTTTTTCTCTCTTTCTCGCTTGCTCTCCCCTCCCTCTCATTCTCTCTTCTCCCAACTACTCAAGACGAGTCAAGAGAACTGGCCCTCACTCACACACGTCCACCTCTCATTGGCCCATAGGATTACACCTATCCCTCTCATCCATCTACCAGCGGATTTCCTCCCCAAACGGCATGATGCCATGTGTCTCATGTGAGCCCCACTGCCTATCAAGCTTGAATCATTCTAAACTTGACACGTGGAACTTCTTGAGCTACTCAAAATGTGCCATGTGTCCCGCACCCTCTCGTGCCTTGAAAACACGGTCTAATTGTCTCTAATTCTAATAAATTCGACATGGTAGCTTAGATTTTCAGAAGACGATTTCAACTATGAGGTCCGTTTCACATCCGAGATATAGAAAAATTCGGATTTTCTAATCAAATACCGCTTCATCCTTTCTCGTAAACTGGATTTTTTCTGCCTACGTACTTTCTTCTAAGCTTTCATCGAAAGACTCTTTTAGATTCATTATGTCACTTGTAGCTCATTATGATTTGGAGTTATATCAAATGGATGTAAAGACTGCGTTTCTTAATGATGACATTGAAGAAACTATTTACATCATGCAACTAGAGAATTTTGAATATAAAGAATCAAAACATTTAGTATGCAAATTAAAGAAGTCCATTTATGGTTTAAAGCAAGCATCTCGCTAATGGTATCGGAAGTTCGATCAAGTGATTAACTCTTTTGGTTTTAAGGAAAACACTGTAGATCAATGTATTTATCACAAGATTAGTGGGAGCAAATTTATTCTTTTGGTGTTATATGTCGATGATATTCTGCTAGCAAGCAACGATATAGGCCTGTTGCATGAGACTAAGATATTTCTTTCAAAGAATTTTGAAATGAAAGATCTTTTGTGTAATGCATCTGTGTCAGTACAGATTTATCAAGATCGTTCTCATAGTATTCTTGGCTTATCACAAAAGACATATACTGATAAAATGCTTAGTAGATTTGGCATGAAGGATTGTGCACCAAGAGATACACTCATTGCTAAGGGTGATAAGTTTAGTTTGCTTCAATGCCCAAGGAATGAAATTGGAAAGAAAGAAATGGGGAATATCCCTTATGCATCAACAATAGGGAGTCTCATGTATGCTTAAGTTTGTAAGCGTCCGGACATTGCGTACATAGTTGGTATGCTTAGCAGATACTTAAGTAACCCAGGAATGGTTCATTGGAAGGTAGCAAATCCAGTTTGAGGGGCCCATAGAGAACAGCAAGGTTTTATGCTCACATATCAGAGAGATTTGATCTACTAGAGATCATGGGCATTCCGATCGACTTTCTCATTGCTGCCTTGATAGCGTAAGAAATGCACCTTCTGGGTTTTATATTTTTATGTTGGCTGGAGGAGCTATCTCATGGAAGAGTGTTAAGCAATCACTCATAGCATCTTCCACTATGGAAGACGAATTTATAGCTTGTTATGAGGCATCAAACCAAGCAACATGGCTGTTGAATTTTATCACTGGATTGTGTATTGTTGATGGCATCGATAGGCCATTAAAGATAAATTGTGATAATAAAGTTGCAAAATTATATTCTAAGAACAATAGAAGCTTGTCGAAGTCGAAACATATTGACATAAAGTTTCTTGTTGTTCAGGAGAGAGTTTAGAGTCTTCAGGTGTCTATTGAACATATTTGTACAAATCCTCATGATCAAGGATCCTACTACCAAAGGTACCACCTAAAGCATTTCATGAGCATGTAGCTCGTATGGGTGTTGTCACGCCCCTACCCTGTCCTGGCGAAGAGAGGGGGCACGGCACAGGACTCCTTAATCTGCTTTTCAGACATTGATGGGTCCATTTCATATATAAATCCATAAGGAAATAAATCTTCTAGTACTACCACCATAGTGGTGTTTAAACTATCCTGTACATATTCCTGAGTCTCATTTACTTGTATATAAACAAATTCTACTATTACCAAAAACTTTTACATTTACATTTCAAAACCAAAAATCAAAACCTGCATCGTGACTCCTATTGTCAGTTGCCCATAACGCTAATACCTCTGATGTCCTTCAAGATCTACACGATGAAACACTCGTATGTTTATAACTTAGTGGGAAACAGATAACATATACATATAACAAAATGGATTTATCAGAGTTTACGTATTACAGAAATCTATAATAGAGTTTTCATATAACATAATTCTTATAACGGGGTTTTCATATCTCTCGTAGAAGTTCAAAACAGAGATCTTGTATAAAGGGTACCCATAGGTACAATACAAAACATAGCAGAATTGATTACTTACGCTTTCTTATCGTTCCTTATTCACATTCTTATCATATAAATGTTTGTCTGTATAGACTAGTAACAATGAATGATAGGGACACAACACAAAGAGGGTACCGGCGTACAAAGACGCAGACGACGTAGACGTGTTTACCCATCGAATATGTCAGAAGATTCGCAGTGGTTGCCGGAAGATCGAACGCAGGCGCATGTCCACGTAATAAAGTGTCGTATTCAGCGCGAGTGCCGAAGATCAATGTAGACTTATCTGCCCACGTAATAGAAGTCCCGTAGCACTAGTAGGAGTGTCGTAGCACTGATCAGAGGTGCCTATTCATTCTCTATTCGGTCTTAGGCAGACATACAATTATATATATTACTGAGCTTGCTATAATATTCTTAGTCACATTAACAAATAAGGGTAAGAAACAATGTCTGCCCAACGACAGAATCTTGGCGACGATGTACAAAGCATTTTTCATATAACTTTTATACATGTACTGACCCTTTCATTTGAAATTAACGGAAGAACAAAACAAACAAGGTTGCAAGACCGGTACTCAAACCTTAAACAACTTCGAGTATTCCAGACTTCAACTTTCGCTGTGTAACGCCCATCCCGAAGGGTGTACTGCAGACGCGGTAACCGTATGGTCCCATATGTGCACCGCGCTTCTTAATTATTTCGAGTGCCATAGTAGTATTTTTCGAACGTTGTTTTTAATGATGAAATCGTAAAGTTTTCAACAATTGTGGCAATCAGAAACTTAAAAATACTAGAAATTTTCAAAAATTTCAAAAGGATGATAATAATAATAAATTGTCATAATGGTTCAGGAAAGCCTAGAAAATTCTCTAAATCTCATATGAGAAACGGACCGCGCCATTAAATTCGTCTCGCGAAATCTAGTGACCTAGAAAAGTTTAGTTGAATTCTGAGACATGCGGAATATTTTACGATTTTCTGGATGATAAGTCAGTTCGTGATCTTCAGTGGATCTAGATTTTACAAAAATCCTAAGTCGAAATGATCGAGCTAAGTTCATTTAAAATAAATTGAACTAAAAAGAAATAAATTATTTTTAGTAGAAACTTAACTAATGAGGCAATATGAGCCATATATTTAAATAATAATAATAATAATAATAAATAAATAAATAAATAAAAGGAAAAAGGAAGGTCAAAAGAAGGGGACGGGAGGGAGAGCTTGATGACAGAGAAGATATTTTTATTCTTATTTTTCTTCCCTTCTTTTTAAGATCTACGGAAATCGGACCGTAGGTTTTCGTCGGAGCAGAAGGTAAAGTCGATTCATGCAATGAGGGCTACGCGTGGGTACTAAAATCTTAGCGTTTCGTCAAACTTCAAGAGGTAGTGAAGTTTCCTACTTGTGTTATTTTTATCCTAAAAGTCATTTAATGGCTTGGGATTTGCTTAGAGGCTGTGAAATGCCGTAAATTTCAGTCCAAAATTTTTGGACCGAGTGTAGAAATTTTTAGGAATTTTCGGGACTGTTTTCGGACAATCCGGGTTGAATTTTTTGGGACTATTTTCGGACAATCCTGATTGAATTTTTGGGACTGTTTTGGGATAGTCCATACAGGATTTTCAGAACTATTTTCAGGCAGTCCCAGATTATGTTGAAGTTTGGTTTTGATATCGGGACTGATGCTTTCGGGTTTATTTTCCATTTAGGCATCGTTTTGG
This sequence comes from Tetrastigma voinierianum, assembly GCA_016808115.1. Taxonomy (NCBI): domain Eukaryota; kingdom Viridiplantae; phylum Streptophyta; class Magnoliopsida; order Vitales; family Vitaceae; genus Tetrastigma; species Tetrastigma voinierianum. Next base: position 167,476 of record JAEQBH010001404.1, on the reverse strand, counting down.
TCTTGGTTGAGCCTTAGGGCTGTTTGGATGATGCGTGTGGTCTAATACATTGGAATGTGGCAAAAGCTTTGTGCCTGATAAATTGTAAAGTCGTGCTCAATTATTGTAAACGGAAATGTGAGTGTTCTAAACTTTATTTTTCAATGCTAGTATATTATTTTAAATCGTTTTACGATTTGTATGTGATGGTTGTAATTGTTAAACCATATTTTAAAGCTTATGGTTTTGATTTGTTAAACCATATTTTATAAAGCAAGCAATATGCTTTATTAAGCAAGCAAGCAAACAAGCAAACTTATATTTTATAAGTTAGGCCTTAAGAAATCATGGTTTTAATTGTTAAACCATATTTTAAAGCTTATGGTTTTGATTTGTTAAACCATATTTTATAAAGCAAGCAATATGCTTTATTAAGCAAGCAAGCAAACTTATATTTTATAAGTTAAGCCTTAAGAAATCACTAGTTTTAAGTGCAAAGATTACTCTAATAAAGCGTATTCCATAATGCACTGGGTTAAGATGATTGTATTTCATTTTATATTTGTCACCAAGAACTTAGCTTATGCATACATATTGAGGAGGACCGTGGCACACACGGGAGATATAGGGTTTATGCCGCTAGTTTATTATATGGTGATGGAGCTTTCCACCTTCTAATAATAGGTGATGTAGACACGAGGTCCTTCCGCCGACACGGTAGAGACACGTGCTCTGTGGTTTACTGTGTGGTATGGAGCACATTCCACCATATTTACTGAATAGTGATGTGGACACGAGGCCTTTCCACCTGATACAAGAAAGACACAGTTTCCTGTTTACTAGGGTACATCACAAGAAATGCTCTGGTTGATCATTATATTTATAAGCATTTTACATACAGCTTAAAATAGACCACTGATAAGCAAGCAAGCATTTTTACTAAAAATTTTAGAAACTTTTATAGCAAAGCAAGCAAGGTTTTCTGAAAGTGTTTTGTAAAAGATCGTTTTTACAGTTTTGAGACATTTTTAGAAAAATCAAGCATTTTATAAAGCATACACTCACTGAGCTCTTTTAACTCATTATTTTCCTGTTTTTAAAAATTAATTTTCAGGCACAGGTACGCCAGACGCTGGGACATATCAGAGTCCTCCTGACTTCTAGGTATATGTATGTACATAGTTTTGTTTTATGAAAATGTGATGAGCCTGAGGCTCTTTTGAAGAAGTGTTGTTGGTTGCCATATTTTAGAAGTGTAAATTGCATTTACAGGTTTAGAAAATATAGAAGTATTGTTGGTTGCCATATTTTAGAAGTGTAAGTTGTTATGCTGCCGAAATTTTATAAAATCACAAGTTTAGAAAAGAAAAATTTTTATACAGGTTTTCAGCAAGCAACACGACTTAGCTTCACAAGATTCTTTAGTCATCAATGAAGCATCTACTGGCTTTACGGGTTGCTCGCACACGCTTGCTAAGAGGGGTGGGGTGTGTCGTTGGTATCGGGAAAGGTGGTTTAGAAACCTATGTTATTAAGCATCGTAGTTTTCTATAATTCATTTTACACTATTAGCAACCATGCATTTTCAAATTCAAAGTACATACATTTTAAGTGTTTCAAAGTACTAAACAGTTGATTTTTGCGAATAAAGCAATATGTAAGGCAGAGGACGTCGAGGTCGTCCTAAGAGAGCCATTCCAGAGGCTTTCGAACGTGTCGCAAAGACTGAGGGAGTTGAGTACCAGCTGGTTCTACTCTCACCGCTTCCATGAATTAAATTTCCAATCCAAGTCAGCCGACCATTCGGGGCCACCGTAGGAGCTCAAGTTTTAAGATTGCTTACCGCAGCTGCGGCAACGTATTTCGCATAGTAGCTATAGCGACTGTCGCAACCTCGTAAATTTCAACTACCTCCTCCGTCACCCGCAGAGGTTCCCAAGAGCCTAGGAGGTCTACAGAGCATGAAGTCAGCTGCCATATGACTCCGAAATGGCAATCCGTGAGGTAGTCGGTTATGGTTGGACAAATGGTAAAACAAGATTTACACGCTTATGGGCTGCACGTATGACCGAGGTCCCATTTTAGGCCTGAAGATTACTGGCTACAAGGATTGGTGGGATGCTATGGATAGGAGGTATCCTGATGGTATGTCATGGGACCAGTTTCAACAAGAGTTCACTGACAAATTCTTTCCTCAGAGTCGCAAGGATTCGAAGATTGAGGAGTTCTTCAGATTAGAGCAGAAGAACATTTCAGCATCGTAACATGAGTAGGCAGTCTCAGAAATAATGATTGCCCATATTCAGTCGATGAAGTCCTATGCAAGCTTGCCACATGATTACAAGACCGGATCGAGTTCATTTGTCCGTGTCCTCGCACTGTGCTCAGGACTTAGCTTGAGTCGCCTGAGGGCTGAGAAGAGTACTGGCCAACTATGCATCGTAGCAGTGTGAGCAAGAGGAGGTACTGTGCACTTCCTGCGTAGTTTTGTTGGCTTCAAAGAGAAAGAAGGTAAAGGCAGGTTATAGAGCCGAGGTGTGATTTGGGGAATCGCCTCTAGTCGTGGATCGCGAGGCCCCAAATGCTGCAAATAATGACACCTGCAGTATTCCTCCCGCTCGTGATATGTGGTCAAAGCCACACCTGGGAGTGTAAGAGATACCAGATGTGGTGTTTCCACTGTGCAGAAGGGCCATTTCCATTAAGGAGTGTCCTTAGTTGATTTGGATGCAGAGATACGCAGCCAAACAGCCTACCCCAAAGACCGTAGAGATGAGCATTCAAAGGCCTTAAGGGGAGGTTTGCAGCGCAGGGGCCGCAGCCGCAGAAGGCCGTGGCAGGCAAGAGGTAGTGCCCAATGGATGCGTACGTAGACCCGTACTTAGGCCGAGTTTATACCGTGGACTCAAAGAGATGCGCATGCGCCTGCATGTGGTTATTGGTATTATTTCTATCTCGATCATGACGATATACATTAGTGGACCCAGCACGCATTCATTTACATCCAGCTCTTCTTAGATTGCTTCCCGCATGTGAGACTGCCATTAGGGGTCGATGAGAGTTTCCTTCCAAATAGAGATCCGTTACTCTCAACCAGAAAGAGATAATAGAGTTAAGGATTTGGGGGACAGAGTTCTATGGATCTCAGGCCCTGTGATATGAGAGAGAGAGATTCATGCGGTTCCTGACGGATCGACCGGCCTCGCACAGGCCACATTGCATCGTTATAAAAACAAGAAAGCTCGCATGCGCCGTGAAATCGAGGTAAAGTTAAGGGGAATACACAAAGAGTTATCCTCTAGTATGATCTTCGCCATGGCAACGCAGCGATGCCGTATGGCTGCCGTGGTTATTTGGCTGAGATGTGTGAGACAAATGAGGGGACTTTATAGATGATTCCAAGATCGAGAGTTCCCGGGATGTATTCCTGCATGATAGCCAGGTAGATTACCCCAGATAGAGGAATTGAGTTCACCAATGATTTGATCCTATGGACTGAGCCCATTTCCATTCCTCCTTATAGAATGACTCGAGATTCGGTGATTTCAAGGCCCACCGAAGAGTCATTGAAAGTGCGGATTCATTCTACGAAAGATATCCCCCATGGGGAGCTCCGCCTTCGCGGAAAAGAAATACGGAGCTCATACGCAGATAGATTACAAAAGTACCAACGTGAGTTACCATCCGCATCAGTATCCACTCCTAGATCAATGAGTTATTCGACCGCCCATGGTCTCGGCGTACCCAAGATAGATCTGAGTGGCCTGGCTATCATCATTGAGGGTGCGTGGAGGGTGATGTTCCTAAGAGACTCCGCATTCGTGTGACACGCCGCATTATGAGCTTCGGTGATGCCGCTTATTCACTAATGCCCGACAACGCGACATGGATTCGATGAACCTATTCCAAAACATTCGCCAGGTTCATCATGGGCCTTATCGATGATATCCTAAAGGTATTCAGGTAGTCCGCAGTAAATATCTTGTTAATTTAAGGATTGCGCTGTTGCACTCCCAAGGAGCTAGCAAATGCATGCCATGCTGAGGCGCCAATTTTCGTCGACAAGGTGGCATTCCTAGTTATGTGATCTCAAATGAGGGGGTGAGTGAACTCGTAAAAATGTAAGCCAGGGTAGTTGAAGCCGCCAAAGAATGTGTCAAAGGTCGAGCTTCCTTGGTTTAGCCGGGTATTATAGAAGTTTCACAAGGGTTCTTCTGTGATAGCGTACCCCACCGACCAAGCCGACAAGGAAATATGTCAAGTATGATTAGTGGATGCCCGCGCCAGAAGTTTCAGAGCTGAAGGTGATTGACTAGCCTCCAGCCTAGCTTACCTAATGGGAGAGATGGCTCAGGGTTTACTGATACTTCCTGCAAGAAGGCCTTGGTCAGGTTTTTGATGCACGATGTGATCGTATGCCTCTAGCAAACAAGAAGCATGAGGAGAATTACTCCTACACATGTCTTGAGCTTCGCAGCAATGGTTCGGGCCTCTAAAGATATGGAGACATTACTTATATGGTGCTTCCTTGCAGATCTTTACAGATCATAAGAGTCTTCAATATATTTTCACCCAAAAGAAGTTAAACCCGAGGCCAAGAAGACGGTTTCGAGTTGATTTAAGGACTACTACTATACTATCGAGCACCATCTAGGAAAAAGATAATGTCGTAAAGGGATGCCTTGAATACGGCCAGAGAGTCTCTTGTCTCATATGAGATCAAAGTTATCTTCCACTGCTGGTGATCCGAGAGCCTTGGGGTGATATCGAGGCAGATCTAGAGCATTGTTAGCTACATTTCATGTTGGGATTCTCTCCTAGTGGGATCAGATTCGGCACAAATACAGGATCCACAGCTGCATGATTGCTTAAGGAAGAGATAGAAAAGGGAAAGAAAGCAGAGTTTCAAATCAAAGATGACGACATGATAGTGAAAGGGTAGAGAATGTGTGTGTCAGAGTACGGCGAGCTGAAGAGAGACATTATGGAAGAAGCACATTCATCTGCTTATGCTATGCATCCAGGTAGTACCAAGATGTACGCATTTTGGAAAGAACATTACTGTGGAATGGGGATGAAGAAAGAGATCGCAGGTTTCGGGCTTTTAAATGCCTAACTGCCGCTGAAGTGAAGCAGAGCACGTATTCAAGATATGTTACTCCCTATTCCAGTATGGAAATGGGAGAAGTTCACTATGGATTTTATGACAGGTCTTCCATGGACTTAGAGGCAGCACGATGTTATATGGGTGATAGTTGATTGATTGACGAAGTCTGCTCATTTTCTGCTAGTTAATGTTGAGGATTCTCCGAAAAGTCGTCTAATCAGATGCTGACAGATAATGAGACTTTCGGTTCCACTGGAGCATTTCAGATCGAGACCCTGTGTTCACATCTAGGTTTCAGCCCGCTTATGTGTGTAGCTTTCGTACCAGCCTTCATTTCAACAATAACATTTCATCCTATCGTGATGGCCGAGAGGACCATTCGACGTTGGGAGGATTTGTCGAGTCAGGTGATGGAATTCAAGGGGAGTTGGGATACTCATTTGGCACTGATGGAGTTCGCCTACAACAACAGCTATCAAACCCGTATAGAGATGATTCCATTTGAGGCACTGTATGGTAGAAAATGTAGGACTCTAGTTGTGACGCCCCAAACCCGGGGGTCCGTTGACTACCCGTCAACCTGCGGAAATCTACATGTCTCAAGTCATGAGGCACGTACACGTGTAAAAATGACCACTGGGGCCTCACACATCATACTCATAAAACGTCGATATTTTATGGGCCAAAATTACTTGTTATACTGTATCTATTGGCACTTATACAAAATAAAATGGGTCTCTTGCCCAGAACTTACAAAATACAAGATAAGGCCATCTTGGCCGTTTCTTCGCCTCTAAGGTCCCTTTGACGCTGTCCCATCCCTGGGCACGCCTTCTGCGACTGAAAATATATTCCCACGATTTCCGGTGAGCAATGCCGTGAAGTGGAATTTCCACTTGGAAGATCTCACCTAAGTGCAATGCAATGACACACTTAAACATACAACACATGCTAATATATCATCATGATATATTAACAAATTTAAATCCCATACATCATGTTATTCACTTATAATACCAACATAAACTTAGCCTCACTGGTTAAGGCACAATCCGCTGCTCTTTTTCGGAACAACCCACAATTTTCATCGATCAACATGTTATCTCACCCATGGCAACAACACACATCACATAATCACACAAGCATCCGTGTGGACTCGCCAAACCACACTAAGGATTTATTCACTCTATCCAAATCTGAATCAAGGTCACTACCATCCGTGCCTCAACAACCTCTATCCATTACATGACCCTTAAGCAAGAAGTAAACAAGTAGGGAGAAAAACCCCTACATTTTCGGAGTTTGTCAACCCCAAACCGGCACCCACGTGTACTCCCGTCGTGGGAGCAACCCTGGCTTTCGCCTCGTCTCTGAATCCACGCATCCGATCTGAATTTGTGAGAGAAGTAGAGATTCTCTCTCTAAAATCCCACATTTTCCTTCTTCTCGTCAGCTCTCCCCTCTCTTTCCTCTCCCAAACTGGGGCTGGGAGATTCGTCAAGAGGACTCGCCTCTCGCGCTATGTCCATTTTCATCGACCACGATTACACCCTTATCCTTATCCATCTAACTTAGATTTTCTTTCCATTCACAAGTGTGCCATTTGTCACCATGTCCCACTTGAGCTCATGCCTGACCCTTTTCGCCGCCAGGACACGTGGCACTTCCCCCGAGCCCACTCATGTTATCGTCATCTCCGCACTCTGTTGTCCCAAAACGTGAAATTCCAACCGTTCCCACTCGACACCCGACGTGGTAGCTGGGGATTTCGCGAGATCTATCTCCAACTAAGTGAGTCCTGTCGCCATCCCGAGATCTAGAAAAATTCCGGATTTTGACCGAAATTACCATTTTACCCTTCTTCAGGGAATCTGGATTTTCCGGGGTCTCACACTAGTGTGCTGGGATGAGGTTGGTAAGAGGAGACTGGTAAGCCCTGAGTTAGTGCAGGTCACTTCAAAGAAAATGAGCTGGTCTCACATAACTTGAAGACAAAGAAGAGATAGATAGGAGAAGTACAGGACAAACGTCGTAGACTTGCACCCGAGATAGGTGACTCCGGTCTTTTTAAGATTTCCCTCAGCGGTGTTTTTGAGATTTTGGGAGGCAAGCTCATCCGATTTATAGGGTCTTATGAGATTAGAGCAAGGTGGGGCCGTGAGTCTATTATACAAGCTTACCCTGCAGTTATCCGGGGATTTACGACACATTCCATGTGTCGATGTTAAGGAAGTACATCCCGTGATCCTTCACACGTGGCCGAGAGTGCCTTTCTTTCTTCTTTCCAAACAGCCTAAAGGAGAACCCGACTTTATGAGGAAACACTCTTCAGCGCATTGTAGATCGCAAGGAATAGATGTTGATGTGACGCCCTTCGAGACCTACCCGACTCTGCATGATTCAAACCCAAATCCCGTGACTCTCGGTTAGTCTTTTGTTTACCTTTTATTAAAATTTTTTTTTCCAAAATGTCGCGACCGAACCCTAGATCGATTGAAGTGAGCCAAACCTAACCCTAAGGATCTACGCCATTATCTTCTCTCAAAACATTTTATTATATTATTTCATTTTAGAATCATCAATTATGTCAAGCGCTTTTCTCTTTCTCAAATGCTCATGGGGCTTGTCAATTGGGGCAAGCTTTATAAACATTTACAAATTCATTAGCTCCATAACATTTAACAAAATACATTTACCATGAAGGCGTTCCAAGCATTTTCTTCTACATAATGGTTTCACAAAATGGATGTTCGTGAGTTCAAATTGTTTTTACAAAAATATCAATGTTCAAAAGAAATGGAGTGAATGCATATGTCAAATATTACTGCAATTCTTCTTTTATGACTCGAGCCCGACCTTGGGTCCGCTTTCAATCACTATCAATCACTCGGAACCTACGCATTGATAAAAACAATACGCTATGCATTTTCATGTTTAGTGGTTCTATACAATTCCATTCTTCTGTTTCGGTTTAAATCATATCATGAAATTTTTACTAAACAATACTTTCAAATATTTTTGGATGATCAATGTCAATACAATACATATACAATTTCATATACAATCGTTTATGGTTCATTGATCATCCCAAATATACACTTTCATATGTTATAAATCATTTATAACCAAATCGTGCATTTCACAATGCTATTTTCATTTCAATTTGCAATCATGCTTTTCAATTTCAATATGTCAATTCACAAATCAATTCAATTCTGCCCTTAACGAATTTAACCTATGTTTTCGTTATACAAAATATTGGAATTGTGACGCCCTAAACCCGGGTTGTCCGTTGACTACTCACACCGCGGAAATCTATACGTCTCAATCACGAGACCTATACCCGAGTAAACGCATCTTCGGGGCCCATAAACCACTACTCATCAAAATATACACCCAACTATATTCAATAGTTCAAGAGTTATTTCATTACTTCTAATACAAATACATATTAAAATCTACAATTCTAATGCATATTATCCAAAACATCAAAAGCCACAACCCTGGCTTCTTCAAAAAATCTACTCTAAAATGAGTCGCCTTATCGAACGCTCCCTCGTACTCGAAAAAAATATTCTGACAGGTGAGCTATCGCCTAGTAGTGAATCACCCTAAATGGGTTACTCCCCACCTATGCATATGCAATGCTCCAACTTAAACACACACCTGGCAAATATGTGATCCTATTTGAATGTCTACATGCCCGCTCCTGCTGTCTCGAGTCCTCACCGATTACCTTTACACTCGCCTGCCACGATGAAAAATACCATTTTCAAAACAAAAAATTTGTTGTTCTTGAAAATATACTAACGAGATCCGTAAAAGACGAGACTACCGAGGCTTAATGTGTTTGAGAACTTCCGAAACAAATATGGTCCTCATATCCGAAATGATCCGTTGGACTGCTCTCCCAACCCCATTCTCCTGAATCATCCCGTGAAATTCCTTCTGGCAATTATGTTCGTTTTTCAGAAAATTCATGTCATGCACTCACACCAAATTTATAGGTTACCCGGTGCATATGAAATGCATTATGCAATTTCAATCATTTTTATACAAATATATCACTTATGCATATATTCTCAAATTTACATTCACACCACATGTAATTCAACAATATGGATCAACAACACCCAAATTAGCTCACTTGAGCAAATCATAATTTCATCTCCAATGGCCTATATACACAATTATATTCCATATAATTGAGCAAATCACAATTGCATCTCCAATAGCCTATACACACAATTATATTCCATATAATTGAGCAAATCACAATTTCATCTCCAATGGCCTATACACACAATTATATTCCATATAATTGTGACATCATGTTAATACACATCGTTTATGCATTAACCTATCTATTTTCTTACCAACCCGCCATTCATTTCAACCACCATACACACCACACATGGTCGCTTTTGGTCCAATCTAAGCCAACCCGGGACCGGTTTTAATAGTCCCAAAACAACAAAGGCCGTCCATGGGCGCCCACTCCCACCAAACGTCTGCTCCTCTCAAGGAACCGACTCCATATCCATTTCCTGGGCTCTACCACCAAAACACAATTTCTATTATATAATTATACCACAAACACCCAAATCAGTGTCCCTAAAAAATCACACTGACCGTCCAATCGGGTCCCAAAATTTCCACACTTCTGCCTCTAAGATTTTTATTGATCAAACGGCCCCTCACGGCCTCAAACCAACACAAACATCACAAAACTCTTAAATCAAGAGTAAAACAAGTAGTATAAAACCCCTACCTAGTGGAGTTTGTTGAAAACTCCCAAAACCGGTACCCACGCGTAGTCCTCGATGCGTAGAACCACTTTGCTTCTTAGCTCGAAGCGATCCGACGGTCCGAACTCACGGAATCCTAGAGAGAAGTTGCACACTCTCTTTCTAAAATAAACTCCATTTTTGAATTTTAAGCTCTCCAACCTCTACTGCCCATTTCAGCTCCAAAAGTGGAGAAGAAGCTCTCATTTTGTCCTTTCACATTTGTCATTTGTACTGGCTGGAGAGGATTTCTTATCCACTCAACCAACCACTTTGACTTTTCCACCCAATGGCATCATGCCATGTGTCATCATAGGTCCCACCTTGAGCTCAAGTTAACTGAACTGGAGCTTGACACGTGGCACACTGTGTGCCACTCATAATGCGCCTGGGCAGTCCATACGACGCCTCATTTCTCGTAAAACGTGCAAATTCCGATTGTCCGGGAATTCAATAAATTCGACGTATAGCCAGATTTCATGAGATGATTCCAACCCAAGTGAAACTGCTTCATCATCCGAGATCTAGAAAAATTTCGGATTTTTTTTTACCGAAATTACGATTTTACCATTTTTCAGAAAATTGGAATTTTCTAGTGTCTCACATTCACTAGCACGGTCCCGTTGGGCTACAGGCCTATATAAAACGTTTGTTTTATAACACAGTACAATCCCACTGGGCTGCTGACTGGTTAATAAAAATCAATCAATGAACACTACCGATACTGTCTCACTAGGCTGCTGATTGAAGTGACACATCAATACATTTGTTCGCAGTACTGCTAATTTGACCCCTATTGGTATACCAATCTATTATTAATGTGAATAAATGATTAACATTCAGTTAAGGGCGTTCAAATCCGTTATATCAAAATACAGTACAATATGTACATTTCTATAAATGGTTCATTTTCATATACAAACATTTCACAATCATTTGCCTCAAATCAATTTAAAACAAATCAATATGCTTTTCTTATGCATTTAGAACAAGCATTTCAAATATTGAAATGAGAATAGGAGAAGGTAGAACAAACCAAATCTATCTCTTTCTTTTTTTTCGCTCTTGACTTCAATCTCTGGCTTTAGGTCAAAGGATCCTCACGGTCCTCAGCAAATCACACACATCACATTGGGTGAACTTCGTCGCCTACGACAAGGTACGATAATGCTTTTCACTTAGTTTGATTCTTATTGAATCTCCATTAATCATTTAATAGTGGTTCCTAAACAATCTGTATCGAATACGAGGCGCTCAAAACCAAAAAAAAAAAAAAAAAAAAATCCAAAATTTTCCTTTATGAACAATGCATTCGCCGAGGTGAAGCACTACTGCTTATAAAGAAACTCTGCGGGTTGGGCTATTTTGCTATTCTATCACAAGGCGGTGACTTCACACGCTGGAGCAGTGTTCTACGCGCCAAGACCCGATTTTTTGCCCAAATTTTTCCTTGCTCATTTTGCGATTTTATCCAAAAATCACCCAAAAACTCCAACCATAATATGGGAATCATTCCCAAAGACATTCTAAAGTCATCCTAAACCAACCATGAGCAAAACCCATGGATGGATTAGGGTTTTTCTAACTCAAACTTCATTTAGAGAAACCTAGGGTTTGGTAATACCTTGAAATCACTTTGCACTTGAAGCCCTAACTTTCTTCTTCCTTCCTCCTTGCAAGATCTTGTATAAACATTGAGGGATTCACACAAATCTCCATCTATTCCCCAAAACCCTAGCTATTCTCTCCCTCTTTGTTCTCAAAAACGTTTTTGCACTTGTGGGAGGTCTCTAAGACCAAATGTGGTCTAATACCACTTATCCACTATAAGGCCATGTTTGGCACTTCAATAAATCCATTTCTTATTTTTGGCATTTTTCTCACTTATTGGTTTTCATTTCACTTTCATTTATCATTTATTTCACATTAGCATTTAAGTTATCATTTGACCTCAGTCCTCATTTACACATTTCCAAATTTGCCCTTTTTCACTCAAGTATTTCCTGCTCAATCATTCTCATTTTAAAGATATAATACTTAATCATATGTGCTCACTCTTTTCATTTCACCTTTTCACACTTAACAATTTATCAATTTTTCCTGAAAAACCTAAGTTGGCTCAATTTATAAATTCTAATATATAATAAAATTATAAAAATTCTAAGATTGGGCTTTACGCTTGAGGAGTAAGGTGATTCCTTTAGTTAAAGTCATGTGGAAGAATCACAGAGTAGAGGCAAATACCTAGGAGCTGTGAGGCCTGGGAGCAAAGGCCAAGATCCTCAACTATTTTCTGATTGAGGTATTTCTCCTTTCTCAGTTTAATTTGTTCATTTTGAGGGACGCAAATATTTAAATGAGGAGATTGTAACGCCTGCCCCGAGAGTGACGGCAGATGTGGTAACCTGCATTGCTTTATATGTGCACAAAGAGCTTCCTTTAATTATTTGAGTTATAGTAGTATTTTTGAACGTTGTTTTTAAGGATGAAATTGTAAAGTTTTCAAAGAATCAGCATGACCAGAAACCCGCAAAAAAATATTAGAAATTTTCAAAATTGCAAAGGATAATAATAATAATAATAAATTGTCATAATGGCTTAGGAAGCCTAGAAAATTCCTTTCCGATCTTGATGACGAAATGGACTCCATTCGTTAAATTGCCTTCGAATTCAAGTACTCAAAAGCTTCGCCACTTGAGACCATCTAAGATTTATAATTTTCTAGGTGATAAGCCATCGCGAATTCAGACTAGATTTCTTACAAAATTCAAGTCATGAAATGAGGTTTGGGCCAAGTTCATTTAAAATAAAATGAACTGAAAAGAAATAAATTGTTTCGAGGTACAAACGGACTCGAATTTATTTAACATATTTCATATATTCAAAGTAATAAATAATAAATAAATAAAAGAAAAGGAAGGTCGAAGGAGGACAGAGGAGAGCTGAAGAGAGAGAATATATATATATATATATATATATATATATATATATATATATATATATATATATATATATATATATATATATATATATATATATATTTTTTTTTTTTTTTTTTTTTTTTTTTTTTTTTTTGCTTCTCTCTAAGACAGTTACTGGAATCTGACTACAGGTTTTTGCCTAACAAAAGGTAGAAGTCAATCCACGCAACTAAGTGTTACGCTACATCAAAATCTTAATGTTTCTGCTAAACCCATAAGAGGAATTTTCCTACTTACGTTATTTCTATCCTAAAAAATGCACTATTTAATAGCTTGGGATTTGCTAGAGATTCTAGAACAAATTTCAATCCAAAATTGGATCGAGTATAGGAATTTTAGAAATTCGGGACTATTTTCGCATAATCCTGCTGAATTTTTTGGGACTATTTTTGGAAAATCTAGGTTGAATTTTCGGGACTGTTTTGGGATAGTCTAGACAGATTAATCGTTCTGTGCAATCCCTTGACATTATGTTGAAGTTTGGTTTTGATCTCTGACGATGCGTTTATTTTCCATTTAGGCATCGCTTGGTTCGTCGAGCTCTGCGTCGCTTCTGACGACGATGTGATCTAAATACATTGAATGTGTAGTGTGCTTTAGGCCTGATAAATCAGAAAGTCGTGCCTAATTATTGTAAAATGTAAATGTGAGTGTTTCTAAACTATTTTTCTTAATGCTAGTATATTAATTTTTAAATCGCTTAATGATTCAGATGTGATGGTTGTAATCATAAAACCATATTTTAAAGCTTATGGTTTTGATTTGTTAAACCATATTTTATAAAGCAAGCAATATGCTTTATTAAGCAAGAACAAACAAGCAAACTATATTTTATGTTAGCCTTAAGAAATCATGGTTTTGAATTGTTAAACCATATTTTAAAGCTTATGGTTTTGATTTGTTAAACTATTTACAGGCAAGCAACATGCTTTATTACAAGCAAGCAAACTTATATTATTTTATAAGTTAGGCCTTAAGAAATCTCTAGTCTTAAGCAAGCATTACCGGTCAAAGGTATTCCGTACATGCACGAGAAGTTAAGACATGATTGCATGTCATTTAATATTTGTCTGGTTGGCAAACTTAGCTTATGCATTATGGCATATTAGAGGAGGACCGTGGCACGTACTAGAGTAGGTGATGTGGACACGAGGTCCTTCCACCTGCATGGCAGAGACACAGGTTTCTCGTGTTTACTAGGGTACAGCAAGCAAGAAAGACCTCTAGTGGTTGATCATTATATTTATAAGCATTTTACATACAACTTAAAATCGACCACTAATAAGCAGGCAAACATTTTTACTAAAAGTTTTTGAAATTTTATAGCAAAGCAAGCAAGGTTTTCTGAAAGTGTTTTGTAAAATATCGTTTTACAGTTTTGAGACATTTTCAGAAAAAGTAAGCATTTTATAAAGCATACACTCACTGAGCTCTTTTAGCTCATTATTTTCTTATTTTTAAAAATTATTTTTCAGGTACAAGTATGACGGACGCTGGGACATATTAGGGTTCTCCTGACTTCTAGGTATATGTATGTACATAGTTTTGTTTTATGAAAATGTGATGAGCTTGAGACTCTTTTGAAGAAGTGTTGTCATCACATATCTGTATGTAAATCAGATTTACTGTGCTTTCAGACATGTCCTCCTATACGCAATAAGAGGCCACGAAATTTTATAAAATCACAAGTTTAGAAAATAAAATTTATATACTTTCAACAAGCAACACCGCTTAGTTTCACGCGATTCTCTACTACGGAATATCAACGAGTTTCTATGGGGTCATTTCAAGACATCACCGCTGCAGGGGTGGGGTGTCATTTAGCACCGGCACGTGACACTGACCTTAACCACTTTGTGTACCGCACTCAACTTTCAATACCGGCATTCACCGTGATTTCCCCGCAAATGGCAAGTTTGGCCTCTTTCACCCAAAAGTTTCCAAACCAAAACCCAAAACCAATCACAAAACTGAACTAAAACCAACAAAAATCACTTTTATATAGAGATAGAGTTCTTCAAACCCAAACATAGGCAAAGAGAGAGTTATGAGGGTTTCCTAACCAACAAATCCATACACAAACCTAAACAAGTTTCCATACAAGTAATCCATACATCTAGGTTCCATACCTTGATCTTGAACACTTTAACTAGCTTCTTTTTCTTCATTTCTTCTCTTTGCTTGAACCAAAATGAACCAAAACAATGGATTCTTCTTGCTCCCCAAACCCATAAGCCCTAGACTTCGAAACACCAAAATGAGATATTTTTCTCTATGTTAGAAGGCCATGTTTGGCTTAAGGGAGTTTGGCCCAAAATTTGCCTTATTGCATTTTAGTTCTTTCATTTAAGTCCTTCTTCTTCATTCCATTTGCACTTCAATTTATCACATTTATACTTTAATATATCATCTTCTTGTGTTATGACCTTTGGGTCCTCATTTTACAAATGACCATTTTAACTTTGGTTCTTGTATTAATTTCGGCTTTATCATTTTTCACTCTTTGCACTT
Organism: Tetrastigma voinierianum; assembly: GCA_016808115.1. NCBI lineage: Eukaryota > Viridiplantae > Streptophyta > Magnoliopsida > Vitales > Vitaceae > Tetrastigma > Tetrastigma voinierianum. Next base: position 152,111 of record JAEQBH010001404.1, on the reverse strand, counting down.
AAATTCCGAAAAATACAAATTTTACTTTTCTTATACTACAAAACTGCAATAAAACTATTATGGTCTAATTCGGGGTGTTACAAGTGTGGTTCATGTTGGTGATATGATTGTTTAGTCGGAGTTTGTTAATTGTTGTTCATTTGCTAATGACAATTTTTTTTTATCAGACTCAAGTATTATTCTTTTTTTGTTTATTGAAAACTTTGAAATAAAGTTATATTCTTTCAATTGTAGTTTAGCATAAAGTTTGAAAGTGTTTTGTTGGACTCTTTTAGAGTTATAAAGTTGGAAATAGGCATGATATGGAATCATATTACATGAAATTTCCATGCTACACATCCATACTTGATCTATGTCATTGATTGTATTGATGTGGTGATCATTGATGGGTCTAGTTGCAAAATGTCTAATCTTGTTACTAGACTGAGGGCACTAAAGTTGGGATTGTCTCGTTACATTCTCATGCACTTAGTTTTGATCTTTCTTCCTGCACAATTTAGTCATTTTAAGATAAGCTATAATACTCAAAAGGAAAAGTGGACACTTAATGAGCTCATTGCTCAATGTGTGCAAGAGGAAGAGAGATTGAAACTTGAAAAGATAGAAAGTGCTCACTTAGCTACTTCCTCCTATGACAATGCTGCTAACAAGAAAAGAAAACTAGAAGACATATCTGTATCCTTTGGAATGCTATCCTACTTAGGTTTTGTCTTCTATGTCTAAAACGAGAGCTTTTTCTTCAAAACTCAATCACCAATGGGATAGAATGAGGTGCTATATTTATCTCTCTCTCTCATTTAGACTGGGGACCATAACCCTTTTATACCTCTTATTAATTTATTTTATTTATTGGCCCATCATTAATAAATAAAATAACTGGTCTCTACACATTGCAAAGCTCATACTATATTTATAAGAGATGTAATTAACAAAAAAGCCCCAAAATTAATCAATTGATCATATTTAATTAGGCTTAATAAAAATTAGATAGCTTAATGTATAATGTTAATATGTAGGCCCAAATTTACTAAAATACCCAATACTAACAACTAAATAGAAAAACCTAGCAAAATATAATACAACATATATGACTATCTCATTATGCATGTTACCTTAAAATATCATAATAGTTAGGAAATCATGTTCTACCATATAACATAATTTAATATCTTAGAATATGCATAATTTAGCTTTGAGGCTTGACTCAAGTGGTAAAAAGTTGGGATGGACGAGAAAACCTAGGATCAAATCATTGTAGGAAATAAAAATATTATAACTTTTATAATATACGAAATAAATATATATATATATACCTCCTGCCTCTCTCTCCTATATATATATATATATATATATATATATATATATATATATATAATATCAATCAAGCAACTATTTAAGTGCACAGGTAATGCGTGTCACTTTTAAGAAAAGAAGCTATTGTTAGGGCTGACAAAGAAATTTTGTAAATTATGAACAAGTGCTATTTATTTATTTATTTATTTACTTTTGTTAACTGTGAACAAGTTCTATTTTATATAATATTTAAACTCTCAAAAAATAAAAAATTATTAGGCAATCTTTAGTTAAAACAACAAATAAATGTAACCTCCTTGCTAAACAAATTGTGATAGGAGGTAAATAGACCTATTTGCCTTTAAAGATGAATGGTCTCTTTCAAATAGTTGGCCTTCACTACTACAAAAATTTAAATCAATGACGTTTTATTTATGATGCTCGTGAAAAAACGTCATTGTCTATCCTTGAAATTTATACATTTAGAACCTATGACGTTTTGTGACACCCCAAAACCCGGGGGTCCCGTTGACCACTTGTCAGCCTCGTGAAGCACATTATTATGCCATATCGTAGAGACACAATCATCGAAATAAAATGACCGATAGGGCCAGTAATTGTCTTCATTAGTACGGTTCTGAGAGCCAATGCGTTTATAGATCAAGTGCCATCACTCTTAATACAAAATATATATTAAACTAGTCGTTTAATATACACAAACGAGTCGAGGCCACGATCAGGCCCGCCGTAATCAGGCCTTTAAGAGCAACGTACTTTGGCCACTTGTCTTTGTACGAAGGGGGGGTGTGACGGGGTGAGTGCGCCCAGTAGAGATAAATCTGTAAGGGCTACTCTCGTACTCACCTAGGTGCACATCTCAGTGATGTTCCGCGATCAAACCAGCAAGCCCAATCCATGTCCTTTGTATTGTCTGTCATAAAAAAAAAAAACTTATGCATGTGAGACGACCTCCTTGCCTTATGTGCAGGATTCGACCTCAGGCCCACCACCCGATGGAAGTGCCAATGGAAATCGCCAGTCAGTCCCGACTCCCATCTCCTCACCGCGTGGTATGTGATATTTATTTAATCGTTGGTATGCTTTTTGAGCTGATAGAACTTAGAGGTCTCCTGCATGGTCTCTTACCTAAGACATTTTTAGACTTTCAGAGGTGGATCTGTTGTCTAACCGGGTTTCGGGCTTCATGAGGGGTATCTATCCCTTCACTTGCTTCTGCCCAGGCTTGTTTCATTTTCCATTTTCATTTCTTTCTTGTGGAATTTCAATTGGACTTAGTGTTCCCAAGCCACGATTACTGCCAATGCGGTGCGAGCCGGTACCATGTACACCCATGTAATGCGGTGTTCACGCACACCAATCGTCTGATTTGTTATTGTATCGAACCCATGACCAGTATGCTGGGGCCTCATGGTATTACTGCTACGCCGCTCAGCGTATCTTGTGAACACTCATGTCTAATGCACCTGACATTCCATATATTCGATTCGACATCGGCATACATGCGGTCATGTTAATATTCCATACATTCAAATCGGTACATCACATAAGCATGCCGCTACATCTTTTCTATCATTCGGTTCATTCATATAAACACATCATTCAAGCATGTGATAACATAATTCCAACCATTGTAGGCAAGTAATGCTATAATCATATTCTATTTGAGACATAGTGTGTCAATCATACATTGATGCATATAATTATTTCCATCTTTATCACACATATGTCACATAATTTTATATTCGGATTGTCATTGAATTTTGGCAATAACACACATTAGCCATTCAGATATAAATCAGGCCATAGCGGCTTTAGAAATATCTGGACTTAGTCGAAAGTCGATTTTTGTAAATACCACGAAAACATCCAACACGCAATTCCACCTTTCGGGCCATATCTGCGATCCCGAGCATTTTGGTTACAAGCGGGTTCGGCGAGTTAGAAACGAGAGCGGACCATTCCTCAGCTGTCCCGTGACCCGGTCAATGTTCGGCCTACATTTGGTGACACTTTATCTTATTAAATTCTAGACTTCTGGCGGGAAAGCTTTCGCGCGTAGAGTCGAACGCTCATCCGGAGTTCGGACGAGAAAGTTATAGTTGTCCAAAGTTGACGAGGCCAATTCTGAGGGTGCGGAGATTTGGGCACACCCAGTTGCCATTACGCTCCGGGGATTTTTACGTGAAACACGATGTTGATTTTTGGGCGGGTCCCGAAACCCCATGAAGCCGGTCTTTGACCATCACCGCAAATCCACAAACACAACATCTGAAGTGCTTTACGGCAGGCGAAACGTAGGCCATTACATGGCCACAGGCGTAAAATAAGCAGTGGGAGAGCCTACTCTTGTGAAGCGGTTCCGGGTTCTTTTCCGTCAGTGCGCTCCTTCTTGCCAACCACTCCTTCCTTTTCCTCTTTCTTTTTCCTCTCTTCCTCCCCTTTCTTCTTCTCTTTTCTTCTTTCCTTTTCTCTTCTTTTCCTCCCTTTCTCCCTTCCTTTCCTCCATTTCTCTTCTCCTTTCCTCCCTTTCTCTTTTCCCTTCCTCCTCCTTCTCCTTGCTGCTCCCCCCACGAACTGAAATTGAGCTCTCCACAACTTGAATTTGGAACCCCCTATTTATAGGATTCAAAAGGGCCATGCATGATGACTCATGGCTTGCCATGTGCCACACACATGGCTTGCCATGTGTCCCTATCTGGGCTCCCGCGTGAAATGTGACACATGGCTTGCCATGTGTCCGCTCACTATCAGTTTGCCATGTGTCACTCACATGTTTCTTGTGTGTCGTGACAAGATTCTCGAAATATGTGAAATTTTGGCCCCGTATCGAATCCAACGAGTCGATTGGGTAAGGCTGCAGATTTGTGAGAGACGATTACATTTGTGCAATCCGTTTAGTAAACCGAGATCACAGAAAATCTCCAGCTTTTCTGGGACTATTCAGATGATACCGTTTTGCCCCCCTTTTTTTTTTTTTTGAAAAATTTAAATTTAAAATTTTCATGGGTTTTACACGTTTATTGAAAAATATCAACACTACCACAATCAAACCCATATGTACTGCTCGATACCCACAAGAGACGAGATAACTCCATGGCTTCACTCTCCAAAACCCTAACCATTAACTTTCATCCTACAACCAAACTACAATTATTCTTCACCAATGGCTCCTCTGGCCTCAAGGCTTCTACCTAACCTCCCTTAATGCTAGCCTTTCCTCGACCAGAAACTAGAGTCTCGAGGTTGAACCCTCCACCCTTCCATCTTGAACCTTAGCCTGCACCATCTGAAATTCATCTTTGTAGCGGGGGGATTTTCGAAGCAGGATACGGAGAAGATCATAGTAGAACACGATGGAGTCGATGCTATTGGTAGAGTACAAGAAGATGCAGAGTACAAGTGTTGTCTGTAGCGTTGCAAAGGAAGCAGACACTTGAAGAACAATTTCTCTGGCAGCATGCTCATTCCCTTGACTCCAATCCCTATATTCCAAGATCTGAAGACTCCTTTCTTTGATTGATTCTCTTCTCTGCAAAATAAAATTTTAGATCCAAATTAGCCGACAAGGTCACTCCTTTCTTTTTCTCTTTGATTTTTCTTGAAAATTAGATCCATTTTATTTATAGTTTGCTAAGATCATTTGGGTTTTCTATAGTGAGAAGAACATTTACAGATAACACCCTTGTTGATGGGATGCGTCTTCTATTCTTCTTGGTAGTGTGCAGGGTGATTTGTTTTATTTATATTTTATTTGATATATCTATTAATATTACTCTTGATTTTCCTTATGGGGAGTGTCTCTGTTTCTATTTGTTTTCATTGTATGTATTTATTGTAATCATAGAATATATGACCTGATACACAAAGTGGGTTTTCGAAGATGTTTTTGAGTGTTGTAATGTTCTGAAAATGTCACCAGGGTGTGGTCTAATCACAATAACCGAGTGGTGGTAGGAGTCCTAATATTCAAAGTATTTTTTTGGTTACATTTTCTTCTTGTAGTTGATAAATTATATGGTAATTTAATTATCCATTAATTATGGAACATCAACATAATAGGGGTGATACATTACTAACTGTCACACCTTTATTACCATCGGCTTGTGGCCTTGACACGAGGGTATGTTTCATATACTACTTAACTTGTAACTATCTTTTTACTTTACCATACTATTAACTTGTTCATTCATGTCTTTGTTAAACATTTAACCAAATATATTATGTAGCGGCCAGTTACAAAATATATTCAAACTCCATAAATGGGAGTGTTGACATATCTGAAAATTTTTACATTGCTTACAAAAAGAAGTAAAACATATACAAAAATAGACCAAAAGGTCTTTAGTGGGTACCTAGTGAGTGTCATTCTTTTTGATTAACAATGTGGAATGTCAGAGCTCTTTATTCCTGCTTCTCTGTACCTACCACCGGATGAAACACCGTGCTAAGCTTATAACTTAGTGGGGAAATAATACTCGTGGACAACCTCCCAACCAGGGTCATCACACTTTAGACAACTACATATAACTTTAACATTCATTTACATATGCATCAGCATTCATATTTTGAACATATAATTTATAGATATGCTTCTCTGAATATCATGCTTATTCGTCTTATCGTATTTCATTCCATATCATCTTTTCTTTACATTTTGCTTCTTGTACTTATTCTTTGGCCTCATTATCATCGCGTAGCGATGTTATGCTTCTCATGTAATGTCATGTCATTTAAATAATGCTTGTCATTTATCTTATGTTTCATGCACATGAAATACCTTAGAAATTGGATACGGGAACAATAAGGACAGAAGGTGCTATAATCATTATGCGAGACAATGAACTATAAGGACTTCGAAGGTCTTGTTATCATTGTATGAGGCGATAATCTATAAAGAACAGCGATATCATTTGTACGAGAACCCGATGATCATCTATAAGAGCCCTTAGTCTTTGTTATCATTATACGAGACAATGACCATCTATAAGGACAGGAAAGTATTTGTAATGACCCCAAGCAGGCTGACTAATCAATAATCTTTGCGGACTTGTTTCACAATAGGCGTAAAATCATGCATCTACTTAGGTTCTAGCGAGACAATACTGTTTCTTTTATTTCATTTACAATATATATCCCACATCCCCAAATAACTATTGTTATTCGATGTCGTATGCGATATTTTCTTATCATTTCATGCATCTTTGTTCTTGTATTATTTAGACATTTATACGTTTTTCTATGCCTTTGTACACATTTATCTTCATCCCATAACGAGGAATAACACTTCATTTTAAACACATTAACAGTGAGGACAGAAACAATGTTTGTGACAAGCGGGTCTCGGCGGCGAGGAGTGCAGACATTTTCATAAATTTATATACTTTAATGCAGACCTTTCATTCACTTATTAGGATTCTCATTTAATCGATGGATGATTGTTAGACTTCGGAGAGGAACAAAAACAAAGCTACAGGGTAGCTCACTTTGGAGTGGAGAGGTTAATGCTTACTTTGGGCGGACAGCATCACTAAAAACCCTATCTCGGGTCCGCCTAAGCGTGGACTCCTACACCTAGGCGTAGGGGTGTCAAACATAACAAAAATGACCAGTTTTGGCCATTTTCACCGGAATTTCCTTCCAAACCAAAAACCATCTCAACCTAAAACTCAAAATAAACCATAATACCCATCTCATGCAGATCAAACGACATTTCTAGTAGGATTTTCAACACAACTTAGACAAAAGAGATTTATGGTAGTTCATACCAAGGAATGTTTCCAAACTTATGTAAAATTCCATACAATTTCCATACCTTTAGCACTCTTGCACTTCTCTTCTTTTTTTCTTTACTTATTCTTTCTTTCTTTGCTAACATACGTAAGAGCAGAAAATTCTAATTTTTACGAAAAAGTAATATAGTATTCGATCAAAAATCCGGAATTTTTAGATCTCGGTTGATGAAACATACTTCACCGTTGGAATCGTCGCGAATCTAGCTACCATGTCGAATTTAGGTCGAATTTCGGTCGGTCAGAACGTCGAAATTTGCAGCGTCTTTGAGGAAATGGGTGTTGGATCTGGAAGTATGGCGCACGTGAGAGGTACACATGATATAGAAGGCATATGATGTGACAATGGACACCTAGCACATGTATCCATGTGACATGTGTCACATGATTAGTGAAGGATAAGAGATAAATGGCTTATATTAAGTCATATGTCAAAGGTCCACAGAGTCGACTAAGAGGACAAGGAATAAATGAAAGAAAAGAACATCTTCTCTTCATTTTTGGCACGGTATCAATGATGAGGAGAAAACATATTTTAGAGAGAGAGAGTCCAGCTTGTCTCTGATTCCGGGCGTTCGGACCGTCGGTTCGTTGGGCAGAGGATAAGGTTGACAGTGCATTTGCGAGACTACGGTGGACACTTGGAGTTTTGTGGAGTTTCAACAACTCCGGGAGGTAGGTGTTTTCTCCTACTTGTTTTATTCCTTGGATAAGAGCCATTTTGATGGATAGGGATATTCCGAGGAGGCATGAATGGCCGTCTTTTAGTTCAAAGATTGGGATTGGTGAGAAAATCCACGGTGTGGTCGTGAAGCAGGTTTTGAGACCCTAGGGTTTCTTGTTCACGTGATCTTGTGTCTTGGTTTGTATTTAGCAGCAGTTCAAAATGATTGTAATTGTTTTATTGCTTGTGTGAGCTAATTTTGATATTTATTCTTATAAATAAATAACATGTGGTTGTGAATTTTGGTAATACATGCGTAATTGATATATTGACATGTGTTGTATGAAAATGGCATAATACATTTCATATACTGGCTAGAGCGACTAGAACAATAGGTGTGAGTGCATGACATGAAAGAAAAAAAAAATGGTTGTGAAAAGGGCTGAGGAAGATTTTTCGAATTGTCTTGGAGAGTTGTCAACGGTTCATCTCGGAGGAGAAGACCCTTGGCCCCATTTGAGAATTACCCATCAATTCTAGGAGGGTTGTTAAATAGATTTGCAAAACTACGGTATTATGTTTTAACAAACCTTTGTTTGAAAATGATGTTTTTCACACTTGGGCAGGCATGCGTGAGGGAGTCAGTGAGGGCTCGAGAAGTGGGAAAGGGTGAGTCACATTCTCATCCATTTCATATAGACATTTGAGTAGGAACATATATGTTTTGCTTGAATGTTGGTTTGTCATTGCGTGAGCACTTAGGTGGGGAGTAACCCATTGAGATAATTCCCTTCTTGGGCATTGCTCTCACCTGTCCCTGAAAAGAATTATTTGGTGCGGGGAGTTCACCCCCAGGGATGGGACCGCATCAAAGTCTTAGAGACAAAGAAATTGTCATATGTGGCCTTGTTATGTATTTTGTAAAAATCTGGGTAAAAGACCCAGTTTTGGATAATTTGTGATCAAAACAAACTGTAAATTTACTTATTTTTGTGTAAAATATACATTTGGTGAGTATGGATGTATGGACAGACGTGACCATTTTTACTCATGTATGGAGTGCGTGATATGAGGCAGCGCGAGGTTCATGATTGGCGGTGGTCAACGGGACCGCCACGAGGGCTCGGGCGTCACATCTTCCTTCTTCTTCTTCTCTTTCTCTTCTCTTCTCTTTTTCTCTCAATTGGTTTGCCCTAGCATTTAAGACCAAAAATGGGATATCTTCCTTTCATTGATAAGTAGTATTTGACACCTCCTGATACAATATTACTTTTGGGTTTTTTTCCTATTGGGTCATATTTTGCTATTATTTGCGATTGAATTTCTCGATATTCGGCTTTGCTTTATGTCTTGCTGCTCGTATAACCTTTGGAGTGGGAATTGGTGAAATTCTTAATTCTGCTTGGCCTTAAGTGGTCCCGGATTTTGCTTATTTTATTTTTAGCGTTATTTTATTCTAAAAAAAAATATACATTTACTTTTATTATACCTAAAACATGTTATAAAACTGTTATGGTATAATTTGGGATGTTTCAAATTAGGTGTTAGTTTCTTTCTCCTCCTATTTCTCCATTAATTTATTCATTAATTTGGATGGTTCTTGAAGGCAACTAATTCAGATCATGGGCTCTATTTGGATCTAATGATTTTCAAATATTTTTTAACTTCTAAATACGGAATGCGGATCTGCTTGCTCTTGATGGTATTTAATTTGAATAGGGATTTTGGAAGGCCCCTTTTTTATCATTTTATTACACAATATTTTAGGTTCTAATAATTAAAATAATTTGATTATTATTAATTTATGAAGTGTGAATATTTGGGCAAGGAAGTTAGTAGTACAAAGAAAAAAGATAATGTATTTTAGTTATAGGAATGAGCACCATTTAGAAAGTGACAAAAATAGTGAATGAGTGAATCAATGATATAATGCATTTTTTATATCTATTCATTTTGTATTGATGAGAGATCTCATTTAGTCTCATAGATGTCTTTCTTTTTTATGTCTATTTCTTTTATTCTTTTACGTTTTGCTTTGTTTTTCATCTCCATAATACATTACTTTTTACATTGGCCTTCCCTTCTCTTTTCACCTAGTACAGCCAAGCAAAGAAAAATTCCTAAAAGTTGATTCCTAAAATTTTAATTTTTTTTTCAAAAGTGTCACACCTAAAACTTTTTATGGTATCACAGCTTTTATGATTTTGCACCATAGGAGATTGAAGTTTCTACTGATCATAGCCTCTCCCTTCCAGTTCGTTCTCTTTCAAGTTAACCAAAGTGGTTCCCCTCGTGGTGATGAAGAGGTTAGTCTTTTTGATAAAAATAAATAAATAAATAAAATGAAGAGGTTAGTTTTCCTTGTTATATCCCTCCTCATTATACTTCAAATGCAGTTTCATATATATATACTGAAGGTTTTTTAAGCCATGTAACATATGGACTAAATTTTCAAATACCTAATTATGGTAGATTTTGTTTATTGGTTGAGGGCTATATAAGAAGAGGGATTATTTATTTATTTATTTCGCTCTTCGTATATTTATACCGAAGGTTTTTTAAGCTGTGTAACATATGGACTAAATTTTCAAATACTTAATTATGGTAGATTTTGTTTATTGGCAGGCTATGTAAGAAGATGGATTATTTATTTATTTATTTCGCTCTTCGTGCTATTTGATTTTGGGTTCTTCTGTTTACTACCTGTGTAACTTAGTGCACCCTTTCTTTTGCTAGGTAGTATTAATAGTATTTTTTATGCCTATCAGAAAAAAAATTGTGATGGTCATGCATTGTTTATTAAATTTTAGATTAAGTTGTTAACACATGACAATATTTTAAATAATTAGATATAATTCACTTTGATTTTTAATATAGATTTTCATTGGGGTGGTTGATATAACAATGATTTTTATGCTTTATAGAGGTTTCCAATTTAGATAAAATTCTTTGTGAATGAGGTAGAACCAGTGATTGACCTCCTTCTATCCCCTAGAGCACTTTGTGTAAATCCTAGATTAGCACTTCGTACATTGCCAAAGTACAATTTTATTTTGGAGAAATGAAGAAAGCTTCTTATGGTCTTAAACTAAGATTGAAGAAAAGAGTAATAGGAACTTGTGGAATTGGCTACTACTAAGACTTAAAATGTTTGGGCTTAATTTGTTTTAGAAAGTTAGTTTCTACATAGTATTCATGGGTTATCTCTTGGAATGGTTTTGTTTGTTTGGAGTATTCATGGCTTATTTCCTGTTTTCATTTTAATTTGGTTTTGCTTTTTTATTGTACGCATGAAGTAGTCCAAACATGAATAATCATTATCTGTCGGTTATTGCCAAGACCCATGGGATCCATTTTTAGTTGAATGCATGTGTGTTGCTTTGATGGCACTCCATTTATGGAATCATTAGTGATTAGTGAATGCGGTGACGTTTTCTTCATACCACTGCAAAAAATGATAGTAGCTGGTTTGTCGGGTTACTAAAATCACTGTGGAGTGGTGGTATCTTTATCAGATTCTTGGAAACGAGTTGTTCGTGGATCGGTCAGGCGAGTCCCGTCGGAAGAAGCCGGGGACCCGGCGGGAACGATCCCGTGAATAGGAAAAACAAGGAGTAATCGGGATAGCGGTCGCGCGGTCAAGCCGTGCTTTGGGCGACCCGATGCCGGGATGCCGGTTCTTGCTTTCCTCCTTTGATCATACGGCGCGTTCACGGAAATAACTACGGAGTTTTTAACTTTTATTTTATTGATTTTTTTAATATTATTAATCTATTTTAATCCGAGTTCTATGCTTATTGAGACTTTCAATATTGTTGGCTATGAGTAATTTTAAAATTTGTGTTATTTTATTTTGTTATATGTATTTATTTATTTTAAGTTAAATGAGTTATTTTTTTAAAAAATTTTATGACCAGCGATTTAGGAGTGGATATATTCGATTTAGTATTCGCCGAGTGGATGTTAGTAATTCGCCTTTAATCTTGAGATTGGAGATGGCGATGTACAATCTAATGTAACTTCTGTAGCATGTTTTATTTATTATAGTATGAACTTGATTATGTATTGGATGTATCTCTTTAATGTGTATTGGATGTATCTCTTTAATTTTATTACTCAATGAAAATTAAGTTTTATATATAAGAAAAAATATATTTTTTATTTTATATATAAACCGGGTCTATCCCTCCGGTTGAACCTCGGTTTGACCCGGTTGAACCTCTGACCCTTTGACCGGGTCTAAAAACCTTGGTTGACTCCACTTTTCTTTGTGGTAACTCGTCCATTCTTTCAATGTTAAGGCCTTTCACACAGGTAATACTCATTATTATTCATATCCTTACCTCTTGTTATAATGATTGTGGCTTCCTGCTAGGCACAATACTTTATCTTTAATGTTTGTTTATATGGTAAATGTGCTTATTTATCAAGTATTGTCAACAAAATGTTGGGGGGTCAAAACTAACTCCTGGTTCTTGTCTTTTGTTTAATATTTTCATTCATACTTGTTTCTGTTTAATATGGAACTTGGGTGCCATAAATATATTTCAACATGCATTTTTTTAACTTATAAAGTCAGTTTTATTATTTAAAGGTAGATTAACATACTGTCAAAATTTTTGTATTTGTTTTCTTAAACTAAGGGGCTATTTGTTTATAGTTTTTGATAACATTTTTTTGTTTTCAAAAACAATGAGAACAAGGAAAATATAGCGAACACATTTGGTTCCTTTTAAAAAAAAAAAAAAAACACATGCGAGCTACATGCGTTCAAATTTGAATATATGATATGACTTTGAAAAAACACAAAATGGTGTTATTTGTATTTTAATAATTCTCAAAAAGCAGTTTAAAAAATAATAGCATAACTTTTGTTTTTTTTGTTTAAATCATGGATTTTTATTGTAGGTTCAAAAACAAAAACCTAACAGGCCTAATCTCTTTTCTTCATTTTGGCATTGTAAGGTTTTGTATATGCCATAAGTAATTTTGGATTTTTACTTGTTTTTATTTGGGTATATGAGGTTTTGGTTATGGGAGATCTAATTTGGCAGCCATCGAGAATTCGAACTTGTGTCTAGAAAAACCTAATTTATGTTCGACAATGTGGTCTAGATTTTTGTTTCTTTTTGTCAACAATATTTGTTCTCAGATATATGTTTGTTTTTCTGAGCTAATGGGAACTGATCAAATTAAAATCTCCAAAATTCCTTAAAAGCCCTAAACCAATCTTTTTGATTGTTTCAAGTGTTAGTGTTTAGAGTGCTTTTTATTGACACCCATTCAATGAGTCAACATAGTTTGGGATATTCTAAGTCATTTGTTATAGAGTTTGTTCTGCTTTTCCTCTGTTATTTCACTTCAGTTGCCCCAGGCCATATGATTCATCCTTTGACTGGATTTATAAGCTAATTATGTTAATTGAATTCCACTCACAAACCCCAAATCTTTTCAGTGTTATTTTTTTTTTTTGAAAAAAAAATGTTTAAACTATGTCTAGAGACATTTGTGTGCTACTAAGATAAAAAACATAATAGTGATTAAGTTCTTTCATTTTATTATTCCATTTTAGACTTTGTTGTTAGGTTATTTGATAATTATGTTAGTCTTATTTTGAGGCTTTGGGTTAAGGCATGTTTAGTGTTTTCTTGGTGCAGTGCTAGAATTCTAATGAATTTATTTAGAATATTTTAGGGTCTTTCATTTTTGCTATTTTGATGCCATGTAATTTTAATTAAGTTATTTAGAGATCATCATCTTTTCTCTAATGTATTTAATTAAATGATGATTCATGAAATCATCAAACTTCATTTAAGTAATAAATGTAATTATTTATTGAATTAACTTTATTTCCACCATTGAACAGGAACAGAAGGCCTCGTGGTGGCTTTGATGGATTAAAGCACAGAAAGATCCTCAACTACCTACTAATTAAATAATATTTTATATTCCTACTCATAGAATATATAAAAACTTGTTGGGAATATATACAAATGTAATTTTAGATCAATTTATATATAGATGGTTTTTTTTCCTTATCCATGTAACTTTGATATGATGTTTTTCTTATGTATATGACTTTCATATTAACACAGAATTTTCAATAACTATAAGATGTTATATTATGATTTATAACTAATGAAATTAATGCAAATAATATTTTTAATGTAAAAAAGATTATGACTCTTGTAATGAGTGTGAAGGTTATAACACAAGAAGATATAAAAGCTCATGAAGTGTCATAATAAAGATGAGAGTCAATATTTTTATTCATAAAAGATGATGCTTGTAATAAGTGTCATTGATTTAAAAACATATACTTTGTCGGTCCACTTACACCATCACATTTTAAAAAAGCGTCATTATAATTCTTTTATGACGCATTAAACGTATCATTAATTAACTTTTTTCTTGTAGTGTTTTTTCCCGATCTCTCTTCAACACCATCCCGTACCACTTAGGAATAATGTCTCGCATCTAAGGGAAGACCTAAATAAGAGAAGAGGAGGGAGCCTTTGTTACACCCAAGTTCCAAAGACAAACTTTCCAAATGCTTAATCCTTACCACCATTTTTTCATACATCTTTTAAATATAAAAAAATCAATAACTAGAGCTCAATCCACATCAGCCAATCACTGATGCAGAAATGTCAAATCCACAAAAACCTACTCAGAAGACCAAAATTTTCTTCTACACAAAATTTGTTTTGTGTAAAGCATATCTTGAATGTGTTTTAACATTGGTTTTTAATAACCTCCAAAATCTCAGTAATCTAAAATATTTTGTTAAAAGCATATCTTCATGTTAAAACACATTCCCAATGTCAAAATGCAATTCCTTGAAATTTAAAGCAATCTCTCATGTTAAATATATAGATTGTAATCACATATTTCGTATCCCATCCACACCGCATTGTTCCCACTCATGTGATGTACATGCAAATGAGCTTCATATTGGAATTAAGGTCTCATTTCCATCCATTCAACAGTTCCCTATGAAATCATTCTTTTCCTCTAAATATTGTAACAAATTCAGCCCATCCGAATTGCAGTAACAACAGAATATTGGCATCAAATTTGAGTCTTTGGGAATTATATCAACTAGCCATCCACTTTTCTTTTTTTTTAAAAGAAGAAAAACTAGCCATCCTAATCAAGAATTAAAAAATTATCTCTTGAATGTGTTTCTTTTCATTTTAGAACCCGAAAAGTGTTAGGGAAAAAAAATATTAAAGAAAATGATATTTTCATGTTTGGTTTTACTATGAAAAATATAAGAGAAAAATCAAATATAATCAAAATTCCTTGAAATTTTATATATTTTTAAATTTCTTAGTCCTTATGCAATATAAATAAACAAATGAAATGGGTTTGAACGAAGATATAGAATTAATATATAAGTTTAAACTTATTTTTTATTTTCCTCTAAATTTCTTTCATTCCACTTTTTCTTTTTATTTTCTTTCTAATTTTGAGGCTCCAAAGGGAGCCAAAAGAAATTTAAGAAAAAGAAAATGAAGAAGAAAAATTGAAGGGAAATAATTAAAAAAAGGATTTAAATTTAATAAATTATTCTCATACATCTTTTCAAATTGTTTTTTTTTTATTCAATATAAATTAAGATATATAAAAATTTAACTAATTTTTATAATATTTTATTTATTTTTTTATATTTTCGTAATAAAATTAAACTAAACTTTGTGTTGTCCATCAATTAACATAGCCTAAGAAGTGTTCTAAAGGCACTACCATCCTGCATGGTTCATTTTATTTTAACAAGAACAATGGAGGTCTCTTTTTAAAATTTACGAATCTTTAGACACTCAAGACAATAATTAACACCTCCTCTTTTATTTTTATTTTTTATTTTAATATGAAATAAATAATAATGTCACTTCTAAAACCATATTTTTGTTTGATCATATTTTGACATCTCCGCATTGAAATATATGGACAAATTCCAAATTGATGTTTATTGAATGGAACTGATAAATAGATGATTTTTTGTTTAGAAAAATAACCGATAATTAGATGATAAAATTTGATATTATGAGCTATATTTGGTTGGTTATGAAGAAGAACAAGACATATAATACAAGAGAGGGGATATAATATTTCACATTTGATTAATAATTGGATATAATGATAAGTTATTTTACCATTTATCATATCTTATGTTAAACTAAACACTGAAATAAAGATGAATTATTAGATATGCTATCTATAATCCTTATTAAGCCTTTTTGTTGAAAGATTTTATGAAAAGATTTTGAAGAAATCTTTCACTAAATAATTGGATATTTTGGAAGAAGTTATGGGTTTTAGAATAGTGAATATTTGGAATAGGATTATAAGGAAATATTTTATTATTGACTATTGTGGAAGAGATGTTTGGGATTTTCTTTAACTAGATTTAACAAATTTTATTGATTGAAATCTATGTTTAGAAAGCATGACTTATGTCGGTTGATTTGGGAATGAAGCCTATAAGCTTACGAGATAGGTCTTTGAGCTTCGTCCTCGGTGGAAATATGTTGTATGGTTTTTGCATAGAAAAAATATGAGAGAAAAGTCTTTGATGAAAGTCTTGTCTGAGTTTTGTTGATGATATTTTTCGTAAGGAGTATATATTGCTTTCGGGAGAAACCCTTAAGAGATGATTTATACTTGTTGAATTAGGTCACCTAGAAGATTAGTTAATGTGGCGACATTGTGAAGGAGGAAGTTTTTAAGTGTGTAAGTCCGAAATTGTATTTGTAATCGATTGATTCTTAGTGGATGATTCATTGTTTGGATGCAGCCTCGTAGAGTAGGTGGGATGTGAACCAAACTTCATTAACAATTTTCTAGTGTCTTTAATTTTTCATGCATTTATATTTTTGGACGTGATTGCTTGATTACATAATTTCAGAGTTAAAAACTTAATTTTGTTTTAGTTATCACATGATAGTATTATAACATTGTTTTGTGATTGACTCAATATAAAAACCAGACCTAACAAAATATAATACAGCATGGCTATTTCATTATATACATGTTACCTTAAAATATCATATCTAAGTTTGGAAATCATGTTGTATTTCATATTTAACGGAATTTAATATCTTAGGATATACATAATTGTATCCAAGGTGAATATTTATTTATTTATTTTTGACAACTAAACACTTATGTTACAATGAAGTAAACTATTCATACCGGGAATTGAACTGGGACCCTTCTCATCCTGGATGTCCATTTTTAAATTTTGAACGATCTATCAACTGAGCTAGACATGTGGACAATCCGTATATTTAAATTCTTAGATATATAACTTTTGTAACTGAAAAAAAAAAAGATGTATAACTTTTGTAATTTTAGTTCTAGATTTTACTTTTAATCAAGAACCCATAGTAGGCCAACAAGATTTTGTAAATTGTGAACAAGTTCTATTTTATATAACATTTAAAATTGTCTAAAAATAAAAAACGATTACCCTTAAAACAACAAATAAATGCATCGTCCTTATAAACAAATAGAGAAATTTAACAACAAATAAAATGCATCCATCCTCCTTGCTAAACAAACAAAAAAATTAAATTACCCAACACACAAGATTATTAATCATCCAACAAGAAAGCATTAATCCTTCTCAAAAAAAAAAAACAATTTCTATTTTATGTAACATTTAAAACTGTCTAAAAATAAAAAAATCATTAACCAATCTTCAGTTAAAACAACAAATAAATGCATCCCTCCTTGCTAACACAAATAGAGAAATTTAGCAACAAATAAAATGCATTCATCCTCCTTGGTAAACAAACAAAGATATTAACTTACCCAACACACAAGATTATTAATCATCCAACAAGAAAACATTAATCCTTCTCAATAAAAAAAAAAAAGTAAAAAGAAAAAAAAAACCCCCACCTCCACTCCCTTTAACACCCCATAACAAAGTAAACCTTATTCAGTGGCATAGTGAGCTGCAGTGAAAATAAAAATGATAAGATCAAGTGGAAGAAGACGAAGAAGTGGCGGTGGCGACGGTAGAGGCGGCGACGGCGGCGGTGGAGGCGGCATTGGGTTTGTAGCGATACAAAACCCTCTTCTTCTTGAAAGCAGCATTGTCAATGGTGAGCACAAGCTTTCCAGCTTCCTTGTTTTTGAAGGAGTTTCTGAGGGGTCCCTCTTGCCAAGTCACCTTCCTCCCCTTTTGTACTATCATCGTATACGAACCTTCGTCTGTAGGCATGAATTCCTCCTTGTAGTTCACTTCCCACCCCAATACTATTATCTCCCATGTGAATTTTGTTTCGACCTGAAATCATACATATATACATACATATATACATATATAAATCATCATTATCATTTCTTCGCTTAGGGTTGGTTAAGTTAATGATACATACATACGTACATACTACATCATCATCATTTCTTCACTTAGGATTGGTTAAGTTAACAATACATATATACATACCTACATACATACATACATACATACATACATACATACATCATCATCATTTCTCCACTTAGGGTTGGTTAAGTTAATGACTAATTTGAGCACAACATGAATTAAAAACTAATAAACTTTTAGAAGATCCATAGGGGTAAGGGGTAGGGGAAAGGGATATGGGAAACCAAGGTTTGAATCCTTATAAGAACAAGTTACTAGGTCTCGAGTGGTAAAGGGGTGAGAAGGGGCTATGAGAGATCTATGCTTGAATTCTTGTAAGAACATATTATCGGGCCTCAAGTGGTAAAAGGATGAGAAGGGGCTACGCTAGATTCAGGTAAAGGGTGGGAAGGAGCTACAGGTTTTGAATCCTTGTAAGAATAGGTGTTACTAGGCCTCAAGTGGTAAAGGGGTGATAAAGGGGTGGGAAGGGGCTATGAGAGATCCAAGTAAAGGGTGGGAAGGAGCTATGTGTTTTGAATCCTTGTAAAAACAGGTGTTACCAGGCCTCAAATAGTAAAGAGGTGGGAAGGGGTTATGGGAGATCCAGGTTTGAATCATTGTAAAAACAGGTTATCGAGTCTCAAGTGGTAAAAGGGTGGGAAGGGGTTATGAGAGATCCAAGTAAAGGGTGGGAATGAGCTACGTGTTTCGAATCCTTGTAAGAACTGGTGTTATCAAGCCTTAAGTGGTAAATAGGTGGAAAGGGGCTATGCGAGATCCATATAAAGGGTGGGATGGGTATCCAAGTTCGAATCCTTGTAATAACAAGTTATTATAACGTAACATACAAAATGAATATATAGATGTCAACAAAAATAGGGGTGGGGGGTGTTTAGGGATTAAAGAGTTTTACCTCTGGTGCAAGTATTTCAATGGATTCCGAAGATCCGCCCTTGATGGTAACCTCTGTAACACTATCTTCAATGGAGAAGTCAGGATCATTCTCCCTGAGAAACCCGCCATAAGCAACTGGGATTTGTTGTGGATCTATATACCTAAAAAAATTCAAGCTCAGATTAGTTTCCATCTTCTTAAACAGAAAAGTATGTATCAAACTATCGATTTACAAATAAAGACAAAGAAGACACTACCTTAATCACTACACTAATACCTCAATAATTGGTTAAGGTAATACCTACGATTAGTTAAGGAACACAATTCATTTACTTGAAAGCCAATTAATTATTTTTCTTCAACATGTTCTGAATCATTAATTTCTTATTCTTCATAAATCCTTTGACTTTATTTCCAAATCGATAACTATTTTCCGATCAGTATTTTCTTACTTACTTGAGAAGGGTTTCAGTGACCTTGGCGGGGCGGGCAAAGTCGAATTTGCTCTTGCTTCTTGGCGTAAAGAAAGGCGGCACAACGGCATAGTAGGCGTAAGACCAAAAGGGCACATTGATGAATATCTGCATGCAATTAAAACATATATTTTGTTAAATCAGTACCTCAAACAACCCAAATTTTATAAATTTAACATTTTCTATGTTTTTTTTTTGGGTACCTCAAACAACCCAAATTTTATAAATTTAACATTTTCTATGTTTTTCGAAAAAAAAAAATCTATTCTAAATAAAAAAAATGCCCTTTTCATTTTATGTACTGGTCAAAAATTGATGGAAGGTTAGACTTTGGAGAGAAGTAGTACTGCACATTGATGGAGATTCAAACAACTTCACTATGATAATTGTCTTTGTGAGAAAGAAAAGAACTGTCTGATTAAAATACCTAAAATGAAAATAACCTATTTTATAGGAAAATGCTTTTTCTTTCTTTCTTTGTATTTGTATGTATCTTTTAGAAAAATATTATTTTTACCGGGAAACAAGGAGGGTTTTTGTTTTTTTAAAGAAAGGTAAAAAATAGATGGAAGGTTAGGAAATTGATGACCCTCTTTGATTGGTACTTTGAAAACTATTTTTAGAGAACAATTTTTTAAAATATAGATAGTAAGTTTTAGTGTTTTTAAGCGTTGTTCTAAATTTAGTGTTACTGTGTTTTTAACTAGTGTTTTACTTAAAAAAAAAAAAAACAAAACAAAAAAACAGGTCACAAATGTATTTTTTGAGTTTTCCCTATTCTTCTTGTTTTGTAAAACAAAGAATAGTCTTCACAATACAGTTTTCGGAAATGATTTTTTGTTAAAAAAAAAAAAAACAGGTAAACAAGGAAAACACATAGCGCCTAGTTTCCATTTATTTTTATTCTAAAAACACCAGCAATACAAAGATAAAAAAAAACTATTAAATTGAAAAACAAACCAACGTTAAACAATAACATGCAAAGACGTGTTTTAGAAGTGCTACAACAGCATGTCGAACGTAATGCAGTTTTTAATCGGATCACCCTCTCAAGAAAACCAAAACCAATCAGATACCCTACTCCAGATAAATTAGAGTCACCCAACATTTTAAAGGCAAGACACTGATGGGGACGTCAGGTGCTCAGTCTAGCCTAAATCTTTACTACTTTATTAAAAAGTGACTGGCTTAGCTTTCAAAAATAAGAAAAAGAAAAAGAAAAATAGAAAACAAGAAGTAATTAAGGGTAATAACATATGGCTTGCTTACATTTCTTGCAACAAGTTCAGGGTAATTGTCCTGGAGAAGCACCACCGCCTGTTTCATAGCTAGACGAAGATCCTTCTTTGTGGGCCCAGGACTGTTCTTCAGATCAGTCACCTGAAGCATCATTTGTCCTTCTGCCACCACCGCAGCGCCAAGCCTTGTATATAAAATCAAGCTTCTTAATCCCCCTCTCCATCAGCTGAAACCTCCACCTCAAGAACTTATGCTTCATCTCCTCCGTCCCAAATATCTTACTGTGAAGATCATCCTCCAGAAACGTCCCGAATATGTTGTAGCAGATCGGGTGGCCGTTCTTGTCCATCCCCTGCATGTACGCCACCGAGCTCAGCTCCGGCGGAAACTCCTCCTCCAGGACGGCGTCGATGTTGTTCTCTTTCCTCCATTTCAGGGTGCTTCTCAGCATGTCGAACGCCTCCTGGGATTTGAAGTCCCGAGCTCGAAGAAACTTCAGGAGGATGACGTCTGTTCCCTTGTCGCCTTTGCTCGGAAGTAAATACGCTCCCCATAGCTTCATATCTTGATCAACTTCCAAGAGATCTCTTGTTTTTTCCTCCTCCTCCTCCGCCGGTGGCGGCGGCTCTTTTGTTTCTTCGTTCAAGCCCAAGTTCTGTTTGGCCTCTTTTATTTTCTCGGCAAAGTTCAGCTTTTCTGGGTTGTTTTCTTCTTCTTTCCCTTCCGCTGTCGAATCATTTGGTTTCTTCTCTTCTTCCGCCATGGACGTTTCCTTCTCTTCGCCTTGTTCTTCCTTAATCACTACGGATTTTTCTTTTTCTTTCTCGTTTGCTTCTTCTTCTTCTTCCGGATGATCCTTCTTCTTCTCCTCCTCGAACAAGAACAGCTTGTTGTTGATTATGGCGTCTTCGAGCTTCGATCTGAGATCAACCAATGCCTTCTTCTCCGATTCTTTGAGGTTAAGAAGACTGCTTTCCTCCCGGAAAGAAGGAACGCTCTCAGAATCACCTAATAAATCCTCAGACACAGCTTGATCATCGTCTTCCTTCTTCTTCTTCTTCTGATCATCAGCATCATCATCCAACACGGCCAACAATCCCGGCTTCTCGGAATGTCCGGCTTCTGTCTCTGCAACTTTTACGTCCCTTCCGGCAGCTTCTTCTTCTCCCTCACGGTTCTTCTGCAGTAGCGAAAGCTCGTCGTGGGCGACCTTGATTTCCTTGGGGTTTGCTTCGTCCGCCATGGTTGAGCTTCCTTGCTAGCTTGGGATGATCAATAACAGAAGTTTTTCAAGATGGGGAATAGTGAAAGAACGATTTTTTACTGAGAAAAAAATGCACTGAGAACAACACAGACCTCACATTTGTCCCCTCATTTTTCTCCCATCCAAATGTTTTGCATCAACGGCTATATAACAGAATTCTGAGAAACAATATGAAATAATGTTGAACAGTTCAAACTGTGAATGGACTGGGCCGATGGAAAGGCAATGGCCCAGGCCCATACCACTCCATCCCCACCACACTTTTTTTCTTTTTTTTTTTTTAATAAATAATTTTTGACCATTTGGAAAACAGTACTATAAATCAAGAAGGTGAAGACCCTAAGGCCATGTCTGTTTCAGTGGCGGAGCTAGATTATAGGGTCAGGGGCATAGACTATTTAGCTATTGCCGTAGCTCAATTGGTTCATTATTTCAATATTTTTAGGAGGGGGTGCAATTTTTTGCCAAAAAAAAATAATAATAATAATAATTCAAGAGCATATATATGTCTCCCAAAGCATTAATTAGGTTCCGCCTGTGGTCCATAACGGTTTTCTATTATGGAATTATTCATAGGCAAAAGCTTCCTCCTTCACGTCCCAAAACATTATTTGTCCAATGAAAATATAGTAATTAAAGAGCTTATATATGATCTTTCTTTTTGTAATTCAAATCTATATTGAGACTTGAATTTGGAATTTTCTATAATCCTTTTTCATTCCTTTATCACTTATGTCAGGGTGAAAGTTAGGGTGCGGAGGTGTTTTTTTTTTTAATACATTTTTAGTGTCGAGGTAGTAAATCCCACTGAGACTCGAACCTAGGACCCTCCATCCTTATAATACCCTTATACCTCCTTATAATCCAATTTCTCTATATTTTAGGATAAATGAGTGTCCATTATATCTAATTTTTAAATACCAGTCTAGATTTCTTTTCAAAATAATCACAAAACTAATTTTTTTGTATTATGAAAATCACATTTACTGACAATGATTTTGAAAATTAACCCTAAAATCGCATTCACTTACTACAATTTTAAGATTAATTTTAAAACCGCATTTACCAATTGTTATTTTAAGGTTAATTTTTAAAATCGCAGTTGATAAATATAGTTTTAAAGTTAGTTTTTAAAACCGCCGTTGGTGAATGAAGTTTTCAAAAAACAAAAAAACTATTTTAATGATTATTTTGGGAAGAAATATTTTGAGATTAAACTCAAGGCGAGTGATAAATGGTAATAGCATTCTTAAAATAAACACCAGCTTATCTCATAAACACCAGCTTATGATCTTTCTTTTTGTAATTCAAATCTATATTGAGACTTGAATTTGGGACCCTCCTGCTTATAAATACCCTTTATACTTGTCTTAAGGGTAAACGTTCTATCATTTGAGCCATGCATGATGGGTGGTCATGAAGGGGTTAAAAAAATGTAAATGATAACCAAATATAATATAATCAAACATGAGGTGTAAAAGCATAAAAATGTAAATAATAAGACTATATTTGGTCACAACTAAGCTGGAAACTATGTCACGTGTGGGGTATTTAAAAGGAGCTTAACTATCTGTGTCATTTTTCTAACAGTAGAGGCATGACTAAGTTACGGAAGTAAACGTTGAAGTATCTTGGGATCAAAGAAAAAAAGTTCAAGTACAAAATAAGACATACGCACAGAAATTAGGACATTTATGCACCTTATCCCATGTTAAAGAACATTCGTTACCATGTTAATTGTTAATTAAGTGCAGAAAATTGCAAAGTATTACATTGTATAAATTATGACGATTAATCTAGACTTATGGTTTGTTGAGAGAGGATATAATTGGAAGATTGGGAGTGTAGGGAACCTACTATGACATAAAATTGTTAGCATAACAATGAGGTAGATTAACTAATTAATACCACAAATAACATTTTTAGACATCTCTAAACCCTAGCATTATTTTCTCTCAACTTTTTATGTGTTAACCTCTTTTATTTAAGCAAGGAGGGATGATTTTTTTTTAGTTATTCTTGGCTTGAAATCATCTTTTACACTCTTTCCATATTTTTCTTTCTCAATAAAATGGCTTTTCCAAACAGATCTAGGTTTTTATTTGTTTTGTTTTTTTGTGATTTAGTCGTCATCTTGGTACGTTTATGATTCTCGCCGTTTGCAGCGTTTATTTGTATTTGAGCAATTCAAATGAGTAAAATATATATATGATCATATTTTAATCAAATCAATGGTCATTAATATGTTACAGAACTAGAGTCATATGTTTCTAGTCACAATAGTAATATAAAATGTGTAGGCTCAACTATCAAATATATATGCTTTGAGTCAATCCATTATGCTATTACGATAATGCTTCATCCGCTTTAATGATTATTCTACGTTTTCAGATGTATTACTATCAATTAATGAATTTATTTTTCTCTTCAAAAAAAAAAAAAAACTAATTAATACCTTAAACAACTTGTAAAAGTGTTTATTTAGTTAAATTAAGTAATAGCTAGTAAAAATGATTTAAGAAAGTGAGATGTGAGGGTTTTAATTTAGTTAAATTAAGTTTTAATCAATAAAAAATAATTGAATTGAAGGGTAATCTAGGTGATTTAATTTTAAACAACATCTAAAGTAACTCTTTTAAATATAATGTTAAAGGGTTTAAAACGAAATTGATAAATTTGATCTAGTTATTTATTTATTTTTGAATATATTCTCTTTCATTTGTTACCAAGAATTCAGATGAGTGTTATGTGAAAATAAATTAAAATTTTATAATAGATTTAAAGATCATTTAATTTTCATTTTTATGAAAACATATAATAGTTTTATGATTAAAGTGAAGTCATTCAATCTTCATGGATACACAAACCATTTGATTTTTATTTTTATATTCTTTGTATTAAAGAGTGTAAGAGCACTAAATTCGGATTAAAATATCAAATGGATGGAAAAAGATGGTACTAAGTAAAATATATTTAAAATCCAGAAAAATCTCAACTCAACTTGGGATATTGGAGAAAACTATGATAAAAGCTAAAATATCTTAAAGTAATTTGCCTATAAGTTAAAGTTTTATCTCTTAATATGAATTTTAATGAATTTCATTACAATACGAATTTGTATAAGTTTGGGATGTTATAAATGAAAACAGTTAATTTCCATTAAATTTAATTAGAGAAAAGTTAGCTTTGATTTGAGGAAATTTCAGCATTGGATATTAATGTGATTATATTGTTATTTTCTAAAAATAATGAAATTTATTTATCTTTAAAATTTATTTAAAGTTTTAATTAGTTTAGTTATTGTTTTTTTCAAATGAAAAATAATTTTATTGATTCAAACTTGGATATATCCAAGTTACAAAATGTTAAAAACCATAAATAATGAAATAATATACAGGTTAATAACATAATATATCACATAAAACTACAAATTCGATAATATACACATAATATTTACGATTCCATTTCCAACATACTAACGCCATAATCCTATATTTAACCGATGAATTTGTTTCATCGACTAAATCCCTCCCACATAAATAAAGTCACGTAATGCACTATTAAAAGCATTCCACATAACAAGTCACATAAATCATACACTACGACGTAATAAGACGTACATTAACATTAAAACAAGATAAGACCTAAATATTTATGGAAAAACAATTTTATTAATCAAGAAAATGAAAGAACATGATACAAAGGACTAATTTCAGGCTAATAATAACAAAAAAAATCACACATTCTTGTTTGAGGAAAAAGGGGATAAAAGATAATAAAATGAGAGAAAATGAGAGGATGAATGGCTAGGGTTTCATATTTTTTAAGTTTAGGTATTCATTAACCACTTTATTATTATTTTTACAAACTATATCTTGTTTTAAAGAAAGTCTCAAAGTTGTTTTCATTTTCTAATTTTAGAAATAAAAAACAAAACCATTAACTTAGAATGAGCAGACGCATAACTTTAAAATTGTTTCCTAATTTAATATATATATATATATATATATATATATATATATATATATATATATATATATATATATATATATATAATATTTTTTTAAAAATTATTGTCCTTTCACCGTAGACTTTTCCTTCTCCTCTCCTTGTCCTGCTCTGAAAAATAATATAATAAAATATTTTTTTTGAAACTTTCAATTATTCCTTAAAATATTAAATCCAACAAAAAATTCATCATCATAGTTCTTTTTTTCTAACGGTTTTCGATAAAGATCTTATTAAATATGTTTTTGAAGTTCAAAACTATTTTATAATGAAAAACATTGAAATATAATAAATTAATTATATAATTAAATAAGAATCACTAAATACATTATTTAGATATAAAGATAATATAGCCAATAAGATTTAACTCAAGTGGCTTAGATGTTTTTGAGTCTTGGAGGACAAATTTATGAAATGAACAAATTATTATAATGAAAATAAATAAATGTAAGGATAATAAATTAAGTATAGTTATCCTCTTCGTTGATCTTGTTTAGTCAGCGATATTCTCAGAAGATCAAAGTTAAGACAACAACATGCTTTTAAGCGAGATCAGAACCCCCTTACAAGACTCTTAATACTTATTTAAACCAAATTATCAAATTTGAATTGATTATTAAATATTATCAACTATAATAATGAGGTCACTACCACTCAAAACACATAGATTGCATTGGCCGGCGCCTCCTGTTACTTTAACTCCATTGGCCTCGACCGGGAAAGATCGAGAATCGAATCAGACATGCGCGTAACCCTTCCTACTCATGCGATCCCTCCACTGCATTTCTATGATACTTGAGATGAGCATGACCAAAAGACGCATTTCC
Source organism: Tetrastigma voinierianum (assembly GCA_016808115.1). Taxonomy (NCBI): domain Eukaryota; kingdom Viridiplantae; phylum Streptophyta; class Magnoliopsida; order Vitales; family Vitaceae; genus Tetrastigma; species Tetrastigma voinierianum. The sequence continues at coordinate 125,255 of JAEQBH010001404.1, read as the reverse complement.
GTGGTCCGCATGAACTCATTGGTTAACAAAATAAAATAAGGTTGACTAAATAATTAATACTGTAAATAATTTATGAGTGTTTATTCCCCTATAAGTAATAAACTTTTATTTAGTTTTTTTTTTTTTTAAAGGAGGACTTTATTTAGTTAAAATATTTTTTAATTAATAAAAAATAATTTAATAAGTTAGAAAGTGAAGGTTTTTATATAGTTAAAATAAGTTTTAATCAATAAAGAATTAGTGAATTGAAGGACAATCTAGGTTAGTTTTAAAGCATTTAAAATACTTCTTTTGAAGTTTAGTGTTAAAAGAGAAATTTTTTTAATTTATTTTTGAAAATATTCTCTTCCATCTGCAAAAAATTTAGATAAGTGTCATGTAAAGATTAGTTAAAGTTTTATGATGAAATGAAAGACCATTTCTTTTTTCATTTTTATCAGAATAAATAAAAATTCCATAGTTGAGGTGCAAATCATTTGATCTTTGTGAATACTGAAATCATTTTATTTTTGTTTTTATTTTCTTTATTTTAGGAGAGAATGGATTAAAATCTCAAATGGACAAAATAAATAATTTAAAAACAAATGAAAAAATACAAAATATATTCAAAATACAGGAAAATCTCAACTAAACTTGGGATATTGGGGAAAACTATGATCAAAGACAATGCCATATAGTTAGAAGAATCTAGTGAAATGTTATCAAATTTAAACTCTTTTCAAACAAGTTTAGATATGTTTAAGATGTTATTAAAGAAAGAATGTAATTCGAGAAACATCGGCTTTATTAGGTTCGTTCGTCGATCAGTAAATATGAATTAAGAGCCTTATTAATGAAATTTTTCTTCTCTTTAATTTATTAAAAAAAAGAAAAAAAATGTTATATCAATCAATTTCATTGAAACTAATATTAGTTATAACTACCGTATAAATTGAAACTAATATTAGTGATTATTAGGAAACATGGATTTGAGAAAAGCTGGCAAGTCTTTTAAGTAATAAATATACTAAAAAATATTTATTGTTTTTATCTCAATCATGTTATAAATAAAATTTCAATATCAACCTGAATATATTTTTTGTTTTATAATTTTATATTCATTGAATGTATTTTTTATTTTGAAAACGAGAATAATGAATTTGACATTTATTTAAAATTTATTTTAAAGTTTCAAAAGTTTAGTTGTTCTTTACCCACTTATTAGTATTTTTAAAATTATCTTTTACAAATTAATATCTTATTTTAAGGTAAGTCTTAATGTTGCTGTTATTTTCTAATTTTAGAAAACAAAAACAAAACCATTACAAATTATTCTTTGAGCATAATTTTAAAAATAAGATAAAAGAAAAAACAATTCTTAGAGACCAACGAGGAACTGTTTTCTATTCATAAAAGCAAAAGAAAACAATAGACATGATGTCCTTCAACATAATCTACATCGAGAGAGAAACGATTAGAAGAGATATATATATTAGGAGGCAGAAATAACCACATAGCGGAATATCAATATTTTAAAAATCAGATTGATGATTGAATCGAAAAAGTTATCAATTCAAAGTTTAAGGCTAAACTGCGATCAAATCGGATTAAACTATAATCGAAAAGGTCACCCATCCGATTTTTAAAATATTAGGGAATATAGAGCTAATGTGGAAATACACATTATCAATTTTGTCATAATTAATGGATTTGAATTAAATAGGTGTATGTATTTCTTTTTTTATTGTGAGCCTTTAGTTCCGTCCAAATATAACTTTTTTTTTGTTAGACCATGATTGTTTTGAGTAATCCCGTATACATATAAAATACGTCTTTAAGTCACACTCTGACTAATCCTCATACAGCTCTATATGATCATAGCGATAAAGAAAATTTTATCATATCACAATCGTATTCTTATAACTCGAACTCAAAAATATTGATTAAGCTAAAAGAAACCTCAACTATCTCACCTACATGTTCAGTAATATTTAAAGAGAAACATTAAAGCCCGTTATTTATAGAAGTTTTTTTTAAAAAGTAGTTTTAGGAGAATCACTTATAAAGTATTTTTCTAGAAAAAACGTTACTAAGTGATTCTCTACTACTAAAAATGATTTTTCAGATTTTAAAAAGTATTTTCTAAATTTATTTTTTAGAATCATTATTGACAAAGGCATTCTAATTAGTGACTTAAACAACCTGCTTTCACTTAGCACTTAGTTGTGTAAAATTATAAAAGTGAGATATGACATTTTTTTTATTTAGTTAAATCAAATAGTAACTAATAAAAAAATAATTCAAGAAGTGAGATGCAAGAGTTTATTATTTAGTTAAATTAGATTGTAAGTAATAATGAAAACTGAAAAGTGGTGCTGAATAATTTAGTTTTAAATTATATATAATACTTCGTTTGGATTTAAATGATAAAATTATAAATATTTGAATTTTCAATTATATAGTTTAAATTTTTTAAAATTATTTTTAATTTTAGTAAAAATAAATTATATTTATGACATCACCTTATTCAGACCTTCAATATTTTTTTAGTTTTTTCTTTTTTGTTCGCTCCTCGCTTCTAGTTCAATTTCCAGCATCTCCTCAAATTAAATTTTTGTTACTATTAAATAAATTAAATATTATTATTTATAATATTTTATTTTTAATTAACAGAATAATTTCTTACTTTTTTACTATTTTTGAAAGTCTACCTTATAAAAAAATTAATTTTAAAATATAAAATGCATGTATTTATAATTTTTATTGTCTTCATTAAAATTCTATTTTGATGTCTATCTTTTAAATAATATAAATAAAAAAAATATTCACATTAGTTGAAACTTTCTTTTTCAAAATAAAAACATAACAATAATATAAAAATTTTATTTACCTTTAATTCTATTCAACATAACATTAATAATGATCATTTAAAAGTATTCAATTTCACTACGTATAATAAAATTGTAAAACAGTACAATGGGTTATGGAAATCGCCTAGGGTTGTTAAAATTTGTGCTTGACGCGTGAGCGCGACATGAAATAAAACCACCGATTTTACTTGATTTGAGTTGAGTATAATCGTGTTTAGTCGTATACGTGATTGACCAAGTGTAGTGATTTAATAAATTACAGTCGTATTCGTATTCAATATAACTGCATTTGATCTGGCGTTATTAGTTAATTAATATGTTAATTAATTAACCTATTTAATAAGTTATTTATGTTAAATATGAATTATTAATTATTATTCCTATTAATTTAATTAATAAAATTAACAAACATGTTAAATTTAATAGGTTATATGTGTTAAACATGCATGGATGATTAATTATAATTAACACATTATTTTAAATAATGAAATTCGTAGATTAAATATTAAATCGTGGCGCGTATGAATAATAAATGGATAGTTTTGGTTTCTGAATGTTAAACGTGTTTATTATTCGGTAGCCAGTTTGAATGACGAATGTTGGCCAGAATCCGATACGTTAACCGACGCGAACACGGCCGTAAATACAAATTGTCATCCACTCTTCTAAGAACATAGTTCTATATATGAATAGAAGTTAAAAAAAAAAAAAAAAAAACCCTTTAATATTTTATTTCAATTTGGTAGGCTAGAATAATTTAGGTTTTGTTATTTCATATTTTTGAAAACTATTTTCAATTCTAAAAAATGAAAAATAAAGAAAACATATTGGATTTTTTTTTGAAAAACACAAAAAAAATATAAAACACTAATTTCAATAATAATAGTTTTTAAAGAACACCTAAATAATGCTACATATTTTCAAAATTAAGAACTAAATATACTCTTTTTTTTTCCTCCTAATAAGTACCATATGTCTGGTTTGAAAACTAAATGTGAAATTTTTGGTTTTTTTTCAAAATTTTCAATTATTTATTAAAATATTTTTTTTTGACATCAGTTCACGTTGCATTACATACTTATAGTATTTTGCTCTCATTCATTTATTAAAATATTAAAAGCCTACAATCCTTACAATATTTTTAAAAAAATAAACCTCACTACATTTGCTGTTTAAGTTCACAAATATTTCATATTGAAAAGTATTGATTTTAATAAATTAATTACTTTTTACATTAGTAACCTTTTTCTATAAAAGTAAAAAAGGAATGATTTTCTCATTCTTGTTTGAAATCGCTATTATATATCTATTTTATCGGTTTATAAATAAAGTGGTTATTTAAAGCGATATACGGTTTTAAGATTGTTTTTAATTTAGTGTTTTGATCGTTGTGCCGATGAGCGTGTGGTGTCGTAAATGCCCAGTGTGACATTTGTTTGTCGTCGTTTTGGTGTGACGTTTGTTTATCAAACGATCCATCACTACCGACCCTTATTAATGTGAGGCGAGTGCATACAAACGAAGTATATCAGGTCCAACATGATAAATCAAATTAATGATGCAATATATTATAGAGCTGGAATCGTAGATATTGTCATGATAGTAGAGCATCTCACGCAATTTATCTAAAAATAATTTCTTTGAAAATATTATTAAAATATTGTATTATGTTTTAATGTAACTTTTTAGTCATTTCCGGCAATCTTATCTGTTTATTTATCGCATTATTAGCTTTAATAGCTTCGATAATAAAATAAAATCTTATATGGTATGACGTGTAAATCGTAATATTGATGACATCGCATGTTGATGTTAAGCGCGTCGTGAAAATTTTAATTTTTTATTTTTTTAATACTTGATCTTATTTACAACGATCACGAGAAATAAAAATTTTTAAATTTTGAGCAAGAGTAGCGTTATGTTTTGTTTTTGTTTCTTTGCTTGAAATCCCGTCAGTTGATTGATCGCTAACTCGTTAAACCGATGTTCAAGCGAAGAGATTTATAGAGTTCGCACATCTGAGTTCTTGGCATCACGAATGCATTTTACAACAAAACTTATTACCATGTCATTAAAGATAACTATTTTGTAAGAAAATAATAACCGAACCTTATCTTTCTCTGCTTCAATACTTTGATTAAGAGATCTTTCTATCATTGCAAAGCACCATAAGAGAAACAAAATTTTGAAATTTTGATTTTTTATTAATAACGGTCATATTTATAAAGGTAAAAATTCAAAATTTTAAATTTTGAATTTTCAATAGTCATATTTATAGCAGTGCAAGAAAGCGGCGATTATCTGCGCGAGGAAGCAGATGAAGGCGGTCTTACGCGATGAAGCCTGCAGGTGTTGATGCGAAAATTAGAGTAGTAGCGTCTTTACTAGCAAGTATTTATTAAAAATAAATTCGGTAATGGGAAATGGCTAAGACGTGATAAGCTAGCTCTTGGAGACAATATTTAAGAGATTCATTTATGTAAAATATTTAAATGAGGAAAATTTAAGTAGCGCTCTTGGAGATCTTCCCCAATATCGAATGTGTAAGCTGTTATCGAATGTATAGACTTTAAGACGATTCATTATGCTATTAACAAAAATATTGTTTCATTCTCTATAATTTTTAACAATTTTGATTCAATATTTATATCGATATATTCTTCGGTTCATCCAATCACAATTTTCTCTTAAAAACAATAATATAAAAATCTTAAGTAGCAGGGTAGCTCGGTGGTTTAAGCCCTTTGATTTTATTCAATGGTCACCATTTCGAGTCCACTCAAGGTTATTGGAGATTTTAAATTAGATTAACTTAAAGTAGAATAGTCGAATCACGCTAAGTTGTAGAACATCACAATTATCAAAATAATAATAATAATAATAATAATAATAATATAAAAATACTAAAGATTTTTTAGGACCCCAAATATTTTGTGGTCTTGCTCACTCCACCATTCATTCATCATGCCCTGGTTGAAGAGTAAACAACTTGGCAATTCCACCATTAAACCTAATAACAAAATTTTGTTTATAATATCTGATTTTTAATAACCATGGATGTCATTACATTTCGTGCGCTCCGCTAATCTGTGAAACCCTAAAATTAACAACGGGTAAAACCTCCAATGACCCTGAAATGACTCGAACCAATGTTCTAAGTGTAACTACACCTTTTTTTTTTCCCATAAGTAAAAACATATATATTCAATAAAATAGGTACCCAAAGGGGCTTATAGGCATATAGTGGTATACAAGGGTCCATAAGGGACACAAGAAAACTTTTAAAGATAGACAAGAAAAACCCACCGGCACACTCAAATTATACCGTAAGCCTCATGTCAATCAAGTCAAAAAATGAAGCCAAAGTCTGAAGCGCTGTGATGTAAGGCTAGCTGGGTGCAAATAAAGTTTAAATCGCTGGGTTGAGAATCTTTATTTTCAAAGCGATATAGTTCCTTTCTCGCTAAATGATTAAAAAATGCTAAAGGAGTGAATCGAACTTTTATACTTCTTCCCCGTAAAAGAGCCTCCCTAAGAGAGGATGGTCTCTCTAACGAACAATGGGAATACCCATTTTACACCAACAATAGCTAAGAAGAGTTCCCAAATCTCTATGGTCTATGAGCAATGGACTAACAAATGATCAACCATCTCCTCCTCTTTCTCACAGAGAAAGCATATGTTTATAAGGCCACTTCCTGCTTAACTTTAAATTGTCGAGGGTTAAAGCTTTCTTTGAGAACTAAACCAACATTTTATTGAGAGCCACTAAGAATTCCAAATGAACTTATAAAGGGAACCACAGTGTTTTTTAGGATCGATCCATAGAAGAAGCTTCAGAAAATTTTTCATTTTGTCTCCTTGAAAACATGCGATGCTGTGATTCTGATAATTTACTTTCGCTGAATGGTGTGAGAAGAGAGGATGCGCCAATTCCCAATCATTGAAAGATATAATAAAATGAGGGGTCCGCCCACCTTTCTCCCTAGAAGAATCCCACTGTTCAGCCACCAACGCTTCCTTGTTGTCGACCAAAGCATACAGAGAGGGGAAGAGACACAAAGAGCCTCCTCTCTGCACCAAATGTCCTTCCAAAAGCGTAGCCTTCTACCATAAGAAGGCATGGGGAAAGACTGAATCCCATTCATTTCTAATTTCCCCTCAGACGCTTGTCCCAAAAGCTTTCAGCCTGAGATCCATCTTCCTGGATTCCCTGCATTTCAACGAATGACATTCCTCATAGGAAAAGTTTTCTTTTCATTTGCAGCGTAATTCCTTACACAAAATTTATTGAGGCTCTAACCCCAAACCTCCATTCCTTATTGTTTGCACAAACCATGGACCATTTAACAAGTTAAAGATTTTTATCCATATTACCTCCGTCCCACATAAAGTCTCTCTGAATCTGTTCTAGCCTCAGTCTAACCCTTCTAGGGAGACGAAAAAGAGACACAAAGTATATTGGTAAGTAACTACAACTTTAATTTTATAATATACAACTACCCATCATACCTAGCTCATATGGTAGAGAGTCCCGGTGATGACAGTTTACTACATTATAACTGAAGTGTTTAGTTGTCAAAAAAAAAAAATAATAATATACAGCTTTAATTTCTCTAATCTCTATCAAACTTTTTAAGTCTAGAACATAGCTTATGATTACTTCCAGCATCAAGTCACTTTTCATATCATGGAATCAAGTCTATTGATGATAAACATTACACAATTTAAAATCATAACACAAGAAAACATAAGATTCATGGCAATCCTCAAGAAAATCTTCTTTTCTCACCGAGAAAATGGAAGAAACTTTTGTCCCCTGATATTTAGGCACCTACATAACTCTAAATTGTAAATATATCTGAAAAATTCATTAAAATTTCCAGCTCATAAACAAACATCATCTACTACATGATGAAATGATAGTTGAAGAAGATGAAATGGAAAACTTTGAAAAGGATCCTTATGCTATTTTATGTAAAAATCATCATCATAATAATACCAGTCAGTGCCTTTTCGTCTTGGATTCGCTTTTAGAAAGTGTCATTCCTGAAAGCTTGTTAAGCTCGTAGAGAAGTCCAGCAGAGAACAAGAAACTGCATCAGAAGACAAGAACATCATCAGTATTTTATCTACGTCTGCATATTTCTATATGAATGTACTCTTATCTCTATTCACAATAGACAACATGATCGAATCATATCTAACAAACGAACATAAATAAAAATAATCCTTCGTTTTATTGGACTTAGGGAAGATCGCTAATTTTCCTAAAGGTTTTTAGTTTATGGAATTTTAGGTCAATAATATATAAATTGGAAGTACGAAATAAGGCCACTAAAACAGTGGTTCAGAACTTCAGACTTGCATAGGGAGGAGGTCCATGATTGAGTCCAGAGTAGCATTCTTTTCTCCTTGTTAACTGAATATATTTCCTTGACAAAGGGAACTCCTGAGTGATACAATAAAAGGATACAATTGTGTGTCTGAATCTTTAAAAATATAATGACTTTATCACATGTCCTTGCACCTTTTAGGTTCCGTTTGGAATCCGGAAAGTACTAAGGAAAGAAAATAGAAAAAAAAAATAGAAAGAAAGAAAATTTGAAGGAAAATAAAAAAAATAGGTTTTAAACTTAATAAATTAATTCTATATGCTTATTCAAAACTCATTTTATTTATTTCTCTCTATTATACAAGGACTAAGGAATTTTAAAATATATAAAACATTGAGGATTTTTTAACATATTTTATTTTCTTTCATATTTTCCACGGTGAAACCAAACATGAGAAAACCATTTTCCTTGATATTTTTTTTTTCCTTTCCCTAATATTTTCCGGGTTCCAAATTGAGCCTTATTGTATGACTTAACATTACCAAACCCTTTGCCAGTTCAATGGTACCTGGATGCTTAAAAGGATTGATCGAAAGGGCAATCATTTAACCGAATCCCTAGGAGAACATGTTTGGTTCACAAAAAAGAAACAAAGCAGCTCACTGTCTGAGTTTTTGTCAGCACCATTGAAGGAGAATATGTTCAGATTACCACTCCTAAAAGTTGGACGCTTCATTCACATAGTTTAAGCTATTTAATAATATCATTATCAGGCAACAATATTTCTCAAAACCTAAACAAGAACAGATTTTATGAAGGTGTGTACCAGTAATAAAGTCATAGAAATTCCATGAATCATAAATTTCTATGCAAGAAAAACTAAAATCGTGGCCAAGCATTAGAGTTACCATGTTGTAATACAAACTCGGTGGACAGTGCTGGCAGCAATGAGAGCAACTGCTTCTGCTATTATAACTGCAAAGAGGAAAAAGTATAGATCACAATTTGCTTTATACTGGAAGGAGTAATAAGCTGTGCAATAAAGCAGCTGTCTTGGTGGGGGCACTAATGAATGGGTCTAGAGTTCCGAGCCACTGAGGCTAGGTTTAGTGGTTAAGGGTTGGGGGTGAGAATTGGGAGGGGACTAGGTTCGAGTCCCTGAGGACAAAGAATGGAAAGGAAAAAGAAAATAAATATATCTACCTATACAAAAAAAAAAAGATCTAGAGTTCCAATATGCATTGGATCTTAAAATGACCATTAGGTTACCGGATACTGGTAGCAAAAGAGAATGTGAAGTAATTTAGGTATGGATGAGATAATAATGTATACAAAATGATTTAAAAAACTATTTTGACCAGGCCCTCCAGTATAAATAAAATTGCTACGAAGATCTCTCATAAAACAAGCATCAAGACAGCAAATGAAAACATTATATGGAAACTTCTCAATAACCAGCCAACATTTATTTTGCTTATAGCCATGGAGCTTGTTAAACGACCAACTGTCCTAAAAGTTCAAGTTCGTACGATTTGGGTTTAAAATGAATATCATGCTTTTAACACCCTCCCTCACATGCAGCCTCATACCCACATGTGGAGAGTCAAATAAACGAATAGAGTCCTCCATGGACTTTCAAATCAACAAATGGGAAATAAATTGCAAAGAGATGGCTCGAACCTAAGATCTTCCGTCAAACCAGGCTCCGAGTCTTCTTAAAGCTCAAGCTTGTAGGATTTGGGTTTAATATGAATATCATGCCTTTAACAAAGCTCAATTTTGAATGAACTCTTACATTATACATGCTTGACAAATGAATATGGTCTATTCTTCAGTCCTAAAACTTGGAAATGCAACCAGTTCAACAACCAATATTACGACAAGGCAATCTACCATGAGCTTTGAATAAATATACAAAGGCATGAGTATCTTAATCAAGCCAGGTCAGAGTCCTACCCCATGGAAAGCAAGGTCTATGAACAGAGAATAAAACGTAATAAATGGAATTCAAAAGAGAAAATCTCCAATCCATTAGGAGGCTACAACAATGAATCTATGATCTTCACAACTTAATAACCATGGTCTAAGCAATGATACAAATTCTCCATCACCTCCATCTCAAAGATGATCTGATTCCTCACTCCCTCTGCAGAAGCACCCCCACAACACACGCCACCCCACCCCCTCCCATAGTGAATCTTCCCAATCATGGATAAACCTACTCATTCCAACTCTTCAAGTTGAATCTTCAAGTTTAGGATCAGATGGACCACACAGAAGATGAGGAATAGAAAAGAGTCCAAATAGATCATATGCAAAGAGGACCTAATATTCAAGTAAACAAGAGAATCAACTTAACCATAGCTAATCCTGAAATGTTTAGAATTTAAAACAGCATTGTTGAAAGCTGAATGCGCTCTAAAGAGTCCAAATACCATACTACAAGTTTGCACTTCTGACCCAAAAGAAAAGGGGAAGCCCACCCTTACTAATCATAAGGCTTATAAGAGGCGACAAAACAAACCAAAGCGAAATTGCACGTTAAATTTGGGCATTGTTCCCCCTTCTTTATCTGTCGTACTGGAGTTAATAATTCCACATCAAAATAAACAAGCAACATATGTAAACCTGCGGTGTACTCACCAGCACCCCACCCTGTCCTCGTGCCACAAGTTTCTTGAAAATTTCCAATAAACTGCAAGGGGAAAACCAAGCAATTGCAAATTATCGGGCTTAATCTAAATCATGAATAATCATACACTGAAAAAAGTTGAATAAGTAGGTCTTGGCAGACAACTAAAAAACGTTATAAATTGCAACAAAGGAGTTAAAACTTATGACTAAATATGTAACATTCGACAACAAAACAGTAAATACCAAGCATCAAGAACAATGCAAACTGATAAGATAACCACTTGAGCAACAAACAAAAACAAAGGAACGGAAATTTGCTTGCAGAAAGCAAACTTGCAACATGTTCAAAAAAATCCCACAACCAGATGAAACAGGCTAATATATATATAGGAAAAAAAAGAGAAAACATATGCACATGATCCATATTCATAAATCACAACCACCATGATAAAGAGCCACATGTTCTTGAATCCTCATAACTCTTAAATGTTCCTACATATAGTATCAAAATGGAGATAAATAATAAATAAATAAAGAGAGAAAACATATACACATGACCCATATTCATAAATCACAACCACCATGATAAAGAGTCACACATGTTCTCGAATCCTTTTTTTTTTTTGATAAGTATGTTCTTGAATCCTTATAACTTTTAAAGGTTCCTACTTATAGTGTCGAAATGGAGATAAAAAAATTAAAAAAAAAAAAAACCCATACCCATAGCTTGAAATGGACTCAGACCCCAGTACAAATAATTTCTTACACAATTTTGAGAACAGAATAATGTGTAAATACCACTAATTTTGGGCAGGAGCTTACAAGACAAAAACTACTGATTAAAATTAAAAAACAAATTATTAAGCAGAAAACATGTTTATTTTGCTCTACAAACTTCTGAACTTCCACAAGTACATTATGAAATCGCATAAACATATGAAATAAACCCGAATCAGCTTCTATCTTCAAGAAAATGGTTCGTCTAACAAATCATAAGAGAAATATGATACCATGTTAGAGCTTTCCGGAACTTACAGTTAGCAAAACAAGAAATATGACAGAGCTGGTGAAGCCTCCAAGTATGGTAAACAACTCGGAAGACGCCAATTTCCCTCTGTACATCTCTTGAAGCGAAAGAATCACAACAAATAGAAGGAAGGAGTACAACATTGAACTCCCTGATCCCGCCATTGCCTTTTCAATTTGCAAAAACAACAGAGAGCCAAACCGTTAGTAATCTTCCAATCAAACAAAAACAAAAGGGAAAAAAATACAATTGCAGTGTTTCATTGATCATACAAAACTACGCTCCTATTTTATGCTTTCGCTCTGATCTGCCTGATTGCAGTACAGTTTCGATTGGATCAGCTAAATCAAAGCAGCAGAGCTTTGTTTGGATGCCAAAAAACAGAAGCAAAGAAAGAAAAATGAAAACGAATTGTAAATCTCGTAGTTTATGCTATTCGGACAAGCAGCGAAAATCCGAAATTGAAAAAAAATGAATTTTCGATACTCTTTCTATTATCCTACATTTTCTTGGCAACCAGACAAAGGTAAATTGAAGAATAAAATGGTTGTGTGCGTACTTTCTGTTAAACCCTAGGCTCTTTCTTCGATTTGGTTCCTCCGCTGTGCTGACCCTGCGGTCAAAGGGACTGAGACTCGTATAAACAACACGATATTCTGAAACGACGTCGTTTTCTTGAGTCCCCCAAAACGCACAGTTTTTCTGTTCATTGAATCGGTTAACCGAACCATACCACAAAAAATAAAAAAAAATAAAAAATAAAAAAACCAAAGAAAAAAGAAGAGGATCGTGGATTTTCAATTTATTATTTATATAAACCATAAACCTAATAATCAATACAATTTACTATTTTTCCGATTAATTACATCTAGAATCAACAATTTCATAATCATATATTATAAATTTCAAATTATCAAAATTACTACAATCCATTGATTTGTAGACCAAGAGAATTAATGGAAGAAAATAATAAAAGTGTCAAATGAGAATAGGAAAGCCACGACCCACATAAATAGGGATACCAATTTTATTTTTTGTTCGATTGATTAACCGAAATCATGATTTTTGTATTTTGTAAACGGAAAAGCAAAAATCAAATGCGAATCGATTAATTTGGTTAACCTGTTTTTCGGTTCGGTCTTTCATTCCGTAAAAATATATATTCAAAATTATTTTTGAATTATTTTTTAAAATACTTATCAAATAAATCCTAAAATGTTTATTTTTACAAAATTAGTTTAAAATATTTTAGGGAGTACCAATTAATTTTACATTAAAAAAAATAAGAAATTTTCTCAAAATCAAGTTTATGAAACAAAATTTTAGAGGAATAAATTTAAATTAACATTTTAAAAAATTTCTTTTAACATGTTCTCTCCTTTCCACTCATCCAATGATAGCCCTAAATTCCCTTTTTCGTTCTGCAATTTTGTGATGATAAGTGCTCTGAAATGTCACTCGATGTTGGCGATATCCGATTTAGTTCTTTTTTTTTTTTTCAAATACAATATTATGCTGCTGCTGACCAGTATTCCGAATGTCGTTTACAAATCAGCGAAATTAGCAATGAACATCTAGATGGAGCAGAGTGAGCGAATAATGCAATTGATGTGTCACCTATTAACGACGTGACATACCAGCAAATTATGTTTGGGTAACATATCAACAACGTTCACTTGTTCCTTCTTGTCTGATTCGTTAAGTGATGGTAAAAACATCTTTAGTGACAAAATTAAAATGCGATGAGCCGAAAAAAGTTTAAACCGAGTTAAGCATCTGGTAAAATGTACCTTTTATCGAGAATTTTCGTATTGAAAACAATTAAGAGTTTCCCCATTCACTACAATCATCATAACTTTGAGTCCAAATACCTAGAAAAATCCAAACACAACCAAATTTTCTTCTACTTTTCTCCTGTAATTTTCTTGGAAACCAATTAAAGAGTTTCAACCATGTTCATCACTAGCATCACAACATCCAGTACAAATACCCAGAAAAAGAAAAATCCAAACAGCACCAAATTCTCCTCCTTTTCTACTGTGATTTTCTTGGGGAAAACCAACCAAGAAAGTTTAGTTTCACCCGTTTTCATCTCTATCATCACAACATCCATTAAAAACACCCAGATAAAGGAAAAAATCCAGAAAAATAACTTCTGTGCACCAAATTCAAATTCATTATTCTTTCAATCACCAACAACTTTGAGCAACTGTAATCAGGAAACCAAAATTAACCGAGAGAAATCTGTTCAACGGTCTTAAATACATAATTTTTCATCGCGATCGAGCCAAACCTCATGCTAAGCCGAAAAATCAGCAAAGCTTCTTGATGGAATATCACATTAACATTCAAGACGATGAATCAGAAGTTGCAACGGGTGTTTCAGAGTGAGCTCCCCATTCAGTCCATGAGCCGTCATAAACAGTAACATCGGGTTTCCCAAGACGATGCAGACCCTAAAAGAAGAATCATCATAAGACTCATTTTTTTTCCCAAGTTTATAAACAGAAATGCGTATACATATAGACATAGACATCTTTTGAAAAACATGCCATTGTTTTCAGAAATCTAATGCTGTATCATGTTAGAAAAAGAAAAAGAAAAAGAAAACGATCGATGAAATGTAAGAAAAAGAAAGAATAGAGCATTACCAATGTGCAAGCAGTTACACCAGTGCCACATGAAGTTATAACAGGGCTGTCCAAAGAGATGCCTGCAGAAGAATATAAGGTTAGTTTTTTTGTATTTCGTGTAAAGCAAATACTCGATGAATAAAATCTAAATCCCTTCAAGACTCAAGAGCATTCTTGGATCATAAACCGAAGATGTCCATTTTTTGCACCAACCAGATCCACTAAAGAATGATGGCGGTGCAGAGGAAATCCAGTAAAATGTGATAAAATGCTTTTTCTGATATTGCAAATGAAAGTGGGTTTTCCATTTTCAAAGAGGAGTTGGATGGTCAAAATTTGTTCGGATTAAGGGTGGGGGAGATGCAAATGTCGGCTTTCAGGCTTATAGCCAACTCGCATTTTGATTCTAGTTTCCGAAGCAGAGTAGCGGTTTTGGTTTGTTAATTGGCTGCAAAAAGCACCATGAATGTGTTTATTCATGCTTGTGCTTCAGTTAGAAGGTAAGCTTAGTCCTATCTATTTTCTTTGGCAATGTGAAATGCAAATTTGGGATCTTATAGGCATTTATTTTTGGTTTTCAAGTTGTTTTGATTTAAAGATTTTTTTTTTTTTTTCTGATAAATAAACTGAGCAGTATTATATTAATAAATAAAAAGAGAGCCGAGACCCCCACAGTATACAGGAAGTATACGAAAAGGCCGGCCTGTACAAAAAAACTAGCACACCCTAGAGAATACACAAAGAATCCTAACAAGAGAGTCCTCCTCCACCTCAATGAACCTAGCCCAGAAATTAACATGCTTACAAAAGAGGATTTGAGTCTGGCTAAGGAGAAGTGCACATCATCAAAGACTATACGGTTCCTTTCCTTCCAGATTAATATTACGTACAAAAACGAACTGATCCCCTAAGGAAACAAGTGGAACCTTGCATCAAATATTTAGTGTTGGTAGGCAAGCTTCTAATTCTGTCTCAATTTAGGGATACCAGGGAGTAGGAGAAACGGATAAGAACACAGAGAGGAGAGTAAGGTGGAAGAGCGCATTACTGCAGGTGAGTCGATGCCCAAGAGGACGGACATTTTGGTTACTCCATAAGGCAGCAAATTAGTTTAGATTCAATCATAGAGTATGTAAATATGGTTTATTTATTTCAGATTAACTTGGTATTAAGAGCTCCTAGAATCAAGTCACACGCAATCAGTCGAGAGAACTCAATTGGATTCAGTAAAAACATGTGACAACCAGAGAGATAGAACATCCAGCTTATGAAACTTATGAGAGAGAGAGAGAGAGAGAGAGAGAGAGAGAGAGAGAGAGGGAGAGAATTCATGCCTTCTTGATCAAATCGTTTCTTAAGCTCATCCGCAGATAAGAGTTTTTGTGAAGAATCCAGCATCTGCAATACAACAATTCCTGTGTTATATCTTTAGGGGTGTGTGAAACAAGAAAACACAAAAATACACACACATGAGTATACTACAACCTAATTCAAACCCTCTTTTCTCAAGATTGAAGTGCATAGCAGTGAGTGGTAAGGCACCTTCATTTTTCTTTCTTTTTCCTTTCACTTCTTTTGAGTGGAATTGACCAGAGATGGCAGTTTCTCCAGAACTTGATGAAAAATTTGATACCCAATCCGAATGGAGGAGGGGGTATGGAGTAACATTTTAAAGCTTCGATTAAATATTGATTGTCGGGTTTGAGATTTTCGGATTGGAAAGCAGTGCAGTATATCTGCCCGTCCACGACTCGAAATACCCAATGAAATGTATAATATATATTTATTTATATTAAAAAGCCTCAAAGGTAAAAACAGGCGGGATTCTAACATTTTCTTTTAACCTTTTCAATTCACAAATTGGAATAGGATATTTGGGTAGGGTATGAGAACCCAATCCTCAGATGGATGTGGGGATGGGGATAAAAAATCTAAATCCGATGGGGGCGGGGATGGGGATAGAAATAATAAATGGTGATGGGGATGGAGAATCTAAAATCCTACCCAAATCCGACCCATTGCCATCATTTCGATAATTAGGGCTTTCACGCCACATAGTATTTTTAATTTCCTTCAAATTAAGAAGTTCAAACCATGGCAACTCTTCGTCCAACTTTAAAGAAGTTCAAACCTCTTTCATGTCCTACCCTAAATTTTCCTTCGACTATTACAAAGATTTAAACAGCTGACAAAATTTTAAAGAACATTTGATAAAAGGAGCTCAGGAATTTGTCTCAGATGAATTTTCTTGTCAAATTCCAAAGAGAGAACTAGCATACTTCACAAGGGAGTTCAACTGCATCCTTGACTTCAAGAACTGTTTGATAAAAGGGGCCACCAACTGAAGAGTTGGAAGGAACATGAATGCTTCAAGATTCCCCAGTAAAATATGTGTCAAAGAAAGAACCGATCTTTTTTACCTGGGCAAAGGGAATGCACTTGCTGCCCGGGACATGTCCGCTTCTTATTCCCTTTCGAGGCTCGGGTGCAATTCCATCAAACCTTCAAGAAAAATTTAACCACCTTCAAAATTAAAGATGAGTTTGATAAAAATAAATGGATCTATCTTCTTTCTAGATTGTTATTCTATAAAAAAAATTCTCATTAGGAATCCAGATTTCCATTTCCAGCTACTAAAGAATATTTTGTGGATGAATAGTTCAAAGCGATAAAGTAGAACAACCACAATGGTGAGAGGGAAAACCTTACAGATGGAAACAATCTTAATCATCAAAAAAATTGACCATAAAATAGGGATCAATTTTTTTTTTTTTTTTTAATGACAAAAAATTTGGAAATTTTCTTATGTTTGTGCATTTCATTTGCACAAGGGCAATGCATCATTCAAATTTTACGACTGTGTACGAAGATACTCGAACATCAGATCTTACCAAATAGGTCTGGGATAATTTTCGTCTTCATATAGCAGTTAATACGTTGGTTAAATTCAGTTTGAATCAATTAGCCAAACGATCTGACTTTCAAAAGTTATATGAAGTTAGATATGAGCAGGATCCAAGGCCTATAGCGAAACCGTATAAGTTAGACCTCTTGATGATCCATAAATTACTAAAACACTTCTGCATGCATATATCTTGTTAGTCAAGAATGATGAATATGAACATCTAGTGGGAATAAAATCATTGCATTCTGTTCTTCTAATCATGTCATTTTAGAATTTCTAAGGGTAAATAACAAGGAAAAAAGGGTAATATCAATTATATTCTCCTAATTATCATTTCTAGAGACATCATGAAGTTTTTGCAATCGTTTAACATCCAATGCTGATTAAAACAGAAATATATTCCCATAGTCTTAATTTCCCCTTGAAGATTGACGACACTCCATTGATGCTACAAAAGACATTGCATAACCTTTATCAAACTGATGACAATGATAATGTACAATAGACCATACAAGGAAATACCAAAACTATGTTCGAGAACTATGACCATTTTGTATTTAAGTTCCAGTTATATTCGATAACAATATAAAGATCACATCCATTAACAAATTTATCAAAACTTAAGACAACAAAACATTAAATAGGAATAGGATTACAGCATACCTGGGCTTTGATCTGGCATCTATGTGTTGGTGTGTTTTGTTCTCGATGTTTTGATTAACCTGAAAAAAGTAGCAGAGGAATCGAACTTGATTAAAGAGAATTGGAAAGTGGCATTTAAATCAGAATCTTTATGGTTGGAAACATAGTTGTGAAAGGCACGCCTAAAACACAGGCGCCACCACTCTAGTTGGCGCCTACTCGGGGAGGCATAGGAGATTTCCTAAGCGAGTTGATAGGCTGAGAAAGCCTGCTCCTCAAACTGTAACGCCACACTTAAAATTTTATTTAAAAATTATATATAGCGAGATATATAATTTTTATTCATATTAGGTATGGTGTGTGGCTCATTTAAAAAAGACCGTGCCTCACTTAGGTAGGGTGAGATAGTGAGATATAAAGGTAGGATGTGCCTCACTTCACTTAAAAATTATATATATTGTGAGATAAATTATTTTTATTTATATTAGGTAGGGTGAGCCTCACTTAAAAAAGTTTGCGCCTCAAGTGCGCCTTGTACCTCAAGATCCCAAGAGGCTTTTGAGCCTCAAATAACTATGGTTGGAAACTTATCCAAATCGATAATCTTTTTTTTTTTATGGATAAAGAAACATGCATTGATCACAAAAAGCAGGGACTAGCTGGAAGAAAAACTGAGCAGAAAGCGATTACCTATACCACAGTGAGGGTTAAAAAATCGAAAATCTTGCATTACTAACCCACTAGACACGTTATTTAGACCAAAGTTACAAATGAAGAATTCTTTAATCATACATAGAAGGTCTCGTTATCGAGACCACTCTATTTCTTCGCTCTAGCGCCAGGAAGAGCCTGGCGTAGCCTCGAAACTGCTGGCAGCTTCTTGCCCACATTTGTTATGCCCAGAATTTGAGGGACTGCGCGAAAGGAAGACCCATCGAAACCCGCTATAGCGAAGTAGTTCCCAACATTCGGCCTTAGAGCAGTGAACTGAAGATGGTTTAGGGTTTATCCTCCTCTTCACAAAAGGTAGCATCGTTGGCTAAGGATCTTCCTCTCTTTTTGAGTTGATGCAGAAGTCATCGCTTTAAGAGCGCGCTCGACAAAAACCCGCCTTTAAGGGGACCATATTGTTCAATGATAAGGCGGGAAAAAGGTGTTGTCGACTTCGGTGCGATTCAAAACCTCATCCCAAAGAGCTTTGCTGAATAAACGTTGGGGCGTGCCCCCTTTTAGACTGACTTGTCCTCCTGACTGCGACCCTTTCGGGGATGGATCATTTTCATAGAATTCACCACCTCCCTCACTTCCCGATCATTGAAGGAGCACGCTAAAGCGGGGACCATCCACCAGATTGAAACATCCCAAAACTCCTAATCATCATGTTTGAGCGCCAAGGTAAGCAAACAACGGGGGCGTTATGCACAAAGCCTCCTCCCACAGGGCATCTTTCAGCGATTACAATTACCATTTACCAACCACAAATTTTGAATTTAAGCTTCCGAACTAAATCCCATCCTTTCTATTTCTTTCCATAAACACGTCCCAGCGTTCCTAATTTCAGGAACCTGACCCCCTGTGATTCCCGAATTTGCTCCTAATAGTCTTCCTCGAGGAATTCCTTCGTTTGCGGCGCCCATGACCATTTTACAACGAACTTTGTTTAGATTGTGTAAGCCTCGACCCCCAGCCTTGACTTTCTTATACGTACACAGCCTTGACTCACAGTGAGGCTTCTTATCGAGGTTCCCCACCCCTGAGGAAGTCCCTGGATTTTTCTAACCTTTTTGCACAGACTCGGGATCAGAAGAAGCGACATAAAATGAATGGAGATTAGGCCAGTACTTGATGGTATGATCTTCCCCTTTGGAAATATATTGGCGGCTTCAGCTAGCTAGCGCCTTGAACCTCCTCGATGGTATCCCATCTACGCGGAAGCGTGGAGCCCAGGTGGAAGGCCCAATCGTGGTGAGGCGTGGCTAGGCTTCTTTGACCTCACATTGCTCCCGACACCTCGATATTCTCAGCCCTCGGTAAGGAAAATCTCGCTTTTACTCAAGTTGTTTCAGCCACAGATGAGACCTCGAACCACATCGAGATCCATCTGGCTGACTGGTTGGTCGGGATTATTTTCTGTTTCTTGGTATCATACGCATAGAGAAGGTGTGACACCTCCGGCTCCTCCCTGCAGCGCCCCCGATTTTACATCCAGTAAAAATTCCCTTCCTGACCTTGTTTACCGATGCACTTAAGATATCCCGAATTCACGAAACGAAGAATACGGGGATAGGGGGTGAATCCCCTCGTGCCGGAAAAAGCCCTCAGAAACCCCATTGATAAGGATAGAGTAAAGAAACATTAGACATACACGAGATCCGAAGATATCCATCTTTGGCCGAAACCCATTCTTCTCATAACCTCGATCACATACTCCCGATTTACATGATCATAAGCCTTTTCAATGTCTATCTTGCATACCACTCGCCATCATTCCTTCTGACATGGAATCGGCTTCGTCGCGATTAAAGCGGCATCTAGGATTTTGCCTACCTTGACAAAGGCGTTTGGGATGGAGAGATCACTTTGTTGACGCCGCCACCGGTCCCGACCATGACACCTTGGCAAGGATCTTATATAAGCTTCCTATCAAACTAATGGGCCTGTAATCTTTTACATCCTCGACGTTTCCTTTTTTGGGAATCAACACTAGGAAGGTAGCATTTAACCTTTTACAAATTTCTTATACTCATAGAATTCCTTGAAGAAGCTCATGCTCCTTTAACAAACTCAACAAAAGGACAACGATCGGGAAAGCCGTCCCAGGCCACTGGGGCTTTTCACCATTCGGCCGGCGATAGGTGTAGAAACACTCCTCTGAAAACGACTTACAGCGTCGGCGTCCTACGTTCCCCAGCTCCTCGAGAAATACTTGGGAAGCCGGGGCCTTGAAAACACACGACGGTTGTCCTTTAAGCTTCGTCGACAATCCCGCTACGAATGGCAGTATCAGCAGTGAGCCACCTACCATTGATTTTGATTTTTTTTATTGCGTTCCTCCTTCTATGCGAGTTTGCCATTTTATGGAAAAAAAACTGGTGTTTCTGTCCCCCTCTTTAAGCCAGAGCTCTCTTGATTTTTGTCTCCAAGAAGCCTCCTCCAACAACGACCATTTTCTGTAGTCATCCTTTGCTTTAGCTCTCTCCCTCAGTTCTTAGAACCGGCTCCCTCGCTGCCACATTATCCCTGACAATCCACTCTAAGGGCTTGACCCTTCTAGTGCCCACATTGCCCGAACCTCCCTTATTCCATACTTTTAGCTTCCATTTTAAACCTTTCCAGCTTTTCAGCCCGATATAAACTACGAGGAACCTTTGAAACTAAACCCTTGCCACCACCCTTTAAGGAGGTCTTTAAAGCCCTCAACCTTCAACCACATATTTTCAAATCGGAAGGAGGGATGGTCACACGATCCCGATACCTCCTCCATCTAAGAGGATGAGAGTGGTCAGCGGTCTAGGAAGGGTGCTGTGATTCTCTTGGCTCTTTCCAGTCCCAGAGACTGAGAACTTTGTCAATCCCAGACATAGTTTGGCCATTGTTGGTGCCCCCACTCACGTAAAGGCCCCCCCTGCGAGGCAAGTCTCTCACCCCGAGTTGTCAATGACAAAAGCGGCTTGGCGCTTTATAGCTGAGTAATTCTTCCACCCACAATTGCTTTCATTGGGTGAGATGGAGGCATTAAATCTCCTAATACACGAGGGCGAGTCCATAAACCTCTCTTGCAGCTCCTCCCACGTCTCTCCACTAGTTTGGAATGAAGCGGACCATAAACTCTGTGAAGATCCCGTGCGTCCATCATCCATTTGAATGAGCAGACGGTAAAACTTCCGCTGCTTGTCGTTGACCTCGAAATTCTTTTATCCCATTATCGAGGATACTAAATGGACCAGAGCATCAACGACCACCCACTCGAGAATCTCCCTGCTTGGAAGCTTGGAGTACCAGCTAACGAGGTCATATTTTGAACTGGTTTCTAACAAACACACCAAGTCCACCGTGATCGATAAAATGTGATCCCTTTTCTCTTCGGGATTATTCGCCCCTCTCCGTTCCGATAAGATTTTGATCTTCATCTAACTTTAACGAAACTCCCCATCTACGTTTGCACTTTTCCTATACGCCCAGAAGTAGTTTATCGTGCACTCCCAATTTTTAGTTCCCATTCACACTGAAAGCCGTGATGCATCGGTCTCGGTCCTTTATTACAGGTTTTCTGTTCTTGCATGAGTTCAATAATCGAGGTCTCGAAGCCCTCGATCGCAAATCGTAAATTCATTGAACTTTACGACATCTTTGTCTCCCGTTTTCATACCCTTCTACTGCTAAAGGAGTCGCCTCAACGATGCCCTTCACGGGTACTCCACCATCATACCTTCTTGGCTTCCTCCCTTCATTTTGGATTCGCGCCTGATCTCGACGACGGTACACCCTCCACCTCCTCTCTAGAACATGTGAACCCCAGACACGAAGAACCCCTTGAAAAGAGATTGATAGAAAAAAAAGAGAGAGAAGGAGAATTAACGATAGGCATTGACATCTCAGGCTGTTTAATAAAGCCCAGATTAGATCGATGGAGCCTCATTCTCACGTGGTCCACGTACTTGGGACGTTTACTGTTCTTGCCTCTCCATAATTTCGGTCTGGTGTTCGATCCCACTCCTTCGCCTGAAGCGAAGGAGAAGGCGGGGGCCCAGGTACGGATTATGAGGCGCCTTCTTTTGAAAAATGGCCTTGGTACTTGGGCGGGTTTAAAGCGGTGTTTTAGCGTGAAAGCCCCGAAACACCCGATCACGTCTAAACTTTACTTTGTCGCCGGCGGAAGAAATTTGGGGTACGGATAGCCACCCGACTCCTCACGCCCACCTCGATCAGCGACCGAATCCTTCGACGAACGACCTGCGATTGCCATGAAAGCGTGACGAGGACTCTGCGTCGATCGACTTGATGAGGCGGGTGCTTGTCACCGCGTCTCCTCCTACTTGACAAGCCACACCATCCACTCTCTCCCGGCGCGTGAATACGCCCTCATCGTCCGGGAGCTAGGGTTTCTCTTCTCGTACGGACTTCGGGCGCCGTGGGTGTGGAGACGACTCCACCTTAGTGCGGCCAGGAAACTTGTTCGCCATCGCCACCCCTCAAGCGTGTTCGGAGGTTGAAGTTTCTTCCACCTTACCCGGGATCCTCGCCACGCTGACTCGTAGAGCTCATCGGTCTCCTTGTCTGGCGCTGGGAATCGCCACATGCGTCTCGATTTTCTCCAATCTTGTCTACCTCACGGGTGCATTGGGGTCATTGCTCTCACGAAACTTTATATACGAAAACCACAGTACGCCCCATCCATGTCTTCTCCCCACGTTCTTAGTGAACGGGTTGGTCCCAGCATGCACCCCGAGCACCCGATACGATCTACCTCTTCCTTACTTTCAAACTCAAGCCCGAGAGGCCCCTTCCCAGGAGTGTTCTGTGAGAGAGAATTTTTTTGATGCAATTCCGTATCCCTCGCCCATCTCCGCCTGACCTCGACCAGGAATGCGACGGTGCGAACCCGCGCCCGCCGGGCATCACAACGCGGTGGTCCAGCCTTTCTGTACCTCTTAACTACAGAGCTTTGGCATGAGCGACTTTTCCGCAGTGTCTTCTACGGTTTACTAACCTCTGCAAAGGGTTAAGAATCGAACTGCTTGACTACAATCTTCGACGTTCATTTGCTTCTCCTCGCTGCGTCTTCTAGACGCTACTCTTCCTTTGGATCTCATCTTTGGATCTTACCCCATTGCCGCATTTTTTATTTCGTCCTCCGACCCATTATCTTGTTTCCTTACGGGAACATCGGGTTATAATTTTCCCCGTAGTCCTTCAGAGCATCGGATGAACACCCGAATGGTTGGGCTCCTTTTCCATTTTGTAGCCTTCCATCCTCTTCCCATACATTTCCCAATGAAACCACAGTCGCCTACCCTGATCTTCTAAACCGGAAATGATAGCGACTTAGCTGCGTCTCGAATCGATCCACGAAGTGATCCCCTTTCTTCTCTCCCAAATGCAACCTTTCAAACCATTTTTTACTTCTCGATCTCAATCTGATCCAAGAAAGAATTCATACATTCTCTAAGATCAACATGCACGACCAAAACCAGGTTCACATTTATTACTTTAAAAAGGTTTAGGAGAACACGAACTATGCCATTTTGTAAGGGAATTAACTATTGAATTATTCCTTTAAATAGATTCGCCTTTATTTACTTTAAGACAAACAGGTTCACATTTGTTTACTTTAAGGCGTAGAAGGACATGTATAATGAGTTGGAGGAAATATGGAAATAAGAACCTTAGGGCCATTTATTTAAGAGAACTCTTTAGTTTTATTATCCGCTCATAAGAATAAACCATGAGACATGTTGACAAAAAATACAGCCAATTTTAAAGCAGGTTTAGGAGTAATTTTGGAAGAGCTAGGAGCACACTTTCCCATTATTGAAAGTACTCTTTACAAAAAAAGTAAGTTTTTGACAACCTTTTAAAATTTGCGGAATTGTTTGAAGTGATTCTGGAGAATCATTTTGAGGTGACTCCTCCAAAAATAAGAATCTTAGGGCCATTTATTTGACTAAGGGAAACTTCATTTCATTTCATTTTCTTCTCATAAGAATAAACCATGAGACATGTTGACAAAAATACAACCAATTTCAAAGCGTGTTTAGGAATAACTTTCAAAGAGGTAGAAGCACTTCCTTAAAATTCGAAGTAATTGTGACAATTTTTTTATCTGATAAGTAGTGACCCATCATGCTGGCTGGTAGTTCGACGTTTAAATATGCAAGGCATAAGGAGGAGGGGTTAAGGTTGAGTCCCGGTGAGCCGATTTCTTGCATTGTAACTTCAGCGTTTAGTTGTAAAAAAGTAAAGGCTGAATATATATATATATATATATATATATATATATATATATATATATATTTTTTTTTTTTTTTTTTTTTTTTGAGAGAGAAAGCCGCAATATAGCGACTCAGCGCGAGGTGGCTTGAAAGCCGAAACACAACTACCAGAATCCATACAATCAGCCAATCCCAAAGAAACAAGCAGCCTGCCAAGAAACTTAACAGCAAAACAGTCCCAAACACACTACCCAACCCTCAAAACTATCAAGAAACTGTACAACAGCCTCATTCTCACCATGAAACTAGCCAATCAATGAGACCAGCTAAATTCAAAAGACCGTCTTTTATGCATAATTTAGTCTTTCAACAAAGAAAATAAGCAACGAAGCTTTCCAATCTCTGGATGGGCAGTACATCATCTTCAAAGGCGATTCTATTTCTTGCCTTCCAAACATTCCAAAAGAGACATAAGGGCTCAGCCCTTCACATCTCCTACCTCTGCTTACCTATACGAGGCCCCTTTCATCCCTTCCATGCTTGCCTAATTGAAGAAGGAAAGCAAGCTACTTCAAAGAAAGAAGAGATACTTCTTCATTACCACCCTCATCTTAACATAATGGAGCAAAATATGATCTATGGACTCTTCATTTGTTTGGCACAAAAAGCACCTGTTTGCTTAGTGTTAAACGATCAACTCTCCTAAAAGCTCAAGCTTGCATGATTTGAATTTTAATATGAATGTCGTCTTTCTTAACCTCTCCCACTCACGTGTATTCATACCCGCACGTGAAGAGTCAACAAATCAAGCAGTCCTTCATGGACTTAAAAATAAACAAATGGGGATTCAGGTGCGAGAGAGGTAGAGCAGACGAGGCACTCTGTAGAAGCAGAAACGTCTGTGTTAAGCGGTAACTCTGCAAGCTCGAACTGTGGGATTTAGGTTTAATATGCATATTATGCTTCTTCACACTTAGGTAAGGGTCTCCCTCTTTCTAAAGCTGGTCTAGGGTTAGAATTTTTCCCCAAGCTACTTCCCAAGTAGAAAAACAAGCTTTAGGATGCACCTTGGATATCCAAACGATATTTGTTAGGAAGAAGAATCAAGGGATCTGATTCTAAAACTTTAAAGAGAGACGTAACAGAAAACTGTTTACTTCTCTCTTTTGACTAGAACACCTTATCCTCCAAACGGAGCTGCACCTTTTTCCCGCTTAAAGACAACAAAAATCTATCCACCACCTCCATCTCCCAATTCATTGAAGGTTTGGAAAGAAGGGATTCGAATACCAACTTCGCAACAACCCCCCCTCCTCTTAATCATAACTGACACACTGTTTTAAGATTGAAAATAATATGAATTTCATAGTTTTACAAAAGAAACAAGATAAATTAATTTTAAGAAATCTAACCTGTTCAAGAGTCCAGACAAGATGTGGCTGGAATCTTGTCTCAAATGTGATTAGCCCAACCTGCAAAAAAAATAAAAATAAAAACCAAAAAAAAAGTAAAAAAAATAAAAATCCATAAGAATATAAACAGAAGAATAGTCTAAAATAACATGGATACAATAAAAAAAGAATAAGAAAAAACAAAACAAAATTCAACTGAACTGGGCTTGGAAGTTTTAACCCCCGCAACAGATTTGCTGCCTCACAAGAATGCAACAGCAACAACAATAATCAAAGTTCAAATTTCCAACCAAATTATCTATATCTCAATCAAAATAACATTTTGCCTTAGTAATTTAAGTAAATTTCATCAATACACAGCATGTACAAATCTTTCCATGAACTAAAAGAGAATCACCAAAAGAATAGGGGAAAACAAGAAAAGGGTCATATTGTTAAATAATCCTAGTGAAGCAGTCAATCAAGCACATTCTAAGTATAGTTCCCAACAATGTTACTCAAGCATTCTTGTTTAACAATTATCAATGAGACAATCAGTTATTCCAATAATCAAGGAACCACCGAACCAGTTGAAAAGAACACTTCTATTGTTTAAAAGAACAATTGATTGATACATGCAGAAAAAGTTGGTATATAAATAGGCAGTTTGTGGTAAATAATTTTCAACATAAACACTAAAAATAACACTTTGGTTGACCAGTGATCAATGCAAAGCAAAGCGAAAGCAATCTGAAGGGGTAATGATGCCCTGAAAATTTTTGAAGTTTGAAAGTTATGTGCTTTGCAGTTCCATTTCTAAAAAAAAAAATTATAGTTGTGGCCTCCACAAAGAAAATTCCATCCCAACATGTGATCCCCATCCACCCCAAATCAAGAGAGTAAAGAAAATTAGACCTTTCCTCCTTCATGGAAGAACCTATTTGACCTCTAGGAAATCCCATGGAAGACCTTGATCCCTTTCATTTTTCAAACTGAAAAGAAAGTTCTCCACATCCATTAGATGTCATGAAACTTAACAATATCTTGAGCAAACTTCAAACGGCTTAACCGGTGCATATATTCTAGGTGAAATCAGTAACAAAATATTCAGCAGAAGGTGCAGCACTAGAAAATTTCTGCTACATATTCCTCCTCTGTTGAAAATTTTAATTCTCTTATCAATGCTGACTGAATTACCTTGGATGGTATATAAAATAGTATTTAATAAACTATGTGGAACATTAAGATGATAATATTTCCAATTTAAATAAATTTCATACAAGGGTATGGGTAATAGAGGAAAACTTACTGCCTGTCTTTGATATACTTTCTCTATGGCCTCACTGGCAGCACTAGCTTTTAAAATAGAATCACCAGAAGCACTAGATTCTACATCAAATCCTGATGCACGCCATGCTGGCAAGCCCCCATCCAACACCCAGATTCTCTCATGCCCAAATACCCGGAACATCCTTTTCATTTCAAGTTGCAAAATTAAAGTCATAAGCTAAAACAATATAATCAAAAAACATGATATGATATCTGTGATGCTAGAACACTTCACATGACTTTGATGACTCACCACCAAACACGAGCTGCACTGAAAATTCCCTTTCCATCATAAACAACAACTCCATCTTTATTTTCAATACCAAGGGCAGAAACAGCAGCAGCAAAAGCTTCCTCGGATGGCAACATGTGAGGCAACTGATGCAAATCCATTAAGAATGTAAGATTTCAAATGTTATAAATAATGAAAAGGGGAAGTTAAGCAAGGCTTCCTGAAGATTTCTTTTAATTTGAGGGACCTCACATGGAAGTGTTTAAAAATAGATATGAACTCCCTTATGATTTGCTAATACTATGAAGGGATTTTTTTTATCAGAACATTAAGAAGGATATCACACTAGTTTACCATTAAATTCTTGCAGTATTGTTAACAAACCTTAAGTGTCAGTACTACTCTGAAAAATGATAGGGAACGTGTCAGCAATTCAAAAGTTCAGGGAAGGTAAACCGTAAATGTAATTTTCTTCAAAGAGAAAGTCTAGCATAGCTCGCTGTATAGTCATATGGCCTGCCTGAAATATCGAATTACTAAAAGTCACACACTAATATGCCATAACTGAAAACTAGCTATCTTTGCATGTCAATTTGCTTAAACTATTCAATATTTTGAAGATAGAAACCCCAGAAGCTTAAGTTTAATAACACTTTAAATGGAATGCATCCTTCCTTTTACTTTAAAAGGGAATGCAAACTCTCTTTCTTGTAGAGACTTCTGTTAACATGCAGGGATGTGAAATCTCGAAATGTGAACTCCAGTGTGATAATAAACATAAACATATAAAAATTAGGAAAAAGCATCTCACGTTTGTGGCTCGATCTGATATACCATCCACATCAAAGAAAAGGGCACCTGGAATGTGCGCAACCTGTTGAAAACCCCCCAAAGCCCACAAGAAAGAATGATTAAAAAAAAAAACAATAAAACAGAAAAAATGAAGAGACATTGAAGTGCTATGAACGTCTTATTAGAATCACTAATCTAAACACCTTATCAAATAATAAAAATGAACAAATTCTACTAATTAATTTAATAAACAATGCAATAGTGACAGTGTCAGAGTTCTACTCATTTAATATTAATAGGTTCAAAGTAAAATCAGAATGTACACCTGATACTCCTGAAGTGGATTCCTCTGCTCATCTGGCATGTACCAGGATGCATCCAACACCTAAAAGAACAATAAACTAACAAAATCAAGCAATGATAACCAGCATAAACAATCTAAAAGAGTATAAGTAATATGTAATTCTTCACTTTAGCTTTGGATTTGAAAGTTTGTGTACTATAGAAAGGAAATCTCTTCCTTCCTTTGTACTTTTATCTTCTTTTTAATATATTATTTTTCGTTTCTGATAAAAAAAAAAAGTATGATGTAACATAGTTCAATAGACTTACAAGTAGGCTTAAGCTACCATTGAAGGAGAAAATAGGTACCATTTGATTTTTTATCATTATTATTAGAATACATATCATATGAAATCAAATTATGTGAACTTCATAAATTCTCAGCAGTTTTGCTAGCATTGCTAGAATCATTAGATTGAGCTACCTATGAGCTTCAACAATTTATCTGTGGAAGGAGACTCAGCTACAACTTTATACTGATCTCATAAAAATTTAAAATAAAATAAAATAAAATCGATGACCTTGGAGATGGACACCTGGCTCAATAAGATCATCAACTTATCAACAAAGTTGAGATGCTTCTCTAATTGGATGTGTGGTCTGGCTAACCAATCAACAGATATATTGCCTAGCAAGGTTTTAGAGGTTTTGAAACTCTGTGCACGTTGATTCTGCCACACAACAGTTTGGATATGTTCTCCTTTTTTTCTTTTATCTCCTTTCTGTTTTTCCATCTTCTTTCCGGGATCAATGAATCATATGTTTCTTTTAAGGATAGAAGAAGTTTCAGCCTATTAGTTTAGACTAAACTTTTCGATAAAATTTAGAACTCAATGAAGTACATCAAAGAATGATCTAGTAAATAACTAATAAAATCCACTCTGAAACTACTATGCGAGAGATCCCTGTAAATGGGATTCGTACAATCTACTTCTTGCTAGACTTTCAATATTTTTTCTGTTCATTTTCTTATCTGAAGATACCAAAGTCTAAATAAGGCAATTGAGTTTGGTCAAAGATTGAGCTTAGCTTGAACCCATTCAAAACTCAACTTAATCTTGAACAAGAAGAAACCAAATCGATTTAGTCCATTTGCATCTTCAAGCACTAACCATGATCTTCTAAATAAATTTCACTTAAAAGTTCCTTACACCAACTCCAAAGATAACTAACTAATCGAAATGGTATACATCAAGTTGAAGCTATATCAGTCCAGAGGACTTTGGTAAGCCAATTCAACCACAAACCATGACAACTCAACTAAGTCAAAATGCAACCAGCTCAGAGAAAATTGAGTCAACCCCGCGGACGAAGATTTGCACCAACTTGGGTAAAATCAAAGAAGGCCAAACCGGTTTGTTGACTACATCGCAAGTAATGTGGATATGTTTTCATTATTAATTATAATATGGGACTAATAGAAACTTTCTGTGCTTCGGAGAAGCTGTAACGTAATAATTTAAGCACTTGTTGATGAGCATATCAAGATCATTTCAAGCCCATGGAAGTATATTAGTAACATGATTCAGGTACCTTCAAATCAGGCTCCTTAAGATTGGCATGGAGCCAATCAACAGAAACAACGGGTTCGTTTGTAGAAATGGACTGTGTTGAAAACGAGGATCGTGTTCCAAAACCTGAAGAAGCCATAGCACAAGTAGCAAAACCAGAACTTCTATGCAATAAATAGACAGCGTTGGGCAGTGAGTAAAATGGTCTTTTCTGCAATAAAAAATAAAAAATAAAAAACAGAACATAAGATCCTGTGCAAGAAATAATAACACATAAAAGAAACAGAAAGATGACTTGATGTAACCAAGATGAGTAATAGGATTTCAACTCTCAAGTCGATTTCTTTCCCTAATAAGACACCACTGAAATACAAAACAAAAAAGAGTTCTTCAGAAAATTTTGTTTAAAAAAAAACAAAAACAAAACCAAAAAAAGGCAATATTTATAAATTTAACAGAACAGCAGCAACAATATTTCACTGACATGAATATGCCAATACTCTGGTATGTCTCAGTATCACTTTCCATCTGGGAAGCCCCACTCAAATTCCATGATTCAACAAGAAAATAGAACAATTTATAACCATTATTATTGGTTGATGAAACAGTTCAAGAATGAAGAAATTAGGAATGGTTTATCACAAACATCACCAATGAAACCACTCAGTTGATGTAAAAACATCATTAAAAAACTCACCAAATTCCTCCTTCTCAAACAATTGAATTACCATTAAATTTAAAATCCACTATTAAACACAAAAAAGAAATAAAAACACGTAAAAGAAACAGAAAGATGACTTGATGTAACCAAGATGAGAAATTGGATTTCAACTCTCAAGCTGATTTCTTTCCCTAATAAGACACCACTGAAATGCAAAACAAAAAATAGTTCTTCAATGAAACCTATTTAGAATAAAATCCCAGAAAAAAAAAATGGCTGGAGGATGAGTTTCATTGAAGAAAAACGTGAAGATGTGAGGATTGCAATAGAGGGAGCCAAAAAGTGATGGAAACAAAAACAATCAGGTCACAATTCACACAAAAAAAAAGAAGACCAAAACCCCACTTAGAAAAACCAATCACAGTAATAACACAACAGTCAAAACAAGCAAAAAAAAGGAAAATCAATCAACACCCACGAAGCGATTCCCGGAAAAATCCCAAACCCATCAGCGAAATCCGGAAAAGAAGACGAGATTGCATGGGCGGCGACACTCACATTGAAGAAAGAGGTGAAAATTCGAGGCTTTTGATAGAGGGCAAGTGAGGAACGAATCAAGCGATTCCCAAAAAGACTTCTGGTGAAAAGGGCTGCTGCCATTGCTCAAGAGACCATATAGAAAGAAAGAGTGAAAAGCCCTTAGAATTATCTACAGATTCTCAGACGCTTTGGAGCCATGCTGTGGATGTATAATTTATAAACTAGTGAGTGACAAAGCAGAGACCTTAGGGGCCTGTTTGGACGTGGTTTTTATCTGCCTTTTTAACGTGTTTTCTGCCATAGGAAATCCTAGGCCCTGTTTGGAAACTTTCTCGGGAGAAAATGGGGCTTTTCTTTTCTTTTTTTTTGTGACTTAAAAAAAAAAACCCAAAGATAATTTTATATTTTATATTTTCTTTTAAATGTTTTGATCAATAATAAAAATGTCAAAATAAAAATAATAGTTTTAGAACTTATTACAAAAATGATTTCTATTTACAATTTTTTAAAACAGTTTTTTTGTTGTGAAAAACAAGGAAAACACATAAAACATGTTTAGGTCGATCTTTTCTGTTATGAAAAATACAAAAAACACATAAAACACTGAGGGTTTGTTTGATTCATGTATTTAAAAACCGTTATTAAGACAGTTTTTGAAAACATAGAGAACACAAAAATTAAGTCTCTGAAAACTGTTATTATTATTTGAATTTGATGTTTTTTGTGTTCTTCATGTTTTTCAAAACAAGAAAAAAAAAATGAAACCAAACTTAATCTTTGTGCTTTTCTTGTTTTTTAGAACAAAATACAGTTTTTAAAAACTGTAAACAAACAAACCCTAAAAATTCAGAGAAGAAGATTAGTTTTTAGAAACGTCCAGGCCGTTGTTTTTTACGTGAACAAAACATTTTTAAAATGCGAATAAATAATTTTTTTTTTTAGCGTGATTTTAGAATTAAGTTAATTTTTTTAGTATGTGGTAATGGATTCGTATTTGGAAAAGAAAAGTGAAGAGTAATTTGGAAGAAGATTATAATTTGTATTTTGATTTCTTTTGTTTCATTTCGAGTAAAAATAAAAAGAAATTGCTATAACCAAGACAAATTACAACATCAATATTAGAGTTTTTTTTTTTTTGGAAAGAAAAATTAATTTTACTGATTCAAACTTGTAATAGATCAATATAGTCGAAATACAAATTGTTAAAAACCGTAGAGGATGAAAAAATACATAGGTTAATAGCATAATAAATCGGCATGGAACCTTCAAATTTGATAATATAGTGATTATAATATTTACGACCCCGGTTCTTCAACATACTAACGACTATAATCAAATACCTTCGATTAATCGAATTCAATTTATCTGTCTGAATGGGCCCCACACGAATAAAGGTTGTTTGGCAGAAGAATCAAGGTTTCATAATTGAAACCATATAAACCTACCATTTATTTCAAAAACTCAATAATATAACAATAGATCAACATTGTTTATCAAGTATGTAGTATTTTATTTTAACAATTCGCAGCTTTAGTTATAATATAGTAAGCTGTCTTAAATTGGGACTCGAACGGTCCTACTATCTGTACCTTTTTTCTAATGTTGAGCTATCTACCACATGAACTAAGCATGAAGGGTCGGTATCTAGCACTTAACACTGCATAGAATGTCGAACCCACACAGTTTGAATATTAGGCTCTTTGACGTGCTCATTCTGTTCGTGATTAAGGGTCATGACCAAAGCCTCGTAGTCACGGGTCACAAAATAACCGTGGGTGTCCAAACCAGCTTGCATTTGGTTTATCTTTCTCGTGAACCCTAGATTTTCAAACTATAAGCCTTATGACATTCTTCAAACTTACCTCACTCTAACCCTAGATTTTGAACCGGTATCAGGGCCCCTAAGG
Source organism: Tetrastigma voinierianum (assembly GCA_016808115.1). Lineage (NCBI taxonomy): Eukaryota > Viridiplantae > Streptophyta > Magnoliopsida > Vitales > Vitaceae > Tetrastigma > Tetrastigma voinierianum. The sequence continues at coordinate 91,592 of JAEQBH010001404.1, read as the reverse complement.
CCCAGCATCGAGAGGGCTCCGGTAAAAGGCCCAGATGTAGAAAATGCTTGAATCCTCCATGGCATTCCAGTCTCGGGCATGGCGATAGAGTGGCCCAATTGGTCCACCGTTGGTATCACATCGGGACACGCAGGCCAAAGCTTGCCCGAAGTCTCCAACTGTAAGTAGAAGAAGTCAAAGCAGTCAGAGAAGAACCCGCGTTTTTCTTTTGAAAAGAAATGAATTTATTGATTCAAGTTAGCAATACAATCGATTGAAACACATAATCAAAAGTGTTAAAAACTTTAGAGGATGACGCAGCATATAAGTTGATAGCAAAAATGATCGACTCAAGATCTAAACACTTGATAATCCAAAAAATGTCTAGAATACCTAAGATTTCAAATCTACAGAATACTGACGAACAAGATTTAATTTGATGACTTTGTCGGATCGAACTTTGTCATTTGAACTGCCAAAGCAAAAAAAACCTACGAAGAAGCTAACTGTCGACCACACAACTACCCGTGGCAACAAGTCAACGACAAAAACACGAAAAAGCAAAGGCAAACCCATATCAGTGAGGAAGAAACCGCTTTATTGGAAAAGAAAACCCGAATATGGAGAAGAAACGATGAAAGGGGTGATTTCAAGGTAAGAATGACAAAAAAATCACACATCCTATCTCGAAGAAGAAGGGCATGAAAAAGAGAACCGAAGGAGGGGCGGGTAGGGTTTCCAAAGAGTTACACACTCTACAGTACACACAAACCTAAATCTGAAGAACGAACGATGGAAGGGGTGATTTCAAGGTAAGAAAGACAAAAAAATCACACATCCTATCTCGAAGAAGGGCATGAAAAAGAGAACCGAGAGAGGGGCGGGTAGGGTTTCCAAAGAGTTACACACTCTACAATACACACAAACCTGAATCTGGAGAAGAAACGATGGAAGGGGTGATTTCAAGGTACGAATGACAAAAAAATCCCACATCCTATCTCAAAGAAGAAGGGCTTGAAAAAGAGAACCGGGGGAGGGACGGTTAGGGCTTCCAAAGAGTTACACACTCTACAGTACACACATTTAGTAAGCATAATCCATAGGAAAACTATTGAAACAAATCAAGAATGCAAAACCAGAGTCATCAATTGGATGGTCATAAAAAACTTTCAATCTTTTTTATGCTTTCTGTACCCAAAAGAATTCAGATAACTCAAAAAAACAATAATTAAGTAAAAGACTACAGATTGAAGTTCTTCACCATAGATGAGCTTGACAGCAATTAAATTTCTTTGTGTAAGTTTGCAATACAAAACCTTAGAGTTTAACCATAATTTCACTTCATTAGGATGAACATCGTTTTTTCATGATTCCATCCTAGGAAGTCTTTTTAGTACACATAAAATAAGCACAAGTAGGTCATAAGTAACTTATTTAGGCTCTGTTTGGAACCCAAAAAGTACTAAGAAAATATAAAGGAAAGAAAATTTAATAAATTAATTCTATATGTCTATTCAAATTCATTTTATTTGTTTCCCTATATTATACAAAGGCTAAGAACTTTAAAAATATGTAAAATTTTGAGGAATTTTTTTATATATGATTTTCTTTTATATCTTCCACCGTGAAACCAAATATATGAAAATCATTTTCCTTAGTTTTTTTTCTTTCCTTAGTACTTTCCGGGTTCAAAACGGAGCCTTAGAGAATAAAGCAAGTTCAGATTTTAATCAAGGGATTTCAAGAAATGAGGGAAATGAACCAGTTTCAACTAAAAACACCCATAATTAATCACATAAATACAAAATAATCTCCTTTTGGATTCATAATTAATCACAGAATACCAAGGTTGCAACTTCTTGGATTCATACCCAGAAAGAGGGAAGGAGAGAAAGTCTATGTTTTAGACATATAGCACATTCTGAGCAGTAATTTTTAAAAAATTTCACAGCAGGTAAAGCTAAGGTGAAATTGTCCTTAAATGCCTAACTATCTTCTTATTTTTTTTCCAGGGATGCATGTTCATGTCATCCATAATTTCAATGTCTAATTACTGCAAGGATTTTTTATTTTTCATATTTTTTTAAAGTTTTTCCTAGAATCCTTTGCTAGAAGAGATCTTCCACATGACACGAAGGTGTTAAACGACCAACTCTCCTAAAAACTCAAGCTTGCAGAATTTTGATTTAATATGAATATCATGCTTCCTAACACCCTCCTTCACATGCATGCAGCCCCAAACCCGAGCACGTGGAGAGTCAGAGTCTGTTATAGACTTTCAAATCAACAAATGAGGATCAAATATTAAAATTTGCAAAGAGAGGGCTTGACCCCAAGACCTCCCGCCAAACCAACTCTCCTAAAAGCTCAAGCTTGCAGGATTTTGATTTAATATGAATATCATGCTTCTTAACAAAAGGAAGCATCGACTGCTTCCAAATAACAGATTCTTAAATAGAAAACTCAAACTCGTACAAATTTACACAAACACTAACACATCTACAAACACAAGAAAGCAAATCACTATATCACCATCATAATGTAGGGACAATTATTATTATCTTAACATCTGTTGTAATGTAAATGGACATCAACATGCCTTGATTCATGAATCTCTTTACTAATACAAACACTTGAATCAAGAAGTAGCCTTCTTCTCTTCATTATTTTTAACTACAGAATAGAAAATCTTCTTCTTTCCTGTTCTTTTTCTTATCCTATATAAAGAGTTTTGATTAATAGACCGATAAAGACAAGCCATAAGCCTAGACATCCAGGACCAAAAATCATATTATTAACCAAAATAGCAAAAATGTGGCTTGAAGAAATGAGTTCTTAGGGCTGTCCAGAGATACAAAAATTTCTCAAAAATAATTTTAAAAAAAAAACAATAAATAGAGCCCTAGCAGAGACTGTGTTAGAGAGAGCAGCAAAAATGATGGAATGGGATACAAAAATCCCTATTCAAAGTTCTTAGTTCAACAATAGAAAGAGCACCTTGCAGTAAAGAAGTGTTCAGAAAGCGAATCCTTGATGACTGTTCTTCTTCGAAGCTAAAGCTAATCGCTTGAGCCCCTTTATGTTTCTGTAGTATTCCATCAATTCTTTAGAGATGGATTCCGGGTGACAAGCAACAAAGGTCCTCAAGAACCTATCCTCTTTCATCCTCAATGCAGTCAACAATTTAGGTCCTTTGATTTGTGGAGCCAGCCCCATTTCTTCGATCTTCCCATAGAAGATATATGGCTTCAACACAGCCTCCAAATTAGCAAATAGCAGAAGCGATGATCAGGACTACTCTGGCCCCAGGCAACTTCATTGTGCCCAAAACATAAGTCATGTTCCTCTGGACCTTATCAGTAGAGTGTCAACACAAGGAGACCTCCCAAACAGCTGACACCTCATCCTCTGAAAACCCGAACTTCTCCAAGTTTCCAACCTTCTCTTGGATTGTCTCTAGGCGTGAGATTCCAATGAGAACAACCACATACTTATACATCTTTGATTTCTCAGAAACTCCAGTCCTCCTAATGTACTCCAACTTCTCATCAGTAAACGAAGTTCGTGACAACACAGTAGGCCTAGACAATACCATTACAATGAAGTCCTGTCGAGGAACACCGATTCCTTCATAGAGCTCAACCACACGTTTAATCTTACTGTCGAGGTCATAAATCAACAGAGATGGATTCCTAACAATGGCTTTATGAAGCAATTCCCTCGATCCAAACAACTCCAAGAAGAATTTAATGCGATCATCAGAGCACCTGTTGATTCTACGAGTCAAAATCGTGGAGCGAAAATTGATGATCTTAACAATGTCGGAGGAGGTCAGTCCCAACAATCTGAGCACATTGAGCTTGGATTGAATTAAATCGGGGTCTGCCCGGCGCAGAGACGGCCTGCGCATGAATATCTTATCTATTTCACTATCCGAACAACCCCACTTCCTAAAAACATCGGCAGAATTTATGGGTGGATCATCATCCTTCGCTTCTTCTACCAAATTTTCATCTAGGGTTCCATTAACTAATGCAGTAACGGTGCTAATTGCAGCAACGGGTGGCCAAGCCCTAATTTTTGAAATTGGGATTGTGGGAATTGGATTGAAAAAACTACTTGAAACTGAGAATAGGAATCTCAGCTTGATCCAAACCTGGGGTTTGGTTTTCATGCTAGGTGGATATTCTAAGCGCTAAAAATATGTGAAAAAGCCAATACGAGAAAAGCAAAAACATGAGCAATGGTCGGAATTGATTAACAAGAAAAGAAACAAGAAATCAATCCAAACACTTTAGAATTGATTGATAATTTGAGAGAATGGAGAAGTGGGCGTGACCTGAGCTCAAAATCCAGAAGCCGTGAAGAAGAAGACGAAGTTTCTGCGACCTAAGGAGCAAAAACCGCTGCCTTTTCCCGCCGAAACCGAGGTTTACAAAATCTACGCTCGTCGATAGGCAATCCGTATTTTTAAAAATTAAAATAAAATTTTATGTATTTATATTTTTTTGCTTTTTCTTTTTGACATCTATTTAAGCATTACATTTTTATAGTACTCTTTTAATAGGGCCTTAAACCCAATCCGATAATCTAACCCAAAATATCGATCTAATAAGTAGGGCTTGAAAGTAACAGAAATCTTATTAATATGCATGTGAGATCATTATCGTTTAATATCGATTTAAAAGTCGGCGTTCACGGATGACAATCATTCACTCGAGGCCCACCTTTGGTGCATCGAATACTAGCCCTTAATAAAAGCCGCAGATGATAGTGTCTTGACCCGTCGAAGAAATTTAAAGCCAATCGATTTGATAAATGAGAGAATCTCTTAAAGCAAATGTCGGCTCATGTTATATGCGGATGTAGGATTGTATTATTTTTCCTTCACATCTCGAGCAAGGGCCTTCCATGCACCTGTCTTTTCTGCATTTAGTCGGGGCCCCGAAACTATTTTGTTAAAAATAAAATAAAATAAATAACTTTCGTGAAAATTAATGAATTTGAGGATAACTTTTTATTGAAAAGAAGTTACATTTCAAAGGGAGGGAAGTTGATGTCAAAAAAAAAAAGTGAGGGAGATTATACTCCTATTTGATTCTTGTTTTTGAAAAATGATATTTAGAACAATTTTTGAAATCATAAAAAACACTATTTTTGTGTTATCTAAACCTATCATTGTTATATGAATTTAGTGTTTTCTTATTTTCTTATAACAAAAAAAAAAAGGAATTAAATACATTCTCATTGTTTCCATTGTTTTCCTTACTTTTAAGAATAAAAACCAATTTTAAAAAACATGAACCAAACCATCCTCTTAAAGTTATGTTTTCAAGATCCTCTTAATCAAATTAATTATTTATTTAATACTCCCCTTTTTTATTTGTTAATTAGATAATCGCTTTATTTCATTAAGCGATAAATAAAACAGTTTTATTTATTTAATACTCCTATTTTTTATTTATTTAATACTCTAATTTTATTTAAGAAAAAAAATCGCTTTATAACCTTCAATACTGAAACGATATATAAGACGTCAACTTCTCTTCAAAGAGTCAATACTCTTATCAGTTATCACAGAGAAAGAAGTATTTGGTGTTGAAAAGTATATAAAGTGTCCTTTAAAAAAAAAAAAAAAAAAGTAATTGATAAGAATAATTCATATTGTAGTCGGTCTTCCTTAATTAGTCTTTCCATTAATTAATTAAGAATAATTAAAATAATTTTATGTGATCCCGTGTTATTATCTAATTAACCCTTATAATTTTTATTTTTATTTTTAAAAAAGTCAATTTGCTCTCACTCCCTCTTCCTCTATTGCCACATGTCATTATTTAATTAGCCAAAAAAAATTATTTTTTTACAAAAATCGGTTTTTATCCCCCAACTCTTTCCCCTTTCCACCATTGTCGACAACTTCTCCTCCTCTTCTTCCTCCTCCTCCACCACCACCACCACCATTGACGACCCAAGCTTCTTCTCCCCCACATTAGGCTTTGTTTGGTATAATTTTCTTGGCTTTTCATGAAAGCTGAAGCCAAAATCACAATTTTTAAAAGACCATATGGGATCAAAAAACCACAAAGCAAAACAATCCCCATAACTATAGAGCAGATCTGGAACATAGGTAAAGTCCTGAAGAACAGTTATGAAAGTTCCCTAAAATGAGGGTGTGAATCTTATCACTTCATACACTGTATTCCATGAGTACTTCATCTTCTACATATCATCCCATACCAGAAAATATCCTGGCTGCAATCTCCGTTTGCTCTAATTTTCAAGAAATCAATGAAGTGCTTTTCCAGAACATAAAAAATGATTAAAGAAAAACCATTGTTACCTGCCAAGATCTTGTTGTAGATATCGGGTCTCTCTCCAACAGACTTCATGAAGAAAGCAATAGCGGTTACCCAACAGTTAATGAACCCATGAAGATCAACAGATGTTTCAAAACTTAACAGGTAGATTTGAGCCCCAACTCTCCAAAAGCCCTAACCACCACGCTATGACAGCAGATTAAACCCTAAATTTCCAAAAACCGAAAATCAAAATCGAAATTTAACTCTCAATTATCCAAAAATTTATGCACATGACATCAAAATACAACAACTATAGATAAGATTTCAGCAATTTCCAACAAACAAAACAATTGAAAACCCTCTTAAGAAGAAAAAAAAGAATAAAGAAAATGGATGTCAAAGAATGAATACCCATCAGCCATTAATTCCGCACCAAGTCTCTGAGGGAGTTTGTGGTGAAAGTCTTTGAAGAAGTGGAGGGGCGGTTGCTTCCGTTGTTGGAGGAAAAGGGCTTTAACCATTAAATTTCATTAAGAGTTAAGAGAGGAAAGATTTGCATGCAAAGTGGAGGAAAAGGGGAAAAAATGGAGGCGTACCTAGAAAATGCAGAGTGGGTCGATCTCAAACTCATATGAATACGGTTTTTTGAAAACTCTCGGTGTTTGGTAGAGTAGAGGTGTTGTCGGAGAAGGGCAATTGTCTTCAATAGGCTCCTGCATGGAAGATAAAGTAGAGTCTGAATTCACGTCGCCAACGAAGGTTCTGCCAGATTTTGGAGTTTGATCCACAATTGATGAAATACTGAATATAAAAACATACAACAATCATATTTGTAATCCCTGTCAAAGGTCCTCGTCGATCGGAAAATGAACTCCGGTTGTTCCTCTTTCTGGACCTCCATTGATGAGCTTAAATTACAAAGATAAAAGAGAAAAAGAAAGAGAGAAAGGGAGAGAGAAAGAAACGAAGAGAAGTAAGGGAAGTTGAGAATTTGATTGAACTTCAACAGTTTGGTGCTACCGTCGGGCAAAGAGGTGGGTTGAAGGGGGAGGTAGAGAGAGAGGGCGGATAAAACTCAACTTAAAAAAAAACTAAAAAAATGACGACTAATTAGATAATGACACGTAACATTTTTAACCTGTTAAGCCTGTCACTTTCAGTGATGGACCAATATAATACGAGAACCCCCAAACCAAGGATTATTTGTGATATCCTGTAATTATTTTTAAGGGTAGAAAAAATATAATTATTTAAAATTAAAGTAATGGTATAAGGGTAATTCTCTTAAGGAACCCTAAGTATAAATAGAAAAAGTATATTATTAATAAACTCTTTTTATGTTCTCTACATAGCCTCCATCTCTTGATCATGAAATCATGGAAAACAAAAGTCGTCAAATCTATGGTTTGAAGAAGTGATTTCAAAAGAATCGGAAAACCTAAGACTTCGAATCTAGGGTTGAAGAAAAGAATTTGAAAGGTAAGATTTTTCCCTTATTATTTTTTAGAATTCTTTTATGTGGAGTGCTTTTAATTTTCTTTAAGTTTTAGATCAAGCCTAAAGAAGATAAATTTATAATGCAATTAAACTTTTTTAAAAAAATGAGAAATAAAGCAAAATAATGGTTGAGTAGTGTCGTATAAATTGCTTTGAGTAGGAAGCCTTTAAGTAAGTATGAGTTTGTGAATGAAAAAAAAAAAGGTAATAGCGTAAGCACTTGAGTTTTGTGAATAAAAAAATAAAAATAAACGAGAGAACAATTTAGCAAAAAAAAGGAAATCTGAAATGCACATTGAAAAACAAAACAAAAATTATATAAATTAGAAATTTTAGGATGAATCGTAAGGTATCGAAAGTAGGTTGAAAAGTCAAAATGACATGTGATGATGCTTTGGCCAGGCCCGGTGGGCGTGCTTGAATTGTTGGTAGGTCCAGTGACTCAATCGTGAACTCCCTCTGCAAAATAAAAGCGGGGTCGCGGGTGCTCGCGAATTACCTCTCCGTCTAAGTCAGTTAACTGGGAAAAGATCAGTGCTTAGGGAATAAATTTTGTGCGTAAGTCTGCGTGCCTTCGGCTGATGGGGTGACACATTATTTATAATGGATGATCATGACAAGCTTTTCTTGGTGGATGATGACACTTGAATAGTATATTTCCCCAGTTGGATGATGACGGCAGATAGTATATTCCTTTGTTGGAGGATGATCTGATACTTTCGCATTAGGTGGAGATTTTCTTTCAACATCGTAAGCGGATTAATAAGGGATAATTGATGAAGCGATAGTGGGAAATATCTTCTTTGCGATTTGTGGAGATTGGGTGTTTTTTCACTGTATCTGGATCCTTGGGTTACCGACCTTTTAAAGGGCGAGTTAGATTCTCGTTTGGGCCTGCCTTTGAGGGATACCCTTAAGGCCCTATTGCTAGTACTAGGCCCATTTTTAATCTCGACGTTTGGGCTTGTATTGTCACACCCCGAATTCCACCGGTGTGATTTATGTTACTATTTTACCACCTGATTTTTTTTTTCACAACTTGAGTCTAAACTCCACTTGGAGTAATTACGTGGAAACATAAATAAAACACTACTCTAGGTCTCCAAACATACACATATCGGTCTGAAAAGTTAATTCCCTTGATGTCTGTATACACTTCAGCAGTCGTCTTTTGTTTACCGAAAGTTCCAGCCCAGTGGCTACCTGAAGCCAAATATACAATGATCTACAAAAGATACCAATTGTCGAATATCTGATGTGAATATACGCATGCTAGCTAAATATTGTCAAAGTGTATGCTCGACCACCAACCAAGCTAAGGTTGGTATCTGAACTTCCATCCTCAAAAACCTGCGAGTCCGACTTTCGTATCACCTTGTGAGGTCGTACACCACGGTGGAGGAAATAATGGGGTGAGTTCGAACCTTCATTAGTGAGATCGCAACAAGCCGTACTCGTAAGCATTTGATTTATACATGAGTGAAATATCTCAAAACGAGCATTTTACAAATAATAGGTTGATGATGGGCTTGGCATGGGTCTGTCTGCCATGCCAGCCCCTCATCGGTGACTCTTTGGCCTTTCACCCGGGGACCTTGATCATCCCAGAACAACGACAAATTCTTTGGGACTTGAGGGATATGCCCACATCCGTATGTCTATGACCTTTAAGGACACAGCCCCGGGGACTAGTAAATGCGTCACGTGTCATTTCTGTCAATCCCCGAACTCTCTTGATCTCATACCCGTGTCATGCTTTAAAACAATTTTGCAGCGTTCAAATGCATGGATATTTAAAAACATCATGTACCGATTAATTCAAAGATTTCATATATATATAAAAATATACATTTATATATCACTAGAAAATCACACGATCCAAACACGGAATGATCTGAGGAATTCCCCTGACATCAAACCACAATACAGCGAGGAGAAGGTTATAAGATCCCTACCTTCCTTGGATTGAAAATTCATGAGAAGTCTGCGAGAGTAAAGCAAATTCTTTCAGAAAGGATCTGCAAATAACAAGTCATAAGATTCCTTAGCCTCTCTGTCATGTCACATAAAAATTACTTTCAGAGTGGTCTATTACTTTATCATACTCGGCTTCATATATTAACTACGCTTCGAGCATAAACCTTGATCCCAGTGCACTCTCTCTTACACTTACTATGATCAACATTTAACACCCTTATTGGGTTACACAAACAACCGCTCAACACAAAACCTCTTGTATTCCCCCATCTCCATATTAGCCGTTCGAAGATAAAGTGCTAAGGGTTCTTTTAACTTGAATCCACACAAATCGGGCGACCAGAGAGTCGAGATATATCCTACCAACCTGGCCCACTTTGAATGAATTTTGGGGTCAATGGGTTCTCAATTTGGACACACATATTTAGTGCTCCTTGAAGTCTAGTTTACTGACCACTTGAATCACTCAATTCGACGAAGTAATGATTATGAAATACTAACACTTGCCATAATGAAAATCCGACCCTCGAAAATGCCCGGGGTATGATTTTCCCCACTTTTCCATAAGTTTCCAACGATCAACTGACCTTTCGACACATATCAAAGCCACTCTATTCAGCAAGAAAACATCTTTCAAAACACATCTTAAACAAGAATCTAGGGTTTGCCAGCCGTAGCTCAGCAATCCCAAGGTTAAGTGAAACCACTAGCTTTCAAAAAGAGAGAAATCTATGAATCATACCCCTACATACAAAATCCCACTCCAAATCCTTGCAAATGAGCAAGTTAGGGTTTACCACCCCCATATCCTTCAAATCTAGGGTTAAGGAGAAGTTCCCTAACCAAACCATGAAAAAGAACCATTTTACAGAATCAAACCAAAACCCTTGCCTTTTGCTCGATCTCCTTCCTTCTCTTCCTTTCTCCTTCTTCTCTTCTTCTTCTTCTTCTTCCTCTTTCTCCTCTCTTCTTCCGTTTTTGCCTAACTCTGTTGAGCAAAAATGAGTATCCCCTTTGCTAGACTGGTTTAGTCTTATACCCATTTTGACTTTAAGTTTCGTAATACTTGATTTTGGCCAATTTAACTCTTTGTTGCGTATCACATTCTCAATATTATACATTGACCACTAAGACTTTCATTAATGACCTAAGGGTCCTCAGGTAATTAAATTTACCAATTACCCCTTGGCTCTAGTGTGTAGATTACATGAACATTTTCGGAAAAATAATATTTAGCTATTAATAATTCCAGGTGTTACATCTTTGGACACAATCGCCCATTATTTCAAACCCCTTGCCCCCTTTGACTAAGCGAGTTTAGGCAAAGTTTGTATCGCTCTTTGGATTAGTGTGCTGCATTAATTGCTCAGTGGTTGATTAGGGCTTTGCCTCCGTCCCACGTCTTGTGATATGATGGCTCCTCGATTTCCACGTTTATTTCGGTTGTGGCTCTTAGCCTCCTTAAAAACGTCCTGGCGGTTACTTTGTTCCACATTTTAAACTTTTTATCTACAGAGTTAGTTGCTTCCTTTTCCTTGTCTCTTGTCCAACTAGTTTCCGTTGCTTTCGAGTGGTCCCAGTGTCTGCTTAAGACGGTGTCCCTCGATCTTGTTTCGGGCCTCGATCGTCTTTTCTCTTCTCCTCACATCCTTTTGGTTTGAAGTCTACGAGTTCACAGGCGTGCTGGTTGATTACACATTTCCTTTGATTTCTCTTTCTTTGCTTAACCTTCGTACCTCCATGGGTCTTGATTAGCTCCTGCATTTCAGCATAGGGAGTAATCCTACATAAAGCCTCCCAGTTAGATCCGGTTGTGAGGGAACGACAATTTGACTATGGTGGTTCAACAGAGAATTTGCCTCGAGAACCTCATTTCCCTTGGAGGGCAAGAGCAAAATTAAAGAAATTCGGTATCTAATGACTTTGAATATTTGAAGGTTGTCATCTGAAACTATTTGGTAGTAAACTATTAAGTCAGCTGTCACAGTGAGATCTTCTGACACAGTATGGGCCCCGTTTGGGGTCTAAGTTTGGTGCCCGACGATCTTTGACCACTGCGTTGTTGAGTGCCTAAGATGGTGTGCTTTGAGGTGGCATTCGAAGCGGCCTCCGCTTGCCATCCTTTATAAAGGGTCCTGTGGCATTTGATATGCGCCTCTTAGCATTCCCCAAACTTAAGTTGCAGTGGGGTTATTAGTTGTTTTAGGAATGAGCTTGGGTGTTCCTAAGTATTGCCACCTTTTAGACTTCTTGGTGTAAAGGGAGGCCAGAAGAAGAAGAAGAAGCATATCTCCAGCTCAGCTAGTTGATCATTGGAGACCTTCCTCTTACGCCTGAAGTTACGGAAGAGCGTTATTTTTGTTAGTGGCGAGTCATTGGGATCTGATCCCTTTGATCGAAGGACACCCTTGGCGTTCTTGCCATCAGGGTGGCTACCAGAACCTACGAGCTACTCCAGCCGTTTTGGTTATTTTGGTTTTGGTCCTGTAGGATATTCTAACATTACTTTGGGGTCGTATGGCGCTGGGTGCCGGCTGATCTCGATCCGAGACAGGAGGTGAAGCGGAAGCTGGTGAAGTGCGCCCCGCGTGCTTACTCCGAGCTCATCAAATCGGATATTCTTAAGATGCGTGCAGTGCGAGACACGATGACTTCATTTACGAGATCCTCTCCTCTTTCAGTCATAGGCGTCCACGTCCCCAAATCTTCCTCGCGTGCGTTTGGGCCCCTTGCTGCGAAACTCTGAGAGAGCTTTAGTCACTTTGGAGGTCTTAGCAAAGAGAGGGCGTGGCTTGAAACCTCAGAGCTTGGTGCCCCCTACTCGGGCGAGACCTAAAAGTGGGGGCATTTCCCTTGCGCCTTCATCCAAGTGGTGGAGACTCTTCGAGGAGGCGGATGACCCCAAGAGTTCTCCTATCTCGATCCCACGTCGCGGGGACCTCCCTCTGCAATCACCGAGACAGTGTGAAGTCGTGATCACTCTGAGTACGGGGATGAGACTCTTTGCTTTCTCATGTGCGGAATCTTCAGAATCGGGAGGGTGGGCGCCTTGCACATCGAGGGCTGAAATCTTCTTAGCTGGGCCCAGCCTCTACATGCGATCGAGTGCTTTCGTCGATCTTTTCCTTTATTGTTTCAGTTCGGTTAGTTGACTCCCTTTTTTTTTCTTGGCAAGTGGCTACTTATGCGAAAACTGGCGAGGGCCACGCCTTCTGGGGCCTGCCGGCGTGAGAATCTTACAAGGCTGAGTTCTTCCCGCCTACTCAGAGAGGGCTGGTCTTGAAGCTCGGATAAGGAGCGAGGCCCGGATCTTGTGAAGTGCAGGTCCGACTGAAGCACGCTTAGGTGCGAGGCCCGTGGTCGAGATAAAAGAGAGGCCGAGAAGGATGCGAAGGTCTTGAAGGCGAGCTACGAGCGGAGGTTGCATGCCGTCGAGGTAACGTGGGCGAATGGCGACCTTGGGCGGGCGCTCGAGACTCAGGCGGGTAACTACGTGGAATGCTGACGGAGCTTGGTAGGCCGGATGGACCTTGTGACGGGAGGCTTTGGTTGGCGGAGGGCGAAGTGATAAAGCGGGCAAGACGAGGCTGTACCGGGTGGCTTGCCTTTGGCGTTAGGCTTCTACGAGCTCCGGACTGGGTTCAACGTTCGGCTACGATCAAGGAGGTTGAAGGATCTACTTGATGTGGCCTTGAATCAGGTGTGCATTATTCTTGATTGATCTTGCGATGGTGAGGCTAAAATCAACAAAATTTATATACACACTAAGTTCCTACTATCTGCAGTAGTGAAGCTCTTCATGATATAGTGATCTAAGTCAATTTCTGAGGATAGGTTTCATCCAGGAATATTTATAAGTGCGAAGGTAAGGCTTTCTATTTGGACTTTTTGGATTTTGTTTCAAAAGCGATTAGGAAGTAGTTTAGCTGGCCGAGAAATTGTAAGCGAAAATGAAGTGTGAAAGTTAACTTTGAAGATTTAGGTCACTAACTTGGTAAGTTAGAGAAACAGAATTCCCTGGTTTTATCACCATTATGACAAACTGGCTTTATAGTCAAACCACCTTTTGGGATGCATGTTTAACCTTCTTAAACCTCACCACAAATCAACTCCTATTTGAGTCCATACGAATAACATGCATCTATGGCCCCTTAATTTTGAGCCTTAACATTAAACATCATTTCGAGTGGCTCGTAAGACCATCTAAAAAACCCACAGTGCATACAGCATTAAGTATACCTTTTGTATCTAGCTTTTATGGAAGTATTGGCCAAATCAATAACATTAAATGCTATTCAACACTAATTTGAAGATGAGGGCCATCTGATACTGTAGCTTTTAACACAAGGAGGACCTTTGTATATGCCCCTTGCCAAGCCAACTTCCTTCCTCTTCAAAGAAGGGGCTTAGCCAAACATCTCTTGAGTTGTCATCCTCAGAGGGTGTTGTGCTTTAAGTAAGGAAGAGAGGAGAGAGAAGAGGAAATAAAACCTGGCCAAAATACAGAGACTTTATTTACAAAAATGAAAACTTACAAAATTTCTTCTCCCCAAAGTGTTGCTTAGGGTTCACAAAGGAGGCTTATATAAAAACCACCTCAATATGAAAACTTAAGACCTAACAATTTGGCTAATTTAAGAGACTAAGTAATACACCAAATTTGAAGTCGGTTGGCATTAATTACAAAAACATGGCGAGCGTGAATTTATTTAGGGTGAAGGAATTTACGTAGGTAAGCGAAATCATAATGCATAAACGAAAATAGAAAATTTACCATTTAAGGAAGCATGATTCGCTATTCATGAAAATTAACTAACTTAAGCGAAATTTATGTGGTAAGCGAAAACATGAAATTTAAGCTAGAACGGTCTCTAAGCGAAAACCGGTGTCTGGCAGTGGTAATTCGGTAAGGTTAATTACCGCAGTCAGTATTTCCTTGATCTTAAGCGAAAGGTCACGGTTCTTGATCTTCGCGCATTGCTTCTGTCTCTACATCGATTTCCATCCCTTTGCCTTCATTCTTTCTTTGTTTTTAGTGCGATTGATGGGACAATTAGGTTCGTGATTCATCGTTTATTCGATATTGAACTCCCCAGTCTTGAAACTGCAAAACAACCAAAAATAACCTATAGTAGAATAAAGTGATACTAAGAAGGCTGAACACTGATTGGCATATATGACATGATTAGTGCGCAAAAAAGCACTCAAAACCTATCTAATAGGGTTGAAATAGCACTTTTGGAATTTAATCCACCCCAGCAGAAGCGTTGCTAATCTCTTAGCAATGCAAAAACAAAGGAGATTCATGTCTTAGTGATTTTCAAAAGTTTATGGGTTTATGTACATATAAACAATACCTTAAATGAAAATGGACACCAAGTTTGTAGGCATGAAGAGGCAAAACCGCTGGGAACAATTTAGATCAATATTGGTTTCCATGATTCTCAACTTGAATTTCACAAAATCTAACGGTTCTTTATATAACGATTACGCCCACGATAAATTGCAAAATTTGTCCTTCTATAGCGAGCATGGCCTTAAGCTGTGAACAGCCTATAGATAAGGATGATTCACAGCAACAACATTCAGTACAACGTAGGATGCAATGTAAAATTCGACTTCACCAAAAGTCAGGTGTAGCGAAGTTCAGATGACTCCCAGCAATTAAGGTTTAGGACATCCAAGCCAAGGATCACTTGACCACAAACTCTAGGAAGCCACCCGGACTCAAGATAGCTTGAAAATCAAGCTTTTACAATTCGTTAGACTCTACTGTCCACCATTATAACGAACACTAAATCGTGACTCCAAACAATTAAGGCTTAGGGCATCGGGCTTCAAGGCTTCGCCATACACCCCTCGGGCCAGAGTGCTGGGTTTCAAAGTAGCTTCACGAGCTTTATTTTCTTTTTCTTTTCTTTCTTTTTCTTTTTCTATGTTGCTTTTGTCTTTTTCTTTCCTTTTGGAAAACTGACATTGGTCTTAAGTAGGTAACAAAACCTATCTAGGTTGCCAACATGCTTAAAGTAAGTATGCAAAGAAAGACAAACAAATTCACTGACCTATGAAACAATCCGTTGTGCGGTGTATTGAATCTTATAAAGGAGAAATTTTCAAGTTGAGCATCGCTGAGCTACTGTGACGAAATTGTTTCAAATGGAATTTGCTGAACATAAGGTAATAAACGATGATTCAATTTTCATAAAAAGCAATTCAATTGTCAATTGTATGATTCAATTGTTCAATTGAAAAAAAACATAGTACCTAATATGGAAATCTGAAAAGTACTTCACACGGATAAGATGGGCATACTTACACACAAGCACACTCTTTTTATTCTTTACTTGAAAAAAATAAAAAAATCAATCATTAAATACAGCGATATCACTATTTTTAAACACCGGCAGTTTAAATAACTAAAAAAATGAGAAACGAGTGGTTCTTTGGAGACCAAACGTGCCACCACGAAATTTTCGCGTGGGATTCAGGAGGTCCCATCAATTTCTTCCTTGATGATCTGTTGCACCACATGGTTTACCTCACGTCATTGACTTCTCTTGTCATCACTTGGATCACGTAAATTCGACGAACCATTTGGGTATGTGGCCCGGACAATGAATGGACCGTCATCAGTTGAGCTTACTTTTGGAAACAAATGGAGTTTAGGTCATAAGAGGACTTGGTCTCCCTCAGCCCGAAACTCTTCCTAGTTATCATTTGGTCATGCCATTTCTTTGATCTTTGCAATCTTGGTATTCAGTAGGCATTATTGATATTTCTTCAATTCATTAAGATCCAATCGCTTCTCTCCGGCTCATACCCAGGTCCATGTTGCTTCTTGATCGCCGCATGCTTTGTACTCAATCTCTCTTTGAGTACTTACCATAGACCAATAGATAGAAGCATTCCTAGGATTGTCTTGAAGTATTTCTATAGGCTTGAGCAGATCAAGAAGTTTAATGGACCAGTCTTTCTGCCAGGTGATAACCACCTTCATCAGTGTGGTCTTAATTTCCACTGTTAGCGAGTTCCGGCCCTTGTTTGAAAGGGGATGGTAAGGGGTAGCCACTTTGTGTTTCACACCATATTTAGCCATGAGGTTTTCAAATGGTTTGTTACATAAATGAGAACCTCCATCGCTAATAATGGCTTTCGGTACCCCAAACTTGGAAAAGATATTGGCTTTCAAGAATTTGAGTACCACCCTATGGTCAGTGGTTTTGGGATCCTTGACCATTTGGAGACATAGTCCACTCCACCAAAATGTATGTATGACCATATGGTGGGGAAAGGTCCTAAATCGATACATACAGCCAGAGCAGTTCGACCACCAAAATTGGGTTCAATGGCATCATATAATATGGCGAGACAATTTCGAGTCTTTGTCTGTCACATACGGCACATTTGGTGACATGCTTGTGAAGAGCAATGAAGGCCCGATAGAAACTGTTGCAGTAGCCATTCTTGTCTTTGGGAAGCAAAATGACCACCACAAGCACTCTCATGGCAATGGTTTAAATTCCTTGTTGTTCCTCCTCGGTACACATTTCACGATGATTGTCTGCCTGATGATATTTGAATAGGAAAACAACTGATAATAGGAATGGTTTAGCAAAAGTATTTCCTATCTGTCCTTTCCACTCGTTGGATTTCTCTGTAGTGAGGAAATTGGCGATGTGAGCATACAGGGCTTTTCTCATTTGCATGGGGATTCTTCGAGGAGATTCATCATTAATAGGTGTTTGTGGTGTAGGTAAGGCTATAGTTAACCTTGACCAGTGCATACCATTTTCCCACCCCTTTCTTATCTACAATTTGCAAGTTGAACTCTGATGCTTGAACCCAAACGGATGAGTCCTTTTGCATTTGTTTGGTTAAGAGATATCAAGCGAGAATGATACGTAAAGTGACTGCTCCCATTGACCAAATATGCTGGAATTTATCTAAGGCATATACCCTTTGCAGCTCTTTCTCTGTAGTGGTATAATTCCTCAATAACTCATTCGAGGTTTGCTTGCATAATACCCATAAGGTTCCATCTTCTCTTTGTGTTCGCTCCTATAGCAAGATCTTTCGCATCACACATCACCTCAGCAGTAGCGCCAATTAGGTGCTGAACTATTGGGCGATAGTCAAATGAAATTTCGAGTTCTTGAAAACTCTTAAAGCGATCTTTCTCCCAAAGCGAATTTGGCATCCTTCTCAAAGCATGCAGGGGTTTAGCAATTTTGAAAATCTTTAATGAGCCCAAGTCGGTAGAAGCATGACAAGGAATTGTGTTGTTTTCATTTGTTAGGCTGGCTTATTTGGAAATATTAGATCTTGGCTTTATCACTTCAATTCCCACCTTTAAATAATGTGCCCCAAATACAATTCATGGTTTTACCATAAAATAATTTCTCCAGGTTAAGCACCAAATTCTTCTCTATGCACCTGCAAAATGGCTTCCAAATTGGTTGTATTCTTGAAAATCAGCCCCATGCCTCATTATAAACTCTACCATAATCATGAACATCTTGGGCATACTGTTTGAAAAGTGGTTGGGCGTTACAGAAGCCCAGGCATCATCTACTCTTATCGTGCGAATGGACGAAGTAAAGTAGTCTTTTCTGATCTTAAGAATACATTTCTGAAGTACCTTGAATACCATCAGCAATAGAAAGTACGAGCTCTTTCAGGCTGTCCGATGAACTACAATGGAAGTGGTCTTTTAATCACCTCATTGGGCCTTCTATAAATCTATACACCTCCTCAGCGGTTGTAAATTGATTAGTGAATTCTTCACCCTTCGTTTTCACGGTTATTACTCCTGATTTCTTAGGCACCACGAGTTGGGCTAACCGTACTTTACTCAGAAATGGGATAAATGATACCTGACTTGGAACTATTTCAAGACCTCCCACCCACGAACTACTTCTGTAGATGGGGATTCAACCTCGGATTAGATTTACTTCTGGCTTTGAACTCACTCTTCTAAATAGATATGATGGTGCGAATGGACGGGTTTTATGCCTTTCAGATCAGAAATTTTCCATCCCGATGCTTGCTTGTTCTTTTGAAGGTGCGGGAGTTATGCTCTTGTGCAATGGTTACTTGAAGAGATCTGGCGGGCATTGCTCATTTACTTAAAAATGCATACTTTGTCGACGGGGAGGGTTGAGTTCGAGTTCATGGGTTCATTACCGGTCGATAAATGAAAATTCTATTCTTCTTCTCGGTACCTGTCTTAAGCTCATTTCTTAAAAATTCGTGTTGCTCTACAAGGCAATCGGATAACTCGAGGATTAATATCTTGCTCTTCTTGTTGGTTGCTTTGTTCTTCGGAATGGTATCTAAATACGAGACTTCTTCAAAGTCATCCTCCCTCAGTGCATATGCCTTTTACCCAGATATAGAAAATATTAAGTTCAGGTGCGTATTTCGAATGTGAGTTGCATGACTCATTAGGCAATTGATGATTGTTGAAGTAGCCAAAGCGGTCTCCCTAATATGATGGGCACTGTTGATTAGGTCTATTGCAAGCGGTTACGTATCGTCTGACAAAATCTTGGATAGTAAAATATGTCCACTTGTATATAAGAGCGTCCTCAATGGTTCCTTTTGGTATTTTAATGAAGCCTATCGGCGAGTGTGATGGAAGTAGGTTTGATTCCACCCAAACCTTGTACATAGAATACGACCTTGATTCCCACTAGCTCAGTGCAGTGCTTTCTCCCGCAGCGATGCCTCGATATTCACCCAGAGATCGTAGGACATCACAGGTCCTTATACTTCAACTGAGTCTTGCTCTCTATAATCGCACCCAACTTGCTCGGTTAAAGGCCTTTTTATTTACATTAAGACCTTTTGTGCACAAATCCTTTAGAATTTGCGTAAGTGAACTGTTTAATCATATCGAGGAGAGGAATGTTGACTTTCACTTGTATGATACTTCGACATTCTGTTTGGTTGAATTTTTCTTTCTTCGGAGAACTGCGAAGCGGAGGGTATTCTAATCTTTACCTCTTCTTGTCCTTATTTGTTCTTCACGAAGTAAGCTCGGCCCGTAATGGAGCTGACTTGAGCGCTTTAATCACATTGGCTTTGTTCCTACCACTTCGTAGAAGTCACAAGCGCCTTATAACTTCATCGGTTTGCATTTAGTCCTCGGTCGATCTGTTTCATTCACCACTTTCGATATTGTTGTGCGGAGAGGCCTTCCCTTTTTAAAACTCTTGCAGCTGCCGATTAGACAATTTTGAAATCTCGAATCATATTGTCGATTTCTGTTAGTGAACTTCTCTTTGCTTCAATTTTTCGAACTAGTTTGGACATTGGCGCATACACATTTCTTCTGGAAATATGCCTACCACCTTACTTAAATTCGGATTACTTTTATTCAACATGAGAAGATAATTGGAGGCATCTGTTTGTTGTATTGAAGTGGAATCAAGCTTCTTCTTGTGCTCCCGAGAGGCGTATACGAGGGTTTAGATTTCCATGACAAGTTTGGACAATTTCTCCAATTAGGGTTATTAGTGTTTTCCATATGGAGCATCTATGGGTGGTTTATTTTGACTTATGGCATGGGCGTAAGCTTGTGGTGCTCTCGAGGTAATTGTTGGCGAAAATTGACAGAAAATTGGGATAGAATGCTTTCATTCTTGTTTGTATTTCATCTCTTTGGTTTTTCATTTCCGGATCATCGATCTTTGAGTTAAGGCCCAGTCAATTTTGCTTTCATCTCTGTGTCTTCGATGCGTGCTTGGCTCCTTGGGTGGTTCAATGGCCCCAATCTTTCAACTTCTAGGACTAGGTTCATCAGCTTTGGAAGTTTAAACTACATAGTTCAAATCCATCAGGGATGTTTATAAAATTACCCCACACATAGTTTCGGCAATTGTTTCATGGCGGAGACATACCACCATAGAAGTGGTTCACCAACATCGTGTCGAGCCGTGATGTGGGCATGCTGCTTGATGGTTTCCATAAATCTCCCGACCTTTGGTAAAACCTCACCATCACAATTTGCAAAGGTGTAAATTTGTCTCTTCAAATTGTTGGTCTTATAGTACTTGAAGAACTTTTCGAGTGCACTGTGACTCTCATTAATTTCTAATGGTTCTAGGCCTCGATGAGTTTAGCCAAATTTGTGTATCCTTTAGGTCGATGGAAATGCTTCATTTGCAAATCCATGTCATCATACCTTCCTTGGTAGTCTGAAGAACCTCTCAAAATCCTAATATGGGTGTATGAGTTTCATTTTCCATACCATGATATGTGGGGAGTAGGGTACCAAATGGCCTCTTTACTGTGGGAGGAATGATGCGGATGGAGCACTAACTCTGAGGAGGTGGATGTGATCATGGTTCTATAAGGTACAGTTGGATTCCGTGGGGTTTCGAGGCTGACTCTGTTGTTCAACCGGTGGTGGATCCATGGTATCGGTGTGTACGACTTCCTTGGCCAGGTCGGGTTAGTAATCTTGATTCTATCTCAGTCTTCACAGTTCCTCGTCGACCTTGCATACACAAGCATTACCTGGCTGAGACACAACAAGAGGACAAACCAACTTGCAAAAAGGTTAGGGTTAACTAAATAAAAGCGGCTGTATAAAAAAAAAGCAAAAAACGATTGAAATTCTTTATGATGATGGCTTTTGCGATTCTTTGCATTGGAGTTACAAAGAGGTAAGGTTACCTTAACTTGTGATGTTGATCTTAAGTCACTCAACTATCATTCGTAGTTTGGCACCATCCCCGTCAACAGCGCCATTTGATTCGTGCCTGAAATTTGTTTAAAATCAGCAAATTTATATACACTGGTTCCTCTCTCTTCTTAGTAGTCGAAACTCACTATAGTATAGTGGTCTAGGGTGAACACGAGATGGGTTTTCATCCTGAATGGATTTGCATAAGTGCGAAGGTGGGCTTTCTATTTGGACTTTTTGGATTTTGTTTCAAAAGCAGGTGGAAGTAGTTTGCTTCTTTGAGAAATTGTAAAAACTGAAAATGAAGTGTGAAAAGTTAACTTTGAAGATTTGGAGTCACTAACGGTAAGTTAGCAAACAAGTGTCTCGGGTTTATCCTCGCGTTATGACAAGCAACCTATAGTCTGACCACAGCCAGGATCTATGTTTAACTAGCAAACCTCACCACAAAATCAACTCCTATTTGGGTGACACGGATAACAGCCATCTATGGCCTTAACGTTTGAAGCCTAACATTAAACATCATTTAGGTGGCTCGTAAAGACCATCTAAAAAACCCGGTGCATCTAGCATTAAGTATGCCTTGTATCTAACATGATAGCGAATGATAACATTAAATGTATTCGACCACAATTTGAGGAGAAGATGAGGGCTATAAATACGATTGACTTTTAACCTGAAGGGTGGCTTACTACGAGCTAAGCCTTCCTCTTCAAAGAAAGGCTTATGACATCTCTTGAGTTAATCATCTCAAGAGGGTGTTGGTAGCTAGAAAATGAAAGAGGAGAGAAGAGAGAAAATAAAACCTAACTAAAATCTGAGACTTTATTTAAAAGTGAAAACTTCAAATTTCTTCTCCCCAAATTATTGCTTAGGGTTTACAAAGGAGGAAACATATAGGCCACCTCAATATGTAAATACCAAAAAACCCTAACAATTTGGCTAATTTAAAGGACTAGAAAGTAATACACAGGTGAAGTGGGTTAGCATTAATTCTAGCTTATGTGAAAATGATGAATTTATTAGGAATGAAGAATTTACCGCTAAGTAGCGAAATCACCATGCATAAGCGAAATAGAAAATTTCGCTAAGGCTTGTAATTCGCTAGCTAACAACGAAATTCTGTGAGTAAGCGAAAACATGAAATTCATTAGGAGCAGTGCCTGCGAAAACCACAGTGTCAACGAAAAATTGATGGTGTTCGCTAAGGTTCGCAAAATTTTAGCAATCAGTGAAATTTGTAATCTTAAGCAAAATTCTGGATTTCTTTGATCTTAATTCGTTGCTTCTGTTCCTCTTTATGTTGATTTCATCCTTTGCCTTCATTCTTTCTTTGATTTTTAGTGCGATTGATGGTGACAATTGGGATCAATCTTGTGATTCATCATTTGACTCAAATATTGAACTCCCCAGTCTTGAAACACACAACAAAACAACCTGACCTCTAGCAGGCATAAGTGATCTTAAAAGACTCGAACCTTCAGTTGTAGCATATATGACATGATTAGTGCAAAAAGCACTCAAAACCTATCTAATAGGGTTCAAAATAGCACTTTTGGGTACTAATCAAGCGCTTGAGTCCAACAGGCTGCTCGTGAATGTCGTTGTTAGGCATCTCTAAAATCGGGCAAAGTCTCCCTTACTTTGGGGGCTCTACCCATAGTACAACACCTGTCTGAGCATCAACAATGACCACTGGGTCTCATATACAATTATAATGAGTAAAAGTAGCAGGCTTGGATTTGCATTATCTCTAACAACATTATCAACCAAAATATATACTTCGTAGTTCGAAGTTGATACATCACTCTTGTACAAACATATATTAAAATCTGAAATTCTAATACATGTATACATAATAAAACCATCAAAGCCGCAACCCGGCTTTCTTCTAAAAGGCCTCCCAGGATGAATGATCTTTCTCGAGCCTGTGCCCCACAAAAATAATATCCTCGACGGTGAAACTGCTCCTTGATGGTAGAATCACCCAAATAGGTTACTCTTGGCTAAAGTGCGTATCTGATGTTCTATGTAAACACACGCTCAGTAAATGCGTGATCTTACTTGAATGTCTACATCATCCCGTGTCGAGTCCTCACGACTCCCTCACTTGTCTAGCCGTATGAGAAAAAGTAATCATTTTCGAAACAAAACACATTATTCTTGAAAATATACTAAGATCGATGCAAAAGATGGGACTACCCTCGGTGAAATAGTGTTAGGAGGCCAAAGCGGTCATGGTCCTAAATCTGAAATGATCCCAATTGAACTAGTCTCCCAACCCCATTCTCAGGGAAATTCATCATGAAATTTCACTTTGCAATATTTTCGTTTTGAAAAATCATATCCCAGCCACTCACACACAATTTCTAGTTACCCCGTGCATATGAAATGCATTATCTTAAATTCGACCCGTTTTCATACCAATATATCAAATGAATATATTATCAAATTTGCAATTACCTGCATGTAATTCAATAATATCAAACCAAACTCTCAGATTTGCTCACTTGAGCTATTCACTATTCCATTTCAATGGCCTACACACATGTTATGATACATATAATTATGGCATCTTGTTAACATATCAAGCATTAACCTATTAATTTCTACACAACACCAACTCAAGCCATTTATTTCATACAATTCAATTCATTAAACCAAAAATTAACTCACATGGGCTAATTAACAAACACGAGCAATTCGATTTGAATTACTCAACTAAATACATTTTCTCACAAAATTAATTCGTATCCCTTTATTCACGTGACGGTAAAACCTCGGGTTCTTTGTTCACGACCTACTCGGTTCACTTTGTGAACCAGTTTCCATGGCCATTCCACGGCCTCCGCCCACATCAAAACGATTTATTTCATAAATCAACACCCAAGATGCCCAAGTGGAATTGTACATCACGGGCCCGTCAATGTCGACAATTTCACATTCGGTTCCCGAGTTTTGGAGCCAGATCAAGCAGCCGTTCAAGGCCTCAAACCAACGAAACATCCACAAAACACTTAAACAAGGTGTAGCTTCAATTAGGATGAAACCCTACCTCACGGAGTTTGTGAAACTCCTCAAATCGATTCTCACACGTTGCCCTTGCAGCGTAGAAACGACTTTCATGCTTTGCTCAGAGGAATCAGAGGCGGTCGGATGCTTAATCTAGAGAGAAGTGGTTTTCTCTCTCTCTAAAACCAAAAACCTAAGCTACTGTAAGTTTTTTCCCTCTCTCACGTTTTCTTTTGGCTCCTTAAGGTAGGAGATGACAACTATTCTCTATTTCGTCTTATTATCATTTAACTATTCACCTAATGCCTTCAAATCTTGGATTTTCGACATTTAGCACTATCTCGGCCATCCATTTTCATCATCTCTCTACTCATGCAACATGTGTCACATGAGTACATGTTATTGGTGACTTTTGTCACATCAAATGTCGTTTTACGACACCCGATACTCGATGCCTCGAAAAAAGTACAAATTCCGAATGTTCTGTAATCCAATTAAATTCGACGCGGTTAGCTAGGATTTCATGCAGACGATTCCAACTATGAAATCCACTATCCGAGATCTAGAAAATTTAAATTTTTACCGAAATTACGATTTTGCCATTTTTCAAAGAATTGGAATTTTCTGTGGTCTCACATCCGAGGTTGAGGTTGATGTGGGCGCCGAGGTGTTTTCAAGGGGCCCTGATCGTGCCCCGCCACATTCTCGAGTTCCTCCGGCTAGTCTTTCCGGCTTCGCTACTGCTAGCCCGCTTTACTCCTACTTCCACAAGCTGGGCCCAACGACAAGCCGCTAGGCTCTTTTTTTTTTACGCATCCTACCACGAAGCCCTGGCTCAGATTGCTTATGTTTTTACCATTCGTCGACATACCAAGATCCATCGACAATTCCTTTGCTCATTCTCTCCCTCGCTTCAGCCGATTTGAGCCTGCTTGGTTCCTGCTCACGAGGTCTCCTAGAGTAGTTATGTTCCAATCTCGCCAGCCCGAGCGCAAAGATCCTCCTCCCCAATTGAGCTACCGGGCTGGGCGCTAAGGATCTCCGAGATGTTAAGCCCGTAGGCCGAGCCATCGGGCTCTGTGGTGCTAAGACCCTTCGTGTTGCTGAGCTCAGGTCGAAGCATCGGACTGGTGCTAAGACCCCTCCTACGCTATTGAGCCTCTACCCGACCAGCCATCGGGCTCCGGCGACTCGCCTTTCGAGAAGTTATGCTATGCAAACCGAGTTAATGGTCTCCCCGAAAGCTACATGGCCCGCGTGACTACTCGCCTTTGAGCCGTTAAGCCCGCAAACCGAAGCACCGGGCTCCCGAGCTACATGGCCCGTGGCTACTCGGGCCTTTTGAGTTGTTACGCCTCGCAAACCGAGCTACCGGGCTCCCCGAGCTACACGACCGTGACTACTGGGCTTTTCTGAAATGCTCAGAACCGAGCTCGGGCTCCCCGAGCCGCTATTGGCTTCGCGGGCTACTCTGGCCTTTGAGTCGTCCCGCAACCGAGCTCCTAGGCTCCTGAGCCATGGCTTCGTGGCTACTTGGCCTTTGAGTCGTTACGCCCGCAAACTAGCTACTACAGTTCCCCGAGCTACATGGCCCGTACATTACCGTTGAGTCGTTACGCTTCCCAAACTGAAAGCATCCGGGCTCCCGAGCCACACGGTCCCAGGCTACTTGGCCTTTGAGTCGTTACACTCAGAACCGAGCCATCGGGCTCTCGAAATACATGGCCCCGTGGCTACTTGGCCTTTTCAGCCGTTGCTCGCAACCGAGCCGACCGGGCTCCTAAGCTACATGGCCCGCGGCTACTCGGGCCTCGAGTCGTTATTACGCCATGCAACCGAGCCACCAGGCTCTGAGCTACATGGCCCGTGGCTACCTGGCCTTTGAGCTGTTACGCCCCGCAAACCGAGCTATCAATTCCCGAGCCACATGGCTCCGTGGCTACTGGGCCTTTGAGTCGTAGCTCGCGAACCGAAGCATCGGGCTCCCGAGCTACATGGCCTGGTTACTGGCCAGCCGTGGAAGCTCTCCGCAACCGAGCCATCGGGCTCCCGAGCCACATGGCTCCATGGCTCTTACGGCTACTTGGCCTTTTTTGAGTCGGCTTACGCCGCAAACCGAGCTACCGGGTCTCCTGCCACGGCCCGTGGCTTCGCCTCAGCCGTTACGTCCGCAACCGAGCGACCGGAAAGCCACCGGCCCCGAGCTACATGGGCTCTAAGGGCTACTTGGCCTTTTTGTCTTCTTTCCCTTGGAAAGGCCCGTGTAGCTTTAATGCGGATTTATGGAGAATTGGAATGGATTGCGCGACTTCCCAAGTGCCCTTGCTCCCTTATAAATAGCGACCCCTCTGTGATGGTGCTTACGCTTCCAACCTTCGTCCTTTTTTAGGCACAGTCGGAGTTCGCGCATGATGAAGCTTGGTCATCACTGTAGGGGCTCTGTCTAGTGAACGTGAGCCGACGTTTGGTTCCGATGGTCTACTACTTGTAGGAGTTGTGTTTTTCCCCAAGCTCCTCCCTATGGAGCTATGTTGTTCCCTAGCTATGTCCAAATGATTGGACTGTGCTGGTGGAACATATCCTAGGGCTATGTACTTCTGAAAACTTTTTAGTACGCTTTTTCGTTTTTTTTCCTTCTTTCTTCTCTTTCTTCCCCTTTCTCCTTTTCTCCTTCTCCTTTTCCTTCTCCTTCTCTTTCTCCTTCTCCTTCTCTTCCTTCCCCCCCTTTCTCTGCACTCTCTTCCTCTCTTCCCTTTCCTTTCGTGATTTTCGGTTTTTGTCTGACAGTGGTGCAGCTTCTATGTGAAGAACGATTTTCGCTGAATCACTCTTGAGATGCAAATGGTGATTTTGTAATTCCTCTCAGGGCTGTAACTGTGTAATGAAATTTTTTATTCAACTGGTAGTCTTTCAAATAGAATCAATTCCTTTATGAATTACGTGCTTCTTCCACTCAGGCCCCTTCGAGCCGTGTTTCTGGCTTTATCATTGTGACTTATTGTTTGGTCCACCATAACATCAAACAATGGTAGAATTGTTTGAGATGTTCAATGCTCCACGAGTAAGGGTGGTTTTTCCTTATTCGCTTCTGAGCTCATAGTCGCTAGGCCTGATTATGCGCAGATATTTACGGTGGCCCTTCTCAATTAGGGTCCCAAAGCCTTCCTACATGTGAGGGGTCCTTCCTTGTCGGGCGTGTTTTTTCTAACTAGGCCACCTGGCTTGTAAACCTTGGGCTTGACCCTTCGTCATAATACCGGCGTTTTCGTGATAGTCTTCCATACGCTTCAGACTTGCTCAATGCTTTTTAGAGATCCAAGTTTAGTGAAGAGTCTCCCGGCTGTGGTTCGATGTTCATAATTCAATCCTCGAGATTTTAGCTTGACCTCAACTCGGGCTCCATCAGTCAGTTGCCAAAGGCCGTAGAGCGAATGGGGTTTCTACGATCATGCGTAGTTTTATACACCCATAATACCTCAAGGAGCAAAACACCGCATTTTCTCTCAGTAGTCTTCCAATTCGTTTTCACGCTTTAGAGTTCCAGAGAGCGACTCTCGTCATTCCATTGACCGCTGATGAGCCGGGACTATAGTGGCTCTATCTGAAGTCACCGCAGTAAACTCCTAAACTGGGATCAAGCCGAATTATTTCATTATCGGAACAATTTATGTGACCTCTGATCCCAAACCCATTTATAAAACGCCACTAAGTCGCGCACCTCTATTATGAGATTGTTGTTGCTATCGGTTTCGGTCCATTTGGTAAAATAGTCCACGGCCATAATGATAAATTTGCATTGGCCCCTTCCGATGGGTAGAGGTCCCAATATGTCTAGCTTCATCATGGAAAAGCCCGGTCTGCGGATCGCCATTATCTACGTATGAGAGATGAGATATCTTGCCATGCTCCTGACAAGCTTTGGCTAAATCCAGCTTCTCATCTTATTCTTTGAGGTGGCAGGGGCTGCAGTACCCTGCCTTTAGTGTTTTCCCCGCTGCGTCCAAGCTCCGATGTGGTTGCCGATATGCCCGTGTACTTCCCCGGGCATGTAGTCGGGCGCTTCTTCCGTACGCACTTGGCAATGAAGAGAAGCTCTGGCGAGGCGGTTCCCGATGAACGGTGAATCTGGCCGGCCTTGCTCGAAGCCTGACGCTCCTTTGGGTCGCTTGACAATTTACCATTCTATAATCCCGTATAACTAATCCAAATGTACCAACATCACATGGGTATTCATTGCCAATGCGTTTACCAGGGTTCTAGAAGATACTCGGAGCAGTATCGGGCCGCTCTGTGTCTTCTCAGAGATGCCGCTTTTTCCAAGGCATCGCCGGGAATTCTCCATTCATGGTATAAGCTCTGATTCAATCACAACTTCTTGCGCCGTACCTGAGATACAAGATCATCTTTCTCACCTGGGCCTCAGAGGAGTCTTCTATCTGCTTTACCACCCTCAACAGCCACAAGCCACCTCCCAATGATCTGCTTCATGAAGTGGGCGAGGTTGAGTTCAAATGCCTATGACAACCTCATATTCTACCGTTATTAGAGGCTCGCTTCTGAATCGAGGGCGGTATTCTGGGATCAAATCTGGCTTCCGGGTGAGGTCGGATCGCCTACCCCGATTTCCTCGGGCTTTAGTGTACCTGCCGATGATAATTTCCAGATGGGGAGGTCGGTGCCGCTGGTAACTCCAGTGAGACTCCAGGTCGGCGACTGATGATGAATTCCACAAGATTCTGCCTTACCATTGGGTTCTCGGGCCACTGATGTCACCCACTAGCCTATAGCCCACTTCATCAGCCTTCTAGAGGTTTCTAGTTTATGCAAAGATTCGCTTCATCGATATTCGATCGGGACTCCAAATCCGCATGAGCTCAGCAGGTCGGAGCTGGATGTGGCTTACCACGGCCACAGATCATCTTCCATCTGGCACCTCTTCTGCCTCCCTCAGTTTCCAGCCAATGAAAGACCATGCAGCAACCCGCCCTGCTCTTCTGCCAGTGCATGCTGAGTTTGCAAAAGTTTGAAAACGCCAGTAGAGATAGAGGTAAAGTTCTCCCATGGTCAAAATGCACTTTGTAGAGTTTCAGTGTGAGGTTTGTCAGAATGCCTCTCGTACTGCGTCATCTCCACTGGAAGGCCATTTTCAAACCTCGAAAAGAAAGGTCGACATTTGTCGCCGGCCTTAGATACGCTTCTACCAAATACAAATATTCTCCCGCCGTTGAATGTCTTTAATGCTCTAATTGTAGCAAAGATATTAAGCACGACTCCATCTCCATCTTAAGTTTGCCTATTCCCTCAAGCCATGGACTATAAACCTAAGAACTTCCCGCAAGTGAGACTCAAAGCGTGATTTACCGGGTTTAGCCATTATAGCTTTTCGACCTGAATGCCTCGCCAATGGGGTTGTGTGGAGCTTGGCTTTATCTATCACTGCAAGATGTCATCTTATATATACCTACAAATGTCCCACCTGCTCGAACCCGCTCACCCGCTCGTAGTGGCCCCCGCATCTCTAGTCCGAAGGGCATTACCGATAACAAAGAGGTTCCTTGACTAATGACAAATGAGGTCTTCGTCGCCGGGTCCATACTAACTGCTGTACCTCTCGAGAAGGCGTCCATGAAGTCGGTGAGTTCATGACCGGCCGTAGCGCCTACTATGAGATCAACCGGCGCACGGGAAGCTATCCTTCGCGCAAAGTAATCGCTGGATGTCCGTGAAATCGATGCAAAGCCGCCACTTGTCGCTTGCTTTTTAACGAGAACAACGCTGGCCAACCATCCGGTACTCCACTTCTCCTCGATCGCTTTTGCTCGAGGAGCTTACCGACCTCTTCATTAATCGCCTTCTGTCTTTCTAGGGCAAAACTCCTTCTCTTTTGCTTGACCGGCTTGAAGGAGGGATTGACGTTTAACTTGTGGGTGATCACTGCCGGGTCGACTCCACTCATGTCTTCCTGTTTCTAGGCAAATACCTCCATTTTCCCTGTAAAACTGGACGCAGAGCTTCCGATGTCTTTCTCGCTAACTTGCACTTATGCACGAGGTGTTCCTGGCCGGTCACCGAGTCAAGTATTGTGCTCTAATTCTAAGGGCGCAGTCGGGTGGTTACCTGCCTCGCACGTCGAGCTCGTCCATGTAAATGTTGTTGACCGTATTTCGCTTCATCGATGCTGAGTAACATTCCCCGGCTACTGGGCCGGTTTCCCACCATTCCTACCCGCTTGCAATTGGAAATTTACAACCATGTGATGTTTCTGAGGGAACGACCCTTATGGCATTGAGATAGGGCCTACCCAATAACATGTTGTAGGCCGGCGGGGCGTCTACTATGAGGAATCTCATCGTTGTTGTAGCCTGGCATGGGGGGTCTCTTAGAGTGAGCACTAACTATACCAATCCCAAGGGCAATACTCTTTCCCCTGAAAATCCGCGTAGACAGACGTTGACTGGCTCTAGTTTCTCCCTTCCAATGCCCATCTTGTCGAAAGCTGATGCGAAGATGATATCAATGAGCTTCGTCGCATTTGTGACCATGTGGATCGTTTTATTAGCTTCTATGGTTTTTATCACAAGTGGGTCGTATTGGTGTTAGCAAAGCCCATGTCGGTCCGAAAATGTTATGGTAGTATTCACCGAGGAAGCTCGATACCGCTTTGTACTTCTAAGGTTTCCCGATTTGATGTCGCGCAAGGGCCTCCCGTCGAGCTAGACTCTCCGCCTCCCGCAAACCCTCCGAAGATTACATAGATTTCTCCTAAAGGCGGTTGATGCTGAACTGGGGTTGGCTGACGAGGTGGTGGTGGCTGGACTCGCTCCCGTCCTTCTGAGGCCACGTATCGGCTGAGATGTCCACGTCGGATCAAGAATTTAATCTCCTTTTTTAGCTAGATGCAGTCATCTATTCGGTGTCCATGGTCCTTGTGGAACTCACAGTATTTGGTGTCGTTCCTCTAGCGGTCTCGACTTCATCCTGATGGCCACCCTCAGAACCTTTCATGTTGCACTCGCTGCAGACATGACACCGAGGCTATCGCAGGGGAAGGTATTGTCGAGGTGAATACTGGCCGCCGCAGCTCAGTCAGTGGTCCTCTGCGATCCCTATAACGTTCCCTGGCTCTTATCAAGACCGCTCTCTCGCTTTTCCCCGCCCTCCTTGGGATCTGCTCGTCCGCCCGTCTCGGGGCTTCTCCTCCTCCTCTCTCTGCCTTTGTGCTGCCCCCGGCCTTTTCCTCGAAAGTAAAAGAGCTTGGTTTGTCGGGACAGTGAGGGCTTTCACCGTTGATATACTTCTAGCTTTGGCGAGGACCTCACCATGCTTGCACCTGTGCCTTTGAGATAGAGAACATCAGTTCTTTCGATTGCACCCCCCAATGCAATGAGTGCCAAGAATCGCGAACTTCTCGCCAAAAATATCTCTCACCTTTAGCGACCCAGCAAACCTTGGAACATATGATTCCCTCAAGCTGAGCTCTCGTTTATGGTCAGAAGGTGATAACTCGGCTTCATGTACGTCCTTGCTCCGATAAAGTGGGAGACGAATGCGATGGAGAGTTATGTGAACGATGAGACGGAAGACGACGGGAGTCTGTTAAACCAGGACAATGTTGGGCCCTTTAGTGATACGGCGCTCGTGATCGTATCGGGTCCCGACATCCGTGCAGTTCCATTTGATTTTTGTACGTATTGAGGTGGTCTATGGGGCCCTTTGTTCGTCACCTGATCCGCGCATTCGAATTTTGTCGAAGGGGGAAGACTCCTCGCTGAATGAAGATTTGGTTTGTTGCATTGTATGCCCACTGAGATCGGAGCTCTACTTTTACCGCTACTCCTTCATGTGTGGCTGATTTCTCACGTACGTCCCCGAACCTTGCTCCCACGACCTCTCCCCTCTGCGATCCTCTCTCCGAGGCTGGTAAAGGATCATGCTCTGCCAGGGCTATTTCCGCTCCCACTCGAGGGTCAGAGGTGCGTTCCTTCCCAAAAACAAGGTTTTGGTCTTTTCGAGCCTGTCGTGTCTCCCTGTGGTGTCTATATTTCTGCCTCAGAGTTGTTCCAACTCTTCAAGAAGGTTGGTTGCGACTGGCCGCCTCCCACCTTGTTCGTGTTGGTCTGCACTGTCTCTAACGCGCCTCCGGGAGGTCAGCTGTCCACGCCGCCTGGCTGGTCTTACATCCTGGAGGATCACGCCCTCCCACAGGTTCAAAGTCGACACCACCGCGCCGAGGTCACTTTATTTGTAAAGGAACAATGCTCCTACGCACTACAGCCAAACTCCGATGATGCTTTTTCAACCGAAATCGGGCCGAGCATGCTGAAATCGGGCCGGGCCTGGCCCTCGTCGACTCCGCACGGGACTCCTACAAAATAAGAACAAAAAGGATCGCGGGCTCGCCTGCTGCCTCCACGCCGGCAAGTCAATTCTTCCTCGGGAAAGAAAAATCAATCGCGAATGAATTCTTCGCATATGTCTCGCGTACCTTTCATCGACGGGGTAACCCGGTATTTATAAATTACGATCAGCGACAACTTTCTTAATCATTGGATGATGACAACGAATAGTATGTTTCGTTGGATGATGACAACCCGAATAGTATGTTTCCTTGTTGGAGGATGATACGATACTTCTCCTACTAGGTAGGAATTTTCTTTCCTTATCGTAGCCAGATTAATAAAAAAGGATAGTGATGAGCGATAATTGGGAAATATCTTCTTTCACGATTGGTGGAAGTGGGTGTTTTTTCACTGTCTGGTCCTTGGTACACTTGACCTTTTAAAGGAAGCAGTTGGGCCCTCGTTTGGTACCCTGCCTACGAGGATACAAATTGGGAGCTATTCTTGAAATCACCCCAGGCGCATTTTAATCGGCGTTTGGGCTTGTATCTTGAACTATAGCGCCATTATTTCAAACCCGTCGGCAATGTTTGCATGATTTTGATTGGTATAAGTGAAAAGACAAAGGGGAATGTGGTAAAAAAAAACCAAAAATTTCTTGTTATGAATAATATTATTAAATAAATAAATAAATAAATAATATATATATATATATATATATATATATATATATATATATATATATATATATATATATATATATATATATATATATATATTAGACCTAAAAACTTTCGCCAAAATAAGTTTTGAAAACTTAGATAAAGAAATCTAAAAGTCGATTCATGTGGATGTTTGAAAAAAAAAAGTTAGATATTCAAGGTATATTTAGAAAAAAAAACAACAAATATTTGAGGATAATATTTTGAAAAGAAAATAATAATATAAACAAATAAGATAAATTTGAAAATGCTAAATTTTTATAAATATATATTTGATAAGTATTTAAGAGAAATATATATATGTATTTTGGCAAGTAAATATCTTATTAAATTGAAAATTTATTTAGATCAGGAATATGATTGGAGTAATTATTGACGATTATGGAAATAAGATATTAATAATACTTGTTGTTATTGTGTTGTGTTAGGTAAAGACTAGATAAGTATTGTGTAATAAATATAATTTATAATTATTATGTATTATTTATTTCTAGTAAATATTTAGTTTGGATTAGAGCATAAAAATAAATAAATAAATAAATTATTAAAAATAAGATCGAAAGGAATATGAGTTTTATAAAATTTGAAAAACTATCTAATTCAAATAGTTACCATTTTGAAAGAGTTGTCAATATATTTGAAGTGAACAAAAAATGTGTTGATAGAATAAATTTTAGAAATTTCAATTTATAAATATTTACGTTAATTTTTATTATTATGGATTACAAGTAAAATAATATCATTGTTAAGAATATCAAATTAGAAGTTTTAGAATAAATAAGTAATGATAGTTTCTTCCTTATTATTTTTAGGAAATATTTCGTTGAGGTGAAATTATTCGGATTAGGCTCTTAAAGGCTTTTGAGTATTCCTTTGAGGTAAGAGATATTAATACAGCTTTTACAAAAGAAAATATTTTATATGTTTTACATGAATTCTCCTATATAGTCTTTTGAAAAATATATTATTTGTGTCTTTTATGTAATTTGAATGAGAAAAAGCATGATTTGTTTTATTCCTTTGATTGTTGATGGATCAAATAGAGATTTTGCATTAAAGTATTTTGAGATATGTTATGTTTATGAAAGAAAATGTTGAGATATGATGTTTTGTGGTTTAAATGTTTGTATGAAATATTTGACTCTAGTTAGTTTGATCATGTCAACTAAAATAATAGTTGACCTTTACATTCCTTAGTGGTGAATGTAATTAATTTGAACTCCATTCTCTAGGGGTTTCGATTAGAGGTTACTAGTACTAGTAGTGTTTGGTTCCATCCAATCTAAAATCGACACTCATGGCCAGCTCATCCATTCAAAGTCCCATATACTTAGCACTATTCTATATCTCTACGCACTGCAGAAAATATATTTGAAATGCATTTGATTTTGGACTTGATATTGAAAGTCAAGCCAATTGAAATTGTTTGGACCACATTTGATATGAAATGGATTGAGAATGTTTTCAAGTAAATTTTTTAATGCTCAAACTTATTTGAATCAAAAGTTTTGATGAAAACACTTATTTGCTATAAGATCGAAAACTTTTTTATCTACGAAATGTATTAGTATTTTATTGTTTTTAAACTCACTATCATTCGCTGACATATTTTCAGGTACTTTTAGTTTCCGCGAGGAGTGATGGCTAGGTCGGGGATACGTCATCATTAGACTTGATTGTAACTTTACGTCGGACGCGTTTCAATCTAATAAGTCTATATTTATGTGTGAAATGTCAGGGTTTGAAAGTTAATTGAGAAAGTCACTGATAATAACATTCGTTTTATATTAGTACAAAGCCATTTGTGGATATCTCAAATATAGTTATATCTTTAAACAAATTTTTATACGAGATTCATAATCGAGATTCTCGATATTTAGAAATAATTTTATTGGCATGAAATTTTTTACTTTGAGAATTGATTTAATGAAAGTCATGCGATTTATTTCGAATGATGCTGCTTGGTACTGACAAGATCCAATTACAAGGAATGTTAGCGCGCAGCCACACTTCAAAACCTTCAGCACGAACGTTCGAGGGTATGAATTGATTACCAAGCCCCTGTGGTGGTTTCTTGGCTGACATTGGTTCCTAGCTAATCGATAGGTAGGACAAATTAAATAAGACCGACCAAACTATGAATTATTCATGTCAATTAGAGCTAGCAATTCAAGAGGGTTAGCCGGGTCCACATCGGGCCAAGGGTAAAACCGGATCGGGTCGGGCCTAATTTACATCGGGCTACTATTTTGTTGGCCCAACCCAACCCTATACTGGGCTAATGAGCTACTGGGCCAGCCTAGTACTGTGTAAAAAAAAAAGTTAAATTCTAAAAGAAAATTAGAGAAAATGAAGCAATGAACTGAGATCAATTTTCAAGAGAGATGCCATATTTTGTCTCGTGTACCTTAGTTTGTTTCTCTCTTTTCCTTTCAAATAAAGATTCAACATCTAAGTCAAAATGGAAGTATGGGAGAGTAGTTGATATGGGTTCAGAGAGAAAATCCAAGAATGTGGGTACCTCCATACTCAAGGTAGAAAGCCTCCTACACACAAGGATCGAGAGAACAAAACCCTAAATTTGCATAAACTCTTAAACTAGTGGCCCATCATTTTCTTCGTCCCAAACAAACCCTAAAAATAAAAAAACCCACAAATTCCTATAAAATTCCCACCACTGTATCTGAAACCTCGAGCGATGGGAAAACAGAGAAAGTAAGCATTATTCTATCGAGGTATTCTTCCTTGATCTTTGAAATCAGCAAAGTCCCCATTCCGTAACTGCTCCTCCACCCAAGTGAGTGACACACTTTGGAAACCTTGAAGACAATCACAGCTTCAACCTCTTCCGCACAAATCGAGAACCGACCGATCAGCCCGCGCGCTCACGCCCCTTCTCCCAAGATCGCTGCACCGTATTGCCCAAAACGGTTATCAGCCTAAAGATCTCGCCATAAGGACCGGAGCCCTCATCAGAATAATTCAAATTATACCCTGATAGTTTTATAACATGTTTTGGGTATAATAAAAGTAAATTTATATTTTTTCGGAATAAAATAATGTTAAAAATAAAATAAGCAAAAATCCAAAATTAATACAAGAGTTAAGGATTAGTAATTTACCAATCCAGACCTAAGGGTCATAATTTTATGAATATTGGAGTATAATAAAGTAAAAATTAGATAAGCTTGGATTAAAATAATAGAGAGTCGAGGGACCAAATTGCAAAAGCTAAAATTAGGCAAAAAGAAGGATAAGACTAAACAAGCCTAAGAAAACTTCATTTCGCTTCATGTTGTGGTTCACGTTTGGGAAGAAAGAGAGAAGAACAAGAAAGAAAAAGGAAGAAGAGAAGTTCAAGAAAAGCCAAGATATGGAATACTATTATGGAAATCTTATTGGAACATCTTCTTTGAGATGTTTGGAACCTATATGTTAGGAAATACTTG
Source organism: Tetrastigma voinierianum (assembly GCA_016808115.1). Taxonomy (NCBI): domain Eukaryota; kingdom Viridiplantae; phylum Streptophyta; class Magnoliopsida; order Vitales; family Vitaceae; genus Tetrastigma; species Tetrastigma voinierianum. The sequence continues at coordinate 54,629 of JAEQBH010001404.1, read as the reverse complement.
TCTAAGTTGGGTTAGGAAAACCTAACTCTTCAATACATGTGTATTTTGGTTGGTTTAAGTTAGTTTTGAAGTTTTGTTTCGAAATGGTTTGTTTTGGTTAAAAGAATTCCAGTGAAAATGGCTAAAACTGACCATTTATGCTTCAGTACGACACCCCTACGCCTAAGGGTAGGAGTGCACGCCTATGCATGGGACTCCGCCTAGGCGGAGGTCCTTACACCTAGGCGAATCGGAGCCCAAGTTTGCTGAACATTCTAGTCTGCCTAGGCGTACGCTTCCTCCTGAAATCTTCTCCGCCAGCGTAGCATTACTTCGCCTGTGCATACCCGCTAGTCCTGTTGGGTTCATCTCTTCCATGAATCTTGGGCCAATCTTCCATTGTGACTAATGAGGATCCTAATGAGTGAATGAAAGTGGTTCGTATAAGTATGTGGACTATGAACTCGGGCCGTCGACTTGCCGGTAGTGTGTTAAACATTGTTCCTTGCCCTTATTTGATAATGTGTTTAAATGTAGTGTTATTCCTTGGTTAAAGGACGACTTATTAAATGATAATTGCATAATCTACATATCAGATTACTTAAATGTCCAAATAATGGCTAAGTAAACATATACAAATGTCTAAATGATTCAAATATGCACGCAGAACAGTAATATAGCATATGATAGTTTAATAACAATAGTTATTCGAGGATATGAGATATGTACTCGAAAAATGAAATAAAATGGATTGTCTCTGCCAGAACTCCGTGTAGGGATAGATGGGCATGCCTATTGGTGGGAGAAAAGACCGGCAAAGATTACTGATCTGCTGGCCTCAAGAGTCACAGCACGCTTTTCAAAGTTTTTTATAGATTATTATTGTCTGCATAATGATAATGAAGACTTTAAGCCTTATATTATTGTTCGCATAATGATTATACATTTTCTGCCCAGAGCCAGATCCATTAATGGCTTGTGTGCATGAAATACAAAGATAAATGACAAGAATATGCAAGATGTAGACATATGAGAAGCATAGCGTTATGTGATGAGATATGCATAGAAGGATAAGTACAAGAGCAAATGCAAAATGAAAGATGATATGAAACATGGATAAGATCTATGAGATGCAGCATAGCCTATAAATGATATGTTCAAAACATGAATAGCATGTGTATATGTAATGAATACAAACATAGTGCAGCTAAAACAGTGTGTGATTTATTCCCATAGAGGTCGGCCCACATGTATTATTTCACTGTTTGCGCTAGCCATGTTATCATAGTAGTAGCAGAGAAAACTGAAGTCGGATACATATCAAATAAATCAGTTAACACACATAGGTGCTCACTGCACCTTTCAACTATTGTAGTATGTTTTGTTTTTTAGTTGGGTAATGTGTGAATGTATAGTGTTGGTTTATTTATGGAGCTTGAATATATGCTTATTTGTTGTTATATTTCAAGATAATAAGCGATCAAAGATGAATGAAAAGTTAATGGTATGATAAAAAGTAAAAGATAGTTACAAGTTAAGTGGTATTCGAGCACCCCGTGTTGGGGGCGTCACAAATTAGATGGTAAAAGAGGCGTGACACTCACACTGTGTCACGCCTCTATTACCATGTGTCACACCTCTATTACCATCTAACTTGTGACGCCCCCAACACAGGGTGCTCTAATACCACTTACTTTTAATTATCTTTTACTTTTTTTTATCATACCATTAACTTGTTCATTCATGTACTGTTAAACATTTAACTTGAAATATATTATGTAGCAGCGGATTACAAAATATATTCAAAACTCCATAAATGAGAGTGTTCAACATATACAAATTTTTTACATTGCGCATAAAAAGTAAAACATATACCAAAAATAGACCAAAGGTCTGCCGGGCAACTAGTAGTGTGTCATTCTGTCACGATGCGATTGTCCGAGCTTCTAGCCTCCTCGGCTTCCTATACCTACATGGATGAAACACTCGTGCTAAGCTTATAGCTTAGTGGGAAATAAAACATGTGGACGACCTCTAATAAGGATCATCATACTTTAGACAACTGCATATAACTTTAACATTCATTTACATATACACATGTTTATTCATGTTTTAAACATATCATTTATAGATATGCTTCTACATATATCATACTTATTCGTCTTATCATGTTTAATTCCATATCATCTTTCATTTACATATTTGCTTCTTGTACTTATCATCGTATAGGTACTCACTGCCATGTGCAATGCTACGCTTTCATATCATGTCATGCTACGTGATGATGCCCTGCCATTTATCTTATGCTTTGCGCCCGCAAATACCTTAGCTATGACGAATCCAGGGGCGGACCTGAGCAGTGCTATAATCATCAACAGACAGACAAATGAACTATAGTGGACTCAAGGTTCATATCATTGTACGCAGACAAATGACCATCTATAAGGGCCCGAAATACGGTTATCATCAGACGGTGATAATGATCATCTACGTCCGCAGGGCACTATTATCATCAGACGGTACAATGACCATCTATATGGGCCCTAAGGCTTAGAGTAATGACCCAAATCCGGCTAATTGATCGCAATGTCGCAATCTTTTCTCCCTAATGTGCATGTCCATCTATCCCTCTACTAGTTCATGCAACACTGCTTTTATTTCATTTACAATATATATCCCATATCCTTGAATAACTATCAAGTATCTCAGAATCACATGCGACATTTTCTATCATTTCCGTACGCATCTTTATTCTTATATTATTTAGACATTTATATGTTTTTCTATATGCCTTCATTACACATTTATCTTTTCATCCCTTAACCAAGGGATAACACTACATTTAAACACATTAGCAAATGAAGGCAAGAAACAATGTTTGCCCAACTACCGGATCGCCAAGGCGAAGTTTCACTTCACTGAGGCGGTAAGGTACAAAACATTTTTCATATAATTTTTATACTTGTACGAACCCTTTCATTTACTTATTAGGATCTCCATTACCAACAACAGTCATTGTTAGGAATTAATCAAAGAGAAGAACCCAAACAGGACTATAGGTACGCCTAGGCGGAGGCAATGCCACGCCTAGGCAGCAGAGGTTCGCGAGGTGAGAGGTTCCCAGCAGCACTCAAGTACTCTAGGCGGACCAAAAGTTCAACAAACTCAAGCTTCAGTTTGCCTATGCGCAGGACTCCGCCTAAGTGGAGCTCCACGCCTAGGCGTGCACTCCTACGCCTAGGTGTAGGGGTGTTGGGCTAAATGCAGAAATGACCAGATTTTGCCATTTTCACCATAAATTCCTTCTAAACTACAACCAACTCAACGAAAAACACATCTATAAACCATAAAACTCATCTATACCCACCAACAATATTTCTAATATGATTTTTCTTTCACTACTTAGACAAAGTGGGATTTCCATACTAATAATCCATATAAACCCATACAAATTCATACTATAGTTTCCATACCTTGGCTTTTCTTGAACTTCTCTTCTTCCTTTTTCTTTCTTCTTCTTCTTCTCTTCTTCTCCTTCCCTTCTCTTCACTGAATTTGCCCTATCCAAAAAAGCCAAAAAATGAGTTTCTCTTAAAGCCATGTTTGGCTTTATCCAAAATTTGGCTTACTTTTTTACTTTTGCTATTTGGTCATTTCTTTTCCTTTTATTTGCAATTCCACTTATTCAAATCCTACTTCAACATACAATCTTCTTAGATTATGACCCTTGGGTCATGAATGGGTAAATTATTAATTTACCCTTAACTCTTGTATTAATTCCATATTTTTGCTTATTTTATTTTTAACATTATTTTATTCTGGAAAAATAGACATTTACTTTTATTATACCTTAAATATGTTATAAAACTGTCATAGTATAATTTGGGGTGTTACACACTGTCCATAGTCTCAGGCTCCAGATCCATGAGCACAACCTTAGGAACAAATCTCCCACACGAAGCCTCATTGTAGTACACATTCACCCGCTCCAGTTGCATATGAGTTTCCTATGTACCTTCTAGTTGGATCTATACCGTGCTCGTCACACACCACCTCCCAGAACTTTGATCCGATCTGGTTCCCGCATTGTCCACCCTACACATGAAGGATATCCCTCATTTTCTCTAGTTTTCCCGATAGCACCGACGGTGTGGGGGTTTTCTTGATAGTGTCCGCCCTACACATGCTCGTCTACCTTTTACTTTTGCAACAAGAACATTAGGGTTAGCTATTTTAAGTGGGTTTTATTTTTTCAAAATTTTTTGCACCTGGCTAGCCCGAAAAATCCAGCACCGTACTAATGCGCTTGCCTCAACGAGCTAATCGGGCCGGGTCCAAATTAGCCCGATTTTTTCTGCCCATGAACTTAGAGCTCCAACCCCACTTCGGTTATCACAGCCTAACGAACAGAGCTCGAATTGCCAGCTCTACTGTCAATTACCTAAAAAAAAAGTATATAAAGTGTGAACTTATTTCAAAGAATTATTGCTCGCATTAATTATGGCTGAAAAAGAAAGTAGTTTGAAAAACATTGAAAAAATATATTTCTTAAAGCTTAATATCAAATGAAATAATAATAAAAAAAAATAATAATAACTTAATGATATTAAATTACACGAGTTTTCAAAATTAAGAAATAGAAGAGAAAAACTCCACCAAGTGCCATGCCATATTTTTATTTGTTTATTTATTTGATAGGTAAACCATCAAAAAGAATGGACGAACCCAAAAGTACACAGTGATCAAAAGGTCGAAAAAATCTATTACATTCACGGCCTACAAATCAGAATTGGCTATATATAGCCCATAACCAAAAACCGAAAAACAAAGAATTCTTCATCCTTTGGGTTGAAGGCACCATATGTTTGGAGGGGAAAGTAAAAGGTGTTTGGTATTGGAAGTGGAAATAAGAGTGCAACTTAAACACAATGGAAATTTAAGCAAACACACAATACCAAGTGGTGTTTGTTTTTTGACTTTTTGTTGAAAGCTAAATAACTTTCAGCATTCAGCTTATTTGTTTTTTAACTTTTTCATGACTTATTAATGGAATTTCTAAAGTTTCAATAAAATGCCAAAATATTTTACTTTTTCATATCTCGTAGTGTTTCATCTTCCAAACAAAGAAACTCTACCTCACTAAATGCTAGCGAGCTAATACACTTACTCCCCCAACATTAAAAACAACAACTTACTCTAACGCTATTAAGATTGCTAGCGATTAAGTTCGAAAAAAGTTCTATTCAACATTAAATAAAAAAAACAAACGTCACCTTAGTCTACCAATAAACTCTACTAAATTGTGAAGAAAAGTATAACAATTGTCTCAAAATCAACGAGACGAATCAAATAAACAAGTTCATGTCAACAACACAATTCCAGGAACTACACAAATAAGAGAATTGCAACCGAGAGGAATTTGTTGATTTTGAGATAATTATTTCACTCTTTTTCAGAATTGGACTAATAAGATCCCGTGGTTTTTTACTCGTCACATTGAAAATGTTTTTTTCACATAAATATTGTTGTTACACGTTTGGTTAAATTTCCATTATGGTTAAGTTTCACTTAAATTTCCCCTTTTTCCTATCAAAAATATTGATGATAATAATAATAATAATCGAAGCATATATTCATGTTATAATCCCTTGTTCTATCAAGTTATTAATGAAGGATATTTAAAGTTTTACAGATCTAAATATATACATATAATTCTCTTTGTGTCTATAGAGAAACAGATAAACATAAAGATTATAGATCTAAGCATTTTATGGTCAAATTTTTCTAAAGATATTATTAGCACACATAAAAGAAGCACAAGTAGGTCAGAGAATAAAGAATGTTCAGATTATTAATCAAGCGATTGAGAAATGAGGCAAATCAACCAGTTTCACCCAAAAACGCCCATAATTAAGCACATAATATAAAATAATCTCCTTTTGATTTCATAGACATATAGCACATTCTAATCAGTTATTTTTAAAATTTTCACAACAGATGCAGCTGAAGTGAAATTGTCCTTAAATGCCTAAATATCAGTTTTTTTTTGCCAGGGATTCAGGTTCACTCACATCTTCCACAATTCCAATGCCTAATTACTGCAAAAAATTTATTTTTATTTTTCTTTCTCTAATTAGTTCTTCAAGAGATCTTTTCGTGGTTATCGCTGAAGAACAGATTCTAATAAAGAAAAAATAGAACTCAATACACATTTACACAAACACAAGAAAGCATATGACTATCTCACCATCATAATGCAGGCAGAATTATCATTAACTTAGCATCTGTGAGTAAGATATAGCATTAGAAATCGTCGGGTTGTTGCCCAGCATAATCAACTGTAACATAAATAGATATCAATGTGCCTCCATTCAAGAATCTCTTTACTGATATAAACAATTAAATCAAGAAGTAGCCTTTTTCTCTTCATTATTTTTAATTACAGAATAGCAAATCTTCTTTCCTAGCCTTAAACAATGAAGACAAACCATAAACCTAGGCATCCAGGACCAAGAATCATATTCTTAACCAAATTAGCAAAAATAGTAGTATCCTTTCTATTGAAGAAATGAGTTCTTAGGGCCATCCGGAGATACATAAATTTCTCAAATATAATAAAAAAAGCAATAATTAGAGACCTAGTAGAGAATGTGTGAGAGAGGGCAACAAAAATGATGGAATGGGATAACAAAAATCTCTATGCTGGCGTATTCAAAGATCGAAAGAGAACCTGGCAGTAAAGAAGTGTTCAGAAAGGGAATCGTCCATGAATGTTCTTCTTTGAAGCTACAGCTAATCGCTTGAGCCCCTTTATGTTTCTGTAGTATTCCATCAATTCTTTAGAGATGGATTCCGGGTGACAAGCAACAAAGGCCCTAAAGAACCTATCCTCTTTCATCCCTGTTCGTGTCAACAATTTAGGTCCTTTGATTTGTGGAGCCAGCCCCATTTCTTCAATCTTCTCCGCAAGAAGATAACGCGGCTTCAACACAGCCTCCAAATTAGCAAATAGCAGAAACGGGCGATCAAGGGCTGCTCTGGCAGGCAACTTCATTGTGCCCAAAACATAAGTCATGTTCCTCTGGACCTTATCAGTAGAGAGTGTCAACACAAGTGGAGACCTCCCAAACAGCCCCAGCACCTCATCCTCTGAAAACCCGAACTTCTCCAAGTTTCCAACCTTCTCTTGGATTGTCTCTAGGCGTGAGATTCCCATGAGAACAACCACATACTTGTACATCTTTGATTTCTCAGAAACTCCAGTCATCCTAATATACTCCAACTTCTCATCATTAAACGAAGTTCGTGACATCACAGTAGGCCTAGACAATACCATCAAAGTGAAGTCCGGTCGAGGAACACCCATTCCTTCATAGAGCTCAACCACACGCTTAATCTTACTATCGAGATCATAAATCAACAGAGACGGATTCCTAACAATAGCTTTATGAAGCAATTCCCTTGATCCAAACAACTCCAAGAAGAATTTAATGCGCTCATCAAAGCACATGTTGATCCTGTAACTCAAAAACCGGGGGCGACGATTGATGATCTTAACAATGTCAGATGAGGTCAGTCCCAACAAACTCAGCAAATTGAGCTTGGATTGAATTAAATCTGGGTCTGCCCGGCACAGAGACGGCCTGCGCAGGAATATCATATCTATTTCACTATCCGAACAACCCCATTTCCTAAAAACATCAGCAGAATCTATGGGTGGATCATCCTTCGCTTCTTCTACCAAATTCTCATCTGGGGTTCCATTTACCAATGCTGTAGTGGCGGCAGTTCTGCTGATTTGTGTCCATAACCTACTTTTTGCAGATGAGGTTTCGTTTAATGATGCAGTAATGGTGCTAATTGCAGCAACTGGAGCCCAAACCCTAGTTTTTGCAATTGGGGTTGTGGGAATTGGATTGAAAAAACTTCTTGAAACAGAGAATAGGAATCTCAGCTTGATCCAGACACGGGGTTTGGTTTTCATGCTAGGTTGATACTCTAATTGCAAAAGATATGTGAAAAATCAATACGAGAAAAGCAAAAACATGAGCAATGGTTGGAAGATTAACAAGAAAAGAAACGAAACAAGAAATCAATCCAAACACTTTGGAATTGACCCAGAATTAGAGAGGATGGAGAAGTGGGAGTGACCTGAGCTCAAAATCCAGAAGCTGTGAAGAAGAAGACGATGTTTCTGCGACCTAAGGAGCAAAAACCGCTGCTTTTTCGTGGCAGCTCAGACGTTTGGAAGCCCGCCGAGCTGGAGGTTTTCAAAACCTAATTCCTAAATATTTTTTAAATCCTAAATATTTTGGACTTACAAAATTTTTTTTTAATTGATTCTCTAATATGAAAATGACGTCATTTTTTGACGAGGATTTGGGGGAATTTTAATGTTTTGATTTTAAAGACTTTCGTAAAAAAAAAAAAAAAAAACCTAAATTATATACCATTTTGATTTCCAAAATCCCGATCTTTATGAGAAATCCTCGACACATCTTCCTTCCCGACGATGGCTGCTTCATCAGGGCCACGAGCAGATTCTGAATCTTGCTCACAGATATACCTTAAAAACACTTTTGCTCATACGACACTGTAATTAATCCTTATTCAAGTCGGGATGAACCATAAGAACGGTAAAACTTTATCACATTACGTAACTGAATGTTCAAGACTCGAACTTGAGACTTCTGGTTAAGTTAAGAGATACCTCAATCATCTCATCTATATATTCGATGATGATTTTTTGACCAATTTTGATTTGATTGTTTTTAGGAGATGGTATGATGATGGTAATGGTAAGGGCCAAACAATAAAACAAAACATGCTGGTCAATCTACGTCTTCATCTCCTAACACTTCAAAAATAAGTTTTCATATTTGTTTTTCTTTATTACGTAGCATTCAAGAATTTAAAATACATAAAATTTTAAAATCTTAATTATATTTCAATTTCTTTATATTTTTCTATAATGAAACTAACTACGGTAAAAATTATTTTCCTTACTTTCTTTATTTTTTTATTTTTCTAATACTTTTTGGGTTCTAAATGGAGCATAAGTAAAACGATTTTCTCATATTTTGTTATCTAATAAAAAATTAAATAAAATTATTTGAAAAACTTACAAAATTTTAAATTCTTTAATATGAGTTAATATAAATAAAATTGTTTTTCTAATATTTGGTTGTCTAATAAATTTTTTTAAAATCAAATATAAATAAAATTATTTGAAAACTTACAAATTCTTAAATTATTTAATCTTTATAATGATGAGTTAAATATAAATAAAATTTGTTTGGAGTAGGAAATAAAAATAATATGTGAGATTTAACTCTATTTTTATTTTTTTTCACTTTTCCTCCATATTTTATTTCTTTTACATTTTCTGAGAACCAAACATAACCTTCATGTATGTGGAATTACTTAGAACCTTTCTCGGGGTTAAGGAACTTAAGATGCACAAGTCCTCCCGACTCACCATACGCCGCAAGAATGACAATCTCTGGGCGAATGGCTGTGCCAGTCGTGCAATGACACCGAAATTTCATAGCCAAAATTGACCTAATTTTTTAGGCCAGTAATGTACCTAATCCGACCCTAAATCAGCTGATCAATAAATGCCATATAAAGAAGAAAAAATAGTTAGCCAAACCAAGCCAGGCCCAAATTGGACCGAGCCAAATTTGGTTCGATTTTTCGAACCAATAAATTACCAAATTTCAAATCCGCCCCTGACTCGCACTGTGCTAGCCTGGAAGATGCTGTTTAAATTGCACCTCTACGTATGCCCTTTACGTTTACTTCCTTAGTCATCTATACCCATCCCATTAAAAAAAGTCACAATCTAGCTAGAAACTCTAACACATGTGGGGTATTTAACAGACATTTTATTAGGCATATATCCATATGTTACCTTTTCTAACGGCATAAGGGGCAGGGCTGAGGTACGAAAGTAAATGTTAGAGGTATCTTATGACTGAAAAAAAATAAATCAGGTGCAAAGTGCAACATACGAGTAAAAACTAGGGGCACTTGTTTCTTTTTTATTATATAAGGAATAAGAAATTTAAAAATATATAAAATTTTGAGGAATTTTAAGAACTAGGGAAGGCAAAATGATTTTTTCCTCTTGTTTGGTTATCCATGGAAAACCCAAGAAAAAAAGATAAAAGAATTTTCTTTTTAATGACGTGAACTATATAAAATTATAAATGTTTATAAAATTGAAGAAAATATTAATGTATTTTATCAACTTCTTGTGCCTCTTAATACCCTCTTTCTTTCTTGTCCTATCCTTTCTTTATCCATAGCTAAACAATCAATAAACTACTACTTACTTCATAAAGGAATTTGAGTTTTGTGTTCGAAATACCCTGCTTCGAGAAAAAAAGATAAAATTGTAATATGTGAAAACTATTGACAAAACTAATGCAAGATGCCGGTAACTTGAACGACGACAATTGATTTGTGCAAAAGCCGCAAACCAGAGGTTTTGAAGAACCAAATGAGGAAATCATTTGTTGTCGCCGGTAACGGCGGCATTTGATGGATTTCAGTTTATTTGCTTCCTTGTGCTCGGGGCTGAATCTGAAGCTTTTGTTGCCGAATCCGTAAGATCTACATTCTATTATTACTATTATTTTCGGGTCTATTTGTGAAGTATTAATATATGAATTTCCGCGCTCTCTCAAATTAGGCTCCTTCCATGGGAAGAAGGCCAGCTGCAGACTGCTTTTGAACGTGAAACAAGTTCTGATGAGCCAAATGGAGAAGTTTCTGCTAAAAGTCATGCCCCTTTAACATCGCACAAGCAGAGTTGTCAGCTTCTTCCAAGATCATCAACCTGGAATTGCACCTAATGCTTATGGCAAGGAATAAACACTTCCAAAGTGACACGTGTTCCGAACAGAGATGTCAATAAATTCCTTCAAATGCATTCTCATGTTTTTTAATTTTTTTTTCATTTTATTTATATTTTTAAATGTTCTCGCATCATTCCGATTCTATAGGTACGCATTGTTTCGAGGGAGTTGACAAATATAACAACCTAATTGGTTCAAGCAGTAATATCCCGATGCAAGATAGTAAATATTTGCCATGATATATCTGTAATTAAGTATTTGTATATATCGGATATATCGTAGAGCATCGGTGGATATTTTTATATTAGAATATCGATATATCATAAATTAATAAAAATACTTTTAATTGATGGAAACACTTTATAAAAGTGTAAAACATATTAATAATGAAATACGTATATTGATATTACATTGTCATGGTCTTTCACCACCAAATGAAGATCACATGGCTCCATTGCAACATTTATTATGGATTCCATCTTGGTGAAGACAATAGTCATACCAAGACATGGTGTTCCGATATTGGTTATAAGATCGAACATGCCACGATAAATGTCTTCATACTTTTACCCACAACTCCTCTCCAATGGACGGGAAATCGGGGTTCACCCACATGTTCGTTTGAAATCTTGTCGCATTCTCGATATGGAATGTTGACCGGCATTTGTCTCAAGATGGCGATAATTTTATCATTCCATATTCTTCATCAATGGAAGTTGAAGGATTTGAAGAAGGCTGACCATAACTCATTGTGTGAGGAGGAAAAATGTTACTGTCATTGGATGAATCACTGTATTGAGTGCCAATGCTCATAGATTCAAAACTAGCCGACAATGAATCCTCATTGTGATGTGCCATCCTTCGTTGTCACTCATCTCTATACGGCTCAAATGGCCCCACACCGCATCACTCTCTCCTAGACCCGTGGTCTCATCTGTGGTGTAAAGATGTGTGAAATCATCTTCACCAAATGAATCTACCACTCGATATCGAATTTATTTGGTCGATCCGCACATCTCCCACCTCATCATTTGTAGATCACTACCATCATTGGTCCCTCTCCTCTTGAGCCATCATTGCCTCGTAGTCAAGTACCGCCAAACCAGTCTACTACTATGTTCAAGACTTGAATCAAATGAGGGTCGAATCAACAAAGATACCGAACCGAAGCCCTCATGTCTTCACTGAACTTTCACCATTAACTTTCGATAAAACACGGCCAACATCAACACTCACCTTCTCGAACATGCAGTAATTGGGTGGATCAGATTTCATCTTCATCATCCAAATGGAGAGGTCTAACCTACTGAATAATCGACATCCTCTTCACCAAACTCAATAAATGTCGAGTAAATCAAGGCAATTCTTTCAGCAATTTTATCCGACTCCGCCAGATATCACGATCTTTAGTTTCATGTTATAGTAACAAAACTAATTGTTTGAGCTAGGTAAGCAAGCCGATTTCTTTGTTTTGTATGTATTAGTTAAATGCTACCCAATTTCTCTCACATGTTTAAGAAGATGCGCTGGGGCAAGAACTTTAACGGCCACCACGTGGGAGTGTGGTTTCATACATGAACCACCATTCAGCTGCAATAAAAATAAGTAACATTCAAAATCTAATAATATGAAAATAGGCTTTATTTTTAATGTTTTAACAGAAAATAACACTAAATCAGAAACCATTAAATCTCTGAGGCTATTAAGCCATTTATCACCGAACTTTCAGATCTCGAAACATTACAAGTCAGGAATTGAAAATATATGTCTAATCAAAAGATAAGTGTAAGTGTAGTTTAACCAATTAACTTGAATCAGCTTAATTAGATTTGTAACCGCGATGTACCTCATTTCCAAAATTACTCAAATATCAGAGAAGTAGAAGATAATCTGCGAATACTTCGTGAATGTACTGAGTAACTCAGTGGTCACTACTAACTCCGTGTCTATATCAAACCTTGATTCAAATAATATGTCGCAAAGTGATTTAGAATTAGTATGTCATAAGAGGAAAATAATATACATTAAGTGTGATTAAGATATCGCTAGCTAATTCGTCGATGAAGAGGGTGTTTCAGCTGCTCTATCCCAACGATCCGCAATGATTGTTTTCACTCATCTTTGGCATCAGTTGATGTAAATTTTGCTTCATTACCCGAATCAACTCATACACAAATGGCAAAGTATCGGGACGCACTTTAATCAACAATGCGAAGAATCGTATATAGTGGCTCATATATTGATACTTCAGCTTAGAGACCTTCTCCCAATAGTATGATCAAACATGAGCACTTCAACATCATGTCCAATGGTCGATCGACTAAGCCAGGAGAAGCCCATTCATCACCGATAAAGATCTTCTTCAAATCACTCTTTAGAAGACTTTCTAGTATGATGTAATTTGTTGCAAATCTTGTTGCCCCTGACGCACAATATCTCCCGGCACTACTGCATCTTCACTTTCGCAGCTAACCAACCATGATTGTGATGAAGTCAGTGATTTCAAGGTGCATTGCAATTAATTCAAACGGTAGCTCTTGCAATGTCTTCAAACATCAAGTCAATGCAGCAGGCATGTACAGGAGTCCAATATAAATTGTATTTCTTCATTAGCAACTTCCCGCCTTCACAAATGCCGATCCATCACCTCAGAACAATTTGCACACAACATTTGTTTCACCTACTCGATCACGTCCTTCAACAAACCGTAAATGTATTTGTTTGCCCTTTATCTCGCTTTCTGGATGCATCAACCGACAGGAATATTGTGCTTCCTTTCAAATATACCATGAAATTAATAATGCTCTAATTTGTGGCCCGGTCCATCCATCGATATAATCGTACACCCATAAGTCTTCCATTTTTCCTTTGATGTGTTCACATAATCTTCCATGTCTTTATACTTCATATCCAAGCATTTGTTTTTGATTTCCATATGGAGATGGTGGCTCTATTCCATGCCTACAAGTAGAATTAATGAAATTAATTATCTAGTTTTCAATTATAATATAAGATAATAATTTATTAGAACCGAAAAGTGATTGTCACATACTAGTTTGTTGTGCACCAAAATCATAGCCTCAAGTGGTGAGAGTTCCTTTGTGAGGCGCGAACACTCTCATATATGAAGAATTTCCACTGATTAGTCGCCCATCGTTTCTTTGATCGAACCAATTTTCTAAAAGATTTTTAATGTTCTTTTTGTCTTGTCAAGACTTGTATAATGATGGAGCAAGTTTGGTGATGGATCCGATTGTCTCACACTTTGAGATCTTTGCATGCTACTCTTTGTCGATTAGTCTGCCATACAGAAGGCTCACCCGTTGCAATATCTCAATTAGTTATCAAGCAAATTGCTTTATTTAAAAAAATTTATTTAATTTTAAACATTTTACCCATTTTTCTTTGCCTCTCATAAATCCTTCTTCTTATTGTCGATTCTATTCAGTAGCTTTTGATGCACGGCATGCCGCTTCGAAAATCACTTCTTCATCGTGGGTCATGTCACCCGGGATACATATATACATCTTCCTCTTCTTTCCTCCTCATCCTCATCATCATCATCAATGCAGTGACGCCTATCGTCCCCCCCATCAGACCTCGTAGTTCGCGAATATCTTCTATATCACCGCTTTCTTCGCTTTTTCTTATTTTTCCGCTTCAAAAGTTGTTTTACTTATTGTTTCACTCCTATGCATTTCGTGCACTTTTTGTATTGTAGATTGATCCGACGCATGCGTGATATTTTAAAGCGAGTGATCCCACCACTCCGTATCACCAAACCACGCACTGCATATTGTACCATTTCTATTCCCCCATATGCGCAATATTTCCACGCCGGATCTCGGCCTCCAATAATATTACTTCCACTAGCCATCCTATTATACAATTGAAAATGAATTTATTTTCATATAAAACAACAAATTTATTATATATATATATACACAATATTAACTAATATATAACTTACTTTAAAATATTAACTAACATGAAAGATTAATTAATTTATTAATATGCATACATATATAACTAAAGTGTAGTTCTTTTAAAGAATTCACCACTATTTAATTTATTATAGTATATAAAACCATATTATTACATGATATTTACCTTAAAGCTTAAACTAATATATATTTGTATTTGATGCAATTTATAATCTAATGTCAAATTAAAATATATATATATATATATATATATATATATATATAGTAATATAAAACCATATTATTATATGATATTTACCTTGAAGCTTAAACTAATATATATTTCTATTTTATGCAATTTATAATCTAATGTGAAATTATAAAAAAAAAAGTAATGTATATTTATTTTAAATAATACACCACTATTACATTTATTATAGTATATAAAACCATATTATTATATGGTATTTACCTTAAAGCTTAAAATAATATATATTTATATTTTATGCAATTAATAATCTAATGTGAAATAAAAAAACTAAAGTATATTTATTTTAGTAAATACACCACTATTAAATTTATTATAGTATATAAAAACCATATTATTATATGATATTTACCTTTAAAGCTTAAAATAATATATATTTAT
Organism: Tetrastigma voinierianum; assembly: GCA_016808115.1. NCBI lineage: Eukaryota > Viridiplantae > Streptophyta > Magnoliopsida > Vitales > Vitaceae > Tetrastigma > Tetrastigma voinierianum. The sequence continues at coordinate 39,216 of JAEQBH010001404.1, read as the reverse complement.
ATTTTATGCATTTTATAATCTAATGTGAAATTATAAAAATATATATAGTATATTTATTATTATAGTATAAAATCATATTATTATATGATATTTACCTTGAAGCTTAAACTAATATATATATATTTTTTATGCAATTTATAATCTAATGTGAAATTATAAAAAACTAATGTATATATTTATTTTAAAGAATACACCACTATTAAATTTATTATAGTATATAAAACTATATTATTATATATATATATATATATATATATATAGTATATATATATATATATATATATATATATATATATATATATATATATATATATATATATATATATATATTGGTGTGGCTCTAAAGCTTAAAGCTTAAAATAATATATATTTATATTTAATGCAATTATAATCTACTGTGGAAATTATAAAAAAAACTAATATAAAACTATAGTAGTATTATGAAATAAATGTAAAAGTATCTTAGACTAATATTATGTTAACTATAGTAATATATATTTATCTTAGACTAATATATATTTGTATTTTATTAAATTTATAATGTAATATGAAATTATAAAACAAACTAATATATAATTAACATAAATACAAAAATAAATGTAAAGTAAAACTATTAAATACACAAAACATAAATACAATAAGAAGTAAGAACATACCTTAATTAATCTTGTTGAAATTTGGAGCTTCAACCCTTAAACACCAAAATTTCCACCTTTTTTGGAGATATATAACAAAGAAAAATAATTTTGAGATGAAATGAAGATTTGATGAGTAGAGAGAGTTTGTGAGAAAATAGAGTGATTTTGAGTGGTATTTATAGGATTTTTTTGGGTCAAAAAGGCTATAGAATGGTCAAAATATAATTAAGATTTAATTCTAACCGTTGGATTTAGTTTTGGTGAAAATCTGACCGCTGGATCTTCTTCTAGCCGAGCTGATCAATCCTCAGCCGCTGGACTGCTTAGATTTACCGCCGTTGATCAAAAATTTGACCGTTGGATCACATTTAAATCGTGAAACTGGCCGTTGATCAAACCAGATTCAAATCCGCCATCGATTCGCCAAACTAGCCGTTTGAAAAGGAGGGTTGATCTGGACCGTCGGATTTTCTGCACAACATATCTGAAATATAGAAGTAAAGAAATGAGAGAGTCGATCGATATATCGAAAATATCGGCGATATATCGCCGATATTTTCGATATATCGGCGATATATCTCCCAAAAAATCTCAAAAAATGTTTCCCACGCGCGTGTCTCCTACGTGTCGATATTTCGACCGATATGTCGTCCAGCTTCCGATATTTCGCCGAGATATCGGCGATATTTACCGATTGCCATGAGCTTCCAACAAACGACTTTGATGTGATCAAAATCGCTTACACTTCCCCGATACACGAATATCGGCTAAATATCTACGATATTCGATATTTCAACTTGTCCCTCGAAGGGTGATTCAAGAGCGATCTACCTCTGTGAGCTTGTCCAAAATGTTAGTCCTATTAGACCGGTAATGTCAAAATGCAATGTATTCATTTTGAGTAATGCATAATATCCAACTGTATTCTTGAAGATCATTTTGTATCGGGCTTTAGTTGGTTCAAACTAATTTTCATATGTGGTTGGTTATGCATTTTATGTCCTGTAAAGGTTGATGTCCTGGCTTCCTCACAATCACTATAATCGCTTCACAATGTGGGGAGTTTTCAGATCGCGTATCGTTTACAAAATTAGCTGTAATCTTGATAATCACCTTTTACATAATTGGAATTACTTTATAGGAACAAGAAAAGTTATGAGTCCACAAAGTGCTAATTCATATGCTGGAAACCTTATTGCTATTATTTTTCATCTCTACAAAATGAAATCCTGTTATTGTTTTCTGAATGATTTAGTTCTTTCAACTATTCGATTTGGGAATTAGAAGTTTTTATTCATAGAGGAAGTTCCATTTTAGTGTAACATTTAGATTTTTTTTTTTTTCATATAAGATGCTCCCTATCATTCATTCTGAATTGATGAATTTGCAAATTGATTTAGTACATAACCATAAATGTTCATTTTTTCGGTTCTATCAAATTACGTTGTTAAGTCAAAGCAAAGATTTATCTTTTTTACTAGTCATTGATTTTAAATCATGACTTCCTTTAAGATTCCTTTTCGTGTGTTACAAATTCTAATTCTTCCCAAATTCAAACCATATTCTTTTACTCAAACAAATCTAAAGTATATGATTGTTCGGCATTCATTAGCCACTCCCATCGTGATTATGTGTTAGTTCGTTGAATTTGAATTTCATTATCAAGATAGAATTTGTCTCGCCCATAAGCCGGGAGTTTGATCCACATTCCTTATGATCCGATCGACAAGTCGCCCTAGCTTTTGTTGGTTTTCTGTATTTCTTGAAAATGTTTTACCATTACCCCTTCTTCGAACATGACATGAGTGCATATGCTAAATAATGATATCTTCTGCTGGTCCTATTTTGCTGATTTGTGATGTTGGTTAAAGTTTGCTTATTTGCTTTGGCTCACGGGAAAGCTCTTTTATTTGCTTCTGGTCTTTTCAGATCCCTTTTATTCAGGAAATTAAATACTTGTTTATTGTTCGAGTGTGCGGTAAACCTTCCTATTATCGCTGAGCCATGACTTCAAATTCAAAGATGCATATGATTTACATCTAATGCCACATTTCTCATGACTTGATCCGATATATATTCTTCTCTATCATCCTTTTTTCCCTTCCCCCTTTCTTCTTTATCTTGTGGAGTTATCTTGTTTCCCCTATCATAAATTGTTCATTTCTTTAAGGATTATCCTGCCATGGTTCCAATTGCTAACTTTTTTTTATTAACCTTTATCCTTTATGCATGTGGACTCCAAGCACTCAGAGAATGGAATGCTAACATGATGGAGGAAGATGCCAAACGACGTTTAATAATAAGACTTTATGTTTATCAGACTGTTTATTTGTTCCGGATTATTGATAAATGGTTTATATTTTTTAACTCCTATGTCCTATAGTATTAATGCTATTGAAAATACCGATGATGAGCACCTCTTTATCTAAGAAAGCGAAGGTTTCCAAAATGAAACCTATACGTGACATTTATGATCGGGTCATATTAATTCTAGTAGAATCTATGGTTTGGTTAAAAGTGAAATTTTAAATTCCTTTGATCTTTGAACCTATACCAATATGTAATCATGTTTAGAAGGTAATGACAAAGAGGCCCTTCAAGGCCAAAGGAAATCGTACACTATATACTGGAATCGTACACATTGATGTATGTGGACCAATGAGCGCTCAAGCCCGAGGCGTATGAGTATTTCATCACATTTACCGATGACTACCAAGATATGGTTATGTTTACTCACGCGCCATAAGTCCAAGCTTTGATAAATTTCAGAGTATAAGGTCGAGGCAAAGCACTGCGTCCATATCAAGCAGCCTTCCTGGCCCGACTGAAGCAGAATACTTGTCTGGAGAGTTCAAGTCTTACTTGGCTCAAGAGGGGATAATATCTCAATTATCATCTCCTGGAACGCCTCAGCAAAATGGAGTCTTTGAAAGGAGAAATAGAACCCTTTTAGATATGGATTTGAGAAAAGTCCTGATGAACCATGTGTGTATAAGAAAATTCAAGGAATAGTGGTAGTCTTTTTGGTACTTTACGTAGATGATATTCTGTTAATTGGAAATAGTGTAAAGGTTGCCGCATCGAAGTATACCTGAAAAAGCGCTTGATATGAAGGACTCGTGAAGCTAATCATATTTCTAGAATCAAACTCTTTACGAGACCTAAGAATAAGGTGTTAGCTTTATCCCAAGCCTCCTATATTGATAAAATAGTGACCAAGTTTGGCATGGAAAATTCCAAAAGGGGACTTCTACTCTTCAGACATGGAATTCATCTTTCTAAGGAGCAATCACTAAAACCCTGGGGAAGAGAAAGAACTCATGAGTAAAACCCATGCTTCCTACTGCTGGTAGTCTCATGTATGCTATGTTACGCATCAGCCGATATCTCATTTATGCTGAGATAGTGTTTCCACTAATCGACATCCCTGAGTAGGAACACTGACAAAGAGTTGAAACATATACCAAGTATTTAAAGAGAACGAGGGATTATAGCGTTGGTGTATTCCAAAGGGGAGTCTTTAAAACACTTGCTATACCTGACCTCGATTTTCAAGGGATATGACCTGCTAAATCAACATCGTGATATGTGTTTACCCTAAACGGGGACATCATTCGTTAGAGGAGTGTTAAACAAACTTTGTGGTCGCTGACTCCACGACTGCCGCAAAGGAAGCTGATGGCGAAGAAATTCCTTTTTCGATCTTCATGTGGATAAATTGAAGTGCAACATCGCCCATTACCCTTATCGTGATAACAAAGTGGGGTCAGAAAGAATAATCCAAAGAACCAAGGTCTCACAAAAAGCAGTAAACATATTAAGAAAAGTACCACTTGATCCTCGTGATTTCATTGATATAGGAGATACAAAGGGTTACTAAAATAGCATTCGAGGAGGTCCCCAGTGCACTTTACTAAGCTCCCTTTCCTAAACGCAAGGTTTGGTAACACGTGAATTGTATGGTCTTATGAGGGTCCTGTGCTTACTTTAGAGTGAGGGAGTTGGTTACATTTGTGCTCTAGGAGCAAGACAAGTTGTATTTCATTTTCGATATAATATGAAGTTTTTTGTACATTATATTTACGATAAGGTCTAGATTAATTATGTAGTATATGATCAGTATGGATAATGCCCATTGAAGACATGATCATTGTGTTCTCAAAATTAATGAATTAACCACAGCTATTAAATAAAAGGGGCACTTTATTTAGACCGCAATATTTATGAAATGATCAATCTTGTTATTATGTAAAATATCGAAATGAATTATGGTCATTCTCGAGAGGATCAGAAGAGATTAATCAAGGATACCAGAAAGGAATTAAATCTCAGGCGATATTGGGGAGGATGTTATTTTTCTTAATCCCGAGTATATTATAAATAGATAATTAAGTATTATGGTCTTTGAGTTATCAATAAGGAGGCCTATGTTAAACGACCAATATCTTGATAATTTGGGGATTATGGTATTTTGATTATCAAGTATTTATGAAATATACAAATGGAAATTTATATGAAATATCCTTCGACATGTTTCTGCACGATATTGAAGTCACCGGCCGCGTAATGGGATCCGTTAGAGAAACCGGGAGGTCAAGAGAATAAATAATTAGTTGATTTACGTAAGAAAGATTAACAATTAATTATTGATATTTTACAAAAGAGGAAAAATACATTTGATATAAAACATTATTAATTTTGAATTCATCCGGCTTTGAGCGGAGTAGTCTCTGATAAGATTGATTTGGCCCTAGACTTGCTTCTAAGCAAGTGGGAGATTGTTGATTTGTGCTCCGTAAGCAATCTAGAATCGCTGATCAAGAGCCTTAATTAATAGCCGGCTATAGGACTCCCAAGCCAGCTCACTAGATGACAGTGTTCTCATTTAACTCGATTATTAAGATACGTTAGCTTGTTCTCATTTATTAGGCCCAAGGTGTTATAAAGCCCAAGGTGTTATAAAGCCTGTTAGTTATAAAACCCTAGAGGGCTAAGGTTAGCGCCTATAAATACACCGCTACTAGCCTGTGGTTTGTAGTTTTACCACAACCCTCCGGTGTCTATAAAAACACCCTGGTAGAAATGTAATCCGAAAGGTTTCAGTGTTTTTCAAATCTAGTTTTTCAGGATCAAGGCGCCACACGCAGACTGGCCACGCAGAGAATAGCTTCGAAGGTCCCGTGATTCTAAGAGATTTTCTGCACTACTACAAAGTTAGTAATGGGGTGATGAAAATATATCTATCATATCAGATGAATCGCTGCTGATTCGACTTCCGCTGTATGATTCCTTCATAAGTAGCCCCATTCTGCTAACTGCTAGTTTGGAGAATAGGTTGAAACCTCGTTATCTTCTTGCTGGGAAGATCGAAGAAATGGGGCTGGCTCCACAGATCAAAGGACCTAAATTGTTCAGTGCATTGAAGATGACAGAGGATAGGTTCTTGAGGAACTATGTTACTTGTCACCTTGAGTTTATCTCTGAAGAATTGATGGAATACTACAGAAACGTAAAGGGGATGAAGCGATTAGCTGTAGATTCAAAGAAGAACAGTCACCAACAAAGCCCTTTCTGAGAACTTCTTTTACTGCCAGGTGCTCTTTCTATTGCCTTCTCTTCTCACACATTCTCTCATAGTTATTTGAGTCGTATGATATGTCAAATATATATTTTATGATTTTTATGATGGTTTTTACATGACTTTCTTGTAATTTCTTGGCTATTTTAGTTGATTTTTTGCTTCTCCTCTTCTATAGGGATTACACGGACATGGTAGTTTGGAGGGTTAGGGCTTTTCTATTTTTGGAGTTGAAACATGGCAGAAATTGGGCTGGAGGGGCTGAAATCTTGAAAGTCAGGCATCTGGAGCCAAAACGACATTGTTATGGCCCTTCTGGGTCTAAAACGGTGTCGTTTTGGTGCACCAAAGGTTTTTTTTAAACTCAAGGTACAACTCAAAACAGTTTCATTTTGGTCTGTTTAAAAAGAAATATATATATATAAGACGAAAACGATGTGGTTTTGGTCTCTGTTACAGAAAAAAAAAAAAAAAAAGCCCTAGGGCTTCTTTGCACCCCCGATGGTAGAGAAAATGAAGAAGAAGAAAAAGAAGAAAAAGAAGAAAAAGGAAAAAAAAACTTGAAATTGTTCAAGGCTAGGCGTTGCCGGTGGAAGTGGTGGTGCTTGGTCCTTTCTAGGTTTATGGCTTGTTTTCAGTGTCCTTAACCATTTTGTATATAGGAGAAGAAAAAAAATATGAAAGAAGATTTGCTATTCTGTAATTAAAAATAATGAAGAGAAAAATGCTACCTCTCTTGATTTATGCGCATTATTTTTTACTTAACGTTAACATAACTTCTTTTTACTTTAACGTTAAATAAGATTTAATAGTACTTAATAGCATTAAGATTAAGTCATTGTTTTTAATATCGTGTGAGTCACTCGCTAACTTCCTCCTTGTCATAAGGGTAGTGTTTCGTTGAACGCGACTTTTTCTCTCAAATAAAAGTCAAATATTTTCATTTTTCTATTTCAAATTTCAACAATAAGCTCCGGGAAAAAATTAAAAACAACAAATTAATTCGAAGCGTATTCACCTTTCAGAAAAAATCCAAAAAACAAACGGCACCTAAGTGTTGATATCATTAAAGAGATTCTTGAATGGAGGCATATTGATATCTATTTATGTTACATCTTAGTCCCAGATGCTAAGTTAATGATAATTCTGCCTCCATTATGATGGTGAGATAATCATATGCTTTCTTGTGTGCATTGAGTTCTACTTTTCTTTATTAGAATCTGTTCTTCAGCGATAACCAGGAAAAGATCTCCTGGCAGAGGATTCTAGGAATAACTTTTTTGAAAAATAATAAGAAAAAAAAAAAATATATATATATATATATATATATATATATATATATATATATATATATATATATATATATATATATATATATATATATATATATATATATATATATATTGCAGTAATTAGTCATTTGAGGACAATTTCACTTTAGCTGTATTTGCTGTGAAAATTTTTTGCAATAAAAGTTTTATTTGTGTAAAGACAAAAATTTTAGAGACAATGTTGACTAGTTTGTACATTATTCATATACTATGATTAAGGCTGCTTTTTACTTAATGTCAATATAACTTTTTTTCAGTTTAATGTTAACAAGATTTAATAAGATTAAATACAAGCTATTTGTTTTTTAACATTGCAGAGGCATTGTTGGGCCTTCCTCATTTGATAGTGGTTGTGTTTTCTTATTTTAGACATGACTTTTCGATTTAAAGCAGAAATATTTCACTGGCATCACTACCAGTGTTTCAATAATTTTTTAAATGACAAATAAGACTGGCCGCATTAAATATTAAGTCATTGCTTTTAAACATCAGAATGAAGATACTACCACCCCATGTCAGGGTAGAGGTGGTGTTTCCTCGCTTTGGAAAACGACTTTTTTTATTGTAAAAACAACATTTTATTTTTTCTATTCGTAATTTATTTAAAAAAAAATTTCCAAGACAGCTCGCTAAAATTAAAAACAAATAAGGCTGAATCGCCTCTAGTGTTTTGTTTACTTTTCTAAAGAAAAGTTCAAAAACAAACAGCCACCTACCTCTGTCATTTTGAATTTTCTTGGTTGTTTCCTTTTTGGGTTTTGAAGCTTGGTTTGCATATTCAAAGCCTATATCATATACTAATCGAACATGACATAGACATACGTTTTTCTAACTTAGGTGGCTGCTTGTTAATTTAACGCCGTAAATCGACGTTTTCAAAGATTAAGTCGTTTGTTTTTAAAATTTTCATAACTTATCAATAAATTTTAAAAGTTCGAATAGAAAAGTGAAAATATTTTACTTTTTCTATCTCGAAAAGTCATTTTCCACAAAAATGCAAAAACTCAATCATCAGTCTAATAAAAAGAAGAATTTCCAAATAATATACACTACTGGGTGAACGACAATCCAGGTTTGAACTGCAATGGCCCTATCCTCGAATCTCTACTGCTATTTTTTCAATTCTCAAATGCTCTCATTTAAAAAAATTAAACTATGATTTTTACTAAGACGGTAAAATTCCTCAAACTCTCCCTACATTTTATTTTCGTTTTTATTTTTAAATTTTAATTTTTTTTTATATTTGCTTTTTTTTTATTATATTAAAATTAATATTTTTCATAAGAATAAAAATATTATTGAATTTTTATAAATTATTTATTTAAAACATTGGTAATAATAATTATTATTTATATTAAAGTATAAAATAAAATAATAAAAAAATATTTTTAAAATATACCTGGCGGCTTATTATTATTATTTTGGATATATGGTTCATATCAGCTTCATTCGGGTCCATTTCGCCTCGAAAATCGAAAAATCTCGCCCTTGGAGTCATTGACAACTTCTATCACCCGTAAAAATCGAAAAATTCGTCATTCTGCGTAATTCGACGAAACTTGAAGTTACTAGATTCGCGAGATCTAATTTAATCTGGCCAAGTAACCAAGCCAAGTATCCGAGATCTAGAGAATTTTCTAGACTTCCCTGAACCCTTATGACAATTTATTATTTTTATTAATATTTTTGTCATTTTTAAAATTTCTAATTTTCTGCCTTACGTAGAGTAACACTGATTCCGTATCTGATTTGAGAAAATAAACTCAAACCCATTAAAACCCGATTAAATTAAATTAAACATGTGTCATTAAGAGCTGGCGCGACATGAATCAAAATAATTTGTCTTCGCTTGTCATCACTACTCACTACCTAATGTTAAAAAACAAACAACTTAATACTTAATTCTATTAAGTACTATTCAGCATTAAGCTCAAAAAAAGTTATATTCAGCATTAAGTGAAAAAAACAAACGCAACCTTAGTCAGTGGTCTCAAGTTCGAGCCTTGAGAATGCAGATATGTTTTATAGTAGAGCTTTATCGCCCTTGTTATCCATCTAGACTCGTATGAGAATTAGTCTGGGTATTGTATGGCTAAAAAATATCATCTATGTGTGCACAAACCCGCTCAGGATATCTCATGATCTAACAAAAAAAAGCCTATATTGAAGTTGTGAGTTTTTTTATTCTAGGTTTTTTTTTTCTAGATGGAATATACGAGATTATCATAAATTTTGTGCTGTTAAATAACATTTGGGTCTCTTCCTAAATATTAGAAGAGTATACATTGACATGGTTATTTAAAAAAAAAATTACTAATATAGGTTGGAAACCAAAATAATGTCCAAACTAGTACGTCCTAATCACGTTGACATATACATCAACAATGTCGCAGTCACTGATTATCGCAGTGAAGTTTTTTTGAAGTTAATATCATAATAAATGACCGCTCCATTGAAAATGTTTTTAAGTTAATACCCCGTGACTTTTTTCCCGATATGTGATTCATTCTTCAGGAAATTCTCTAAAATTTTTTACTTAAAATGCAGGAAAGAAGGCTATAATCTTTGAATGAAAGTTCTTGTCGTGGCAAAAGCCGAGATCTTTCCATCATGCTCATGGTAAATTCCGAGTTTTGTACCTAAATGATTCATTTGAAAAAAAGAGAAATTAGTCACAGAAGAAACTATTTATGAAACTAGACGCGCAATGCCAAGAATCCTCGAACGACGGCAATTGATCGCAGTGCGTGCCGCAAACCGTGAAGCCAAGAACCAAATGTCGCTTAACGCTAAATATGGCATTTGGAGGATATCATTTCGTCATTTCACACACTACATTTGATGGATTTCGGGCTTATTTGCTTCCTGCAGTTTCGCTTGTTCAGGATTTTCAAGGTTAGAATCCAGTAAGATCTAGACATTCTATTATTACTATTATTTTCAGTCTATTTAGCTGCTATTACCCATCCTAGACATCCGATACTTGAGATTGACTCATTGCTCGCCAATGGATCGCTATACGGGTGGGCAAAGATCATTAGCAAACGATGATGCGCTTCCACTCACAACCTCCACAACCTGGAGACAGGCAAATATATTAAGACTATTAAAATATTTAATTAACAGAGACCCTCATTAAATAGTTTCACAGAAAAAGCACTTACTGAGTGGGCTGCTTTGTTTGAACCACTGCAAAGAGTAACAAGCATGGTTAGTGGCTCCTGAATCAATAATCCATTTATCATTGTAATTCTCCACTAAACAAGCCTCAACAACATTTATACTACCCATACCTAGTTTTCAGCAATCCTTCTTCCAAAGGACCTTTCACCCGCACTTGAAGCACTTTGCCTTTCTGGCTTTCTCATTGCAAATTTGGTTTGAAAGTCGGACTCAAGTTTCCTTGCTTTTTGTTCTTCTTTCCGCCTTAGGTTTCCCTTTAGGTTTTGAAGAACTTTTCAAAGATGATAAGTACCTCCCTCGTCACAGAGACCTTCAAAGACTCTCAAGCTCGTGTACAAGTTCAATGCGAGTAAGCTTCATTTTGTTCTATATTATAATTCAATTTGAACCGACCAAAGCTATCGGGTAGAGACCCTGTGGATCAAGTCAATCTTCATCTCGATCCAAATTTTAGCCCCCATCACTCCTCCGCAGCATCGATGTGCCCCATCATTTTGGGGACAATGGTCCCACACATTTCCTCCACTCATACGAGTGTTCATTAGCAGTGCCCTTATGGTCAGTCATTCTTTAGCAAGATCGCTTACTTTAAGAAACATCCCATCTAGTCCGAATTTATTTCTAATACACTCTACAGACACACTTGCTTTCGCATGTTCCGTAATCACAAGAATATAACAAATGAGTCAAGTCGTATTTGCTCATACAACTGCAAATTGCTTCTAATTCCTCCGAAGCATTAGCAAGGCTCCCGGGTTTCTGAGTCATTGTAATGAATTTTATTCTCTCAAAATCAAGGACAATGAAAAAAAATTGGTTTTCCATAGGTCGCAGTTATTTCCATCCAATGGCTTTCACTCAAAATCAGAGCTGTGAGGATTAAAAGATGCCATTTTCTCAAATTTAAAAGCACATATATTAACACTTAACTATACACAACAAAACATACAAATATGTAGATCCCTTTAAACTACTTATTGTTAATGTTTATTGCAACAATAATTTAGTTTCCATTACAAATACTTACGTTTGGACAAGACATTTGTAATAAACTAAACTTTGAACATGGTATGCCTGTCCTACTAAGTTAGCTCCTCAGAAAGGGTGAGGTGGGTCCACCCTTTTTTTTTAAAAACCTACCTCCTGCATTTAGCCTTCCTAGATAACACTAACACACACCATTCAAAATTGATTTTAAAAAAAACAACCATTGTTTCAATATTCTCAGTCTTTAATAACATCGACAGCCTCGTTGGGAGGGAAGATAATATTATTAAAATTGAATGTAATAAATCCATTAATTTTAATTCTCAAAATTATCTTTAATATCTACATTGTGATGAGTGCCTAAACACTCATACTATACCCGCCTTTTCTTAGGTTTTAGCGCTATTTTTATAGTTAAATATGTATTTTCCAGCTTGTTGTCCGAAAGGGAGGATCGAAGTCAAGGAATGCGTGTGCCGAAGTGATGCAGAAGAGCACACCGTGGAAGCAAAATCGGCAATGGAGATAAAGGTGAAAGTGGTCGCCACGCCGCGACGCTCCAACGCCGAAGCATCGTCAACCATACATAAGTCAACATTCAGAAATGTCACGACATCTCAACGTCGCGACGTCAGCACGGGATCTGCACCTCATCATTTAAAGCACGAATGGTCTCGTAATCGCATCGAGGCGTGCATTAATCGAGGGCACTTAATTCCAGAGCAAGAAAGGATAGCGCACTTGGAAGAAGTGCCCGTGATTTGTACTGTTTCTCATTTTTGAATATTAGAATGATGTTTTTAAGACTAAACATTTTCATTTTCATTCAAGATAAGTTCTAGATCTATTTCTGCAAGCATACAACCCTCAATATATGTTGATGGATTAAAGTTGAGTACTTTAAATTATTCAGTTGTTTATCACTTTGTTTGCATCCGCTCTATCTATGATTTAATTATATGGTGATGTCCGCCAACATTGGCATAATCACACCGAGATCCGAGATCTCGGTAGATTATGCTATCCGTGATTCAAGTGTGTTTTTTAAATTCTTCGCTGATTCAGAATGTAGATATTCCGATCCTAAAGGCAGATTTGTTGGAATATTTTGAAGATCTCTAATATCACTGATGTAGATATACTCAACTCTATTCATGAGATAGCGATATACCTCGGCAGAGGATATCTTGTAAGTAAGATCACCTCGCTATCGATTAAACTATAAATATATTGAATAATAATATCTTTAAGAAATAATCCATTAAAAGTGTGGCAAGGGGTAGGGAGACATAACCCTAGTCTTCAATACTGCAGAATTCATTAATCAATAAATTTAGTCGAATTTCACATACTCAATTTCTTTCCTAAAATACGCCTATTCGGGATATTAATCTAAGAAGCAAACCTTCAGAGTCAACACACTGCCCCTCGCCATGATCGGGAGCATCCGTACTCATTGGTACATTATATTACTCGTGGCGACGCCATAATTTGCGCACATAGGCGTACATTTTACACACACCGCTGCCGCCCGTCACATTGTCGACGCCATACAATCTATTAAAATTTTGAAATTATTTTAGATCCAATCCAATAAATCCAAGAATGCTTATCCGCTGGGGTATCACATAACCATTTTATTATTTGGACTTAATGGAGCTCTGTGCTCTCAATTAATTAAATTAATTTTTAACCTTCACCCATTCAATATTTTTATTATTAATAATTAGGTTTTCCATAATAAATATTATTCAGATAAAACAAATATTATTATGCACATATATGTATCAATGATAATTATATTTACACTACCTATTCTAAATGCATGTTAAGCACATATCACATGTTAGGAAGCCCAACTTGATATCTAGCCCGTATTCTTCTCAGTCTTATAAGTCCATGGGTGAGGGCCAAGTTAGAATTGGGCTCTTGGGCCATACCAAAAACACGTGTAAAACCCCTAACACGTCCCTTTATCAACTGGAAGACAAAAACTACGCGATCGCCGCCAATAAAACTCTGATTGTCATTTTACAGGAGGTAGAGCACTCGTCTCGAGGAACCACCCTACCAAAATCAGCCCATTCGACAAATCTAGCATTCCTCTTTTTTACATTTTTTTATAATAAATCGTGAATTTATATAAAAAAATTGCGTGGAAAATGTCAACAAACAATCAAGGAGAAAAACCTAATCTTACGACAAATTTCTCGTTACATCCCAAAAAAAATATACAAAATCTACCATGGATTAATGCCAAACCAAATCATTCTATTCATAATACAAAAATTATAAAATAACATAAATAATAGAATCCTAGGTGCCATATATCTAATATACATCATATATACACGGTAAATAAAATTACGATTCAATCTATCACACACCGATTCAACCACGCTCACACACTGGGCGAATCATACAATAGTTCGTGAATCGCACGCTAAATACAACGATTGATGATATATTTCTCATCACCCATTACTAACCCTGTAGAGCGCAGTAAAATCTTTCTGTAATCCATGCGACCTTCCAAGCCTATTCTCTACGGCTGTATTTACACAGACTGATCAAGGGTGTTAAACTATATCTAAAAACACTCAAACCTTCGGACCTGCTTTTCTCTCCCCCTCCCCCTCTCTCCCCCCCCCTCTCTCAAGGTGCTTTTATAGACCCTGGGAGGTCGATAAACTCTCTAAACCCCGAGGCTAAGAAGCGCATATTTATGTACCACTAACCCTAACCCTCCCATGCTTTATAACACCTCAGCTTTATAACACATTGTGCCCAATAAACGGCTCCTTCAGATTTTATCAATCGCTTAACGCTCACATCTAACGGTACCAAATGGATCCCACACCCATTATTAATAAGACTGATCAATCTGCCTAGACAAGTTTCCCGAAAGATAACCAACAACTTAGGACTGCTCTGGCAGGCAACTTCATTATGCCCAAAACATAAGTCATGTTCCTTATGCCCAAAACATAAGTCATGTTCCTCTGAACCTTATCAATGGTCGTCTCCAGGCGTGAAATTCCCATGATAACAACCAGATACTTGTACATCTTTGATTTCATGGAAACTCCAGTCCTCCTGATATACTCCAACTTCTCATGGTTTATAGGATACCATCGAAAGGAAGTCCTCTCGAGGAACACCCAATCCTTCATAGAGCTCAACCACAGGTTTGATCTTACCGTTGAGATCATAAATCAACAGAGACGGATTCCTGACAATGGCTTTACGAAGCGATTCCCTCGATCCGAACAACTCCAAGAAGAATTCAATGCGCTCGTCAAAGCACTTTTTGATTCTGTAACACAAAAACTTTGGGCGATAATTGATGATCTTAACAATGTTTGATGAGGTCAGTCCCAACAAACCGAGCAAATTGAGCTTGGATTGAATTAAATCGGGGTCTGCCTGGCGCAGACACGGGCTGTGAACGAATATCTTAGCTGTTTCACTATCAGAAAAACCCCATTCCCTAAAAACATCAGCAGAATTTATGGGTTCTTCTACCAAATTTTCATCTAGGGTTCCATTTACCAATGCCGTGTAGCGGCGGTAACAATGGATTTGTGTCAATAACCCACTTTTTGCAGCTGAGATTCGCTTATCGATGCAGTAATGGTGCTAATTGCAGCGACGAATGGACAAACCCTAGTTTTTGGAATTGGGGTTGTGATAATGTGATTGAAAAAACTACTCGAAACTGAGAATAGGGAATTTGTAGCTTGATCCAAACCCAGTTTGGTCATGCCAAGTCGAGATTGAAGTGCTAATAATATGTGAAAGATCAACTGAGAAAAGCTAGAAACATGAGCATTGGGCCTGAGATTAACAAGAAAAATAAACAAGAAATCAATCCAAACACTTTGGAATTGACTGAAATTTTGAGAGGATGGAGAAGAAGAAAAGACCTAAAACGCTGCGTTTTCTTCGATGGCCAATCCATATTTCTACTTTCTTTTTAAGAGATAAAAATAACTTTCATTTAAAATTCGCGCCTCGTTTAAGAGGGAGATAAAATTTTCTGCTTTTCTCATTCAAACTTTTCAAAATACTTAAAAACGCGCTTAGCTACGGTATCAAGACGAAAAACAATTTCAAAACAAATAAAATGAATTCACTATTTTCAACATTTTATATACGAATCATAAAAACAAGTGAAGTTCGTTTTCTCAAGCCGAATTAAATTAACCAAATTCAAACTAAATAGGTCAAACAACGATTTTCAACTGGGGTCTGTTATCAAACGTATTTTCGAAACGAAAACTAAATATTAATACATCAAAATTTTCATATTCAATTTCATGTAGCTTAAAAATTCTCGCAACTAAACGCCAAAAAGTTAATTTGTTATATACTATTTTCCATTGAAAAGAAGATACATTTCAAACTCAAGTGAGGGAGGTTATTTTATTTAGAAATATTTGGTTAAAAGATATCAAATAATACGTATGTGAGATGGTTGTGATCTCGAGTTCGAGTTCGAGTCCTCGGATTATAACTAGACAATCTACTGTTGTCTAAGATGTTGAAATCAATAGCACAATAATGAAATACAAAAGATTTACGAACCCCGTTAAAAAAACCACGAATGCAGAGTATAAAACCTTACTACGAATACGGTATCAATTACAAAAGAAAGACAAAATGCGAATAGAGAAAATACCGAAAGAGAAAGGCCCATACTATCGCCACCAACTCCTTCGCCACCACAATGCATCAAGTCGTATGAAAAGACGGGAATTCTATTTCAGCTTGCCTGCAGTAGAGGTATCCTCTTCTTTGTCGATCCGTAAAAGCTAAAGCAATGATTCTTTTTCTCTCTTCCAGCAATTTTCTTACCTTCCAAACATCATACAAGAGCAATGCTCAGCTTTGAGCATGATACTGTACTTTCCAATCATACTAACTGATACATTCACAGACTTCATCGCTTAATCCAGCATCGCTAAGATCGTCGGTTCTCCACTCCTAATAATCTGCAATCTGCAGCAAGATTAGTACATCATCAATCTGTTAGAGAATATTTTCTTCATAATGGAAAAAAAGATGAATTCAGTTCATATTGTAAACTAATCCTGGTTTGCTGTCATGTTTTGAAGATAAACCACATAGAAAATTTTGAAAAACAATTATGAATTAACTCAAATAAGTTATTCACTGAGATAAGTTTCTGAAATAGTAATCAAGATCATTATGTCTTTGACTGGAGAACAATATATCGGTCATAGTTATTTGAGGCACAAAGCTCCTCTCGATAAGACGGTTTTTTTAAGTGAGGCATACCATAATAAATATATATTTTACGATTCTTATATTGGTCGTTTCCTATTTTACACGACTTTCTGAATTTCTCAAGTTATTTTAATTTGATTTTTTCCATCTTGTCTGTTTCTATAACGATTATAAAGTAGTTGGGAGGGGTTAGGGCTTTTTTTGAAGTTGAAACATGGCGGAAAGAGGGTCGAGGAGCCTAAATCTGCAAATCAAGATGAAGCCAAACGACGTGGCCGTTTGGTGCACCCGAAGCTTTTTTTTAACTCAAGCGTACAACTCAAACAACGCCTGCGTGATAAGTTAAATATTTATCCGACCAAACCATGTCGCTTTCATTCTAAAAATGCCTCGGCGAGAGGCCCTCTCGAGGCAAGCAGCGCTACCGCAGGGAGTGGTGGCGCTGGACTTCTTTAAGCGCACTGGAGGCACACCTTTGATAACTATGATATCAGTATGCATCAAATGATCCATGTTGGATCTTCAAGTGAAGCATTTGAATTTTCATTTCCAAAATTTTTTTAATGGGATGAATAAAATGCTACTACTATCTTGTGCAAAAATGAACCGAATCAATTAAATGGAAAATAGCCAAAATTATGAATGAAATGAAATGCTAACCTTATTATCAGTAATCGACAACGAGGTTCGAATCTTGATCTTGAACACTGCTACTGAAAAATCCCAATAGAGCCTCATTTTTTATGCACATCAATAGCTTAATTACTAATAATCACCACAAGAACACTTGCCTCCACTAAAATGATGTAGCTTCACAAGGACCCTCAATACACTTTCTCCAATAAAATCTCGAATCTCACTGGTCTTTGCTTCGTGTATTTACATGATTTTGAATGGAATTCTGACCGCTCTTAGCTTCTTTTCTGTCCATCTCTACCACTCACTCAGTCACTTTAAAAACGAGAAGCAATGTATCACTCATCGTTTATCGCCTATTACCATCACCATCGCCATCAAAGATCAACTATCACCGTTATATATGTGCATTGTTTTTATATCCATCAATCATGTCTATAAAGGTAAATTTATATTCAATCAGCTACCAGCTATCAACTATTTTACCAAGCAGTACTTTATAATCAACTATCAGC
This sequence comes from Tetrastigma voinierianum, assembly GCA_016808115.1. Taxonomy (NCBI): domain Eukaryota; kingdom Viridiplantae; phylum Streptophyta; class Magnoliopsida; order Vitales; family Vitaceae; genus Tetrastigma; species Tetrastigma voinierianum. The sequence continues at coordinate 21,098 of JAEQBH010001404.1, read as the reverse complement.
TACCAACTATCTTGAATTACCAATAATCACCACAAGAACACTTGCTACCACTAAAATGATGGAAGCGATAAGGACCCCTCAACACAATTTTCTCCTATAAAATTTGAGAACCTCACTTAGGTCTTCACTTGTGTATTTGCATGGTTTTCACCGGCACTTTGGTCGTGATCTAACTTCTTTTTCGGGCCCATCTCTACCACTCACCAAAGCTACGTAAAAACAAGAAGCTTGCTTATCGCTTAATAAAGACTAAATTTATCATCATATATATGTGTATTGTTTTTATATTCATCTATCAATGTTTATTGTCTATATAAGTAAATTTATATCAGTCCACTACCAGTTATCAACTATTTTACCAAGCAGTAATTTATAATCAGCTACCAGCTATCAACCAAACGGGCCTGAATTACCAATAATCACCACAAGAACACTTGCCACCATTAAAATGATGGAAGCGATAAGGATCCCTTAACACAATTTTCCTTCCAACAATTTCACTAACAAACTTGTAAACAGAATGACAGTCACCACATACCCGGAGATTCTTAAAAACTCTGAGAGTTGAATTTTCTGGAGTGTTCATCAACCCAAATGCAAGAGCAATCCTTTCACTGTGATTCCAAAGGTTGTACTCCTTTTCTTCCTCATCCATATCATGTAATGCAAAGCTAGTATCAGCGACATACCCGGCTTCTTTCGTCGTCTTCATGAGCTCTCCCAGCTTTGCTCTTATTTGGATTGCTTGAGGATGATGATGATTCTTGTCTCCTATTCCAGGAATGAACTTTGTCTTTTATTTTTACCCAACTACATGCAAATGCGTTTTAACGCGTTTTTCATCCCATTGAGCTCGGAGAACCTAATGCCAAACTGACTTCCACTGGTGGCATTGATGTTCTGGACGATATGGACGTAAGGTTATGAAATCATCTGATGGGTCAGATTCCAGAAGATGTTCTGCAGTTTTCCTTCCAAGCTCGAAATTACCATGGATTCTGCATGCAGCTAACAAGCTTCGCCATGCGAGGTCGTTTGGTGGGACAGGCATGTTTTTGATGAAGGATTCAGCTTCAGAGAGTCTTCCTGATCGTCCAAGAAGATCGATTATGCATACACAATGCTCTATTCCAGGAGAGATCCCGAATTCATTAGTCATTGAATCATAATATGCGAGACCTTCATCGACTAGACCTCCATGATTGCAGGCAGATAGAAGAGAGACAAAATGTGATATTTTATTCGGTTTTTGAACCATGTTCAAGTACTATGGAAAGTTTCTATACCTTCTGGATACATCTATGTCTGGCAGAAGCTGATATTAGTATGTTCCATGACAGTCGCGACCTAAGTTGATTGGTCGTAGTACTTTCAGCACGCCGTGGTATTTCCCTAGCACTTCCCATACATGTCCATTGCTGCATTGGTAACATGGAGATCTGATTGAAACCCGAGTTTAATAACCAATCCATGAAGCTGCTGGCCTTCCTCCAGTACACCCAGGTTGGCAGTCGCCGAAAAGCCTCCAGAGAAGCTGAATTGATCCAAAACTACTCCTTCGTTTCGCATCTCGTTAAAAAGTTTCAGAGCCTCCTCCCCACAGCCATGATGAGCATTTGCAGCAACCATAGCGTTCCATGTGATAGAGCTCTTATTAGCCAATCCAGCAAAGATGTAATTGCTCGAATCGAGATCACCACACTTAGCATACATTGTGATGAGGGAATTCTTCACATAATCATCCGATTCATAACCAGTACAAACAATATGCGCGTGGAAGGGCTTCCCACGTTTGAGGAGATCGTCAGGAGATGAGCAAGCACCAAGAACATTCACCATTGTAATGTAATTTCCAGGAGTACCTTTTTCTCTCATCGATTTATAAGCTTTTACTGCCTCGTTCGGTTCTTCATTCTCTGCATGACCTCCAATTAGAGCGTTCCAAGTAACCCTGTCGGGCTGGGGCATCGTCTGGAATACTGTTTTGCTTCCATCGTCATACCAAGCTTACAATACATTGTGATTAAAGCATTACCAACGATCAAATCATCATGAAATCCCGAAACAATTATGAGAGCATGGACAATCTTACCTTCAGTGAGAAACTCAGGGTGTGAACATGCAGCCAATGCACATGCAAATGTCACATGGTTCATTCCTTTGCCCATCTGAAGAAGTTCAGTCAAAAGTTTCAGTCCATTGAGGCAATTTCCGTCCTGAACATAGCAAGCCATCATGGAATTCCATGAGATTAAATCCGTTTCTGTCATGGCTCGAAACGCCAACTCTGCATCTTCTGATCTTCCAGCCTGAGAATACAATAAGAAGAGTATTGCATGCCACACAAACATTTGAATCGAGTCCTGATTTAACTACTAAACCGTGAAATTCCTCTCCCCACTTCAGGTTATCCACAGAACTACAGACCGACAAACAAAGCTTTACAGGAGTAGTAATCTGTTTCCATCATGTAAATGTCGCATAGAGGAAAAACATGCTATAAGCGATTCCCTACAAAGTCCATGATGTGCATATGCAGAAATCATCGCGTTCCATGAAATAGTGTCACGTTCGTTCATGCTGTCAAAGACATAGCAAGCCTCTTCCACATTACTAAAACTAGAAAACATCGATATAAGAGAGTTTGCAACAGAAACATTACCATCAAAGCCATTCTGTATAACATGTCCAAGAACTTGATAACCCAAAAATCGATCCTCGCCAAACCATTAAGAACTTATCACCAAGTGCAAACGTGTTTTGATTGCCACTAACCCCGTTCCGTCTCATTCTTTGATATGCATTTATAATTTCTCCTGGATTCCCACTGTCTGAATACCCAACCATTAATGATGTCCAAGAAACTACATTACAATTAGGCATCTCCTCAAAGATCATCTGAGCATTATAAGGAAGCCGAATCGAACCATAAAAATGCACAAGAGCAGTTCCCACATACACATCACTAAGCATACCAATCTTAACAACAAAACCATGGACTTGAAATCCTTCATCGACCATCGATCCCGACCTACTGCATGAAGTGATCAAACTAGCGATCATAAACCCGTTTGGCTCAACTCCCATACCCCACATTTGACAAAACAACTCACCTGCCTCTTGATACAGACCCACCCGGACATAACTCTGGATAAACATAGTGCCCCAAGAAGCACCATTTCTTTGACACATTTTATCAAACACGTAACGAGCATGTTCGATATTACCCAACTTTGAGTACATGTTGATCAAAGTATTGTTATGAAAAACGCTGAGATTCACTGAACCCACTATACAAAATGCATGCAATGCTTTTCCAACCATCTGGTTAGTGATCTCTGAGAAACCCTTTTGAGAAAAAGTCAATGCATTAAGGCATCGAATGCTATAATCGATCATTCTTAACTTAGCTATATCACCATCCAAACAGCCCCTTTTGGGGTCATCGTTCTTAAATTGTTCTGCAAAATTTTCATTGATCAAAGCAGAGGCGGTGGTGATTGTACTAACTGCTGCTAGCCTGGTTTTTTCAACTGGGGTTTTGGGAATTGTGTTGAAAAAAGTTCTTGAAACCGAGAATAGGAACTGGGTTTTGATTTTCATGAAAAAAGCACTGAATGGAAAACGGAAGAAAATTTAGCATTTACAAGAGAAAATATTCAAAAACCTCTGAAATTTTAAATTAATGGTGGAAGAAGTGATTGAACAGAAAACCCTGCGTTTTTGGCAAGAACGTTAATAAATTCATTTGAAAAAAAAAAAAAAAAACAGTAATCCCCATTTATCGATCCCAAAAAGACAATTTTCCATGACGGGAAAATTAGTGATTTTATTTAACAATAATCCCGTAATTTCGTAATGATATTAATTAGAGGGAAATTTTGTTATTACATCCAATCAGAAAATCTGCAGGAAAGAAAAAAATATATAAAAATAAAGAATAATTTGGTATAATGTTCCCATTGGTTTTGATTTTAAAATAAAAATAAGAAAACTTGTGTGGTAATTAGAATCTAGATTTATATTTTAAATAAAAAAATTCAACATTAACTTTTAATTATTATAAATTATTATTACTTATATTTTTACAATTATTTTGAAAATAATTACTAATGGATTAATAAATACTAATACAATTGATTGGAATAAGAATCATATCGATTTTTAAATTACATAAAAAAAACGTAGGTAATAAAACTTGAAGGGTGTTTGAAACACTCTTGTGGATTTGACAAAAAACAGACAACTTGAGCTAGTAAATGAGCTACTCTATTCGTAGATCGCCTAATAAATCAGACATGCACTTGTCTGAAATAACTAATAAGGTGCTTACAATCGTCAATTATTAGATGAAACAAGGATCGTTTAGTTAAATCGTTCAAAGTTTCCATTATATGCATTGAATCGATTTCGAGGATCACTTGTCAATTTGTCTCTCTTTGAGCCAAGATTAGCGCTCTGTTGTGAGCATTAAATAGGTCCGCTCCGCCGAGCATTAAATATAATCCGAGATAATATCCGGGCCATAACAGATCTCGACTAATCCTTACGTGCCTTAAAATAACGGGTCGAGTAAAACCTATAATGACCTTGAAGGGACTCAAACTAGGAACCATTGGGTTAAATCCCAAGGCCTTAGACCAACCGAGCTACCCTCTAAATAGGGTCCGAGATAATATCAATGTCCCACCGTCTACCATCAGTCACCATGAGGACCATTATGAAGTCCTTGTAACATATAATACTTGGGAAGGCATCTCCTAATTCCATGGAAGCTTCCAAAATGACCCTAATGCTTTGTACAATGAATACCTCAAAGAAATAAAATGAAAGCTGACTTCTGTTAATTATGGACTCCTGGTCCATGTTAGTGGGGTTAGTGGGAGTGGAGCGCATAGCGGGTTTCATGGGAGTGGAGTTCGTGGTAGTCCACGTGTTAATCGATGCTTGCGTCTTGACTAATTCCGCATATTCGCCAAAGACCGGGTTTTCGCAAATTCGCCTGCTTTGATCGGTCTTCGAACCTCAAACTCGAGGAGTAGCATATCCGAAGTGATCTGGGGTGGTCACTACACTCCAGGCCCCTTCCTCATTGCCCGATATAGAGTGCTGGGTCTCTGGGCCCCGTCGCTCGGGCCTCGAGCCCCGGGAGCCAGCTTTCATCCTCAGCATCCCGTGCTTCGAGCCTTCGCAGTGACACCGACACATGTGTCTACACTCCTATCCCATTCCGCATACTTACATTCATATTAAAAAAAAAAAAAAAACCCAAATCCTAAAAACTCGAGCTTTCAAGAGAGTCGATCATTTAACAGTATCAATATCATCAACTCCTCAAAGAAATCAAATGACAACTGACTTCTGAATTTCAACTTGCCTCCATTAGTGGTATCATGCTCCTCTTTGTTGCCAAGAAAAGGCTATAACCTGCATTCTTTTTGGCTTTTCTATCTTCCATCAATTTTCTTATCTTCCAAGCATCATCCCACAATCCAGCAGCAGAATATATACCTGCTAGAACAACATAGTTGACAGAATTCTCAGGTTGCATACTAAAAAGATTACCAGCTGCTTCTTCACCAAGAGATGTATAGCCATAGACGCTAGACGCCCCTAGAATCGCACCCCAAAGAGACGCATTGCGCTTAATATCAATCCTGCATAACAAACTATAAGCTTCTTCCAACAGTCCTTGACGCGCAAATAGATCTACCATACAAGAATAATGCTCAGCTCTGGGCTTGATATTGTACTTGCTGCCAGTATCACGCCAAAGAAAGCACCACCCCTGGGCCGACAATCCCGTATGGCTGCAAGCGAAGAGAAGGGACAAAAACGTAACGTCGTTTGGTTTAAACCCTTCGCTTTCCATCTTCTTATATAGCGAAACAGCTTTATGACCATACCCGTGTTTTGCATATCCAGAAATCAATGTTGTCCAAGAAATCACATTTTTTCTTCTCTTCCATCTGGCCAGCACGCTTAGCGCCTTCAATCTCTCCAGATTTAGAGTACATATCAACGAGCATTGCCCATGGCTGCATCATAACTAAGTTGAAATTTGACTATAAGGCGTGTATCTGGGTACCTAGAGATAACGGTAATAGATTGGCAGATATGCTAAGCATGGAACACAATATAACGCTCGTCCATACCTATGCTCGTCCCGATTCATTTCTTTGAAGAGGCCCACAAGGCCGACGCTTATAGATTCTCCTCGTATGTATCCAGTGATCAATGCAGTGGAAGAAAATACATCCCTTTTAAGCATACCTTGATGTAAATCTTTGGCACTTCTCAGACTTCCGTTTTTTGCATACGCATTGATCAGCAATCCTGTTACAATATCGTATGATCCATACCCCAACTGAGCGACGATTCCATGTATCTGACCGACGACTATAACAGCACTACCACCTTCAGCTGAGGCTCTCAGAACGCTTCCCAGGGTGTAGCAAGTCAGCACTAAACCACACATAAAATTCTTAATATGCAACAAGGGGAAATTGGAAAAGACGTATGATAACTTATTCATGAATATTTGACTGGGGAGCTTTAGGAGAAAAAAAAAAAGAAAATTAGCTAAAAGAAGATGAATCTGATCAACCGCCCAAACAAAGAAAGTACTTCATAGAACTATTCCACAACACGCCTTGCACGATAAACGATACTAATCATGCTGCCATAAGATTAGATGAAACTGTTCAGTTTGTGCATGCAAAGAAAAAGTAAGAACTACTACTATTTCATTCAAAGTTATATCTGAAAGTTTCATGATAATATGTAATATATTACAACAATAACTTAATTCATGTTAAAACGAGTAATCTTAGGCGTTTTGTTTTTGCTACTATACTTAAATAAGCCGCTAAATAGAATTTTTTTTTTTTTCAGCTTATCATAAATAGTACTTAATAAGATAAGATAAGCTGCTTGCTTTTAAATATCAATAGTGAGTACTGCTAGCTTCCTTCTTGTTGACAAGTGTGGTGTTTCTTGTTTTGAAGATGACTTTTCTGGTCTTTCGTAACTTTTTTTAGAAATGTCGCACAAGTCATAAAAAAAAAAAAAAAACAAACATCACCTTAATTTCCTCCATCGTATTGCATGCGATCGACTATCATAAAAATATGATTTGCACTATTAAACATAAGTCCATTAAACATTATCTTTATTTGTATCTGTTGATTAATCGTTACAAGGCATTCACAGTAACACGCGATAACTATTATCATTTTCTTGTCGCATATTCAGTTAGATGATTAATAATAATAACTAACAAAATCTTTAGGAAAGTACCAAATGTAGGACTGAAAATAAAAATAACCTGTAGACTCAGATAAAATGATCTGAAAATCCACAATAAATATAACATCAAACTCTACTCAAAGAATATTTGAAAAATACCTCCTCTAAGCATCGAACGGAACATACAGAACGAATCATCAGCAAATCCCTGAACAGCATACCCACTAATCATTGAATTCCAAGAAACCAGATCTCTTTCCTTAATTGTCTCAAACAAATAAGATGCATCCTCCATCTTCCCACACTTAGAATGAAAATCAACCAATGCACTCTTCACAAACAGATTATCAACAAACCTTCCCTTCTGAATACACCCTTGTACCTGCATCCCCATATCCAAATACCTGGTACTAGTGCAAGCCCTCAAGGTACTCCCATATGTAAACTGGTTAGCCTTAACACCACAATGCCGCATATCCGAAAACAGCATCAGAGCCTTTTCAAAACACCCATTTTGGGAATACCCAGATACCATAGCAGTCCAAGAAACAACGCTTCTCTCAGGCATTCCATCGAACACCTTGCGGGCAGCGATTACATCACCCATTTTCATATAAAAGATTATGAGTTTGGTGTTTAAGTGCAAATCTGAGCCAAACCCATTAGTTATGAGATGGGCGTGAATCAAATGGCATTGGTTTTGAGCCTTTTTGTCGATACAAAGCTGCAAAATTTTCAAATACAATGAGGTGTGTGAAGAAGTTGGATTTGAGAAGAGGTTCAGAGTTTCCGGTGATCTTCCCAAATTGCATAGTGATTGAATTTTTGAAAACATGATTGAATCCTAACTTAAATCATTTTTCAAAACGTGCCCAGAAGTCTTGACTCACTCCACTGAAAACGCATAAAAACGTCAATCTCTTTCACACAATGCGTTTTGGAGGGAAAAAAAAACCGGTACATTCAGAGAATAGTTGAACTCTGGAGAAACGGTCGTTTTGAAGCGGGACGACGTCGTTTTATTTCCTCCTGGTAAAAGAAAAAAATAGGTGGAATCCATCTTTGATGCATCGGATAACTCTTTCAGCAGAAGAATCAATCAAAATATTTCCAGAACACAATGTATCTTAATGGGGATTTGCGGGATATATTTAAAATATCGAAATATCACTGATATTTTTATAAGATATCGGTTCCACTAAAATTATTTGTTTAATTGGATAATGTTTTATAATTACTAAATTAAATATGTAATTTAATATTATTCTTAGAATTAATGAGTTTTTATTTTAATTTATACATTTATAAAATTATTTATACAGATAATGAGAAATGATTCATATCTTAAAATTAAATATGTTATATTTAATAAATTATTAAGATATTATAATGTTAAAGATATATTATTTATTTGTTTTCATTATTATTACAAATATTAAGTAGATAATGAAAAGCTTCAAAATATCGTATATTATAATATTAAAATTTTAAATGAGATGTTATTTTATTTCTTTTCGTTATCAAATTAAATTTTGATTAAAAAATATTGTAAATTTATTGATTTTAAAATTTAAATTTTTTGAAAAGGAAAGGATTTATGGAAAATAAATAAATTAAGAGATGTAACATAAAACAAGAATTTAAAAAATAATGTAAAATAACAAAATAGTCATAAATAATAAGAGAATATAAAATCATTTGCATTATATATATTGGCAAAGTTGCTTAGCGAGGAGGAAGGTTTTGGGCGCTAAGTAAATTCAAGTATTTAAAACATCAGAGGCTTAATAAAGTGATCAAATATTGGTCAAAATCGGAAAAATTGTCGAAATATTGCCAAAAATCCTATATATGGCCAAAATTTCAACGAAATCAACGATAAATGGATGATCTTTCTTCCAACCGACTATCGATGGTGGATATCCTATCGACCTCCAACGATAACTGAAATATCGATCAACCGATATTTAGTTCCTTGTTTTTATAGTCGTTTTTACCATTGTCGCCGACTTTTAATGAAAAACAATGATAGGCAATTTCCAGAAAGCGCAATAGAAAAATGACCGAATGATTAGCATGATAGATGGGAGAAACGTGAGCATCTGCACTCCGCTAACCTTATGTGAAACGGATGTGAAATCGTATCTCATATATATATATATATATATATAATTGAGATGAATTGACTAAGAATTGAATTAGAAAATATAAATTTTAAATTATTAGGGTTGGCATGGAGGAAAAATGATAACAAACCCATGAACTTGAGTAATATTATTTTACTTAAGATATGAAAAAAAGAACAGAAACTTTTCTTCCTCATTTTCAATTATATTTGAAGTGGTTTGTAAAATTAGCCTTCTACTCTAATCTGCTTAAGTCTAAATACATTCTCAAATTCAAATTTGAGCTTAAGAATATTTCAGAGATATAACAGAACTCATTTCTACCATGAAAACTTACAAACAGAATGTAAACCATAACAACCAGAACTACACCATACAAACCATTATTTGTTGAGTGATACTGTTTTCTTCTTCATAGAAGCAAAACCCGGGATAAGGTGCATAAATGTTCCCGACTTATAGCCATATGTTCAATTTAACCTTGAGGTTTTTTAGATATAGGTGTCCTCGAAGTTTGGTACCTTTGCTCCATTCCTTATCCACCGCAGCCATGGACACACGCATAGATGGAGCGTTGCGTGGATAGCTCCGTTTCCGTTCGTTGTCCATTTGTATGTAGCTCGTGATGGAAGGACATGAATGGCCCAAAACAACGAACTGCTATGGTCAGAGGAAAAAAAAAAAAAAAAAAAACTCAAGGGCTAAATTGGACATACAACTCCCACTCAAGTCAGAGACGTTTATACCTTATCAGAAAAACCTAATATCACATTATTGCTAATGCTTGATGTTCCATTGATGGGATGTGGGAGTCAGCTCACAATGCCCCTTCCGCCAGTACTTGGGTTCGAGCTTCTGCTTGTTCCAGTCCTTGACGAATTCTGTGAAAAGCTCGTGTGCAGATTCAGTCGAAAGATCGGCGAAATATGTCTTCCTCTTCTCCTTCAGCCATGCTGCAAATTCATTGTTCTTGGAGAAGTAGTCATCGTTGGACAGTTCTTGGACCTCAAGTTTCTGGAAAACAAACCAAGAATTAAACGAGCGTTAGGCAGGGGATATGATATTATGTAGCTCAGAGACAGAAGATTAATCCCGACGACAGACAAAATTAGCAGCTTCTTCTTGTTCCATTGTTGAATTTGCAATGTGTAAATGATTATAATCATAGCTGTTCATCCCAGAAAATTGCAGGTGAATGAATACAAGAACCTCAACTGTTCTGCCTAAATAATTGCAATCAATGATGGAAGTATCTGTTCTCATAGATATAACAATGGTTGAACTCTATAGACATGTAATCAAAAGTTTCAAAAAAAAAAAAAAAATTAAAGATGAAAATTGATCAAAACTCCTAAAAAATGTTGGAGAATTTTTTAAAAATCAACAGAAGTAGTGAACTATTTAGGAATATTGCCAATTAATCAATCAAAATTGACAAAACAATGACGATAAATTGGAAACATCTGGGTAACAAGATATCCTCATTGTTTATCCTGTAATCGAATCGTGTGCCTTCGAAAGTGATATCTCAGATTATCATGTTTTGTTACATTTTGCTGGTGTCACTCTTAGCATCAATAAACCCCCATAAGGACGGATCCTCATCGGTATTCAGGTAGAACAAACAAATTTACTAGCATCATGTTTTGTAAGGCTGAGTGTGGAATTAGGATATTGCCATCACATCGGAACCAAAAGCGAACACATGCTAATGGTATTAACACTCTCAAGAGACAAATCCATGTATTAGAGATCCATTGAGTTTCACCCAACAAATGTATACATGATTATTTTGAGGGATCTTTGTCATTCCCTGTTTTCTTTTTGCAAACCCAGTGCTAACATGACCATTGAAGAGGGATCTATTGGAAAACACATATAGTACGTTTCCATTGGTTTGCAAATGAATATTCAACAAGTGTGAGACTAGTTGGTGGACAGAATTGTTGGAGTTGCCAATTGAGATGCCAATTGAGGATTTGGAGAAAGTTTGTTAAGAAGTTTATTTCGAACAAAAGAGATACCATTTTTTTATCTCAACTGATTTGAAAACAATGGATTTTGTTTTATCCATATAAAAAGAGAGATACAAAAGGTTCCATAAAGGCTTAGGTTTTGAAAGGACAGATAGGGGCAAAGACAAACATTTCAAACATATAAATTTAAACATCTTGGTGGTTAGTCTTGCATTATGATTGTATTGGTCAATTCGTGTTTCATCAAGTGCCATTCTTTAACTGAGAAACAATTTGTAATATCTAACACACTAAATGAGTAGAATATCAAACAACCCTTCACCTACTTCAAGTATTTGTAGACTCGAAACATAATTATTGAATTGTATACCCACTCTTCAAAGATGTATTCTCAAATAATACAGCCTGCGATTTATTAATTACAGCAACTCGAAGGATGAGCCCAATTATAGGAATGTGCAACAGAAAAAATTAAAAGGGTATCAAATTAATAAGAAAAATATACTCCAAATAGAAAAGACCTAGTTATTAAAGGGATTAATTTTTGGTATCTTAGGTAACTTTTTTTATATTGATAGAACAAAAGAGAAACAAGCAGAACCTACAAGGTATACAAGAAGTATACAGGCAACCAAAAAGCAAAGGGACGAGCAAAACAAAAAAACCTCATTACCCTCAACTCGAGGCCATCCACTCCGAAAATCCTATAAGTGAAAAGAAACCTCTTTACCTATGTGTTCAACTCCACAAGTAAAAAAAAAAAAGACAAAGAAACGTTTCTTCATACAACTAAGGTCCATCTCTAAAAGCTATCTGGTTTCTCCTTCTTGGTGTCTTAGGTAACTTAGCCTAAAATTGTGTTTTAGTAGACCTTTTTCTTGTTTAGAGCTATCAGCAGGGACACAAATTCTATATATAAATATATATAATTTATCACGAACAATTGCAATTCGGTCAGCCAGGTTTTCATGAGCATCTAAGGGTACAAAAACAAACTCAACATTGTTTCCAATGAACCGATGTTTCTGGAAATATTCGGAGAACTTGAACTGCTTCACAAGATAATACACTTAACAAACAAATTTGAAGAAGTGGGAATGAACATCATCAAGCTTTTGACAGATGTTCAAGACTTCCGTAACAATTATAAGCATTTTCTTCCAAAGAATGACTTAGGAATAGATTAAAAAGATGTGAAATGGTTATATTTGAGAGGGTCCTTGATAATTTAAATGTTAATACCAACCAACAGTACAGTGCTTTGACAGATCGGGTGTAGAGTATATGGACTCAGTAAAACATAAAATGTCACACAATTGCAGGTTTTTACCCTTTCTCGCGAGAAATGGGCCCAGACTTTATGGTGACTGATGGGCACCATTTTTAAAAGCTGCATTTGAATTTATTATATGTGAACAAAGAACTCACAGTGGTCACGTTTGTGGCGCTTATCTTTGTGCTTCCCCTCAGACTTCTTTTCTGTGTCAAGATAAGCAGCTCGGTGTTAATGAAACCATAAAGGCAGTTAATTGTAGCAATGAATGATCATTAAACACATTTAGTTGATAGAGTGAATGCTTTGGCCAAGAACACATATATGAGCCTAAATTCAGTGGAATTTCCCTTTCTATAGTTTTCCCCAGCTATGCATACTGACCCGGATCCCGATTACTTCCATGAAATAAACTAAAGAACAGAGAAATCATTCAACTCAATTGGAATTACTTAAGCTCTGAAATAGAATGCAAATTTCAAAGGGAAAAAAATGAATTAAGAACCCTACCTCTGAAATAAAACCTTGACTAAAACTCAACATAATCTCAACCCCTGACTATTTGGGTACAAAATAATCATTTAAGTAAACAAAAATCATAAGCAACTTTTGAAGCATGTAGCTTACATAACAATCCACAAAAACCTTGAATTATTAGTTTATTTGCTCAAATCTGATGACTAAATAAATACCACACAGTTATTTAAAGAAACTCAAAAAATAAAGATGGTTGTGAGACAAGCAGAAGGAGAAAAAGACAAAGGAGGAAAGAGGCCCAAACGAACCTTTGTTGAGCGGTCTTAGTGTCATGAGATTTCTTTCCTTCGTTTTCTTTCTTATCTTCCACAATCCTTGGTCTTTTGCCTTTTCCTTCATCTGTACAATTACAAAGAACAAAAATCAATGAAGCCGCCAACACCCTTTTTGTGAGCTAAGAAGTTTCTGAACTTTTAAAATTCGAATTTCGGTATCCCATGCTTAAATTGAGAAAGATGGCATTATTGGGCTAAGTTGGGGTGAGTTCTTCACTTTATATCTTTTTTTTTTTTTGGTGTGATAATGTCTATATATATATATATATGGCTTTCTTTTTTCCAGGGAGGCAAACAGAGGAAAATTCTAAAATGTTGAAATTTCAGTTAGACAAAAAGCTCAATTCAAAAGAACCAAATAGGACAATTGGCCTAATACAGGACCTATTCACTGGGTTAGGTTTTTCTCAGGAAACAAGCAAAGAAAAATTTCTGAAATGTTAACAATTAATATTTAGACCTATGGGGCAAAACACACAGTTCAACTGAGCCAAGTAGGACTACTGCACATAGGCTGCTTACTTGGGTGAGTTTTTCACTTTCCCGGTTTTGTTTTCTCAGGAAACAAACGGATGGGAATGTTGTAAGGGATAAAATTCGATTATCTTGGGCTGCAGGAGATCAAGCCATAGCAAACTAGGCAAATAAGACTATAGGGTTAGTTGCTGTGAGTTGTTCACTTTACGAGGCTTTTTAAATTTTCTTGGGAGACAAACAGAGAAAATAATGAAAGATTAACAATTAAGGATTTCGGATGGGAGAAGATAAAACCAACAATTCAACTGAGCCAAGTAGGACTCTTGGCTAGTTGAAGTGAGTTTTCCTCCACTTTCGTTTTACTTTTCTCGACAAACAAAAACTTGAAAATCCACAGAAATGTTAAATCCCCAGGATCTGAAGAAACAAATAAAATTCAGTTTTTGCCCAAAATAACACTTACTGATCCTGCCAGGAGAACTTTTCACTTTCTACTTATTTTTTTCTCAGCAAACAAACAGAGAAAATGCTGAAATATGAAAAATTCAGTAACTCGGGACCTAACCAGACAAAACCCTCCATTCAACTGAAACAAATAGGATTATTGGCCTTAATTGGGAATGATTTTTCACTTTTTGAGGTAATCTTTTCTCGGGAAACAAACAGAAAGAAAGAGAAAAATAGAAAAACAAATTATCATGAAGAAAGTTAAAATTGACCTGATGAAATAGAAGGTGAGCTTCTTCTCTTCTTCTTCTCCTTGCTTTCGCTTCCCATTGAGTTCCGATTCCTCTTTAATTTCTGCCCTTCCTATTTTGATGGTGCGAAAGAAAAACTGAAAACTTGAAAGACACGGTAAAAGGAAAATAACAAAAATAAAATTTGAATTTAATTAATAGGAATTTCATATTTGATTCGTTTTATTTTTTGTGGATTTCTTTTATTCTATTCAATTCTATCCTACATATCTAAATTTATAAGCTACTAAAAATTAAAAAAAATAAAGACAAAAATAAATAAATAACTATATAAAAAAAATAAAAAATAAAAAAATATTATTGATTTAAACTTGTAATAGATTAATAGATTTAAAATCTGAAATATTAAAAAAAGCAAATATGATGAAAGAATATCGGGGTTAATAGCGTTATAAATTGATATAAAGCACTGCAAGATTTAATAATATGGTATTAGCGAGGAATTTGATATATTTGGCGGTCGGAGTGTTTTTTGTTTCACACTGAATTAAATGGTCATTCCTGCTGTTGTTTTAATAAGCATTGTGCTGTGTTCGCTTCAATATAGTTCATTTGGCAGTATTTTTATGTTTTATTACATCCACAGAAATGCACCCATGTAAGAAAAGTATAATTGATGTTCTATATAAGAAGGGTTTTCGTTTTCTATTACACAATAACTTTTGAATTTTTTCTCTTTACTCTCTTATATAATTATGAAAAAGAATAAAAAAAATTAAAATAATTATTAATATAGTTGATTATTTAAACTTGTAATGTTTTGCATTAGACCAAACACGAAAGCTTAAGAGCTCTAATTTACGTTTCAACAAAAATCTAGATTTTTAATTTGTTTTTTCTTGTTTTTGTCCCCGTCTTATGCGGTGTGTGGTTTGTGTCTTCTTAATATGAGAGTTTGGTTTTCACCGTTTTGTTATAGTGTTTTTTTGTGTGTGGATGATTCGAACGATGCAACAAATTCGAACGACATAGCACATTCGATCAGGCAAAGATATCAAGTCAAATCATGGTCATTAATATGTTATAAAACTGAAGTCATTTGTATTATAGCTTAGTCATCATAGAATTATCAAATTTGTAGGCTTTCAATCGATTCATTGTTCTATTAACCTAGATGTTGCGTCATCATATAGAGATTTTTGGCTAATTTGATTATATGTTTTTATCGAATGTATTGTTAGTTTGAATTAATAAAATTATTCTCGTTTCAAAAAAAAAAAAAAACGAGCTCTAATCTAGGTGATTATTTCCTTGGTTAATAAAATTGTGGATTGAGAATATATATATACATATATATATATATATATATATATATATATATATATACTAATATATATATATATATATATTTTATTTCTCTTATTAATTTGATTTAAAGTTTTTTAAAAATTTAATTGCTTTTTAATATAATATAGTAAATTCATCAGCCCAGGACTGAATATCTTTCTCCCATGTCTAACATTTTTTTTTAAGGTTATTGGCTCTAAGCGAAACTAAGCTTATGGACAATTTCAATTTAAAGTTCAAGCTCCAATTTAAATTATTG
Source organism: Tetrastigma voinierianum (assembly GCA_016808115.1). Lineage (NCBI taxonomy): Eukaryota > Viridiplantae > Streptophyta > Magnoliopsida > Vitales > Vitaceae > Tetrastigma > Tetrastigma voinierianum. Next base: position 4,882 of record JAEQBH010001404.1, on the reverse strand, counting down.
GGATATATGCTCAATTTATAATCATCAATAAAGCCCATAATAATAAAGATGAATACCCTAATCTATACTCAAATAATAAGTCAAGTTACATAACAATTTCCCACTCCATCCTTGTTATAAGAATTCCATATCCATCATCGCCATAAGAACTGATTCAATACAATGTCAAAATATAACAGAAATATCAAAAGCAAATTAACATTATAGTTTTCTCCAATATCTTATTGTATATCAAGGTTTTCTATATTTGTGAAAAAAAAATAATATTAAAATGATGTTATTTGTGTGGACACTTCTGAAATATTTAGAATGTATAAACTTTTATAGTTAAATGAAGTTATGTTTTGTGTGTGCAACTCCAAAATGTTAAATATACATGTCATGAACAAAGCATTTAGATAACACGTTAAACTATAGACATTTTATATAGATTATAAGATGAAAATTTAAGAAATGATTATCTCAAACTTGTTTTATATTAAAAAAAAATCAAAGTAACTATTTTATATTATAACTATTATTAAGACTATATTTGATTATCCAAAAAATATAAAAGAAAAAAGTTTAAAAATAAATATCTCATATTTGGTTATATTGAGAAATATGAAAAAATCAAATATAATTGAAAAACTTATATAATATTTTTACATTGTTTAGTTTTTATATAGAGAGTTAAAACAATACAAATAAGTGCAAGGTAAATATAAAAATAATTAATTAATTATTTTTTTCTTTCCTCTGTTTTTCTTAGAAAGTTCTAAAATAGAAGAATCCACGAAGGCTTCTTTTGGAACCGAGAAAGTATTAAGGAAATAAAATATCAAAAAAGAAAATATAGAAAGTAGAAGAAGGAAAGAAAATTGAGGAGGAAAATAAAAATATTTAAACTTAATAAATTAATTCTATATGTTTACTCAAACTCTGTTTTATTTAAACTCATTTCATTTTATCTCTTTATTATATAAGAACCAAATTTTTAAAATATGTAAGAAATTTAAGAATTTAATTATATTTGATTTTCTTTTATATTTTCAAGGTAAAACAAAACATGAAAATCATTTTCCTATTATTATTTTTATTTATTTCTAATTACTTTTATGGGTTCTAAATGGAGCAAAAATCCTATTACTTGCATCTCTCTCTTCCATTTTCTTGTTCAACAAAGTGGTTATTTCATAAAGATTTAGGTCATATATATCTTGTTTTTTCGTGTTATCACCTTCTTATTGTGGCATTTAGCTTGTCTCTAAAAACTCGGGTAAATTTGAAAATTTTCGTAAAACAGTAAATTGTCGTTATAATACAGGTTACAAACCTGGATTTTTTTTCTAGATCTCGGATAACGAAACGAATCTCACCATTGGATTGGTCGTAAAATCACAGTTCTGTAGAATTTTGTTGAATTCGAGATGATTAGAATTTACTTGGTACGAGGCGGAACTAACCAAGGACACGATGACATATGGCATGATGCCATATGGCATCATGTCCATGGCGTGAGAGCCATGTGTGTGGCATGTGCCACATGACTTAGTGCATGTATCCATGTGGCACATGGGAGAGATTCAAAGTGTGCGTGCATGACATGGCTGTGTGGTACAGAGCATGTAGGTGACATGAGTGGTGCTGTGTATGAGATCAATTTAGTGGGAAGGAAAATCAGATTGGTGGAAGAAGAAAGAAAGAGAAAGAAAGAAAAGGGAAAGAAGGGAGAAGAGGAAGATGCGGAGGATTCTTCCATGGGTCTCCGGCACGATCTTGATGGTTAGCTTCGTCGGATGGAGTGAAGTTCGTTCTGTGATAGAGCCACACGTAAGAGTCTGCCAAAGTGGGAGGTTTCACCAAAGATTAAAGAGGTAGAAATTCTTCATACTTTGGTTTATTGTCCACCTAGGGGCTTTGTGGTGGTGTTTTTTGCCCTAAGGGACTGTGTGGTCAAATTATGGAATGAGGGCATGCTGCTCGATTTTGATCTTACACATTGGCCGGATTTTGGGATAGGTTTTCTGTTGGGAAAATGAGGGACTTTGGACTCATGTCATTGATAGAAGTTGTAGTGCATCACGTGAGGCTTGATGTTAGACTTGAATCCTTTCAATTAAACCTCTACTGACTCACATTATGGTCCATTTTCCGGGGACTACCGCGGCTCATTATTTCGATTTGTGTCAGTTTTTGGGGCCAGTTTTGGTACTGTTCGGGAACTAATTTGAGATCGTTCCATGGCTAGTTTTGTGGCCTGACTATGACTTGTTTGAGTTCGGCGTTGTGGCCTGTGTGTGAATTACGATTTGGATTAATTTTATGGCCTTTTAGAGTCATGGTTGGGCTAGTTTGTGGCACAGTTTTGACCCCGAATTTGGACGATCTTGGGGTTGGATCTGCAAGGTTGTTCTATGCCGGAGTGAGTATAACATGTTTGTGGCACATGGTGACATTTGTGTGGAGCGCTTTGTAAGGCATCTCTTATGCCACAATTGGTCTTGAGAACCAAGTTGTCTTTTCTTGCTTTTGATTGACTTACTTGGTAATAATTATTTATTGAATGTTGATATATGAATTCTAATATGTTGACATTGAGATGAACTATTTGGAAATTATATGCCCTTGATTGTGACACCCCAAATCCGGGGGTCCCGTTGACAACCTGCAGAATTCCTGTGGATTTCGGGTGACCCGATACCTGTTGTTGTGTTTATTTATTAGGATTCATATTTTCACAAAAAATCGGGTTAGGTTTCGCTTTGTTTGAGGGCTCTGTCAACATATAACATATAACAATATAATCATAACTTGATTCAGTCACCAGCCAGTAGTATTGACTACACGGGTCCGTTGTCCATATCCCAATATCATCCCTTTGCAGACTCATTCATTCCTTTTAATTCTAAAATATAGAATAAAACACTAGAGGTAGGTTCGTAGAATCCGATCACGACCCTCTTACCATAATTATACCGTATTTAGAACCAAAGTCCCAAAGGAATTGAATTTACAATTATTTTTATACAACATACTTTTACAAAGAAAATATCAAGGTAACAAATGTGACACTTCTTCATAATCCGCAGTCTCGTGAACACCGTCTCCTTATGCACCCTCTTGTACTTGAAAAGGGGTCCCACGACGGGTTGAGCAATGCCTAGTAGAAAATTATCCTACAATGGCTACTTCTCACCTAAAATGCACATGCAATGACATATATAAAACATCCAATCATATTCCATATAAATAATGCAATTCTATATGAAATATTGTGTGTCATGCATGAGATGGGAACCTCATGCCTGACCAGAGTCCGTTGACTCCTCCACTGCAGCCTTAAGTGTGAAAACCCGATCATTGGTGTTTCACCTTGATGACTTAAATATTAGACGACCCTCAATATTCACTTGAATTTTCTTTATCAAATCTGTGTGTTTATTTGGGTTACCCAAATTCAGGAGTACTGTAGTAGGAACTGCACCTTGAAATGACTTTCATGAGAAGCTTTCGTACATTGAATGCATTATATCGACTAAGAATAAAATTTGGATCTTTCACTCTGGGGGGGTATCTACCCTTTTTTGAAGGATAAGACCTATTCATCATATTAAATGAAGAAAAACAAGAACATACCATACAACAGTGAAATTTAAATAATTGAACAAAAAAGAAGAGACTGATCTTTCCTCACTAAAACACACGAAATTTATTATTATTATTGTTTTATACAATCGTGGGTCTCGATTTTGGGCGTTATTCGTTTGGGCTCATGCACATTCAGATGGTGAATATGATACATGCACCCACACCCGACTTCGGCCCAGCGATGTATTTGTGCATATGAAATCTGATCATGCCATTTCATCTGCGATGTCATACATGCACAATAAGAGCTACATGAAACATTTATAAATTTCGGATTATATTTCCTACATATAATTTCCATTTATCACAATTTCCATGTTAACGTGTCCAGTATATATAAACATGATTTTACGCGCTGGCTTGGCATGTTATTTATTTTTCCAACAATAACACACAAAATGGCTCAAATCTCGGACCCACATAAATAGGGCACCTCTTGGTCCCTTCACGGCCATGAATCATTTTTTGTTTCCATTCATCAACAAATTACAGTGATATCGAAAAACTCAACAAAACACAGGGTATCGGTCCCAAAATCCGGGGGTCCTGTTGACAACCCGTAAACCTGCGAATTCATGTAGATTTCGGGTGACTCAATACCACACTGTTGTGTCCCATTCATCGGGATCCATATTTTCAAAAAAAAATTGGCAGTCTTCTTTTAGAGGCTACGGCCTCTACAACACACTTGCATAACGGTGTAATCATAACCCATCCAAGGTCTCAACGGTAGTATTGACCCCACCGGGGTCCATATGTCCCATATCACAATATACATCCCTTCACCAGAGGCCGAATTCATTCGCGTTCATCTAAAATATGAAAATAAGCGGCTTAATTACGGTCAGTAGAGTTAGATCCATGACCTCGTACCATAATTACATACTCGGCTATTTAGACTGATAGTCCCGAGAATTTAGTTACAATTCTTTTATAACCTTTTTACAAAGAGGAAATATAAATATTACTGGTCTGACTCACTTCATAATCATGGCATCGTGAAGTGTAGATGCTGCTGTCACCTTTTGTACACGAAAGGGGTCCCGACAGGATAGGCAATTCTTAGTGAAAAATTCTCCTACAAGGGTTACTCCCACCTAAAATGCACATGCAATGACAACCATGAAACGTCCAGTCACATTCCATATAAATAATACGATCATATATGGAATATTAGGTAATCATACATGAGATGAGACTCCTCATGCCAGAAGTCTGGCCCGACTCCCTCACACCTACAACGCCAAGTGTG